>CM062814.1:531784237-532384237 GCA_031772625.1 Pinus tabuliformis
TTATGGAATTTAAACTGCAGTCTTTCCTTAACTTATGGAAACCAACTACAGTAGTTTCCTTAAGTTAAGGAAATCAACTGCAGTTAATAAATTTATTGTTGGGAGCTACTGAAGTGGTCCATTACTCCCATATGGAGTTCTCTGCCTTGATCTGTGGGACATCTGACACATAGCTATCAGAAGCTTGATGGAAGCTTAGCTATAAATTCATCTGTTTGGTCCCCAAGCTTGCATCTCAATCCCCTTCAGTTTTTTACACCATCTAGCTGAGATAGCAGAGCTTGGAAGTGCCTTCAGATTTTCTGCATTCTTTTCTTTTTGCTTGGGCAACTGGAGCGTGGTTTTTCAGAAAGAAGTTGCATCAAGAGTTTCACCAATGGCTGGAGGTAATTCATATCCCTGGGCACTAAGTTTCAACGATTCTTTAAGTTTTTTTTTCCGCATGCAGAATCGCTGTCATAATTTTCTAACAATATTACCTTACTAGTTAAATAGAAGAGAAACAATTATTGTGTTAAAGAACTAACTTGATATTTTTGTGAAGATTTAGCCTTAGCTCCAGAGATTATTGAATTCTCTAACTCTTTCATGAGCACTCTGGTTAACTTTAACAATATCACCACACATTTGATAGAGTTCCTAAATTGCGTCGTAAGGCATTCCCCTCTGAAATCAACACCACCAGCTGCTATACCACCAGCTGCTATAGTGTGCCCCTCTGAAATCAACACCACCAGCTGCTAGAGTGTCCGGTTGTCGACCCTCAATTCTCTATGTTAGACAATATAACTATCTTCTACCATTAGATTGATGCCGCAAGATAATTACTAACTCCCAAGCCACTACGCGACGTAGATTGATACATCCACGGGGTTACTAACTCCCCAGAACCTCCACGCGGTTACTAACTCCCCAACAGCTATGCGTCGAAGATTGATATGGTTACATGGAGGCTCCTTTTGCTATGTATCCTACAGAGCCCACTGCACAACGCTCCATGTTTCTGCTGAACATTACTTCTGGTGAGTAAATTATTGTTCAAACCTTGCCACATAACTGTATTTTACTGGTTTTTTTTAAAAGGTTTAACTGTTGAATGGATTGAAGGCTGATCAGTCCGAAGTTGCACTACTTTCAGCGTTCTTCACTAGCATGGGCCAGACTCTTCTCTCATAGGTACGAACAGTATTGAATTTACTTGCTCTTCCTCCCGTGCTCGAGTTATTATATTTATGACACTAACCCTTACCAATTTTCACGAATGTGGTTGCAGTCCACCCTTCTTTCAAGGAATCCCTACAGGTAATGGTTTGGTCCTCTCGGTAGGGTGTTAAAAGATTTCATTATACCTCTTCATGCATTTTTACAGTATTTTTCCAGTTTCTAACTATCCCCTCATGTATGGGTTTTTAGGTGAGAGTTCTTGTCACGGCTCCAAAGTTTCATGGTTTCAAATTAGCCCTCTCCTGCCACGACACTAACTCCTCTAGGTTTTCTTGTTCAGGTGCTTGGGTTCTACCCCTTTTTGCACGAGTTCAGATAACTAGTGTTTGAGGTTTATGTGGATGAGTTCCCCTTTTTGAGTATTTGTAATAAGTTGCACTACTTTCAATGTTCTTCACCAGCATGGGCCAGACTCTTCTCTCACAGATATGAACAATATTGAATTTACTTGCTCTTCCTCCTAAACCTTAACTTTGATCGTTGTTATGGCTTTTCTTGTTCGTAGTGTTGTGGTTTATACTTAAAATGTAGTGTGGAAAAATGATTTGGTGTGAAAATGTGTTGCTTCTATTGAATTATACAACTGATGAAGTGAGCATCAGGATAATGATTGCGCTCAAGGGAAGCTAAAGCATTACAGTAGCAGAGAAAATGACAACGTAATGTGAGGCGAATAGTTCTGCAGGATGTTGAACTGTAGATCTACCTGGAATTCCCTCGACATGTAATGAAAATTGTCGAGTGTTTTTGGAAATTTCCTCAAACCCAAAGGTTAATGCCCAAACCGTTCAGAACCGCGTGCCAAGGCTTGGATACATGCTGTTATTTTGCAATGTTTCTATTATATTTCTTCTCTTAAAATTTCTAACAGAAAGATATTTTTAGAAAACAATGGTGTTTCTTTTCAAATTCAGCCTCAATAGTTGATACTTAGTGAAATGCAACATTTCTATTTATTTCTTTGGTTAAACTTTGAATATATATATATGTTTTCCATAAAGTTGCAATGTTTCTCTTAAATATTAGCCTCTATGGCTGTTATTTTGTAAAAGGCAACGTTCTACTTCATTTCTTTGCTTATATGTTTTCATTCTTTTAAATTTTATACTTAATAGCTGTTATTTTGTGAAATTCAACCTTGTTATTTGATTTCTCTGTTTACTCTTTCTAGTGGAGAGATGTTTTACATCAATCTATCCCCTCTTTCTTAAATTTTTGCTTTTCTAGATGTTATTTTGTTAAATACAACCTTTCTATTGGTTTTCCTTTCTTAAATTTTCACATGGTTATTTGTTTTTCATAAACCTACGCAGTTTCTCTTTTAAGATTATTCTCCATCTATGTAATTTTGGGAAATGTAACATTCCTAGTTGATTTCTTTGTTTAAATATTTCATGCAGAAATGTTTCCCTAAAAGTGATTTGCTTCTGCAAAACCTTAATCTCTATAGTTGTTTTTATGCTAAATCCAAACCTGTACTTAAATTTCCAGTGGAGAAATGTTTCTGAACAGTGTTGATTTCTTTATTTAATTTTTTTTGGGCAGAGATGTTTCTCTAAAACTGCTTTTCTTCTCTAAAGTTTAGTCTCTATAGTTGTTCTTATGCTAAATCCAAGCCTGTACTTAAAATTGTATGTGGAGAAATGCTTTTGAACAATGCCATCTGTTTTAATGTTTCTACTATATTTATGTGCTGAAAATATTGTAGGAATGGATATTTTTAATGAAAATGTGCAAATTCTCTTAAATTTTATCTTAGATGGTTATCTTAGTTCAAACTTAACTTATCTAAGTCTTTTTTCACAACTTGAAAGTCTTTGATGGACATGAGTTGGTAATATTCTAGCCACAAAACTTTGCATGTACATATGAAATTAAGAAGATATAAATTCAATCAAGCAAATTGCAATAAGTTCTTTGCAAATGACAACTTTGAACACTCAATAAAAAGAAGTTACCAAATTGGGGAAAGTAGAACAAATATTATGGACTGTCATTTGCAGTGCCAACACTAGTGTACAAGCATGTGCCATAATTTTCCCTCTGTCACTACACCCCTGATCATAATGGCACTAAGCACCCCAATCAAACATGCTAGAGCATACATGCTTTACATAAAGAAAAACAATTAAAAGTTAACAACCACTTGCCATCAAATCATAAACGTCCCATGAGGCAAATATGTTGAAGTGTATGTCAGTCATCAAAAATTGAAAAGTATGAATTGCTTTACAATCAACAGCCATAAAACCGTGAGAACAACACAAGAGAACTTTCTCTCTCACACATGCATACATTCCACTGAGAATACACTAAATGACCAAAAAGAGAGAACCTACCCTATGGATACTCACTTCAATGATGTAATCCCTGAGACCCCCCTCTTTAACTAGGATCCAAAATTCTACTTACACCCTTTGGGAACATCTAGTGACAGTTTCACTATCATCATGAAAGAGTAACAATTTAATGCTACTTTTTCCTATACTACTGCCTTACCGCGTTTCCTTTGCAACATCTGGTGCAGTTGTTCTTTTCTAGAAGAACTCTCTTAGCTGCCACTCTACACTGGTCTTTAGCGTTAGATGAAATATTAGACGAATGAAAAATTGTTGATGGTTAGATCCTACTTCAATTGTGAACCTATTGCTTGTGTCAGTTATCAACAAACTACTTGTGTTTAACCGTTATCAACTGACTCCATGCTCCTCTAGCTTTTGCAACTTCTTCATACATTGGGGTTCTTCCACAAGGGGTTCAGTCATGCTTGGAATAAGCCAAAGCCAAAAAAATATGGACATCAAGATCGGCATATTCCTTCCAATAGATTTGAATATCAGACCACCTGCGAGCAAAACATTTAATACCTAATTCCCCTTCAACCAGAGCAATATGTGTACATAATTAATTCGGCATATAATACTTCCTAGTCCCCTCCTGGATCTCCAACCGAAAAGAAAAATCAGTGTATTGGAACCTGGTGTCAACTGGACATGTGGAGACGATGATGTTTCATGTAAGAGAAAGCAAATGAAACTCAATATTTCTCTTGTATGACATCAAGAAGCTTACATTGCCAGCCAAATGGCCCTGTAAAATCAATGTACAATAATAAATTATAGATATGAATGTGTTATAAGGAGATATGTATTACATTTTAGCTTAGTATTCAAAGATTGTAACATGCTCATAAAATCAGTGTAATGCATTTTAACCTGAAATAATCTGTAGTCCAACGAATTGTAGCTTTGGCATTTTCAAGCTCCTGGCCCATTAAATCGCCGAACTCCAACACGCTGGAATCAGAAATAAAATGATATCATCCTTTTGGGATAGCTGGAACCTGCAACTATTATGATATCTGGAACCTGCAACTATTATGCTATCATCATAGGAGGAAGCCCATTCTTTGAACATTTCTCCATTTCTTCAATTATAATCAGCTTAGCCACATGAACGCAACCTGAGATCTTTTCTTTGAACATGTTTCTATTGCTTGATCGAACTAAGTAACTTTATATACTTTTTCCACAAGGTAGAATCTTTATACACTTTTTCGACAAGGTAGAATCTTTTTTTTAGTTGTTGTTTTGTTGTTTTTTTTTTTTTTTTTTTGAAGGTGGCAAAACCTATCAAACTCAGGTGTCAAACCAACAGAGAGGACAACCATCTCTGGCTGCTATCCTCGAATGTCGATTTGACTCATCACCATTATCAAGGAAAACCACACCACCTGTAATAACCCGTTGGTGGTCCGTAAGGGAGCAGGCTTTCGCTCCTGCCAGATGCCTTTGGGTCTTGGGCCGTTAACCTGTTTCCTTACGTCCGAGGAAGACGAGCTCTTAGCCAAGCAGAAGCGGTTTTACGGCATACTCTAGGCCGATAAGTAGTTTTGTGTTTACTAACAATAGTGTTTTTAGAATTTTAAATTACATCATTTTTAGTATTTTTAAAATTTTAATTTAATTGGTAATGGTTATTATAAATAATTTTGTATTTACATTATTTTTAGTGTTTTTAGAATTTTAATTTAATTATTAATTGTTATTATAAGTAATTTTGTGTTTATTAATAATAGTGTTTTAAGTGTTTTTATTTAATTTACACTATTTTCTGTGGTTTTAGAAATTTAATTTAATTGTTAATTGTTATTATAAGTAATTTTGTGTTTACTAATAATAGTGCTTTTAGAATTTTAATTTAATTATTAAATGTTAGTAATTATTAAGTGGAAGGTAAAGATTTAATTTCTACTGAATATTTATAATAGTATATACAAATCAAAGATTGATATTCATCTCCAAAATAGTTATGTCTTTTTTTCCCTTTTAATTAAATTGTTTAATTAAAAAAATGTCATACTAACAAGTGCCATATGAAGTGAGTTATGGTTTTTTAGCATGTGTTATTCATGATATTGGTCATGGTATTGTAACAAAACATATTTATAAATTAAAAATCTCAATTATAATAATTTAAAATAATGTTATAATTTGATAAGCTTTTATGATTTTTTAATTTTTAAGTGTTATGATGTTTATTATAAGTCGATGTCTATCAATGTTTATCAATCACATAAAGTTATAATTTGATAATCTTTTATAATTTTTTAATTTTTAGCAATGTAAGTGGTATGATGTTTATTATAGATTGATATCTATCAATGTTTATCAAACACTAATTTATATGGCTACACTAACATTCCAAATATTCCAAAAAAATCATGCTTAAATTAACCTATACCAACTAAAATAATAATCCAATCAATTTTCTTATAAATAAAATTTTAAAATCATAAAACACCATTATTTCGTTGTATTGAGGCTTCTGTGATCCATATTAAGTTTATGAGAGATTTTTCAGCGTAAATCACAAGATATTTCATTTGTCGACGTGTTTCGAACCAGCTAGTGTGGTTCATTGTCAGGACAAGTTGAATGAGCAGATCAAGCTTCTCATGTTAAATAGATAGAGCAGACACTCCAACGGCTGAATTCCTAGACCAAGTAATAGCTATATAGATAATGGCTAGATTTGATATGACCATTATATAATTAAAAATATAACCTAGGTTAGTTAGATTCTTATTTAATTATTAATTCTTATTATAAGTAATTTTGTGTTTATTAATAATAGTGTTTTAAGTATTTTTAAAATTTTAATTTACACTATTTTTCATGGTTTTAGAAATTTAATTTAATTGTTAATTGTTATTATAAGTAATTTTGTGTTTACTAATAATAGTGTTTTTAGAATTTTAATTTACACTATTTTTAGTGCTTTTAGAATTTTAATTTAATTATTAAATGTTAGTAATTATTAAGTGGAAGGTAAAGATTTAATTTCTACTGAATATTTATAATAGTATATACAAATCAAAGATTTATATTCATCTCCAAAATAGTTATGTCTTTTTTTCACTTTTAATTAAATTGTTTAATTAAAAAAATGTCATTCTAACAAGTGCCATATGAAATGAGTTATGGTTTTTTAGCATGTGTTATTCATGATATTGGTCATGGTATTGTAACAAAGCATATTTATAAATTAAAAATCTCAATTGTAATAATTTAAAATAATGTTATAATTTGATAATCTTTTATAATTTTTTTATTTTTAAATGTTATGATGTTTATTATAGATCGATGTCTATCAATGTTTATTAACCACATAAAGTTATAATTTGATAATCTTTTATAATGTTTTAATTTTTAGCAATATAAGTAGTATGATGTTTATTATAGATTAATATCTATCAATACTTATCAACTACTAATTTATATAACTACACTAACATTCCAAATATTCCAAAGAAATCATGCTTAAATTAAACCTCTACCAACTAAAATAATAATCCAATCAATTTTCTTATAAATAAAATTTTAAAATCATAAAACACCATTATTTCTAGTTGCTATACAAATTTAAATGAGATAGATTTTATTTAATTATTTATAAAACATTCTAATCAATTTTCTTATAGATAAATTTTTAGAATCATAAAACACCATTATTTCTCGTGCCTATACAAATTTAAATGAAATTGATTTTATTTAATTATTTATAAAATATTCTATATGCTCCCAAAAGGACTTTCATTCTAGGCATCTTCAATCGAATTAGTTTTCTTATAAATAAAATTTTAAATTCATAAAACACCATTATTTAAATGTGGTGGATTTTATTTGATTATTTATAAAATATTTTATATGCTCCCAAAATTATTAGGACTTTCATTCATGGTATCTTTGTTTTTAATTATTATTATAAATTTTGATCTTATCTTTATTATAAATTTTGATCTTATCATTTCTCATAATTTTGTTACTCCGTAAGGCATTTTCGTCCATATTCAAATTTAAATGTGGTGGATTTTATTTGATTATTTGTATGCTCCTAAAATTATTAGGATTTTCATTTAGGTATCTTCGTTTTTATTTTTATTACAAATTTTGATCTTATCGTTTCTAAAAAAATTGTTATGTCGTAAGGCATTTACGTTTGAGAAAAATTTCTCTAGCTACCACTTTGTACTGACTTTTAGTGTTGGATGGAGTGTTAGACGATTGAAAAAATGTTGACCGTTGGATCTTACATCAATTGTTAACCAACTGCTTGTGTCACTTATCAACTAACTACTTGTGTTTAGTCATTATCAACTGACTCCATGCTCCTCTGGGTTTTCAACTTCTTCAACAATCGGGGTAAACAATAGGCTCAATTATGCTTGGAATCAGCTCATTAGGTTAGTGATGTTGATTTCGTCATCGTCCTTGTATTTTTCCAAGAGCAGCTTGAGCTCTCGCAACACTTGTTCTCTGGCGTTGGTTTTGTTGAAGGATGAGCATGGATCGTCAGAGGTGTAGATAGCAAACAACCCCTTTGTGCTCTCGCATCGTTTCTGACGATTCTGTAGGTCGCTTCATCGAGGTCTGTTTTGTCGGGGAGGAGAGCGGAGAGCGAGAACTGTCTGGGGTCAAAATTGTCCATCCACTCCAGAATCTGCATGGTGCTTCTCCATGTGATTGTGATGTTGCATCAATTGTATTGGGCTTTCCCGACGTCAGTAACATGGGCTATGTAACCCATCCAATTAGACTCACGGTTCCAGGACTTGTGTGATCAGGTGCTCAGTATTTAGCTCAAAAATCAAAGTTCTCAGAACCTCTCAAAACCTCAACGACTGCGTCTCTTTCGCCGATACAATCCCAATGCAACTCGTTTCACTCAAAATTGAGTTCGTATGAGGAAGATATCACATTATGTCCGCTTTGCCAAATAAAAGAATTTTTGCACAAAAAAAAAAATACAGTCATTGCACAATCATCAGTTCGTACTGCTGACGTGGTAAGTGACTGGGCAGGTCAATGGATGGTTAACATCTAATCAGGACTCGCCAAGTGGCACATTTCTATCGGTCTGAAGGTTGGTGATTTGGAGCGATTTTATTGGTTTATGGTGGACCAATGAGGAGGGGAAAGTGGCAAGCCCGAAGACCACCACATGTCCCTCCCTAAAGGACTGGTGACAATGCACATAGTAGCAAAATTTTGGGCAGGTAGACAGAGTCCAACCCGCGACCTTGCCCGCATTAACCCACAGTGTTATCGTTCTACCGCGCTTCAAGTTCTCAACATACAATGGTTCGAAGTTATATTTAAAGTTTATTGACATTGCAGTTGGGGGTTAGGAGGGAGCATCCCGCAGCCCAACCCCCTCCCATGTGAACACTCCATCCAGTGGCTACGGTTAACGATTAACCAACGGCCAGCGCTACACAAAACTGTTAGCATTTATGCCATGTGACCACTACACCTTACCGCCAAGTCAACGGTTATAGAACTGTGCAGTATTTGCGCTAATCTAGATTATTGTTAATTAATATCCGTTATCCACTAATTAACCCATAGTTTAGTATGGCAGAAATTTCGGTGGTACCTCCAAAATTGGCGCTAACTCCAGTTTTAATGGAGTTAATTGGAGTTCCTCTAGTTTTAGTGGAGGTTTACTAGGAGAAACAGTTTTGACCATAACTTTGGCAAAATTCGACCAAATTGGGAGCATGAAAAGGTGTTCCTCGATGATTTTGATGTTTTGAGCACATTGAAGTAGGTTTCAGGAGCAATAGGTTTTGTGAGCCATTTACATGACATTCCTTGAATGCCCAACCTATCGTCATAAAAATAACTAACTCAAAACTGCTTTCCTGTAAATGTTATTTACCTCTAAGCGCACAACCCATCTTTCCAAAACAGAGGCTTTTGAGAAAATAAAAATGCGGTGATTCCATCTGGTCGGACATCTTCTTCTGTCTGGCTAGATTTTATAGGTTCAATTCGATCGATGACTTTCCTCGAATTGAAGAACTCATTCAATTGGGGTTTTATAATTGTTATTGAGGTTTTTTGTAATCATGGCGAACCAGTCAGCCTCCCACTTGCTACCTTATGCATCATTTAATCAAGATAGCAGGTTAGTGCCACAATTTCACTTTTAGTCCGTGAAAAAAATTCTTCTGTACAATAATTATGGGTGGTTTTAAGCAACGAAAATTGTTCTGCACCTCAAAGACTTTTAGATGGATGGGAAGTAAGTTTTAAATACAAAGACAAAAACAAGACGTTCATATTGTTACCATGTAATGAATACATTGCTTATGGGGATGCATTGAGATGACTTCAATCATCAATATTGAAGCTCTACATTGAATTGAGTGAAAGATTCTTTGACTATTATTGAATTTTGAACTTCCTCCAATCCTTGTCCTGTAGGCATTTTTGGGTGTTTTCAACCAAGTACTAGTGTAATTTAACGTTGTAAACTGTGATTTATATGATCCCAGGAATCATTGCGCTCAATGGTCTAGTATATGGTCAATGTATGCTTTTTTTTGTTAACTGAAAGGTACTAACTTTATTAATAATAATAAAAACTTAGGCAACGCTTAGCTTTCCCTGTAAAATATGGACATGGCCTCAATATATTTTCATGTTTTCTCTGGCCATTCTAGTAGTATGGGATATCATCAAAAGTCATTAAAAAATACATTAAAATAATTGATTGTAGTCATGTCACTAAGAGATTGCACTAAATAAATATTTCATCATTTGGAGTATGAGACCCTATTAGAAATTCTCCTTTCATGTGTTTGCTTTTCTAGCTATTTCTTCCTTCTTTTCCTGATTTCCCTGTGTTTGTTGCTGATTGAAACCAATTTTGTGAGTTATCTATTGATATGATCCCACCTATGAGAATTTTTCTAGGTCTTGGGTCTTGTCCTCCGCCATGCCCATTCCTCAACTATCTGAGATCTACTTTCCTTGGTTACTTAAACCCAAAGGTTCACCCTTCTCTCTAATTATCTACCTATCTTGTAAGTCCATTGCATCCGTTGTTGGATTCGGTTAGTTAGAATGGTATGATAATTAACTCGCTGCCTCTTCTCAATTTCCCACCACTTCAGAATTTGTTTTCCTTTAAATTTAGGTCGTTGCTTAAACAAAATATAGATACACATGCGAAGAATATGCGTTGAGAGACAAGAAGGATATATTATATTCCTTAAATGTTCAGTGACATAGAAAAGTGTTGTATTCCTCCCTTCTTCCTCTCTCACTAGCATAGATCCATCTAAAGATTAGATTTCCCTGAGAGGGATCAAAGGAAATAGAGATTTAATTTTCTTGGTGCTTAGAAGATCGTGGGTTAAGATGGACATGTGTTTTTTGTTTGTTTGTTTGAAAATATGTCTTTTAATCCAGAGAAGTATTTACAAATAAAAGAACCAAAAGTGGAAGGGTATATATAATGAAGATCATATCTTCTTCCATAGAGAAACTAGAACATAAATGAAATTAAATTATGTTGTGGGCTTAAAAGCCTCAGTTTATTTGATTGACAAAGTTCTCTTATGCAAAATTTGATGGCATATCTCATCATAACATGAGGAACGAAAGATGAACTAACTTGATTCTCAAAAATAGATTTACAATGGATCATCCAATGGTAAAAAAAAAATCCTCATGCAATTATAGATCACTAAAAAGGAAGAATGGCCAAGAGAGGGTGCCTGCCAAGAGCCTAGAATCCTACAGAAAAACTAAAACAGAGATGAGGTTTAAGAATCAAATATCCTAAGTTAATGCAACTAAAGGCCAAAAATGTAAAAAATGAGATTGTTCCAAAAGTTCACAACACCAGTTTTCTATGAAATACCTAGAAACATTATGTTATGACATAGTAAGGGCTGACAATTTTGTTGAAGCCCAAAGAAAAAACATGAGTTCTTGTGCAACAAACTTAAATAGAAGAGAGGAGTGAACCCAGAGAAAGACCATACTGGTTGTCAAGTTTGAACATAATTATAGGGAACTTCTTCCACATCAATTGGTAACAAAGAAAACAACTTGAAAGTATAAACAATGTCAAGAAAAAATTGGGACACAACTGATTAATGAATAGAGACCTCTTCCTTCATTAAAAGGGATCCTTGGGATGGGATTAGTTATGAGCGACGTTTCTTTTTCAAACTGCACTAAATGTTGGTACAAATTCCATTCATTATTTGAATGTTGAATCATTTTTCTAACCAATTTATAGCATTTATTTAATTATTATTATAACACTTATTATTACAATATCATATATTTTTGAAAATAAAGTTTTTCACTTTAAAAACAAAAGCATAAGCATAAAATAGGTAATTGAGCCATAGGAAAGTTGGTCAGTGAAGATATGTTTCTTAAGTCACAATGGTGATTGTCATAGTAGTTCCCTATGGGGTTGTGCCTTGTGGATTAAAGATTTTAACATCCAATACAATTTGAAGTGTAATAGGCTGGAATCAAGATGAATAATGCATATCACATGGAGCAATAACATGTGTAATAGTTTGACATGTCTATTATGTCTCCTATGATTTGGATAAAGAAATTTCAGTTTGGTTTTTGAAAAAAGTCTCTTAGAGGACTGTGCCTTGATACAATTCCAGAAGGTAAGAAAGCTATGAACCTATGGAAGAAAAAAGAATAGAGTGATAGCATGTTTCAGGTATGGTGTGGCATTGAATATGCTGGTGGTTTTAGTTTTGTAATTTCTCATCCATGTCATTGCCCAAATGCATTTTGAAGTTGAATGTGTGTTTTGGTTTCTGCAATTGGGACATAGGAACTACAGGATGCCCTAGCCTCACAAGAAATAGGAACCCAAACTCTTGATTGCAGGGTATGTTCATGTTCGACATCATAGCATTAAGGATTTATATGCTCTGTGCCATCGAAGGACTTCTTTGAGCTTGACATTGTAACCAATGATCATAATTTCAAATTTCGGTTAGTTAGTCTCACATCTTCTACGCAACTCTATGCTTATTAGCTACCTATGTTCTCATTGTGATGTTTTCCCAGCCCATTTACGAAGTTTGTCATGAAGGTCTATGCATTTTTATAGCCTTCCGAGTGACTTGGGATACTCTCCAAATGACCCTCTCCGAAAGGATCCAAGAAAACAACTCCATAGTGGGTATGGAAGTAAATAATATAATTCCATTATTATGCCTTTACATGGCCATAAGAGGGCGTACACCACTGTGACAAAGATATCTAAAACATCTGCTCTAGGGGTTGGGGTAGCTCATTGGTTAATGGAAAAAAACCCATTAGTCTGTTAATGTCTTGTTCTTAACTAATAAATGTAACCTGACATGTTCAATGGAATTCGAGGTCCCTTTTTGATATTTTTAAGGAAACCTACTGATCTACATTATTAAAGGCCTATTGAGTGTGATACAAACATGGATTTAACGTTAAAAACCTATTAGTTTGTCTCTACATGGCCTGAAGTGAGGGTGTGCCTTACCAGATAAGGTTGTTGGGATGATTGGTCAATGGAAAAGTGGATTACTTTGCCACTACTTTCTTGTTATCTAGTAAAGTTAACACAACTCCTTGCATGTCCGATGGAATTTCAGGTTCTTCTTGGATATTTATTTAGAAACCTCTAAGCGCACAACCCATCTTTCCAAAACAAAGGCTTTTGATAAAATCAAAATGTGGTGATTCCATCTGGTCGGATATCTTCTTTTGTCTGGCCATATTTTATAGGTTCAATTCGATCGACGACTTTCCTCGAATAGAAGAATTAATTCAATTGGGGTTCTGTAATTGTTATTGAGGTTGTTTTTAATCATGGTGAACCAGTTGGCCTCTCATCAACTGCTTAATGCATCGTTCAATCATGATAACAGGCTAGTAACACAATTGCACTATTAGTTCGTGAAAAAATTATTCCGTACAATAATTGTACTGATAAAAAAGAGAATGATACAAACTTTTGCTAGAGTTTGAATCAGGGAAAAAATTAAAGGGATTTAAATGAAATCCAAGAGAGTTATATCAATTGCAAGATATCTTGAATCCCAAATAAACTTGGCATATACAAATAGCGTGTGGATAAATTCCAACCATTCAAGTAGGCTAATACTTCAAACATAAGTGTTGACAGTGAATATACATATGGATGATGAACCAAAAGACCAAATCAAAGTCTTCTGGTCAATAATTGCTAAGGATATAGATCTTTGTTATCTCTATAGTTCATTCTTTGGCAACTACACTATATAACCAAAAAGAGAGAACCTTATATTGTGGATACTCCTATCTCATCAATGATGCAATGAGACCCCCTCTGTAACTAAGATCCAAGTTTTCACTTAGACACTTTGGCAACATCTCGTGACACTTTCAGTGTCATCATGGAAGAATAAGAGTTTAATGCTACTCTTTCCTATACTACTGTCTTACGACTTTTCTTTTGCAACATCTGGTACAATTGCTAATTTATAACATAACTAACATACATAAATCAAATGTCATGTACATAAACTATTGAATTACACTATTCTAGATTAAGTGAGAAACCTTTGCCTACGATTTAGATCGTGCCAACCATGTGATAAAGAGCAACAAACAAAATGCTACTCCTAACAACAACTTATTTCTCGCATAAAAAATTTCATTAGGTCAATTATTATGCACTTAGATTTTAGGGCACAGGTCTTTCCTTAGAAAACATACAAAGCATTTATCCCATAAACATGAAAATGTGTTATGAGTATAATATAATTTTCCTCAACCATACCCACAACATTATCGTAAATGTTTAAAAATAAAATACATCTATAAATTAATAAACACATTGCGTTTATCCGATAGACATGAAAATGTGTCATCACTATAATATAATTTTCCTCAACCATGCAAACAAAATTATCGTAAATGTTTAAAAATAAAAAAACATCTATAAATCAATAAACACATCGGGATGTATTTTATTTCGTATTTTTCCTCATCCATTACACACATAATTACAGTTACCCATGTTTAACAAACAAAAAAACATCTATAAATAAATAAATTTGAATTTGAATTTCTTTCATTGGCTCCTAAATTAGCTCATCCGGTTCATCCTATATAGTCATTACCTTTTCAAAATATTATGTACTTGCCCACTATTGAACTTCATAATCAGTACAGTTTTGTAGCCATTGATACTCTATTGATTTACTACTTATAATGATAAGTTTTAATGGTATTTTATGAGTTGTTATTTGAATATGTTTGAGTGCTCCTTCATGTTGATGCGTAGGGGATATTGATGTGTTTGTTAAAGAGTTTGAATTCCCTAGCTTTCATTACTATCACTACAAAAATGTTATTTTGATTAATTTAATTAGTCTTTGATGGTAGTATTATAAGTTTATTTTTACTGAAATAATTAAATTTTAAATTATTGTTAGTGATTCAAATTTTTATGGAAATTGTGAATAGAAAACTATTGATAATTTGAACTATGTGATAGTGTAATTTTTTTGTTTTAATCTAATATAGTTTGATGACCATGTTGCAAATAGGATAGACTATGAGTTTATGGGAGAAGGAATTAGCTTCTTTTATAGTTAAAAAAGATCCATCTAATTCTGGATCTATCATGAGTCAAGAGGATCAAATCCATTGAGGTGCAAACATTCTTTTTAGAGTGTAAAATTTGAGGAAAGGTTTGCTCCTCCATGGATTTGATCCCTTTAGACACATGATAGATCTGAAGTTAGAAGGATCTAGGCTAGTTCTAGTTTAACGCAACAATGGGCATCATTATTATGTATGTTTGAGATAAATTTCATACTTTGAAATTTACATGTTTATTATTATCTATCTGTTTTGAGATTTAAAACAATGACTTGCTAATACAATCTTTGTTGTACTTGGATTGAGACTACTGAGTTCATAAATTTGAATCTGGCCATTATACACAAAGCTTGTAGTCATTTTTTTGCATTAAGCCATTGTTAAAAAGCTTTGTGGTTAGCATGTCTTTAAATCATGTTTTTCTTTTTC
This sequence comes from Pinus tabuliformis, assembly GCA_031772625.1. Taxonomy (NCBI): domain Eukaryota; kingdom Viridiplantae; phylum Streptophyta; class Pinopsida; order Pinales; family Pinaceae; genus Pinus; species Pinus tabuliformis. Next base: position 531,799,855 of record CM062814.1, read on the forward strand.
TTCATTTCACCATTGTTAAAAAGATTTGCCATGGATTTATATCATGTTTTACATTTTTGTTGTTAAAAAGATCTTTGGTGACTTTGCATTATGCTTTCTTTGCCTAACCTGACCATATCATTCTCTTTTTTTTATTTAGTCTGGGTTGGATGCCTTGAATGGTTTGTACTTTTGCATTTGGATGCTTTGAGTGGTTTGTGTGTATGGATTTGGATGGTAATGTTTGTGTATGTTACACTTGTGTTGTATTTATATATGTATTTGTGCGTTAATAATTAGTTACTAATGAAGGGCTCTCCAAGTATTACTGAATATGAGTTGAAAAGTATTTTTTTCAATATTTTTTTTTTGCAAATGTTTGAAATAATTCATTTCCTTCAAGAATATATATATATATATATATATATATATATATATATATATATATGTTTCAAAGTCAAGGGAAAATGCATTTTTGATTGATTTGTTTATTTAATTAGTGACAAGTTTACAAATTCTCTAAATTCCAAACAATTATGACATCTCCATTTTCTATATATCTTAAAAATAGATCTTGAATAACATTTTCATGAAATTTTTTGATAGATGGTTTGTTTTGAATGTTTATAAATATATCTTTTTCTCTGATAAATATTTTAAATATATTGTTTTATGCAATTGTCCGTTAGTAATTAATTGTTGATGAAGAAGGGAGATGATCTTGTCAATAACTAACTTGTAGTTTGCGGGAAGATTAATTTTGCATATCTATTTCATTTAATTTCATATATACTTTTGATAGCTAATTAATTCTTAATAGTGTGCCTCCAAGTATTACTAAATATATCTTGAAGAGTATTTTTAATAATATACTGCCTCAAGATTACTCCTGAAATAATTTGTTTCTTTGCAAATGTTTGAAATAATTTATTTCCTTCAAGAATATTTTAATTTTTTGTTATTCTGTAATTTGCTTTGCAAAGTCAAGAAATAATATATTTTTGATTTTTTTTAATGAGCGACCAACTTTACAAATTCAATCAATTTTAGATAGCATTTTGATGATTTTTTTTAAAAAACAATGATTTGAATGTTTATCAATATATATTTTCCTCTAACAAATATTTTGAATATATTGTTGTATGCAATATCAGTTAGTAATTTTCAATATATGTAATTGTTTTGAATGTTTATAAGTATATATTTTCCTCTAATAAATATTTTGAATATATTGGTGTATGCAATTGTCTATTAGTAATTTCGTATATATGCAATTTTGAATATATGTAATTGTATGTTATTAATAAGTTGTTAATGAATTAAGGAGACGATCTTGCCAATAATTAATTTTCACTTTGCAAGTTAATTGATTTTGCACATTTATTTCATTTAATTCTAGGTATCATAAAATAGTGTTCCTATCGATATTACTAAATATATCTTGAAGAGTATTTTTAATAATTTACTAAATACTCTTGAATTAATTTGTTTTTTTCAAATGTTTGAAATAATTTATTTCATTCAAGAATATTTTGATGATTTTTTTAATCTATAGTCTATTTGCAATGTCAAAAAATAATGTATTTTTTTTTAAAATAAGTGGCAAGGTTTACAAATTCTATAAATTATGTGCTTCTCCAAACAATTATAATAGATTTGAAGAGTTTGGAACTATTAAGAAATCCGAACTTGTTTATTGCTAATGTTGTTGTAGATAATTAGTGTATGTATTTATTATGTAAATTATTTTCATGTTAGGATTTCATATGGAGTTATTTTTGGAAAATAAATTTATCTATATTTTTATTTCATCACATTTCCATTTTCTATATATCTTAAAAATAGATCTTGAATAACATTTTAATGAAATTTTTTGAGAGACTATTTGTTTTGAATGTTTATAAATATATCTTTTCCTCTAATAAATATTTTGAATATGTTGTTATATGCAATGTGTTTCAATGTTTTATATTGATTAAATTTAGGGACATTTTAATTTTAATTTGTATTCTCATCAAATTAATTTTCTAATCCAGATTTATTCATTTCTGTAGAATTTTATCTTGTGAATTTTATTATATTATATTTGCAAAAGATTAATTTATCTCCCATCATGTATAAAACTGTAAATTTTTTAAATTTATGTCAAAGATATTCAAAAATAAAATTATGAATGAACCATTTTAATTATTTAACTACCTCTTTCATTCAATATATGTAGTGTATATTCACTATATTTAAATTGAGATAGAAATTAAGTTCACAATATTTTTATTGTAACTGTTTTTATTTAAATTAAAAAATATATAATTGAAATCAATTTCTTGAAAATTTCATTGAACACATAAATTAAAACTTACAAAATAGTAAGTCAAATCAGAAATCCATTTATTAATAATTTACCAACACATTAATTAATTTCTTTTCAACCTCTTTTATCTAACACTACTAACTTTGAATTTCAATTTCTCTATCACAAAAGCTCTTAATGTAAAACACCACTTCTTTTGCAAAATTATAAAATTCATTTTAAACCTAATTATATTTCATTTTCATCACATTAATATGACTTTATGAGCTCAAAAAACATTGTATAACTATTTTAATTTTTGGAGATGTGTTAAAATTTTATTGCCCGTTCAAAATATATCTAAAACTTTTCAATTCTTGAAAGCATGGTTGTTTAAAATTATTAATGTAAAGAAGCAAAGGATTCAATCTTAAATCTTTTGAATAGTAGAGCTTTTATATGGATGTTGGACTGGCTCTGTTGCAATTTATATGCATATTCAACAATGTACATGCTTATAATTATGCTTATCAGATTTTTAAAGATAGGCTATCTTGAAAACTTATTTGGAAGTGGAGTGAGCACTAACTCTGGAATGCGAAAAGATCAAATTTGAGCAGATCGAACATAGTAAGCAATTATATTTATTATAATTGTTTTTTTAAAATGAGGGGGGTGAGTCCTTCTAGAAGAAGCTGTATTAACCCGAAATTCACAATTACACATATTTACAGAAGCGAGATTGAATTGGCAATATACACATATTCACAAAAGCGTGATTGTTACAATATAATTGTTTTTTTAAATGCGGGGGGGGCGCGATGAGTCCCTCTAAAAGAAGTTGTATTAACCCGAATTCACAATTACACATATTTACAGGAGCGAGATTGAATTCGCAATGTACACATATTTATAGAAGCGTGATTGTTACAATATGCTGTGGAGCTGCCAAGCGAGATTGATCACAATAAGCTGCGAAGCAACGAAAGTATGCAGCGAGGGTCGAACCCGGGTGGGGAGGCGATATGCCGGTTGTCCCAACCATGCGGGATAAACGCTCAAGTGCCATAATTATTATAATTTTTGTAAATGTTGTGTAAATATATTTTTAGTTTTTTATTTATATGATTGTGGACCTAGCAGAGCCTAACAAATTAAGTTAGCAATTGAAATTTTTTTAATTTATATGATTGTTTATATTTTGTTTAGATTAATATTATTTATATGGTTATTTAGATTTTTGTTTAAGATAACATTAATTTGATTGGAGAAAATTATTTTTATTTATTGGACAGGTGTCAACTCTACATTGAGCACACACATATTTACACATCACTTTCATACTAAGTTGTAGAATGCACCTCTTAGGGCAATAACAAGTGGCATTGGTGAAAGAATTTGTTCCCTTAGTTAAATGTGATATGGGGTCAAGGTGGCAAAAAAATAGGGCGCGCATGTTCTAATTTTGGAGGTAGTCAAATGATGGCAATTAAAATTCCTAGGCAAAAATTCGAATTAAGGAAAATGCATGTAAATTGTGGAGGCGGTTTGGTTAAGTGTTGAGTATATGTATCACAAAAGAGAGTTGGAAGAGATAGTTAAAAAAAAGATACTTTATTATTCATTGTCTACACGGCATCTCAGAACCAAGAAAGAAAAAGAGAATGAAAAGAGGAGAATTTATGTTCTAAGCACTATGGAAGCGTTAGGGAATTTTCTAGGAGCAGTTGAAAGCTATTGATCCATCCCTATAAGCTCATAGTCTAGGCTAGGGGGTGTCCAAAGCAATTAACCTGCTAGTTGTTCTGAAACTAAGGTTGGGAAGAACTTGGTCATCAAGCTTTGTTTCCTAGGTTTTATAATTACTATATTCATTTTGATAGTTTGAACATTTATGGTAAAGAGCTGAATTGTGTATTTTATAAATACAATTGAAAGAAAATTTATATTGGTAGTTATACTCTTAAAGCGCAAAATAGAAATCTGGAGATATTATGTATTTTAATGTTATATTTCAAAGAAAGATTTAAAGTTGTTGTGTTTACAGAAAATAATATTGGAACAATTTATAACTATAGTTGAATGAATATGACAATGTGAAAGAAATACTTAGAAAAGAATATTTAGATAAGGGATGTCTGTAAATTATTTTTATTAGTAAACACATTTATTTTCTTGACAGTGCATTGTATACATAGATAGAAAAGAATAGAGAACTTGAAAGTATAAACATACAAATTCCATATAAAATATAACAATTTATATACAAATTATTATTAAAATTTATTTTGTTAGTGAAGAAAAGATAGATATTAGATTATTTATTTGAATATGACAATCAACCATTATCATTCTTTTCTTATTAGAAATTTACACCAACATAGAAATAACATTAAAACAATGAAAAACATAATTTTACTATTACATGAATACCTCACAGAATTGTTAAAATATTCGATAAAACCATTAGAGAAACAAAGCAGTCTACATTGTATTTTGCCATTTACATTCAACTCTCATAGACAACCATATAAATATATAATCCAAAAAATTTTAAAGAAAAAAGTTATATATATATATATATATATATATATATATATATATATATATACAAAAACCAATACATACATCATTAACTAAAGATTATTGGTGGAGATCCATGTCATCAACTGACAATGTGATGGTAAACATTTTATACGTTACCCACTCCTACGCTTACTTAAGAAACTTACGTGGAGTATGGTAAATCCATGTCACACCACCATATATGCGTATAGATATTCACATTTAGAAACATGGTTAATTCCATATTTATTATCAAAATGGTGAACATATGGTTTAAGACATTGGGTAAGGTAACGAGTGTATTATGATGATGATAAACCTTTGTATTACCATGCATAAGATTATATAAACAATACCATCCTGCAGGTAGTTACACATATATATGATTAGGGTTCGAGTAGAGGATGAAGAATTGACCTCAACTGTTGGGTCCCTATAATACTAGTGATTACCCCATTACTATTGTAGTTATACCCCCTATTTATATTGTTGTGCCCCTATTACCCCCATATTGTTATTTCTGTGCCCCATAGAATCCCTCTATTGTTATTTTTGTGGCTTTATATTATTATTGTTAGGTCGGCTGGATTATATTGTGACTCTTTAGACTCCTATATATAGAAAGGAGGTTTTGTCATTTGTATCATCCAAGAATTGTTCATTTATGTAATGTAAAGGAGGTTGCCCCCTCGAAGAGGCTGAATTCTAAGGCGTGGATCTCTCTTTTCTATCTTTTTGTGAGCTGGTTTCATAACATTTGGTATCAGAGCTTTGGATTCTAGGGTTTCGCTGCTCCAAACAGGTCATCGTGGAATTTTCGCTATAACTTTTTTTCTGTGACGTTTCAGAAGTCGCAAAAAAAACCCATTTGAGAAGAATTGGCGCTAAACCTTGGGTCCGAATTTCAGAGCTTTTCGCGTGATATTTTCAGAGATATGATCTGAGGAAGTTGGCCTTTTTGCAGACTCCTGAATTACATTCAAAACAGGTGACCTGGGGAAAATCGTCATAACTCTCTCTCTGAGGATCGGATTGAAATTTCGTAAAAAGGTAGAGAAAGAGGACGGACTGTAGTTTCTTGTATGTGTGTTTCAGATTCAAAGGTTGAAACAGGGACTCGTGACACGTCGTACAAGTTCGCTCTACTGAACCAGTCTAAAAGCAAGTCACTGTGGGAGATTTCACATAACTCTTCCTTGGAGAATCCAATTTGGCTCAGACTTGTGGCATTGGAAAGAGGACACAGAAGGCTACTACAGGTATCAATTTCAGAACTGGATGATTCGAGATTACAGAGATACATCAGATTCAATATCAGGCTTCTATAAAGTGAAAAAAGGTGTGTAGTCTTTTTTTTTAAATTTTTGTGTAAGCTTGGTTTAACGGAATTCAAAGGGCATAGTAAAGCATTATTATCGGTAACTGATGCCCCGAGGAAAAAAAATGCAAACACCTAGTAAGGAACCTGAAAGCTCTAGCATGACTCATGAAGAAGAAGAAGAAATGCTACATGATATATCAAAATTACAAGAACAAGTGCAACAAATGTCACGCTCACAAAAGCTAACAGAAGCTAAGATAAGTGGCGTGGAATCTAAGGTAAATGGCGTGGAATCTAAGATAAAGGGCATGGAATCTAAGATGGATGGCATGGAAGCTAAGGTGAATGGCATGGACGCTAAAATTGATGGCATGGATGATAAGATGGATGAATTGAAGAAGTTGCTACAAGAAAGGGCCACTAATGGTGAAAAGGTAGTAAAGGAAACTCATGATGAGAACAAAAGAAATGTTAATCATGATTCCATAGACTCTAATGTTGGATCGAAGACTCACCATGTTCCAAAAATCGATATGAGGAAGTTTGATGGCAAGGATCCCGCCACATGGATATTACAGATGGAGCAATTCTTCGATCTCAATAATGTGCAAAACACACAAAAGGTACGTATGGCAACTTTATATTTGGAACCAAATCAGTTTGTATGGTATCAATGGCTTTGTTCTCGTAAACAATTTATCACTTGGGCAATTTTTACGGAAGAATTGATAGCACATTATGAGGATACAAAAAGCAACACTTTTTTTAGCCAATTGATAAGTCTCAAACAAAAGGGTTCAATAATGGAGCACATTGAGGAGTTCCAAAAATTGAACATAAGGGTAAAAGATATTCCAGAGGAGCATAGGATTGATGTGTTCATAGGGTCTTTAAAGGATAATATCCAACATGATGTGCGCCTTTGGGAACCTGATTCATTAGAGAAGGCATTCAGGTTAGCAAGAAAAATGGAAAGCAAAATTATGGCAACTAGGAAGCATACAGTTCACAACTATAAAGACGGAAGTGTTGTTGCCCATAGTCTTCCACAACCTACAAGGTTGACACCACAACAATTGGAAGAAAAAAGAGCAAAAGGGCTTTGTTACAATTGTGATAGCAAATACACAAAAGGTCATAAGTGTGCTGAGAAGAAATTATTCTACATAGATTGTGAAGAGGAAGAAGAAAAGGAGCAAGAAAGGTCAAAAGAAGAGGATATATTCCAGGAACAAAGCCTAGATGAAAAACAAATAAATCCGACCATATCTTGTAATGCATTGGCGGGAATTACCACTCCTCAAACCATCAAGATAGAAGGACAAATCAAGAAGAAAAAGGTAATAGTGTTGATTGATTCAGGAAGCACCCACAATTTTATTCATTGTAGGGTAGCAAAAGAATTGAATTGCTTCCTATATCCAGCACCAGAGTGTCAAGTGATGATTGCAAATGGAGGAACAATAAATTGTTCTGGAAAGTGCCATAATATCAAGCTATCCATGGGAGAATATGTATTGACTAGCCCAATGCTTTCCATTCCAATGGGAGGTGCTGATGTTGTACTAGGAGTCCAATGGCTACAATCCTTGGGTACAATAGCTTTTAATTTTCAAGAACTTTTCATGAAATTTTCTGTGGAAGGAAAGGAAGTTGAATTAAGGGGTATTGCAGGGAAACCAGGAAAGATAATCAGCTCTAATGGCATGACAAAGCTTCTAAAAAAGGAGCAAAGAGGTGTAATTGCACAATTATGTTCGCTAGATGTTTCCACATTGGAATCATCTATTTCTCCAGATCTCCAAAAAGTCCTGGACAATCATTCCAAGGTATTTGAGACTCCCAAAGGTCTCCCACCTATGCGTGATCATGATCATGCTATTCATCTGATTCCAGGAAGTGTTCCTCCAAACATCAGGCCGTACAGATATCCATATGTCCAAAAAAGTGAAATTGAACGTATGGTTGCAGAAATGCTAGAGGCTGGTATAATTCAACCGAGTCAAAGTTCTTTCTCAGCTCCAGTAGTATTGGTGCACAAGAAGGATGGATCATGGCGCATGTGTCCAGATTATAGGGAGCTCAACAAGCTCACTATTAAAGATAAGTTCCCCATTCCTGTTATTGATGAATTACTGGATGAATTGCATGGATCAATTTACTTCACCAAGTTGGATCTTCGTTCGGGATATCATCAAATCAGAATGAAGATTGAAGACATTCCGAAAACAACATTTAGAACTCATGAGGGTCATTATGAATTTTTGGTCATGCCTTTTGGCCTTACCAATGCACCTTCAACATTTCAAGGTTTGATGAATTCAATTTTCAAACCATTCCTTAGAAAATTTGTGTTAGTATTTTTTGATGATATACTAATCTACAGCAAGTCTTGGAAGGATCATGTTGAACATGTTGACAGGGTGCTACAACTATTGGAGGAGAAACAATTATATGCAAAAAGATCCAAATGTTTCTTTGGAGTCCAGGAGGTGGAATATTTGGGTCATATTGTATCTCATGAAGGAGTTAAGGTAGACCCTAGCAAAATTAAAGCCATTAAGGAATGGAAAATCCCCACATCCATAAAGCATCTGCGAGGATTTCTTGGGTTGACAGGGTATTATCGCAAGTTTGTTAAGAATTATGGGAGAATAGCAGCACCTCTAACAACATTATTGAAGAAAGATTCATTTTCATGGACTTCGGAAGCAACAAAGGCCTTTGAACATCTTAAAGAGGCAATGTGCCAAGCACCGGTCTTAGCTACACCGGACTTCACAAAAACCTTTATTGTGGAATGTGATGCTTCAGGAAATGGAATTGGTGCTGTTCTAATGCAAGATGAAAGACCCATTGCTTTTGAAAGTCGTCCAATCAAGGGAAAGTTTTTAAGCAAAGCTATTTATGAGAAGGAAATGTTGGCAATACTCCATGCACTTAAGAAATGGCGACCCTACCTAATGGGAAGACACTTCAAGGTAAAAACGGATCATGATAGCCTTAAATACTTTTTAGAACAAAGATTATCCTCTGAAGAGCAACAAAAGTGGGTCACAAAGATGTTGGGTTATGACTTTGAAATCATCTACAAAAAAGGGAAGCAAAATGTGGTGGCAGATGCACTCTCAAGAAAGGATGAGGATGTGGAAGCATTGTTGTGTGCCATTTCTATTATCCAACCAGATTGGATAAACGAAGCAAGGGAGGAATGGAAGAATGACGAAGAAGTGTGGGCACTTATTCGAAAGCTACAACAAGATTCCAGTACTTCTGATACATTTAGCTGGCAAAATGATTCGTTATGGTACAAAGATCGCTTATACCTCTGTAAGAATTCCCAGCTAAAACAAAAGATTCTTATGGAATTGCACACTTCTCCCTTAGGAGGGCACTCAGGATTTTTAAAAACTTACCACAGGGTTAAGAAGGAATTTTTTTGGGATGGCCTTAAATCAGATATTCAAAAGTTTGTGGCGGAATGTTTGGTTTGCCAGCAAAATAAAGTTGAAACAATTAAGACACCAGGTCTATTACAACCTTTATCCATTCCAAGCCAACGTTGGGAGGAGGTTTCAATGGATTTTATCACAGGTTTACCCAAGTCTGAGGGAAAGAGTGTCATCATGGTGGTAGTTGACAGACTTACCAAGTATGCACACTTTTGTGCATTATCACATCCATTTAAAGCCAGTACAGTTTCTACTGCATTTATGGAAACAGTTCAAAAGCTACATGGAAACCCAAAGATTATTGTAAGTGACAGAGATCCCATTTTCACTGGAAATTTTTGGACAGAATTATTTTCTTGTCTTGGTACTCAGTTAGCTCATAGCTCATCTTATCATCCTCAATCTGATGGGCAAACTGAGATAGTAAACAAATGTTTGGAAGGATATCTTCGTTGCTTTGTATCTGATAAACAGACACAATGGGTCAAATGGTTGCCTCTGGCTGAATGGTGGTATAACACTTCCTTCCATACAGCAACAAAAATGACCCCATTTATGGCACTTTATGGGTATCAACCACCATCCATCACATCATATTTAAGAGAAAATTCTAAGGTTCAGGCAGTGGAACATCACATCGAACATCAACAACAAGTCCTCCAACTCTTAAAGGATAACCTCGTGTTGGCACAAAATAGAATGAAACAACAGGCAGATCAACATCGCAGTGAAAGAAGTTTTGATGTAGGTGATTGGGTATTCCTACGGCTACAACCATATAAGCAAATGTCCCTAAAGCAAGCTAAGAAGGATAATAAATTATCACCAAAGTATTATGGTCCGTACAAGGTGTTGGAAAAGATTGGTACTATGGCATACAAATTGGAGCTTCCTGCAGCTTCTCGATTGCACCCAGTTTTCCATGTTTCATGTTTAAAGAAGGTTATAGGTGACAAGCTCCCAATTCAAACAATATTGCCAGAACTTGACGAGGAAGGAAAAATTATATTGGAACCGGAAGCAGTCACAGAAACAAGAACTCGACAGCTACGAAATCGATCAATTTCAGAGTATCTTATCAAGTGGAAGAACTTATCCGCTGAAGATTCCACATGGGAGGATGAGAATTTTATGCAGAAGTATCCAGAACTACTCAAGCGTTGAGGACAACACTTTTTTGAAGAGAGGGGCATGTTGGGTCCCTATAATACTAGTGATTACCCCATTACTATTGTAGTTATACCCCCTATTTATATTGTTGTGCCCCTATTACCCCCATATTGTTATTTCTGTGCCCCATAGAATCCCTCTATTGTTATTTTTGTGGCTTTATATTATTATTGTTAGGTCGGCTGGATTATATTGTGACTCCTTAGACTCCTATATATAGAAAGGAGGTTTTGTCATTTGTATCATCCAAGAATTGTTCATTTATGTAATGTAAAGGAGGTTGCCCCCTCGAAGAGGCTGAATTCTAAGGCGTGGATCTCTCTTTTCTATCTTTTTGTGAGCTGGTTTCATAACATCAACCCTTTCTTATGATGGATTAATTCACAAAGCATTACATAAGGTGAACCACATACTAGGTGGTAAAGAACTTTAAGGTTAAGTGATGGTTAGTAGGTCAAGACACTTAAGTTAGCTAGACTCTAGGAGTGTAATCATTTTTTAATATCGCACTAGTTCATACAACAAATAAAAAAGTCGATACATTACAAACTTTGCTAATGTCCTTTAACAATGAAAATTTATCTAGTGAATATGATTTTATTTGAGAGTAAAGGTATAATTTATGAAGGAAAAAAAATAATGGTTGTATTGATGTATTTGTATCAGATTTAGAGATATTATATATAGTATTAGAGTGACAAGTTTCAACACTTGTTTCTGAAATGGACCATAAAGGAAGAATATGTCTCAACAAGATATTATATAATATTTTTTTTATGTCAAGATTATGTATAGTTGAAGCAAGTGAAGAAAATAAGAATGAAGAATAAAATATAAATTATAAATGAGGAATTTATTAGGTTTAAAATTTAAATAGAACTTAACAATAAAAGAGAACAAGATACACCATCTATAATGTTAGAAATCATTAGAATATTGAAGACAAATTTGGAGAGTCTTAGGACAAACAATGAAAGGATTATGATAACACAATCAAAACAACAAGAGTTGAATGTTATGATGTTATAAAGTTTGACGGAAAAACAAAACCAAAAAAATAGAAGAGACTTCAAAAGGGTCTTAGAAACATAATGATTCGTATTTATGAAGGAACAAAATGAAATGCAGATTTAGAATAGAAACAAAGAGATACAATGAAACTAAACTTCAATTAATAAATAACAAATGTTGAAAACTATTTACATGCAGAATGAAAGCAAACTATCTTGGGCGATGGTAGCTTACCTTTGAGAAGGGATGTGATGGATACACGCCTTTTGAATTGTGTTAGAATGAGGCTTGGAAGCCTATTTATCATGAATAAACAATGGGAAACCCTAAACATCCAAAATTCTAATGCTAGGAGATGAAGCGACAAAAGTTATGGACCCTGATAGGGTTAGTTGGAATGTCAACTTGCTGGGGTGATAACTTTGGAAGACGATATTTGTTTCACATGCACGATATCCCATTAGAAAGGTTTGATTGATGTTTGCTCGTTTCACCAAAAAACATCATTTAGGGCCTCAAAACAGCTCTGGAAGTTTAGGACCCGAAAATTGCCGAAATAGGAAATTGTGTTGAAAAAATAGAAAACTGATAGAAAACAATGTTTAGGGTCCAAGTGGAATAAGCAGGTGGCCATAAATATCCACCTATATCATTCCTCCTTCCTTATGAAGCAATGATCCCCATTGCATTGAGTGCCTCCATGAGGTGAGGAAACTTCTGCAGAAGTTGGTCCCTGGTGAGCCACTCGCCTTGGTGCAGGAGATAGCCAACTTTGAAAAACCATTATAGTTGGATCCTTTGTTAGTTAGAGTTTTTTATTTTTGTGTCCATGATCCGATTAGTGGTGGCTTGTTTAGTAAAATATAGGTTGAGCTTTGTTGGTATCAGTTGCTCGACAATGTTTGATGTGTCCAACAATGGTGGAAAGTATGGTCGAAGGTGGTGCACATAAATATTGGGTGTAGGCCAAGGAATGGGGGGATACTTAGCTTGAAAGTGTTGTCACCCATAGCCTTGGTGATGGTGTAAGGCATGTATCAGAGTGGTCGAAGTTTCTGATGGGTTCGGTAAGGCATTCCTTCTACAAATGCAATCAAACCTTTTCACCCAATTGAAACTTATGTGGCACCCGACATTGATCATGACATTGTTTGTACTTAGTATTGGCTTTATCTAGGATATCATGAACCTGTTGGCAGATGTGCTAAATGCATTCAATAAACTTGATGACTTTATCAACTTCGAATTGAACATGTGAAATTTTTGTATGTGTAGTTTCAAGAGGCATTGTAACATCAATGGGAAACAACGGTTGAAATCCTAGGTCCACTTGAAAGGGGTTATGCTCAGTTGAGCTATTGAGAGATATTTTGTAGTCGTGTTGCAGATAGGGGAGACTCTCTCCCCATGTTTATGGATGATTATAATTGTACTACGTAGTATGTGCACTATCATCCTATTGTCAACCTTTGTTTGATCATCAATCTAGGGGTGGAATGCAGTTGACTTAGTGAGCTTGGTGTCCAATAATGACCAAAAGCTCGACAAGAAAGTGCTTAGGAACATGCTATATTGATTTGATATAATGGTTTATCGGATCCCAAAATGTACCCACACTCGTTTAGAGAAGAGCTTAGCAATGGATTATGTTGTGATACCCTTCTTGCAGGTAACCAATACGGCCATTTTAAAAAATCTATCAATGACCACAAACACACAGTCATTACCATGCTTAGTAGAAGGAAGGTCAAACATATAGTCCATGGAGATGGATTCCCAAGGCTGACTAGGAGTAGGCATAGGGGCGTACATGCCTCACTTCTTGATGGTTGACATGAATATGACACAGGTAGTGCATGATCTGATATATTTGTTGTTGAAAACTGTAGCAAAAAAGTATCAATTTGACTTTGCCTTAGCAAATTGAGAAAATTTGAATTTCCACATTAGCAGACAACTTGGAGGAAGTTAACTGAGGTGAGATGGCTCTTGTCACTCATTTAGCTCAGTAAATTCAAGTTAGAGGGATTGGAGTTCAGTTAATCATGCGTGATTGCTAAATTTTAGTAATCCAAGTCAATTATTTCCAGTTGTGTTCAGTTAAATTAGTTCTAACAATTGATGGAACTAGTGGAAGGTTAGTTGTGCAGTGGGACAACAGTCTAACTTAGTGATCATCCAGTTAACTGATCAATCAACTCAAAATAGCTAGTGCATGCAAGGAATTTGAGTTCCTTAGTTGTGGTGGAGATTCCAAGGCAGTGTAACAAGCAGTTGTAAACTAGTTTGAGTGTACAGGTGTTGCATGCAATCATATGATTGATTCTTGGGAATTGCGCAATCGATTGGAGGAAAATTCCTAAAAAATAGGGGTTAATTCTTCAGGAATTACGTAAGGAAACAGGGGCTCAAGTAGACCAAAAATTGACTAAGTCTGGGTCATAGCTTCTCATTGAGTAGAGAGATAGGTTATTCACTTGCAAGTTGTGCTCAAAGCAGGCAAGCAATTGTAATACATTCTCTATTCATCTGATTAATGCAAAGAGGCTTGAGGGGTTTTTCCCAGTTGGGTTCCCCTAGAAAAATATTGTGCATGTGTGGTTTTTCTTATTTCATGTTTGCGAATGTTGTTCTAAATTGTGAATTAAATTCCACATATTAGTAGAGTAGAATTGTGTCTCTTGATTTTAGATTAAAATTCTTGAGCAGTTACAATTATATCACCATATTTCTACATTTTCCAACATCCTGTCGGAGTTTTAGCCAATAAAAAATGATTTTGTTGTACTACCACTATCTTCTCCACACCGAAGTGCCTTGCTACCCGACTGTAATGTGCCTCCCAAATCATCTTGGCACGCTCGCTTGACGGAACACAAAGGTGTCCAGGGTAGCACAACAATGCATCATATAGGTGGAAGTGTGTGATTTGCTTGTCGTCCATTAGCATCTAGAATGTGGTTGTGAATTTTGGATCATTTTTTTATGGTTTCGATCATCTAGAGGTCTCATGCCTGCAAGAGTTGAGGATTGTGCTCAGTTCCATAATCAGGGGCTGGCTGAGGCATTATTCGATGTGATTGGTGCTACCCTTTTTATATTTAATGTTCAAATGGAATTTTTGCAGATATGTGGACCATTTATGATGGCGATCATTCTGCAACTTGCCCTGTGTCTGCATAAATTGAAGAGGTCGGTGATTTGCGTGGATGATTGTCTCCGTCCCTAGAATATATTGTTTCCGTAGCTAGTTGGCCTACATGATAGAATGCATTTCCTTATCATGGGTGGGGTACCATCAAACATTATCATAGAGTATCTCACTGTGATAGGCCACTGGATGCCCTCGCTGAGTGGGGACAACACTAATATCATAATAGAAGGAATATGTCTTAATATCAAATGGTTGGTGCATGTTTGGCAAGGTGAGGATTAATGTAGAGAAAAGGTGGTGTTTCAGTTCAATGAATGCTTTCTGTTATGACTCATACCAAAAGAAATTTATTTTTGCTCCACCCTTGGTAACTTGACTAAAGGGCGAGGTGATATGAGAGAACCCCAACACAAATCTCCGATAGAAATTAGCAAGGCCTAAGAAGCCACGAAGCTTTGTTAGAGTCATCTGGGCCGACCAATCCCAAATGAGTTGGATATTAGCTAGATCCACATGCACGCCTTGCTCATAAATTATGTATCCTAGATATTGGACCTGGTCCATGCCAAAGGATCATTTCTCTAGGTTGGCACATAACTTGTGTTATCGCAGGGTTTGAAGGACCTATTAAATATGTTGCAAGTGCTCTACCCAACTCTTGCTAAAGATGAGGATATCATCTAGATATACAACCATGAATGAGTTGGTGAAAGGTCGCAAGATGTCATCCATCAACCTCATAAAAGTTACAGGGGCATTTGTCAACCCAAAGGGCATGACCAACCACTCAAAGAGACCCTCCTTAGACTTGAATGAGGTCTTCCATACATCCATGGGTTCTATTGGAACTTGGTGATAGCCAAACTTCAAATCAATCTTGCTGAAGTACTTAGCCTCTTTGAGCTGGTCAAGAAGGCCATCAAACCATGGGATCAGGTATTTGTTCCTGACTGTGATTTTTTTTCATTGCGTGATAATCAATGTAGAGTCTCCATGTCCCATATTTATTCCGTACGAGTATAATTGGGCTTCGACAAGGTGAGGAACTTGGTCGGATGTGTCCTTTTTGTCGCAACTCCCATATCTGTCGCTTGATTTCCTTGTTTTCCAGAATATAGCAATGATATATTGGCCCATTAGGTAAAGGTGGATCCGGGGTTAGATCGATCAAATGCTTGACTTGACAATGCAAAGGTACCCCCATGGGTGAAGAGGAGACTTCCTTGTACTCTTCCACAACCTTATCCACTTTCTTCTACTGTGTAGAGGAGCCATTTCTGGAGGCCATGGATGTGGTCACGATCTTCCCCTTACTTTGAGAGTGAATCTAGAAGAAAGAAAAAATTCCCATTTTGGGAGATGAACTTAATGCATTTCTTAGCAAAGATCAAAGAAATGACAGTAGGTGAGGCTACCTCTAGTATCCTGTATAATTTTCTGCCCAAAGTAATAATAACAATACAAGGTCTGGACTCATACACAACATGATGCTTCCACAAGTATGGTTGGCCTAATAAAACATCACAAACTTGAAGGGGGAGAAACATCATAAAATACCTCGTCTATGAAAGGTTTGATGTAGTAGGGCAGGGGACACTATTGGCTAACACGAAGATCTCACCCTTGGATGAGCTACCAATGGTGTATGATTGTGGGTATGGTGTTGTCGATAAGCCCAACCGCTTAATGACCTCTACTGAGATGAGGTTATTTTGACTTCTACTATCGAAAATGAACTGCAATGGAGCACCCTTCACCCACATTTGTGAGTGGAAGAGACGCTCACCCTCCTTTGAATCTTTGGGCTCACTTTTCTTGACCTTGGTGGTGGAAACGATGGCACTAGGTTTTGCATTAATGATTTGTTTCCCCTTGTCAGGTTTTGGTTTAGATTCAGAACATGCATTTGACTTTAAAGCTTTCAGCTTGACCACCAGTGACTACTTTGCATGACATTCATTTGTGTTGTGAGTGGGGCTCTTGTGGAACTCACACCACTTTCCTGTGACTTTCTTCATCTTCT
The DNA here is from genome assembly GCA_031772625.1 of Pinus tabuliformis. Classification (NCBI taxonomy): domain Eukaryota; kingdom Viridiplantae; phylum Streptophyta; class Pinopsida; order Pinales; family Pinaceae; genus Pinus; species Pinus tabuliformis. The sequence goes on from CM062814.1 coordinate 531,816,820, forward strand.
CATTGCTATTATTTGCTTGTGAGTTAGACGGATTGTCCTAGGTCATTCCACCTTAGTTTTGTCCTTTGTTATGTGGTTTGGGGGTGCCCTTTCCCTACTTGAGATTCACCAATCCATAGTCTCACTTATTCTATTTAAATTTTTGCTCGATCTTTACAACATATCAATATGTTGCACCAAGCGAGGAGAGGTCCAAGAACTCCATTTATGCCTGGGTGTATTTGTGTAGACAACCATGATACTTGAAAACCAAATTTTGCTCAGAGCCCTTGATACCTAGCTTCATGCGTAGGGTATGAAAGACATTCGTGAACTCTAACACTGGTGCCTTTCATGCCATAATGTGGTCCATTTTATGTACTTGTCTTCATAGCTCCCAATAGGGTAATGTTTTTCCTTAACAACATCTTGGAAAGAGTCCCAAGAGTGTGTGACTGAAAATAATGAGGATTCCTCCTTAGCTCTTTACTCATAGTAAGTTTCTCACCAGTCCTTGATATGGGGGGTGACCTTGAGGAGTGCAAAAGTAATCTTTTCTCTATCGCAAAATTATGGATCGAGAAATATCCTTCCAACATATTTAACCATTTATTTAGATCATTTGTGTCTATCTAGTCTTCAAATATAAGAATTTCAAAATGAACTTGTACCTTAAAGGGGGTGGCACCTCAAAAGTGAATTATGGATGAATATGCATTTCCCATTGGTATTTGCCGAAGGATATGCGAAAAAATACACATCATCTCGTTCCTTTGACGCTTAAGGGCTTCTTCAAGCAACAATTTGATAATATCTCTTGATCCCCCGTATTTATTTCTTCTGCCATGGGAGGTCATCGAGATCGGCGAGGTCGGTCTTCCAAGGGCTCAAGTAGTTCAAGTCCCAACTCCGTATACCCTGACCTCGTTGGGGGAATGCACAAAAAAAATAGAAAGAGAAGACTGCTCTAATACCACTGATCTAGATTTATGAAGGAACAAAATGAAATACAAATTTAAAACATAAACACATAGATACAATGAAACTAAACTTCAATTAATAAATAGAAAATGTTGAAAATTGTTTACATGCAGAATGAAAGCAAACTATATCAGGTGATGGTAACTTATCTATGAGAAGAGATGTGACGACTACATGCCTTTTGAACTATGTTACAATGAGGCTTAGATGCCTTTTTATCATGAAGAAACAATGATAAACCTTAAACATATAAAAAAATAACCCTAGGAGATGAAGCACAAAAATCTATGGGCCCCGATGGGGTTAGTTGGAACGTCAACTCCATGGGGTCATAACCTCGGAATACGATCTCTGTTTGGCATGCACACTATCTGATTAGAAAGGTCTATCTAAGGACAACAACTTTCGACTGCAAACATGGATCAAAGATATATTTTTTTATCCATGTTTTCCCATTTCCCAAAAAACACTATTTAGGGCCTTAAAACGACTCTAGAAGTTAAGGACCCGAAAACTACCAAAAATAGAAAACTACCGAAATAGGAAACTTTGTTGAAAATAGGAAATTGATAGAAAATAGTGTTGGGGGTCAAAGAGGAACAGGTAGGTGGCCACCAATATCCACTTGGATCACATAAAACATAATCCCTAAGAGAAAAGGACTAATGGAGAATAGTGAAGATGAAACTAATGAAAAATTGTAAAGGCTAAAATTATAGCAGAATCTTTCGCTAGAAAGTAAGAAAAGTAAAGTATATGAACTATAGGGTGAGTTTAGAAAAATTAAACCACCTACCACTGAAGGAGACTCATAAGAGAAAGTTGAAACTTGGTTGTTAAATATGAACAAGTATTTCCAAGTTTATAGATACTCTAGTATTCTGAAGGCTAGATTGGCCTCTTACCAAATGAATGGGAAGGCATTAATATGGTGGAAAAATACAAAAGTAGCCTTTGGTATCAAGGAGAAAGATTTGATCTAGAAGCAATTTAAGAAATATTTTAAGTAATAATTCTTGACAGAGAGGTCCTATGATGAAAGGGAAAAATAATTTAATGATATGAAGCTAGGAAATCTATCCATGGAGAAGTTTATAACTAAATTCCTAAGATTACTTAGATATGTACCTTATCTAAAAAATGAAAAGTCGAAAATACAAAGATTTTTGAGTTGTTTACCTTTACCATATAGAAATAGAATTAAATTTGATAATCCAAAGACAATGGAGGATACAATACGGAAGGAAACGTTGTGTTACCAGTAGTTTAAACAGAAATTAGAGAATCCTAAACCATGGCAAAATAGAAAGAAGGATAAAACAGATCAAAAGAGAAAAAGATCTAAGACACCAAACTCTTGGAAAGGATCAAAGGGTTATTAAGGAAGTAATTTCAACAAAGGGAAAGGTACATAGTTTCTACCAACCCAAGGTGGTACAAAAACTGCAAGCTTCACAAAAAGATAGAACATTGGTAATAACAAGGAACCCATTAAATGTTAGGAATGTAATTGTTACTGCTCAAACTAGAGGGGGTCCTATGAGGGGATTCTATAGAGCAACTACTAGGTCAAGGGGAAATAATGGAGCGATAGCCTACTGACAGCTCAACTAATTTTCCCTGCTCTTTACAGATTGAGGAGTCCCGATATGAGAGGAATCACAAGAATAGATGGATCAATGATAAGATATGAGGTGATTCCTAAAGCCTATTCACAAGAGAGGCTCAAATAATTGGCTTGCTTGGTTTGAAAACAAGGTGATTAGCTATCTAAGAAGGGATACTAGGATACCTAGACCTAGGGTTGGAGAATATTCTTTAACAAGAGGTATCCTAGACCTAAGAATCTTAAAGGAGAAATAGATTCTATGTGACCCTTGTGAAATTTGAGTTATAGAGTTGTGGGACCACAAATAACCCAAAGTAAGTCAAGGGTTTGGAGTTGATTGACCAAAGAGGAGCTTGACCTAATTAGGGAAGAGAATAGGATCAAAGGACTAATTTTATTTTGATAATTGAATGTAATGATCCAAGTGAGGACACTAACCTAAGCCAATCTAGGGAAATAATTGGTCTTATGGATAGGGCTTTTTCTAGTTCGAGATTCCACCATCGGCTTTGTCTCAAACTTGGAGGACTTCTAGAGAAGACCCCAATGCAGTAGTGGACCAAAACTCAAGGGATTTAAATGGCTACAAAGAAATTCGCTTGATGCCCTAGGTGACCTACTAGGGTTAGGCCTAGAAGGAGAAGAAAAGGTGAGAAAAACATTCTTTATGTAACCACCAATGGTTAGATCAAAGCATTTCCTTTGGGAGAGATGGAGTCAGAGTCATTTTGTGATTTGGAGAGACTAAACCTGATTAAGGAGACCTTTAGGAAACTTTGCATGGAAAATTAGGGCATGAGAGCAGCTACCAAAGGATTTTATACTTTGATGTACAAGAATTGATGACTTATCAAGGTGTATTCGATAAAATTAAACCTCTAGGAACATTCATTCCTCATACATGACACAAGTAATATATGCAACACTTTAAAAGTCCAAAAATTCCACAATTTCACATAAATTAGGGCAAATTTCAGATCTAGAGAGCGAAAATACATACATTATTCATGTGACAAGATAAATGTAAAGAATAGGCATGAAAAAGAGCACTTACATGTATAATGAGTATATCTAATCATCAAATCAAGACAAATTTGAAGCTCCAAGACCAAGAGAATAGTAATCAAACATCAAAATTCATTCATGAAACCAAACTTGTCCTCCAAAAGGGAATGCAAAATTCTCCAAAGAACTACTAATCCAAACAAGTGATGATGAGTGGAATGAATGAGCCTCTCATCTATTTATACAATCCATAAGGGAGTTCAAATAGCCTAATTGGCCTAATTGGGCCCCAAATAATAAAATAATGTGCAACAATAGCATTCCTTGGTGACAAGCCCACCAAGATAGCTCAAAAATAAAAAGATAAGCCTCTCAAGAGGGAAAAATAGTAAACATGATGAGTCGTTGGGCCATTGAGAAGGCCTAGTGGAGTCCAAAATGTGCCAATGTGTGAGAATAATTTCCAAAAATAGTGAATGAGGGGGTGACCCCTTAATATCAAAGCAAGTCACATGTGTTGTTCCTAAGTGTGTGGGGGGGCACAATGACATCCTCATGGGTCTCCAAGTGGATCAATAATTCTTGTAAACCATCTGCAAGGGCTAGGATGATGATATAAGCCCTCCCTTTGTCTCTCATGGTGAGACACATCCTCATTTGGACCCTGGAACATCTGCCAAGTGTATGGTGCAAGTGTGAAGTCAACTGGGCATGGTGATTCAGGTGCATCATCCTCATCCAAAAGGTGGAACACGAGCAATCACTAAATGTTGTTGGGGATCCATGAAGTTCTCTCTGTTATGGTGGAGTTCCATGTCTCTCTACGCTCACCCTACAAGTGCCAATGCGACCCTATAGAGGGCTTGGACCCCGTATAGACAGACCAAACCCCAAATGGAGACCCACCTACAATCCTACATAATATCTAATGTGTCTCCTTGACTTCCGGTACAACAAATCATTAGAGTAATCAAGTAAAATAGTTTACAAATCATGAAACACAAGTGGACACTTTATAATGACATTCCCTTCCATAGTGGGCTTTGTCATGTACATGTGTCAACAAGCTCAAAAGGGGGTTAACTAAGGACCCTATTAGGTGGTTTCAACCTCTAAAGAGGGTGACATGTCCATGGTACATCCATCCAATGGTAGGTGGCACGTGATATAGTGATGGAATAGAATAGGGGTGAAGGCAAAGCTCCGAGCCACATGCCATGGTACAAGGGTAGCTAATATAGGGAAGCCCACACTTGAGTATATGAGTGTAGGAGGGAGAAATAATGGTACATGAGTTACCTCGACCTTTGTTTTTCCACCCTTCTTCATATTCATTTTTCCTTATAACTACTCGGGGCTCCAGGGAATGAAAGCATGATGTGTAGGATACTGCAGTGGATACCCCCTTTAGGTAGGGTAGTTCATTTCCCACCAGGGGTTGGGACAATCATGGGTTCCTTAATGATGGATGGGGCTCATCTAGTGCCCATAGGAACGAAGGTGATGGCCATGGATAAGGGCTAGAGTTCGTATTTGGATTTTTCCCACGTGCTAAATTTGTCTTTCTTGACCATCTTTTGCATTTTATGGTACAATTCCTGTTGAGAGTGGGAAAATATTCATTTTCCTTTATTTTTAGTTGCATCAACCTCCGGGGCATCGTTCCACGCCCGAACCAAGGTGTGGACAAGGGGAGGGGGAGGCTAACCCTTGTGGACCCAGTAGACAAATGTGGACTCGGATGGGAAAAATGATGAATGAGTTTGTAATGAGTGAAGGGGAGAAATGTATATGGAATCGGGAAGTGGGACCACACAACCAAAATCAGGGTTTCCCATGTAGTGCCACCTTTAAAACCTAGTGGCCAATAAAGGAGATCCCATGAGACTAGAATAAAAGGTTAACCACCAAAAGGGCAAAAGAGACAAGAGTACATATCTAGTCCACTCTTTCTATCAAATCCCCCCATTAATACATGCCAAAAGTGTCCAAGATAAGAAAATAAAAATACTCAATCACATAATGATAAGCCATATCTTTGGGATTGGAAGGCCCATCTTCAAACATATGATCATAATGGATGGGTGAGGGACCACATTGCTAGCTCAGGTGGCTAAGAAAATGGCACATTGAGTTATCTGGTGGCTGGTGGCTGTCGGCTAAGGACCATCCAGGAGAATTTTTTTCTCCTATGGATATCACCCACAAAGTGGTGGGAAACATTTAGCTCCAACTAGGACATGATCTCTCATAAGAGAGCATGAACGTACGCGAATGGGGAGGTCTTGAGAAGAACAACAATCTCTTGGGACCGCAGATCTGTTACCTACACGTATCATAAATCGAGCACACAGGGTAGCATGTTTTTGTGGCGTCTATTGATCGCCCATGCTAGTATTAGGCCATAAAAATAAATCAATAAGAAATAACAATTTAATTCTAAATGAAATTTTAATATAGCATAATAATACCATATGATGTTAGTTCTAGTGCGAAAATCAGCATGCAATGCATCCTACCCTAACATGCATATTTCATTATGCTCATGCTAAGTATAATCATAGATCCAATGCAACCAACATGTCAATTGATCAGTATAAAAACATGTGCTTCTATGATTATTTATGCAACAGATCCAAAAACACAAATGGGAAGAATAGTATGAGGGATTACGAGGGCGGGATGTGGGAAAATAAGAGACCCATATGCCATGGAAAGGAACCCTGGAAGAAGGGAAAGACACCAACCGAGAGGATTGAATTCGATCCTCTAACCAAAAGATGGAAATTTCAATGATCAAGTACATGAACTTTTGATGAAGAACTATCTCAGGTCTATCATCCTCAGGGTAATAAGAAGTGAATGACTCAAACACATTTAGGACGATATTATCTTGGATATTGGGAAAACAAAAGGGATAATCACCATTGCATTTGGGGAAAACCATGATTAACCATGATTCTTCATTTTTCATAAGGAAAACCAGCTCTTCGTCAAAACTAGAGGAATGAACCTCATCACAAACATCTATTTTCAAGCTAGGGACACAAAAATGGGATGAATGCTCAAACATGAAGAAAAACCCTTTATTGATGGTGTTGTCACTTACTGCAAAATGTGTTTCTAGCTATCCAAAGAGTAAATGAGAAGAGAAGTTTTCAGTCATTTTCTAAGCAGCAGAAGAACTCAAAGCCTAAATCATACCCACTCCATTAGAAAGTGCTTTGAACAAAATTTTCAACAATATGTTGAAGTCCAACAATGGACTCCTGGATCAAAAGATATGGTCTGCTGAAGTTCAAGGATTGAAGCCTTAGGAAGGAATATCAGAGGTCCAATATATCGACGATTGCATATCATATGTCTAGAGATATCAATGATCACAACATTAGAGCATCATCCATATCAGCAATCACAACATCAAAGCATCGGGAATATCGGTGCATTTCATATCAAAGGTCTAGAGATATCGGCGATTGCATATCAGAGGTCCAAAGATATCAGCGCATCGCAACATCGCAGTTAGGCATATCGATGATCAGAGAATCAGAACTTTTGAACATGAGAACCTTTTAAAAAGTTGTGATATGGGTGAAGTGCCGATAATGTTAAAAACCATCGGGAATGCCGATAAAGGATTAACAAAGGATTTCATTGCAAAACCAAAGGTGGGCAAGCCCTTTTCTCTCTCCTCTAGCAGGGCACGTGGTGGCATATGATTGGTCCCAATAAGCTACAGTGGCATCTGACGTTAGTATGACGTGGCGGTACGAAAGGACATGTGGTAGGAAGTTTTGGCATTTTGAGGGGGCCTAAGGGGACAAATCTGGGTGACATGTGTCACCACTCATGAGGCGTGTCGTGGAGCAATGACGTCATATCGAAGTTCGGTGTGTCAAAGGTTGAGGAGGTGGGCGCTTTGTAACTCTTGATACTTGAAAAAGTTCCAATAAGGGGGCTCCGATATTGGGTTGGCACAATTGTTGCAAAGGCTCAAATAACCGAGGGCGTTGAGCTTGTAATGAAGGAAAAATAGCCCGTAGTGGGAACACAAATGCTTTAGCAACTCAAGGCTAAGAGACAGGTCATGGCCCTCGATCCTATGGAGAGAAATGTAGGAAGGGCTAAGCGGAAGGAGCTTGTCATATCAGAGGTCGACAATCAGAAGATTAGAACATTGCACCACTGTGAATATTGCGATATGGAATTTCTCCAATAAGAACGGTACAAAGAGTTAAAGGCGTATGGGTCAAAAGCTGCAACATTGAATGCAGGAACATAAGACTTGGTCTTAGAAGTAATGGCTATTGTCAAAGATCGTTGGGTCAAGGCAGCAAGGACCACAATCTGCAGGAAAGAGTGTTGGGTCTACCTTGAGGTGGTACAAGCCATCTTTGTGCTCTGACGCATGTCTTCAGTGAGTAAATGGAGGTATTGGACTCAGGAAGAAGTGTGCAGGTCACCTGAGAAATAATTTCTCAGCATAGAGATCCACGCAGTCAGGTAATGAAAGACTGTCGGGTCAATCTCTGTTTCTTCACTGTGGTAAGCAATCGACAGTTGATCGCTCCCAGCCCCAAAGAGTGGGGAATTCAAGCAGTTAAGGTGAAAGCAACAAGTGAACCAACCAAACAACTAAAGAGGAACATCATGGAAAAGGCATGGCTTGATCAGAGGCAATCACAGGAATTGGCATGGAGATATTTTTCTATGGTCATTATTCAGTTTTCCCATGTTTTGTTATTTTGTACTTTGTTGCATTTTAAAGAAGCAATCAAATCTATTGTAATCATTTTGGACAATAGAGCCATCACACACCAAGACAGCTAGTTAATTAGACAACTGGAGCTCGACTGAGATATTTTGTAACTATTGTTCAAAGCTTCCCCTCTCCTTATAAATAGAGGGAAGAAACACTTAAACAAGGTTCCCAATTTCTGCATTCTAGAGGCCTGAATTCTGCTTTTAGAAGTTCTGAGCTCTGTTTGCAAAGAGAGTGGTTCCACTTTGGTCCAATTTTCTTGTTCATAAGGTGCTCGGGAACATACCATTGTTAAATGTAATGGACTGGTGATTTGGTCTCCATCTTCAAAGATTAATGAAGCAATTTGGTTGATTCTAATCAGATCAATGTGCAATATGTTTTCCCCTTTGCATATCATTTCATGTATGTCTTTCCTCTTCTGAAATAGTGTTATGAAGTTGCCGGTTTCACTCTCTCGTGGTTGTATGTATGCTGCTAAGTAGTGAGAAGTACCTGTGTAAACACATATTTACTTGTGTTATTTGATAGCATGCGGTACTTGTGTCATCACAGATTTACTTGTGTTATTTGATAGCCCATAGTACCTATATGTAGCACATATTTACTTATGCTAATTGGTGACAAATGTATTCATGAGGCATAAAGCTTGAGACCTTATTTCACGCTCCACTTTTTTTACATTTTCACCTCCTCACTCTTCCATATTTTTGCTGGAGATTGTTTTGTAGGATTTTGTGTTATGTCCAGCCCTCTGCATCAATTTTCCTCCTTTCCTTCCTCATGTTCATCTATACTACAACAACAATGTTGAATTGTGTATTGTTGTTGTGTTGGGCACCAGAATCAACACATTTCTCTTTGAGATTATCCTTATCTACCACTGTTTATTTGGATCTATGTGTTTGCTTGAGTTTACGTTGGCAAAGGGCTATTGAACCAATTTCGTGACATATGGAGTGCAACAGAAAGCCTTTAGATAATCTTCAAAATCACTCGTCTCAGATGCCCTAGGCACTGGTCTCCTATCAACCCAGAGGATGTCTTTAGGAGGCTTCTATATCTTCTAAAGCAATTGTGTGACAAGAGATAGAAAAAGCTACAATAGTTGGCATGGCTAAATGAAGCATCTTCCTCAATCCTTTTTGCACAAGGGTTATTGGAATCATCCTTAATGGTGGAATGATCTTCGTTGGTCAGATTATCGTCATCTTGGAACATAAAGAAGAGACCTTTCTAATCATTAGGAAGGACTTCACAAGGACTAATATTGCTACTCGGAAGTGGTGGAGCATTTTCTTCTTCCTTGGGTTCATTTTTAAGGATTTGAGACATCATGGGGCCTTCATACCCAATTCCCCAATCAACAACCCAAAAATCACTCTTAGATTCTTCATCCATTTGATGATCTTGATCTCCCTCAGAAAAATCCCATTCTTTATTATGCATTTGATGTTGGAAAATCTCCAATTCATTCCCTTCTTTGTTAAGTAGGGAGGACCCTTCCTCTTTCATATTTTATCGAAGAATGCTATCTAAGGTTTCCACTACATGAGTTTGATAGAATAATTCAAGGAGAAGGGAATTGGTAGGGTTCTTATTATATTCGCATTTTACATTATAGAGCCTTTACGAATACTCATATAAGTGGGAGAAAACATATCTAGAGTTATATGTAGCCACAAGTTGCTTGCAAGATTCATCATATTCAATCATCCTTTCTTGCAACACCTGGAGGCTCTTAGGGTCTAGATCTTCTTCATCATCCTAGGAGGACATGCTTTCCAATTTATGAGTCTCCTTTTATTCGCAATCCTCAAGGTATGCATCGATAACTTGATCTCGATAATTTGGATAAGGACATTCTTCCTCCAGTATATAACCATATTCAATAACTTCCTCCTCCCGAAAAGCCAACTCCATCATTTGGCATATGTCTTCATTAGTTTGCAAATCCAACCCTTTATGCAAGAGGAAGTGCACAACCAACATTGAGAGAGAAGGAATGCTTTTAGGTTCACATGACTCAAGCCAATCGGTATTTGGGGCAATGGATAGGACAAACAATTCCATTTGGTCACAAGGTTGAGTTATATTTTTACTTGAAACATACCTCATGAACCTTACAACATGATTGGTTGTGGAATGTGGATCCCAATCAAACATTGACATATTATTCATGTATTCTGATGTGGGATACTATGGGGTCCTTGTCATATCTATGGCGGGAATAAATGTGGTCCACACGTTGTTGATCTGTATTACAAACTTGAAGGTTTATGGAAAATTTGCAAGTAAAATTTGATGTCTTGTAGGCAATTGATCAATTTGCAAAAGTATATAAATTTATGGTTTTTAAAATCAATTTGTAGCATAAAAATAGAGACAGTTATATCATATACAGTAACACAAGACAACAAAATGATAAAGGAGTTCACCCCTCCTGGGCTACATCTCCTGGTCCAACTTCCAATGTTGGGCCTCTTTCATTAAGTGCTCAAATATGTGACTTCATCTATTTACAATACTCAAAATGAAAAAATAATGTCTCCAATAGCTTTAGAGGACCCAAAAACCCCAAACTAACCTCTTGTTGGGTTCAATTTGGCAAAAAAATGACAAAGTTATGGCTCAGAGAAGTTTTGCTACTAAATGCTCTACAAATTGACCATTCTATCTAACCATCCTACATTTTTCGCATTTCTGGAGACCACCGAGTGCCAATTTCGCCTGGCATCGGCAGTATTCGTGCTATATTGGGTGCAATTTTTCAGATGATTAATTCGCCCAATAACACCTAAGCGCCAAATTTCTACCTGACACCTGGTCCTGTGAGTGCATGTGACTGGGGGTCGGGCTAACCACGCCCTTGCCATTCCACACCTTCCATCGTTAGGTGAGGTCACATAAACGCCCATGAGGTCGGGGGTTAGGCTAACCGCCCGCCCCCGCTAGGCTAGCTCCCTTCTTCTCCGCCCATGGTTCCCCTACTTACATAAGACCCAAGTCTGGTCCCCTTATCCTCTGTGCCGAACCTTAGCTCCTTCCCACTCAGATCTCAGTCCTGTGTCGCAATGAAACAAGGGTATAGGACTCCACCCATCCCCTCTTCACTACCATGCCCGAAGTCTTTTATCTATCGGTCATGTGTGATATTGCATGACCAAGGGTCGTGGTTATGCCCCGAGTCCTCAAGTCTTGGCTCCTGCAGTCATGTGGAGTGCCATTGGATCGGGGGATAGGGGCTTAGCCCCAACCCTTTTCCCCACCATGCATTGCACTAAACCTTAACTAGTAGTTGTCGACTATGGTTTATAAGAACCATTGGTGGCTCAATGGTAGAGCACTACAATTTTTGCAATGAGGTTGGAGCTTCGATCTGCTTGGGCCTCTGTTCGACCTTGCCAAAATTTTGTACACTCTCGGGTACCACGTGGCAGCTCATGATTGGGCCACGTGGCACCCTATGATTGGACCACTTCAAAAATATGTTAGCCAATCAAATTTTGACCATGTTCCAAAATCAGGAGAGGCCACTTGTCATCCTGTGATTTCCCTGAGGGTACCCAGTCAACTTGTTGACTCATCATACAGACTACCTAGTTAGCAATCTTGTCCTTCAACGTACAAATATTTTTAGTTGTTTAGGAAAACAATTAGAACGTGATATCTGGAGCATACGATGTCAATGTAGAGCAATTCAAGTTGCATTGTATTCAAGACAGTGAGCTCTACGTTTTGGCACTAGTTTCGAGCACTTTGGAACACTTTAATTTTTAAGCACTTTACTGACCCACTGGATCAGTTGCTTGGCCTCTAACGACATGAGAGTCACCAAGGTGAATGAAGTTGCCTTGACAAGTGCTTGCTTCACCCTATAATAATTTACCTTAAACCTCAATGAAGAACTGGAGCTTCATTCTTCCAATGGAGTCACCAAGAATGATATATTAATATTGTATTATGGGGAACAAGAAACAAGTCTTGTGTCCCAGACAACAATGCCAAAAATGTTACCGCTAAAACTAGAAAGGGTCCTAAAAGAGGATCCTATAGAGAAACTACTAGGTCAAGGGGAAACAATGGAGCAATATCCCACTATTACCTGAGTTAAGGCTCCCTGCTCTTTACAAAATTTCACCGATGGGAGGAGTCCCAGTATGAGAGGAATCACAAGAATATATGGATCAATGATAATATGTGGGGTGATTCCTAAAGCCTATGCACAATAGAGGCTCAAATATTTTGCTTGATTGCTTTGAAACTAAGGTTATTATGTCTCTCATAAGTGATTTGAGGATACCTAGACCTAGCATTGGAGAATATCCTTTAACAAGAGGTATCCTAGACCTAAGAATCCTAAAGGAGAAATGGATTCTTTGTGACCCTTTTGAAATTTGATTTATAGTGTTGTGTGACCACAACGAACCGAAGTGGACCCAAACTAGGTCAAGGGTATGGAGTTGATCAACTAAAGAGGGGATTGACCTAATTAGGGAAGAGAATAGGATCAAAGGACTAATTTTCTTTTGAGATTTGAATGCAATGATCCAAGTGAGGACACTAACCCAAACCAACCTATGGAAAGAAAATTTCTTATGGCTAGGGATTGCTCTATCCCAATATTCCATCGTTGGATTTGCTTGAAACTTGGAGGACCTTTAGAGAAGACCCCAATGCAGTAGTGGACCAAAAATTAATGTCTTTGGATTACTACAAAGAAATTTGCTTGATGCCTAGGTGACCTACTAGGGTTAGGCCTAGAGAGAGAATAAAAGGTGAGAAGCATATTCTTTAGGTGACCACCAATGGTTAGATTATTGCCTTGCCTTTGGGAGAGATGGAGTTAGGGTGATTTTGTGATTTGGAGAGACTTAACCCGATCAAGGAGACCTTTAGGCAACTTCACATGGCAAATTAGGGCATGAGAGATACTACCAAAGGATTTTATACTTCAATGTACAAGAATTGATGACCTATCAAGGTGCATTCAATGAAATTAAACCTTTAGGAACATTCATTCATCATACATGACACATGCAATATATGCAACACTTAAAAAGTCCAAAAGTTCCACAATTTCGCATAACTTAGGGCAAATTTCATATGTAGAGAGAGAAAATCCCATATGTTATTCATTTGACAAGAAAAATGTAAAGAATAGGCATGAAAAAGAACACTTACATGTACAATGAGTATATCCAATCATCAAATCAAAACAGATCCAAGACTAAGAGAATAGTATCCAAACATCAAAATTCATCCATGAAACCAAACTCGTCCTCTATAAGGGAATGAGAAATTCTCCGAAGATCTACTAATCCAAACAAGTGATGATGAGAGGAATGAATGAGCCTCTCATATATTTATACAATCCATAAGGGAGTTCAAATAGCCTAATTGGATTAATTGAACCCCAAATAATAAAATAATTTGCAACAATAACATTCCTTGGTGACAAGCCCACCAAGATAGCTCAAAATAAAAATATAAGCCTCTCAAGAGGGGAAAATATTAAACATGATGAGTCATTGGGCCATTGAGAAGGTCTAGTGGAGTCCAAAGTGCACCAACGTGTTAGAATAAGCTCCAAATATAGTGAATGAGGAGATGGTCTCTTGATATCCAAGCGAGTCACATGTGGTGTCCCCAGGTGGGTGTGGAGGCACAATGACATCCTCATGGGTCTCTAATTGGATCGAAAAATTCATGTAAACCATATATAAGGGCTAGGATGATGACATAAGCCCTCCCTTTGTCTTCCACAGTGAGACACATCCTCATTTGGACCCTAGAACATCTGCCAAGTGTATGGTGCAAGTGTGAGGCCGACTGAGCATGGTGATCTAGGTGCACCATCCTCATCCAAAAGGTGGAACATGAGAAATCACTGAATGGTGTTGGTGATCCATGAAGTGATCTCTACTATGGTGGAGGCCCATGACTCTCTATGCTCACCCTACAAGTGCCAATGTGACCCTCTAAAGTGCTTGGACCCTGTATAAGGATACCAAACTCCAAATGGAGACCCACCTGCAATCCTGCATAAGACCCAATGTGTCTCCTTGCTTTCCAGTACAATAAATCATTATAGTAATCAAGTAAAAGATCTTACAAATCATGAAACACAAGTGGACACTTCATAATGGCATGCCATTCCATAGTGGGCTTTGGCATGTACAAGTGTCTCCAAGCTAAAAAGGGGGTTAACCAAGGACCCTATTAGGTGGTTTCAACCTCTAAAGGGGGTGACATGTCCATGGTACATCCATCCAATGGTAGGTGGCATGTGATATAGTGATGGAATGGAATGGGGGTGAAGGGGAAGCTCCATGCCACATGCCATGGTACAAGGGTAGCTAATATGGGGAAGCCCACACTTGAGTATATGAGTATAGGAGGGAGAGATCATGGTACATGAGTTACCCAAACCTTTTTTTTTCCACCGTTGTTCACATACCTTTTGCCTTTATCTTCTCGGGGCTCTAGGGAATGAGAGCATGATGTGTAGGATACAACCGTAGATACCCCCTTTAGGTGGGGTTGTTCATTTCCCACCAGGGGTTGGGACAATCATGGGTTCCTTAATGATGGTGGCGGCTCATCTAGGTCCCATAGGAACGAGGGCGATGGCCATGGATAAGGGGTAGAGCTCATGTTTGGCTTTTTCTCATGTGCTAAATTTCTATGTCTTGACTATCTTTTGCATTTTATGGTACAATCCTTTTTGAAAGTGGAAATATATATTTTTTCCTTTCTTTTTAGATGCATCAACCTCCAAGGAATCATTCTAGGCCCAACCCAAGGTGTGGATAAGGGGAGGGGGTGGTTAACTCCTTGTGGACCCAATAGACAAATGTGGACCCGGATGGGAAAAATGATTAATTGGTTTGTAATGAGCGGAGTGGAGAAATGTATATGGTATCGTGAAGTGGGACCACACAACCAAAATCAGGGTTTCCCATGTAGTGCCATCCCTAAAACCTAGTGGCCAATAAAGGAGATCCCATGAGACTAGAATACAAGGTTAACCACTAAAAGGGTAGAGGAGACAAGAGTATAAATCTAGTCCACTCTTTCCGCCAAATCCCCCCATTAATCCATGCCCAAAGTGTCCATGATAAGTAAAGAAAAATACTCAATCACAGAATGATGAGCCATAACTTTGGGTTTGGAAGGCCCATCTTCAAACATATGATCATAATAGATGGGTGAGGGACCACATAATTGTTGAAGAATGTAACTAGTGTCGATCTTCATAATGATATTTGAGTCATGATGTAATGTATTCATCAAAAGAAAGAAAAATAAAATTTTATTATTAAAGAAATTGACTTATTAAAGCTTGGGTGAATTGTTTATAGGTCAAAGCCTCCATTGTAGGCTTATAGGGTTTACTTCAAGTATCCTTGTCCATGTCATAATGTAAAAGACCCTTCTTGGGCTTCATTTGTCAGGAAATAAATTTATTTTAATGTAAAATAGGTCAATTAGGCCTCCTCCACTAAGTCGTCCTCAAACTCGACAAGTCAGCCTAATATAGGGGCAAAAAATCGTATATAAAGGCAACAACTCGACCTCATTTGGAGCACTCACTCATCAAGTTCGATCTAATTCTTCTAGGGACAGAAAAAGTGCGAAATTCAAGGGATAAGAAGAAAAAGGCTAGCGAAGGAGAAGGTGGTCTCTATTAAGCACAAGAAGTCAAAATTCTCTCTCTCTCCCCCACATGTGTGAAGTTGCTAAGCTGTTGGAGGGTTTGAAACTGAAATGTTGAAGCTGAGACGAAATTCTGAGTTGTTGGGGGCCAAAATTATGGATTGTTATTGGGTTGTGGATGTGAGATAGGAAGAGACTATTGAAGGTTTTTGAATTTCATTGGAAGGCTAACTTGTTCGAGGAGGAAGGCCTTTTGGCAACTGGAATAAATAAAACATCATCTCAAACATAAGCCAAAATTGGTAACCTCGTGTAGAAACTTGGCATAGTTGCTGAGAAGAAGTGGGTTGCCAGGATTTGCTTCCAATAAAGTTTGATAATACATATCTCTGTTGTTCTTGGAATTCTGATCATCGTCTGCTTCACAATCTCCTCTTCTTTGAATGCTAGAGCCTCTACTCATATACTTGCTTCTAGACACATGGGCAACCACGAACCCCTTAGAAGTGCAGAACAATGACACTCCATTTGGGCCATCCATAAGGTGTGGATGGGGATTGGAATTGGCATATCTTGAAATGTGATATACAGATCTCTCCAAATTCCAAATGGGTGGATCCAGTTCTGTTCGGACGCTTCCCTTGATGGACTCTGAATGGGAAAAAGCAGAACCCATGAACAACGAGTTAGGATAACTTCTGAGCAGCAGCATTTTCGGCGCAGGAGGGAATGATGGCCTTAAATTATTCCATGGAGAATTGATGTGAGGAAAACAACGAGTTAGGATAACTTCTGAGCAGCAGCATTTTGGGCGCAGCTCTAAATTTCCCGCTCACTTGGCTGAGTTTGAAATTTGGTGGGTAAGTAGCCGAGTTTGAAATAAGGTGGGAAAGTGGCATTCAATGCTACGTACATTTATTGCATTAATTACAGGTTCCGCCTGCTCGGAAAAATGGAGCCATCAAAAACATGGAGTAACATGCATGCTCAGCTCGTCACATCTCAGATGCACCTCCGAATGCATAGCATGGTTTTATGTATGGTGGATGGCCGCTATCCATTTCATAAAATGGTTAGCATGGCATCCAGTACAGTCAGATACTATCTTAGAGGCATTAAATATCGAATAGAATAGGAAATATTGCTTGCCCTTGGGTTGGTAGTATTGCGTACTGTGATGATCATATTATTCTCCTAGGGTGGTGTTCCTTTTTTTAACATTTTCTTGCTCTTGGAATTTTAGCTCTCGAGGTTCGACTTCGTAGTGCATTTATTTCTGGGGTCTGACATTCTCTTTTTCCAGTGACCTTGATCTCCTACATTCCCTCTTTTCTATTTTGGGTAAGGGGTCGTTCTTTTTTCCCGTTTAATAATGATCTTGGCTAGATTTGGCCATTTAATTCTCCTTGTTTTTCGCATCCATTCAGATTGAATTTGGATCAATGTCTCTCTAGACATGTGGTCGTCGGGTGGTGACTCTATTGAGCCGGAGGCCCTCATCCAAGCCACGTTGGCTGCTGAGGCGGAATATGTGTAAGACTGGGGCTGGGAATGTCCTGGTAAGTCCATTATTTCAAGGACATGTTCGCTGCATGAGGTGGACATAGGGCATCTGCATCCGACACCTTCGGCCCGGTGTAGTCACAGGCATTATTCGAAGGCGATGAAACCTTGTCCGAAGACCAAACTGCTCAGTTTTAGACATGATGTCTTTTCAGATAGAGTAGCGAGTTTGCAAAAACGTGCTCTGTTGGGGCCATGGATGTTTGCAGAGATGTTGGAATCTAAGATGTAGGCATGGATTAAATTCAAATGGCTTCCCACCCTGAAGTATTCTCCTAAAGTTAGTCTCCTCGTGAATTCATGGTTTGGGATCCATTTTCTCCACAAGGATGATGCGACTTGCATCCTAAAGGCTCCTTCGGTTCGCAGGAGTTTTTTACAGCTCCATAGATTGTATATCGACTTCAACCCTCTCTCTGAGACCCCAAGCTCAAAGTATGTTTGGTTCAAGCTCCTTGGCTTGCCGATTGAATATTAGACACGTAGGGTTTTGGTGGAAATTGGAAATTCCATTGGATGATTCATATATATGGATGCTAATATTTTTGGGGCCAGGGACAAGTGCATAGCTTGGATATTGGTTGGAGTGAATTTCTTGGGTAGCTTTCCTGAGAATATCGAACTAGAGTGGGGTTTTACTAGAATTAGGCAGCGAATCGATTATTGGGAGGTCCCCTTTTGCTGCCTTCTCTGTCACCACACTGGTCATCTTATTGTTCTATGCCCCACGGAATTAGGCACCGGTCTAGTGCTCTGCTCTGGAATCTGGTTCATGGTCACCGTGCGGACAAGGATCTGATTCATCTTTCTCCCTCTGCTCACCCAGGTACCTCTATCTCTTGTGATTCTGCATTAGAAGGTGGCCCTTTGGATCACATTCCTTCTTCATCTTATTTGTCCCCTTCTCCCCGGGATGACCTGGTTGTCCTTGTTGATGTTGTTACTGGAGCTTCTTTTCCTCCCAAGGTGCATGACTCTTGTGATTTTATTGCTTCTCGTGAACCTATTCCCTTTGACACGCCTAGGAATCTTGTGCCTCTCTTGATCACTAAACCTGTTGCTCATCTTCCTTCTTCGATTGTTCCATCATCCATCACCCATGTATTATCCTTGGGTGCACTTCAGCATTATATGCCTCCTTTAACAACCTCTGTGGAAGATACTTCAGATCTCGTTCCTCTAGGTTCCCTTGATCCCTCATTGGTTCCTCAGATTTGGGGCGTTTCCCTTCCCTATTCATCTCCCATTAAGAAGGTTTCCCATGCAGATGTATGTCTGATTTATTTTTCCTTGCATAACTCTGTAGGTAGCAACATTGATATCCTCATGATAAATCCAACCATGGATCTAGAAGTGCTTTCCATTCATAAGGCGAACGCTGCTCACAGGTCACCTGTCATTAGCCCTGTATCCGCACTCAATATTATCGTACATAGAAAAGGTGGTAGAGGGAGTCGACATTTTCGTGGGAAACCCTCTGCTAAATCCCTGACTGTTGCACTAGATGGCGTCCTCTGGAACATCCTTGTTATTTTTGTTCTTGATTCTCAGGCCCTTAGAGACTCTATGCCCGTGATTGGGGGTGTCTAGATGAAACTTTTATCTTTCAACATCACGGGTTTGGGGGATCCCTCTAAAATATCCTCGCTAACATTTTTTTTCGACTCTATTAAGCCTATTTTGATCTTCATACCAGAAACTATGGCCTCTAAGGAGAGGGCCATATAATATTCTTGGCCTCTAAGGAGAGAGCCAGTGCATATTTTTAGTCCATTCGTCCGAGTTGGTTTCTTGTCGCCACTGGTTCTTGTGGTTTATCAGGTGGTATGGTGGTTTTGTGGAATCCACATTAGGTGAATGTTATAGTGTTTAAATGTTTTGTAGGTATTCTTCTTATTGGTTTCATCAAGGTTTATTCATCTCAGCTTCATTTCCTTAATCTATATGCACCCTTCTGAGAGAGATGAGCTTTTTGGGACAAGAGGGAAGACTATGGAATTTTGAATATAGAGTCTCTTTTCATTGATGACGACTTCAATGCTACGCTTTCTTGTGGAGAAGTTGGGGTCCTCGCAGCCGACCTGACCCCCTTGGCCCTTTCCTCAATAGGTTGTTTGAGGAAAATTCCTTATGTGATGTGAGGGTGTTTCCTTTGGTTCCTACCTGGAACAATGGTAGACCAAGCTCTAATCATATTGGCAAGATGCTCAATAAATTTTTGGTTCATCTAAAGGCCTTGGAGTTATTTGGAAATTGTAGATCTTGGGTGGAGTAGACCAAAATATCAAATCATTTTCCAATCATTTTACCGTGGAGAGGGGAGGCTTCTCGAAGGGGTACTCCTGTCAAGTTCAATAGGATGTGGTTGCAGGAGGATACATTCATCTCTCTTGTGAGGGATAATTGGCCCACTAGTGCCTGTTTGGATAATGTCTCAACGATGGACTTGATATTGCAAAAACTAAATTCTCTGAAGGGGGTAGTCCGTAGATGGGAACAAAATCAAAAGCTTAAAATGAAAAGGGACTTGGATCTGTTAGCAGTAGAGATGGATATCCTTGGATTTCACATGGACCGTGACTCCCCTTCTGAGTCACATTTGAATAAAATGGAGGAGTTGGAACTTGAAAAAAGGCACATCCTTAACTTTCAAGAGGCCACTTGGTGTCTTAAAATCCGAGCCATATGGATTCGAGAGGGTGACCGTAACACTAAGTTCTTCCATCACTTTGCAAATCTCAGGCGGAACAAAAATTCAATATGGGAGATGGAAAGGAAGGAGGGGGGCAGGTCCACTCGACTGGTGACATTCAGGAGGAGACTGTCAAATTATTCAAATACTCATACTCGGCTTATACTGGGGTGGATTATGCATATATGATATGGGGTGTAGAGAACTTCCCTTGAATGTTTTCGGACGATTCAAATGTTGCAAACCTATCACACTGGAAGAAATCCTGGCAGTCCTTAAATCTTTTATGAATGATAAGAGTCCTGGTCCAGATGGCTGGACAGTGGAGTTCTTCCTTCACTTTTTTGATCTTGTTGGCCCAATTTACATAGATTGGTTGAAGAGTCTTATGCTTGTTGGAGGATTTTGGGAGGGATGAATTCAACTTTCATTACTTTAATTCCAAAAACTTTGCATCCAATCACTTTCTCTGATTTCCAGCCAATTTCTTTGTGCAATATTACATATAAGTTGTTTTCTAAAATTATTGTTGGTAGAATTAATCAAGTATTATCTACTTGTATCTCACCTGAGCAATTTGGTTTCCTATCAAGCTGTCAGATACATGATGTGGTAGCCACCGCACAAGAATGCTTACAGACTATTCATTCTAAGAAGCAGGAAGTCATTATTATGAAGTTGGATTTGCATAAGGCTTATGATTGTATTCACTGGGCCTTCTTGCGTATGATTCTTTTAGAATTCGGTCTATATGTGGAGAATATTTCCTGGATAATGGCTTGTGTATCCTCTACTACTTTTGCGGTGTTAATTAATGGTTTTCCGTCTAAATTTTTTCAAGCAGACAAAGGTCTTCAGTAGGGTTTCTCCTTATCTCCCTTACTTTTCATCTTGGTCATGGATGGTCTCAGTTTGAAGCTAAAGGAGGCACATTACCTAGACTACTTCCATGGCTTACAGGTATCTCACTCAGTCTTAGTCACACACCTTTTCTTTGTTGATGATGCACTTACCTTTGGGTCTGTATCGTGGGAGCAATGATTAGCCTTTTACCATATCATGGTTCGATTTGGAGTGGCCTCAGGTCTGAACATGAATGGTAGCAAATATATTTTATTATCATCATCTGTTGACTAGGAAGTAACACATTGCATATCCAAATTATTCAATGTTATGGTCTCACCCATGGATCGTGATTTGACTTACCTGGGTTTTCGACTGAAGCCAAATTGCTACAGGTTATTGGACTAGGGATGGTTAGTGGAGAAGTTTTAGAAGCGTTTCACATTTTGGACTCATCGTTGGTTGACATTGGGTGGGCGGTATACCATGATACAATCTGTCCTCCAGCAGCGGGTTGTATACTAGATGCACCTCTTTGTGCTTCCCTCATATATTATCAAAAGGATTAATGCTATCATGTCCCACCATCTCTGGTCGAGGAACCAAAATCATCTGAAATACCACCTTGTAAAATTTAATGCGAATACTAAAGGGAAATAGGTAGGTAGATGGGTAATACTTGATTTAAGGAGGTTTGGTTGGGCTCTCTTAGTTAAATCCCTATGGAGGGATGTTTTCAGCAGGGGCATTTGGCAAGCGATCATTGTTGAGAAGTATCTAAAGGGTGTAACTTTTTCTAAGTGGTATAGGAAGGGTGTGATCGATATCAAAAGAGGTTCTTACATCTGGATGAGCCTTTCTAAGGTGAGAAAATGGCTGATAGAAAAGATGATAAGGTCCTTTGGTACAGGGAACCATATTTTGATTGGTTTGGATCCGATTCTTGGAGTTACCTTTCCACCTTTCGATAATGATATTGTTGTTTCTCTTCATAACAGAGGCATCTTTTTCTTGGATCAAGCTAGCATTCGGCGACAGTTGGATCTTCCCTGTCCAATATGGAAGATTGCGGAGGAGATTGGTCTATTAGGTGGACATGTGACTACCTGGTATCTTCTTATACAAGTATTTATAAAAGCGGGCTTCATGCTTAAAGGGAAAGGTGATTCTCTAGTGTGGAATGGAGATTTGAAACATGGCTTGATGGTGGTCTCAAAGGTCTATCAGTACATTTTATAATCTACAAATCCTACAAAAAATATTTGTTGGTTTAGGAAAGCTTGGAGGTGGTAGGTTCCCATCAAGGTGGTCATCTTTTGTTGGTTAGCCTGGAAGAAAAAAATTCTCACTTGGGACAACCTCTGCAAAAGAGGATTTACAGGTCTGGGTTGGTGTGTTTTTTGTCATAAGGCCCTGGAGGATGTTACACATACGTTCATAGTTTGTCGTATGTCCGTGGAGGTCTGGGAGCACAGAATAGAATAGGTTCAAGTTCCTTAGCATGTGGGCTTTGATTCATTATATTCCTGCTTCTAGTGGTGGTTTAATCAGAGTGGTAGATATAAAGCTTTACCTTTGTTCGTGGTATGGGAGTTATGGAAGGATCAAAATCATGCCATATTTGAAAATAAGCCTCCAATTATCCATAATATTTTCACACAATCATTGGCATGGTTATCTGAGGTGGTTTCCCCCACGTGGGTTGACAGTTCTTTCAGGTTCATATCTTCCCCATTACAAGTTCTTTTCGCTGCAGGCTATTTTGATGGGGCGGCTCGTGCTCATAGGTGTGGATGTGGAGTGTGGCTGAGGTTAAATCTCCACATTCACTTTATTTTCTCCTAGTTCAGTGGATCAGGAAATAATCAAAAGGAAGAATTAATATCTCTCTGAGGCCTGCTAGTCTTCGTTAACAATCTTCAGTTTCAACACCTCTCAATCTATGGTGACTCCAAATCAATTATAGCAGTTGTGCCGGGGTGATCCACCATTTTATCCCCTACATTCTCAGTTTGGATGGATCATATAAAGTCATTGAATGCAACCTTTGAGCAAATCTTTCTCTCTCTCTCTCTCATGTATATCAACAGCACAACTTTGTGGCAAACAATCTCTTTAAGTAAGGACAGATTACTACTCTTGGCTCGATCCAATACAAATTTTATGTGGGGGGCAAGTTGATGATTGAGGGCAGTTTTGATGTGCCATAATTTGGTTCCTAGAGCGCTTGATCATTTTTGGACTATATGGTGTCTTTTCCTTACTTTCGTTGGCTATCTTTCCACATTGTTGGCCTTGGTAGTTTCATATTTCCTTTTTTGTCAGATGGGCTCTACACTCATGCCTATATTTTTGTTATCTGGATTTTTAGATTTGAAGGATCATGGCTAGATACATATGGATTTTTTATCTCCTTTTTTGTTACTTTTGCCTCTATTTTCAGACTACAGTCGGTCCTTTATTTAGCTAACCTTGAATCTGGTAACTTTTGTTATCATTTTTGATACTTTGTATATCATTCCTCTGATATTGAATATGTACTGGAACTGCCTATATTAATATAACTTAACAACATTTTTTTTTCCTTCTGAATATATATATATATATATATATATATATATATATATATATATATATATATATATATATATATTCAATTTCTTTTAGATAACAGTACATTGTTTAGTTATATATAATGTTTAAAAAAATGTACACATCAATATAATAATAGTAGATGAAATGGCATATAATGGAGAGCCAAGAGGTTGAATCCCAATGCAGACAATTGACAAGGGTAGTTAAGAGGGACTCGAGACTTGATGTAACATTAGAATTTATGCTTTGCTTTAACAAATATTCCATGGGTTGGCAACCTGGCTTCCCTAAAAGGGCTCAGGCTCGCAAATAAGAGGTTGTTAAAAAAGTTTCCCTTCCCCTAGCAAGCTCCATTAGCGGATTGTCTCTCCCTCAAGCCAACTCCAAATAGGAGGTTCTTAATTAGGTTTCTCTCCCATTAACAACTCTCCAATTGGAGATGGTCTCTCTCTTCAACGAACTCCAACATGAGATTGTAAACTTTTGAAGATCTTTAGAACTTCCAAATTTCAAGTTGGAGACAATGTGAAAGGCACAATGTAAACCATGAGCTAAAAAAAAAATTATAAGCCTTGATAAGATCCTTAAAAACCTATGGAGTTCAACTAGAAGCTGCAGTGTAAACCACCACAAATTCCAAGAAAACATTAGAGGGGGGAGTCATAACAAATACTTGCAATAAGGTGTTGTTGGCGAAGTGAAACCATACTGAAAATTCAAATTTCAACATCATATTGTAATCCCTCAGGAATATCCTTAATGAACTAGCTCAATGGGAGGTCATCGAAGATGTTTTGACAAGGTGTTATTGGCAACACGGGAAGCCATAATGTGAGCTAGGCTAAAGTCTAACTATCAATGCGATGAACGTGATTCTTCACATGACATTCTTACAACCTATTTTTTGCCACCAAGATCTAAATGTCAATAACATTGAGAGTTTAATAAGCATATAAGAACATGTATTATATTTGGAATTTACTATAGTGAACCTATATAAACATACATTATATATAAATTTTTTGAGGATAAATCTAGGCAGATCCACCCGAAGTGATCACATCCCACCGACTTATTAGTAGAACCTAACCCCGAGAGCGTCGAGTAGAATTGACCTCGTGACCTCCCATTAGTGAGGTGCTTTAGCGACAAAAACTCATCCAATTGAGCTGACCCTCGGGGCTAAACATGCATTGTATTTGTCATTATCACTTTTGCACTTTATTATCAGTTTTGTACTTTATTACATTTATGTTGTGAAATCACTGCTAGTAGAATTAGAGTTAGATTTCTCTTTCTTGATAATTACTTGTGAATTATGTTGGCTTCTTTTACTTCTTTGTTATATTATCTTTCATGAAGAAATTACCAAATTATGTGTGCATGAAGATCAAAAAAACACAAGACATAAGATGTAGGCACTCTGCCAGGGCAAAACCCCTATCTAGGGGAAAAACCAGTCAACAATTCTTCCTTCACTAGTTTCTCGAGATAATCCAAGACTCTTGACCTAGACAAAGACTTCCTCCATGCCAAGTCAGCGCTCAATCCTTCTTACAGATGATAACCCTTCAATAGCAACTTCGACCTAACAACATCAACTTGTAGTAGTAGCTTCGACCCAGTAGCAGTAGCAATAGTAGCTTCGACTAGACAAATAAAACTTCGATCTCCCTAGATACTCCTTATAAGTGAGAGAGAGATGGCCCAAAATTTCGATCTCGGTGTCTTATTCTTGCCTCCAAAAATTTCACACTCTTTTACAACCCCTTTCCAGCTCTTCTTCAACTTCGCATTTCTCAGCTTCTAGCTTCAAGATATTGAACTATGAGAGAGAGAGTGAATTGTTCCAAATGAATTCGAAGTGCCTTGTATATATAACCTTCGAGTGAGATCGAATTATGCTTCTTGAGGTTGACTTGGTGTGGAAGTGATAAATTTCATTTTTGACTAAAAAATAATTCTTTTTACATTATTCAAAAGCCCAAGAAGGGTCTCTTTTAATGGAAAATGACTCTAATGACTCAGAATAAATCCTAGAAGCCCTCAATTGGGACTTTGACCTAAAACAAGATGACCCAAGCATGAAACCTGTGCTTTAATAAGTCATCATAATAATAAAAATAATATATTTTCTTCATTCTTTTGATAAGAACATTTCATTGTGACTCAAATACATTTATGAAGATCGAACCTAGTTACATATTTCAACAATTTATGCTCTTTTCAAAGGAAACAATAAAAAATGATCACTCAAGTAATTTAAGGCATTTTATCGGAAAATTTTCCAAACTTGATTATTATCTCACAATTTTGTACCCTATATATAATTAATATAAATGAGCATGATAGCATGTATATAGTTATCGTAATCATTTTCTCATAATTTCTCTCTTGCTTGTTCTCTTATGAGCATCATTTTATGTTTTTGTAAGAGATCCTATCAATTAGTGTGAGAACCTTAATATTAGGGTGTCAAGAAATTTATAATGTGGTCATCTTACATTTTTATAACTGAGATCATATCAATCAGTATCAAATCTTTAATATCAAGATGTTGAGGTGTTTCAAGAGCTTTATTATCTTGACCTAACTTTGAATTTATCCTACCAAAAATTTTCCTTTGATCTCTTTAAGGAATTCGAGTGATTCACAAGCATGTCAACATGACCAACTCTTGTTTTGAGGTCATCAACATAATGTATAACATATTATAGCTCGATATACTCTCTCCATCCTTTACACTTCTTTATTTTTCCACCAAATTTTTTGTGGAACATACATTGACATGGATACGTTTGCAATTAGTGAAATCGCTGCTTTTTTGTCCATGTTCCACTAGTTTTTCACATGTTTTGTTCGCTCTTTTTCTGTTTATGATAATTCTATTGGTTTTCACTTTGTGTTGTTGAACAAATTTGTGGAACTCTAATCAAAATTTGAAATGTTCAAACACTAGACCCTTTTCACCTCTGGCCCACCTTGTGTCTATAACATCATAGCATTGTTTTATGTTTTAGGATAAACACAGTCTTTCTTTGTTGTGATATGGCTCCTCAAAATGTTTATAGAAACTTTCGTGACTCTCAAGACTCAAGAATGTCTCAAATCATAATAGAAAGAATGCAAGAGAAACGATAGATATTGTTGGAACCACAAGTGGCACAATGCCAACAAAAAAGTGAGTTTCGGGCCTAAAATATGCAAAGCGTGTTGATTACGGTCAAGTATATAGTGGCCACCAACCGAAAAAATATACAAGAAGCATGTAGATAACAACAACCACGCTCATAAAACCAATCTTCATAAAGGATGTTCACGGAATAATAAACTTTGAAGTTGGACACTACCCTGTTGGTGCTTAAGTTTGAAAATTGATCTTCATGATTAATAAACTTTCAAGTTGGGCACTATGATGTTGGTGCTCAAGTTTGATGGGGATCAAAATCTTAACAAGCTTGACTCTTTGATAGTCTTTAGGAGACATTTTAAAACAAAAACGAATTTAGCAAATGCTATAGTTCACATTGAAGACCAGACCTTCACCCAACCCCTAGAAATCACCATCCAACCTTTGATTGATGGGGACAACTTCAAAGAAGTCTTCTACAAGCACTTCTCCTTGTAGGGTACAAGGATGTGTTTCTATTAAAGCGACTCCAAATTTGGAGGATCATTGGACATATTGTACAACAATTAATAGAAATCTTCAACAACATGTCTTCTAAGCTAGAGGCAAGTGAGTTTGAAGACACCCTTTGTTATACTATCCCATTTCCTTGGTGGGATTATTCTAAAAGAAAAACAATTTTGGATATCCTATATCTCATTACTTAACACATAAGGGTTTGAAATGTTGAGAAAACTGAAAGATTATGCAAGATCTCCACAAACTCTTTGGTCAACACCTATTGTGTTAAATTCATTTTTGGTTTATTTCTTAATCTTGATAAAGAAAGGTGACTCTTCCATATTACGTGAAAGGACCATGCCTCAAATTTTCTTCAAAGATAGAATCTAGGCAACAAAAACCTAAACCCCTCATTCAAAATAAGTATACTTATTTTTAGCGCTCTACCACCACTAGGGGCAACTAGATGCTATTGGTCAAAACACAAGCCCTCGTAGTACACATGTGGTTACTAGATGATAGTGACCAAAACACATGCACATGTGGTTGGAAGTTGGAACACAAAGAAGCTGGCAGAAACATGGGTTGATGTTAACAGTCCATCTTCTATAGACCTACATTTGGTCTTTACGTACTACAAATTACAATGAACACGAAGAAGAACCATTGTACCTGGAATTGTCAAATTAAATATAGGATTGCTTCTATAGTCATGGACAACTCAAGTAGATAAAATATTATGTTTTCCCAATAGTTAGTAATAGATCTCGATCTTCCAACCACACCTCATCCCAACCCATGCCTACTTGGGCAGGTCAAGGAATCCATAAAACCTACTTGCATTACTCAAAAGTGATTGATTACCTCTTCCATTAAACCTTTCTGGGGTATAATGAAATGTGATATAGTTCCTCTTAGTTGTTTTATTACCTTGATCTTAAGCAAACCATAGCATTTTGCTAAAAGGGAAAAATATAATGGATACTTTGATGCCTACAAGTTTCGTATGTTGATGACTAAAAAGTTTCCTGCAATCCCAACCTGGTTTTAGTTTCACCTTACCACTATCATTAAGTTAAATGTCATTTCCCATAAACATACATTCAACATATAGAATTCTGGAAATGAAATTTTCAGATTAAAACACATGGGACTATCAACACCCGTTGAAAATAAATATGGACATAAACAGACAAACAACACATAAAAATACACACAGATTTTTGGTCAACTCAGACCCAGGCAAAACTCCTTCAATCTTCTTCGGGAAAACATGTTAGAGAGCTCTTCAAATTTATTTTCCTTTCAAGTTCAGGAAAAATACATTTGTAGACAAAAAAAAATAGCAAAATACAACTTATCTCTTCAGCCCTAAACTCCTTGAGACCATGCCCACTTTGCCTCGATTTCCATGCCCACTTGAAGCTGAAAATATGTATTGTATAGATACAGACTGTACGGACTGTACTGTATGGATTTCCATACCAATGTACGGACTGTACTGTATGGATTTCCATACCAATGTACGGACGGTACTGTATGGATTTCCATACCAATGTACGGACTGTACGACGAAAAAAAAAAAAAAAAAAAAAAAAAAAAAAAAAAAAAAAAAAAAAAACAAACAAACAAACAAACAAACAAACAAACAAACAAAACAAAAACAAAAAACCAAAAAAAAAAAAACAAAACAAAACAAAACAAAACAAAACAAAAAAAACAAAACCAAAACAAAAAACAAAAAACAAAAAGCAAAAAAAAAACAAAAAAACAAAAAAACAAAAAAACAAAAACAAAAAAACAAAAAAACAAAAACAAAAAAAAAAAAAAACAAAAAAAAAAAAAAAACAAAACAAAACAAAAAAAAAACAAAACAAAAACAAAAAAAAAAATTCTCAAACGACGTGCAACTCACAACATTAAATGTTGTTTGTAACATACCTTATGTTGTCTTCTATGTCTTGATTTTCATGCCCACCTCTGCCCAGAAATCACTCCTTCAACTTGCTGCAACAAATTTCTCCTTGATAACTTTTCTCCAGCTCTTAGCGTCCTTTCTCTAATTTGCTCTCATGAAGAAGGAATTGCAGGGTCTCTTTTCTTTTCCTCCTTTTGTTTCCATCAATGAATTTTGGGCAACCCTAAGATATAATGGCTTAGATTCATTTAAATCAAGGGATGAGAATAAATGTGCATTTAATTTTCACTTTCTATTTTTTAACTCACCCATTAAATAAAGTACCCACATTGTACTTTATGTCTAAAGTCACTTTTCACTTTATAATTTAACATCGACTTTACCACTTATAAAGTCACTTTCACTTTATAAAGTCACACTTAGGAAAATAATTATTTTGGACACTTTTTCCTAGGTAGAGACTAACCCATGTGAAACCACTTGTCCAAGGTACATTAAAAATCAACACTCCCTCTTACTGAAGAAAGTGTTTCTCACCACACCCATCTTGTCACTGAAATTGACATGCTTGCCTCTTAGAAAGGACTTCATGAGAACATCAACCACCTTCTCATTTGTCGATATATACTCCAACTTCACCACTCCCTTTTGAACATAGTCCCTGAGGAAATGATATATGATGTCAATGTGTTTTGCCCTGTCATGAAACACTGGACTCTTCGTGAGTTTAATGCAACTCTGATTATCACAATGAGTAACTGTCGATCTCAACTCTTGATCAAATAGGCCATACAACAGCTTGCAAAGCCAAATGGACTCACAACTAGCCTAGATAGCAGCCATATACTGAGCCTCAAAAGATATCAAAGCAACTGACTATTTCTTTTGACTGAACCATGACACAACTGCTGAACCCAATCCGAAGCAACACCCTGAAGTGATTTTCCTATCAGAAGCACACCCTGCCCAATTTGAATCTGTGTAACCTACCAACCTCACTCCATCTCCCTGCCTATAGTCTATAACATAATCAACAGTTCCTTGCACGTAACGAAGAATGTGCTTTACAGCTACCCAATGCACCCTCTTGGGCTCAACCATAAACTGGCTAAGTGTGTTCACTGCAAAGCATATATATGGCCTAGTGTTGACCAGATACATGAAGGACCCAATAAGTTGCCTATACACTGTGGGATCCACCAAACTAGAATCTGAAGCATGAAGCTTCTTCCACTTGGTGATCATAATTGTAGACATGGGTCTACAGTCTGCCATGTGAAATCTGCTCAACACATCCATAGCATACTGCCCCTGCCCCAGAAAGATATGCCCCTCCTCCTGCCACACCTCAAGCCCCAAAAAGTAATGCATCAGCCCAATGTACTTCATCTCAAACTCCATAGAAAGATCCTCCTTGAAACCACTAATCAGTCTCTCTACCCCAGTAATGAACAAGTCATCAACATACAACACAAGAATGAGCGGATCATCCCCTACAACAATGTAGTATAGGTTCGGATTTGCATCACTCTTCATGAAACCCATCTGCTACAAGTATCAATCCTCGAATACCAAGTTCTCAGAGCTTGCCTAAGTTTGTAGAGTGTTCGCCTCAGCTGAAATACATGGGTCTCTCTCCCAAGTACTTCAAAGCCTTATGGTTGCTCAACATACACCTCCTCCTCTATAACTTCGTTTAGAAATGTGGTCTTCACATCCATCTGATGGATCTGCCAACCCAATTCTGCAGCAATAGAAATAAGGGACCAGATATAAATGTACCGAGCTACGAGAGCGAAGGTCTCATCATATCCAGCTCCCTCTATCAGTGAGAACCCTCTAGCCACAAACCTCGCCTTGAACTTCTCAATGTTTCCATCTACAGCATGCTTGATCTTGTAGAGCCACCTAGAACTCACAACTGAGTTTCCCTCAGGCCTAGGCACTGCTTCCCATACATTGTTCTTAATGATAGAGGCATACTCCTCCACCATAGCCTCTCTCCATACCTCCTAGTTGGTAGCCTCCTCATAGTTAGTAGGCTCAGAGTCAACAATGTTGGTAGCCTTGGCTACATAACTGCAAAACTGCTCAAGTGGCACACTCTCCCTGTTCACCCTCTTCGGAGGACCAACGGACTCCTCTTCCTTCAAGGTATCTTGAAGCCACTTGGGCCTCCTCTTTCTTGGAAAAGCTTCCCCATAGGGAACCTCATCCTCTGCCCCCCAGTCTGGTGAACCCAAAGGTCTGCCAACTAACCCTGGTGTGCATGTACTAGCACCTGTCCTTGAAGAACCTGTACCGGCACTTGTCCCTGTGTCAGCTAAAGTGCCATGTGAACTATGTATAAGTGGACTCCCTAAAGAAGTGCTCGGTGAGCTTGCCACTAGTGCCCCATCTGTCACTTACACTGAAGTACCTCCTGTACTAGTCGATCCAGAACCTTGAGGCCCTGCTCCATGTACTTGACCTCCCTGCTGAGGAGAAGTATGTGACTCTCTCTCATCATACTCTCATGATCTCCGATAGGCCCTCTCCTCCTCGAACTTCACATCCCTCGTAATCACCACTCTCCATTTAGAAGGAATGAAGATAAACATCAATACTCTGTGAGGACTCATATTCTGAAGATAAACATCAATATTGCAGGCCTCAACCCACAAAAACAAAGGCAACCCCTAATCATGAATCAGCGCTCTAGAAGCTCCAACAATAGCTCTGTTCTTCCTTTCAGACACCCCATTTTGTTGGGGGTTGTAAGGAACCATGAACTCTCTCCTAATGCCCTCCTATGCACAAAAGTCAGAAAACCCACCATTAGTGTACTCACCAACATTGTCTAACCTCAAGACTCAAATATTCCTACCTATCTGCTTTTCCACAAGAGCTTTGAACTCTTTAAAGCGACTGAAGACCTCACCCTTGGTCTTCAGGAAATATATCCAAGTCCTCCTAGAGTAGTCATCAATGAATATAACATAATGCTCATAACCACCCAAAGATACATGAGACATACGACCACTAACATAATACTCATAACCACCCAAAGATACATGAGACATACAACCACTAACATCAGTATGAATCAAGTCTAGTATACCTATAGATTTGTTGTCTCTCGCTGGGAATGGTAATTTGGTGTACTTTCCCAAAGCACACCCGCTACAGACCTCATAATGCTCGACACTGAAATCGGGAATTCTAGCAGTGATCTCCCTTAGTACTCTCAAAGCTCCATGATGCATATGCGCCATCCTCTGGTGCCATAACTCACACAAGTCTCTACTGCAGGTGGTACTAGTGTGAGTGCTACCAGATGTGCTACTCACCAATGCCCCTGCCGACTGAAAACTGAACCTATATAGTTTCCCAGAGCGGACTCCAATCACTTTGGCCGAAGTGATGGAAGCTCCCCTGGGATGCATCAATACCTACCCTCCTGAGAAAGTGACGTCAAACCCCTTCTCCTCCATAGCAGACATTGAAATCAAGTTCTTCTTCATCCCCAGAACATACAAAACATCCATGACCTTCAAAGGAGGCAAATACTCCCTCTCGAAGGTCACAGTGCCCACACCAACAAATCTCACGGTGCGGTCATCTCCTAGTACAATCTCAATATCAAGTGCCCTCTCTGCAAGCTCTAAAAAGAACTCTTGTGCACCTATTATATGGCGGGAAGCCCCGTTTTCTATGTACCACACATTGGATGATGTACTCCTACTAGATGTAGAAGTAATAAATGCAAATTCCTTGTTAAACTGTGAAGCAAACTACTCCAACTTTGCTAAAGCTGCAATACCCTTCTTCCCCTTGTTCTTTCTCGTAGGACATGTAGCAGCATAGTGTCACATCTTCTGACATGCCTAACATTTGACTTTGCACATATCCGTATCTTTCTTCTTCTTCTCCTCCTTTCCCTTAGCCCCATCTGATGAGGCTGGTTTCTTGGCCTTCTCTTTGTTCTTCTCCCCAACTGTCAAGGCTACATCCTCCTCATCTGTTATCTTCACCCCACCACTGTCAATCTTCCATATCTCATGCTGCACATAATCATCTCAGAATCTGTCCCAATTGGAAATATTCTCCCTAGAGGTAACAACATCTCCAAATACCTCCCAAGACTTAGGAAGTCCCGCTATAGCTATCCTGACTAACTTTGTGGGTGCAACTACCTCACCAATAGCAGTCAAATAATCACGTACATGTTTGACCCTACCAAGATAATGAACTACACTTTCAACCTTTGTCATCCTGATGTTCTTCAATTGTTCTTTGAGTACCATTTTCCTGCTCTCATTGGTACTCTGATAGAGAGTGGTTAGCATTGTTCACATCTGATATTTGAGTACCATTTTCCTACTCTCTTTGGTACTTTGATAGAGAGTGGTTAGCGTTGTTCACATCTAATATGCATATTTGTTTCATCTCACCTGAGGAACCACATGATTCTTCAGATTGTCCATCAAAATCTTTTTTGCCTTTGCATTATTTTTTGTGAATTCAGCAAGTTCATCTACAACAATAGGAGGTAAAACCACTTGCCGCACTATGTCCCAAACTGCTGCCTCCTCAAACATTGTCTGAATTCTATCCTTCCAAATGACATAGTTACATATCCCATCCAGTCTGTCCTCTATCCTTAAGAACACGGCCATGACTGCTGTCCAAAATTTACAAAACCAAGAAACTTGAGAAATGAACTTTCCAGCACACCTTGTTGTCCCAAAATATCAGTTTGTTGTCCAAACTGAGTTTGCGATCCAAAAATTCAGTTTGTTGTCCAAACCACTATTTTTTGTCCCAAACTATTGTTTGATGTTCAAATTGCAATTTTTAGCATGTAGCTCTGATACTATGCTGAAATTTGATGACTAAAAAGTTTCTTGCAATCCCAACCCGGTTTTAGTTTCACCTTATCACTCCCATTCAGTTAAATGCCCTTTCCCATAAACATACATTCAACATAAAGAAATTTGGAAATGAAATTTGTAGATTAAAACACATGGGACTATAAACACATGCTGAAAATAAATATGGACATATACAGACCAGCAACACACATAAAAATAGACAAAGATTTTTGGAATCTTCTCTGGGGAAAACCTGTTAGAGAGATCTTCAAATTTATTTATCTTTCAAGTTCAAGAAAAATAGATTTGCAGACAAAACAAAACAACAAAATACAACTTATCTCTTCAGCCCAAAAATCCTTGAAAATTGTGCCCACTTTGCCTCGATTTCCATGCCACTTGAAGCTAGAAATATTTATTGTACGGATACGGACTGTACTGTACGGATTTTCGTACCACTGTACAAACTGTACAGATTTTTCAAAAAAAAATCTCAAAAAACTCTTTCTAATGGCATGCAGCTCACAACGTTAAATGATGTTTGTATTGTACCTTCTGATGTCTTCTATGCCTTGATTTCCACGCACAGCTTTTCACATAAATCACT
The DNA here is from genome assembly GCA_031772625.1 of Pinus tabuliformis. NCBI lineage: Eukaryota > Viridiplantae > Streptophyta > Pinopsida > Pinales > Pinaceae > Pinus > Pinus tabuliformis. Next base: position 531,851,517 of record CM062814.1, read on the forward strand.
CCTTCAACTTGTTGTAACAAATTTCTCCTTCAGAACTTTTCTCTAGCTCTAAGCCTCCTTTCTCTAATTTTCTCTCATGAAGAATGAATTACAGTCTCTCTTTTCTTTTCCCCCTTTTGTTTCCCTAAATGACTTTTGGACAACCCTAAGATCTAATGGCTCGGATTCATTTAGATCAAGGGATAAGAATAAATGTGCATTTAATTCTCACTTAACTCACCCATTAAATAAAGTACCCACATTGTATTTTATGTCTAAAGTCACTTTTCACTTTATAATTTAACATTGACTTTACCACTTATCAAGTCACTTTCACTTTATAAAGTCACACTTACGAAAAAAATTATTTTTGAAACTTTTCCCTAGGTAGAGACTAACCCATGGGAAACCACTTGTCCAAGGTACATTAAAAATCAACATCGTACGGATGGAATGAAGCTAAGCCACATGGATATTTCTTATTATGATTAGCCTTGAGATTCAACTAATCTCATGATTCATCACAATTATGCAGTTAATCTCATAATCCATCACAATGTTTTTAACATGTAACCAAGCACCCTATCCTACAACTCATAAGCAAGGGAAATATACTCTCATAATTAAACCTCAAAAACAATTGGCTCACAAAGAATGAAACATGTCACAAGTTGTAAGAATTAAATTTGGGTGGGGAAGATAACATTTCTCCTCCCTCACCACCCAAGCCAAACCAAATTGACTTATGATGCATCACATATTGTTCTTTCACGTTCAATTCCTATGTTCAAATTATCTAGTTCACTTTCGTTGTTAGTTAGTCCCAATATGTGAATTTTATCCTTCTCCATGTGTTTGTGCACTCTACATACCATTGATAATGTAATTTCTTAAAGTGCAATATGGTGGCATATATTGTTAGAAAATTGGAAAGGAAAAAATATTTTCTTATGTTGATAATTACTTGTGTTATTCTTGTATTATAATTTATTATTATATTCTTTATGTTCTTCTTTTATCGTATTTCATCAAGAAATCATCAAATCAAAAACATGAAGATCAATGACACCAGATGTAGGCACTCAGTCAGGGATAAAACCCCTCTCTAGGGGAAAACCCAGTGAAACTCTTCTACTAATAAAATTGAGATAGACCAAGACCTTAGACCTGACCAAAAGACCTTCCTCCTCCACCAAGTCTACCTTTCAATGTGATTTATCAACCTTCAGTAGTCTCTTCTTGTCTAATAGCTACAACGCAACAACAATCCATAATTTTGGCCCTGCTACAGTACTACAATTTCGGCCTTCCAACAACCCAACAACTTCGCACGTGTTAGATCAAGAGAGAAATTTTGACTTCTTAATCTTGACAAAGACTTCCTTCTCCTTCACTAGGGTTTCTTTCATCTTCCTTGAATTTCACAACCTTTTTTGCTTCCAACATCTGCAAATTGAACTTGTTGTCGATGTGTTGTAAATGAGGTCGAGTTGTTGCCTTTATACAGTGAATTTGTGAGGTAGAATTACCTTGATGAGGCTGACTTGGTGGAGGAGACCTAAAAGACCTAATTTAAATTAAAATAAATTTATTTCTTGATGGATGAATCCCAATAAGGGTCTTTTACATGATGAAAGGAACTAGGACTCTTAACATAAACCCTAGAATCCGACAATGGAGGCTTTGACCCAAAAACCATTGATGTAAGCATGAAACCCATGCTTTAATAAGTCAATTTTTTTTACAATAAAAATTATTTTTCTTTCTTTTGACAAATAAATTACATCATGACTCAAATGCAATTATAATGACTGACATTAGTTACGTTTTCAACACTCCCTCTTAACTACACACACACACACACAAACAGGTACATGGAAGATCTCAAAATGATATACTCTATGAACAGTCGCAGTACACGCAGTGCTACAGATTAGATACTTGACCAAGGTACTCTAATCGGGTGGGAATAAGGTATACTCAAGCTTTATCCACTTTAGGTACCATCAAGATTTTAAGCTCTAACACCAACCCAAGGATCTAGGTGTGTATCCAAGATCGGAGTTCCATGAACAACACCACCCTCCATACTTCAAGATCTAGACATCAACACATAGGCCAGCTAGATGTCCACCCAAGCATATTTTTGCCACAATATGCTTCATCTCTCCTTCACAACTAAATAAAAAATATATCCACCACTCCAAGAATGCTTCAAACATTCAATCTTTTTACAAATAGATCTTACACAATCAAAGCCTAATCATAATAAACTTTCAAATACATATAGACAAGTAAACACAAACCTTTAGGGTCCTCAATCATTTTGATGCTACTTATACCATCATTAATTTATCCAAATACAACTCGTTGGAAGCTTTCTTTTTCTTTTCACTTTTTCAGTAGCACCATATACAACCTCAGTACTCTTCAAGCCTTTTTGTTCGCAAATCCAATGGTATTCCTTTCATTCATTATATGGTCTCATTCCTTATTCAAGGTACCTTACTATAATAATATGCCTTTCGTCTCAACTAGAGAGAAATACACTTTCTTTCATCCAAGCTCCCTCTCAACTTAGGGAGATCAACAACTTCATAAAATTGGAGAAAATTCGTTCTTTCAAGGCTTCATTTCTTTCTCATGGCATCAAGGTCATATTTATCATCATCATTCTTATAGCTTCCTTCATCATGTTCATCATTATCAATTTTCAACTATGAAAATCTTATGTACCTGCAAAAATTTAATAGCAAGTACAACCAAATACAAATATATAGAAGCATGAAGTTAACTGTATCAAAATCATGTCATTATAATGGAATCATCAAAGCATTCAAACTTTAGACATTAAATACCTAAACCTAGTTAGGTTCATAATCAACAAGGGTCACATCTTTTTACATACTAGACTTCAACTTCTTGATAGGGTTTTGTCATAAACCCTAAACTCCATTTTCGAGACACAAAGCCTTATATATCAACAATAACATCATAGTACTATACATCTAAGGTTTCAATAATATGCTTTTAGAATTTGTGTCAGATTATACTAGGGTTTTTTGCAAACCCTAGATTTTATCATGAAAGCTAAAAGCCTAAATCATATCAATAATAAAAAACAATATAATCATGTCCTAGAATATCAATCTCTACTGGGGTTTTGTTACAAACCCTAAATTTCACAAACTAAAACATGAGTATCATCAATTAAGTTAACATACTCGCATATACGTATATATGATGCACTAGCATTTCACATCAATATCTATTAGGTAAACCCAAGATACAAACATCAATATATTAAAGTTAGATATACAACAATTTTGACCATACTAGAGTTACAATTATACAGAAGAATATATACCTATGATTTCATTCCTAGGATCTTACTATCACTATTGTAATGGTTTTGTTCATAAACCCTAATTCACCAAACCCTACAAATCTAGGGTTTCATTATAAAACCCTAAAGGACTAGGGTTTTTACCATGATATTACCAAAAACCCTAAACTTCAAAATAATAGGATTTCATCATATGTTCTAGACTTTATTAACAACCCCTAAGTATATTCGAGTTTCATTATTTAACACTGACATACCCTTACCAACAAGAGGCTAGGGTTTTACAGTGAACCCTAAGGGTTAGGGTTTCACAAGAATGATCAAATGACAAGAGATAGTGTAACAAGGGTAGATTAAATCTAATGATTAATCACCCTAACAATAATCTCTTTGATTCAAAACCCTAGGCATAAAGATGTCAGTAATATAAAGCAAATTTCAAAAGAAGAATGATCATAGTTTTTGTATAAAGAGAACCTTATAACAAAACTTATAGTCTAAGACATACCTTATGTTTTTATTTGACAAAACTTGTAGGATTTCAGTTCTTGAAGGGGTTCCTTTGCAACAAAACTTTTTTCATGATTAAAGTCTTTCATTTGAAGTCTCCACGATAGACTTTATGTATTCTACAAGCTTTCCTACCAATGAAAATTATGAAGAAAAGGTTATTAGTATACAACACAAAGCTTTCCTACCAATGAAAATTATAAAGAAAAGGTGATTAGTATACAACACAAACAAATCTCAATGCGAGGAGGAAATCAAGCATAAAAGAGGAAACAAGGAACAAGATACTTATCTTTTGGTAAAGTGGTGAAGGATCCCTCTTAGTTCAATCTTTCCGAGGGATACCTACAACTTATCAAAATAATTCAAAAATGTTCTCACAAGACACATTAGACCTACAAACTCTAGAAATCAAAATATATTACAAAAATTAAAATAGTAGACTAAGAAGGATATGTGAGGGATAGTATCCCTAGGAGTCTTTAGCAAATAGGTCCTTGATTTCAGATTCTTCATTCTTTTTTCTCTTAGGTGGAGCTTCATCGACAATATTTGCATGTTCTCTTTCTCTATTCTTATTTCTTGGATTCTTAGGACAATGACTTTTGTAATGACCCATCTTATGACAATTGTAGCACTCAGTGTTTGATAGATCAACCTGCTTCTTTGGTCCTTTAAGCTTATTGTATGTTCCCTTCTTGTGATGAGCATAATAGGCATTAGAGGTGTTGTCTTCTTCATCCTCCTTGTTACTTACTAAGGAGATGTGGGATTATTCTTAACTGCATGCATTCCACATTTGTTCAAAGGTTGGTGTATCCTTCCAACTGCTAATTCCTGAAGCAAAAGAGCTCCAAGACTTTGATAGACCTAGTAGTGAAAAAATAACGAGTCATTTCTCAAGTATAACTTCATCAATTGCTTGGAGTTCATCTCTTATTCTACAGATCTATATGATGAAACAATATCATATTTTGTCATCTTTATTTTCCTTAATTCATTCTTGAGGCTAGCTATCTGACTAATGTTCTTGATGGTGAATAACTTGGATAGGGCTTCATATATTTCTTGAGTAGAGTCTATGTTGGATATGTATGGGATTATATTGTCCTTTATTCCATATACTATCATATTCATGGCCAAGATTTCAGTTTCTTTGAACTTTTCCTTTCTTGCATCATTTGTAAGTTTCTTCACCTTTCCTTAAACAAGACCCAAAACTTTACACTTCGCAAGGATAAGATCTATCCTCTTTTTCCATGCCCTATAGTTGGAGGCTCCTTCTAACTTGTTTTTTGCCTTCATTGTAGTTTACATATACTCTATAGATAGTAGGATTATCTTCTTATATAACCCTTTTCCTTGATGACCTTCCTTTGTTCCTTTTTCTTCAATATATCTTCAAGCTGCCTTTTTCTTCCTTCTTCACCTTAGCTCTGATACCATGTTAGAAAATTGGAAAGGAAAAAAGATTTTCTTATGTTGATAATTACTTGTGTTATTCTTGTATTCTTATTATCTTATTTCATCAAACAATCATCAAATCAAAAACATGAAGATCAATGACACCAGATTTAGGCACTCAGCCAAGGCTAAAACCCCTCTCTAGGGGAAAACCCAGTTAAACTCTTCCACTAATCAAATTGAGATAGACCAAGACCTGACCAAAATACCTTCCTCCTCCACCAAGTCAGCCTTTAAATATGATTCAACAACCTTCATTGATATCTTCTTGTCCAGCAATTACAACTCAACAACAATCCAGAATTTTGGCCCAACTACTCCAGAATTTCAGACCAACTGCAATATTGCAATTTTTGCCCTTCTAGCAACCCAACAACTTCGCACATGTGAGATAAAGAGAGAAATTAGACTTATTAAACTTGACAAAGACTTCCTTCTCATTTGCTAGGGTTTCCTTCCTCTTCCTTGAATTTTGCATCCTTTTCTGCTTCCAACAATTGCAGATTGAATTTGTTGTGGATGTGTTGTAAATGAGGTTGAGTTACTACCTTTATATAGTGAATATGTGAGGTAGAATTTCCTTGATGAGGCCGACTTGGTGGAAAATACCAAAGACCTATTTTACATTAAAATAAATTCCTTTATTGATGGATGAAGCCCAATAAGGGCCATTTACATGATGACAAGGACTATCACTCTTGACATAAACCCTAGAAGACTACAACGGATGCTTTGACCTAGAAACCATTGACCCAAGCATGAAACCCATGCTTTAATAAGTCAATTTCTTTTACAATAAATTTTATTTTTCTTTCTTTTGACAAATACATTACATCATAACTCAAATACAATTATGAAGACCGACACTAGTTACATTTTTCGACAGATATAAGTATAACAAGGTGCCCAAAAACCAACTCGTCTAGCCATGAACCTTCTATCATATCCATATGTGCCAATCAATAACCACCAAAATTATCTTGCAATAGAGTTTCCCAAAGCCATTCAAGGCTGGGGCCTTACACATGGTGTCTAGTCAATTTAACGTCTTAAATTGCTCTACATAAATTATCAATCCAGGTATCGTAAACTGATGAAGTGTGGTGCACCATATGTGCTTAGTTAACCTTTTTCTTACTTTGTTGTTTTATAGATTTTATTTTGTTTTGGGGTTTTGTTTTTTTTTATTTCCTAAAGTGTCTAATGCAAATGGAAATCCTATTCTAAGGTCTTAAGAATACTTTTAAAGGACAAGTATGGATAGAGATTTCAAGACAAGGCCTAAGGTCTAAGTCCCTAATGGTAACTTCCAAAACTTTAGCACTTCAAAAGATCTCAAAACATGTTATTGGTGGAATTAGTACTTGAACAAAAGTGTAAATATGCAGCTACTTCAATCAAAATGGAATGCAACAACCAATCAATGAGCTAGTGACTATGAAACCCAGTATCCTTGCTGTTGTATGAAAAAGAAAGTAAAAACTGAACTTAAAGCAACTCAAAGACTGAAAGCAAAGCAACTAGTTCATCACACTACTTCAACTCTTCTGATCCTTTACCCTTCAGCTCAATCTACCTTATGGGAAGCAATCATGAACAAGTTAAGCAATATGATATCTAAATTGCAAGAAATTAAATTGCATAAAGGAAACTAATCACACTACTTCAACTCTTCTGATCCTTTACCCTTCAACTCAATCTACCTTATGGGAAGCAATCATGAACAAGTTAAGCAATATGATATCTAAATTGCAGGAAAGTAAATGAGCAAAACAAAACTGATTGAAATAACAATGTTGGAATTAGAACTCAAAAAAAATAAATCAGTAGAAGGACAAGATGATTCCGTCATGTCATTAGTCATTAAAAATCTATGTGAATTACTAACCTACAATCAATCGGTTGAACACACTTGCATGAATTAAAATTGCATGAATGAAAAATCTAATCTATCAAACTTGAAAGCAATTAAATGACATAATGAAATCAAAGCAAAATTACAAAATGAAATCTACTCTACCTTACATTCTAATATGCTCCATGAAATCTACTTCACATCTCCTTCCATGTTGAGAACATCAAAGCTTTATTCAAATTCTTCAATATTACAAAGTACAACAAATCTCTCCAAAGCTTTCAAAAGCCATCAAGGAAGAACTACAAACTCCAAGCTAAAGAACTCACAAGCTAAAAGACTTAAGAACTCCAAACTCTAAGCTAACAAATGAAGGAGAGAGATCTCCTATTTATACAAAAATATGAGAAGCCATCTCATTAATGAGAGTCCATGAATCTCTCCCTCTACCTTTAGAGTCCTAATCAAAATAGGAACTGATAAGACACATGTCTTCTTAGAGTTACAATACAATTAGGAGATGTGACACATATCCTCATGATCCCATGATTCTTTCCACTCAAATTCGAATTTGGCCTTAGAGTGCCACATAAGGATCTTCTAGAAGCCTCCTTTCAACCTACACATGTCAACAATCTCAACCCATTTGTTAGGTATAAGCATATGCACATTATTTTCTAATTTTTAACCACAAATTCACTTAAAAGGCTTAGAATTAATAAAGATTGGAAAAACATAAATGTGGCCCAATGATAATGAAAGTGGGATGAATGTGGTGACATAGTAGTGAAATAGAGGTGATATAATGGACATAATAGTGAAAGTGTAATGGAAATGAATGACATTTTCAAGACTCAACATACCCCCCAACTGAAGCTATTGCATGTCCTCATGCAATATATATTACATTAACTCTTTTTATCCTTGAGCTTTGGCTTAACTTTGCATGATATCATTTGATAACTTCATATTTCTGCAAAGTGTTTCACTTGAATTGCAACATGGTTGGTTCTTATGTTACAACCATTTTTTTTTTGTTGTTGCCTTCTATTTTGATCTTTGAACTTTGCATAATGATATTTTGATTATTGTTTCAAAGTATATCTTTATTGGATTGCATGATGGTTGGTTCTTGTGTGACAACCATGATTTTGTTTGTATCCAATTTATCCTTTAAACACTTTTTTTCAAAAGCCATTGTATGCTCATAATAGCAATGTAATAATTAATATATGTTGGAAGTATGTGAGCTCCTGAATATGATATGGACATGGCAAGATATGAATATGAATGTATCCCCCCCCCCCAACTGATGGTATTGGCAATTTTATGAAATGAGGAAGAGAAATGTTTTTCCAACAATTATCATTCTAGATTTTTATGGAATTTTATGGTCAAAAGTTAGAAAATGGCGTACCTTCACTTACCCTTGGAATGGATGAGTTGTAGGTGTACTGGCTGAAAATTTCTGATCATATTCTTCTTCAAGTGGCTGAACAAGAGGAGTCATGGATAGAGAGATAGGATGACTTTTTATTGCTTCTACTAAAACTTGCTGAATCTGTTCCAAATGCTGAAAATAATAGTCTTCATGTCTTCAAAAATCATTAGCACAATTCCTACTATGTGAAAAGATGTTCTGATGTCGAACATAGTAGGAAATTGTTGTCTTAGTGGCCATTAATGGATGCCACTAGTCAACACGAGAACTCTCACCATTGATGACAATGAGAGTCAAGATGCCCAAACACATCTTGCTAGGCATGAATGAATTTGTCGATGTCGAGTAACCTAGAAGATCTAACGAACAAGGGACATTAATGTATTCCCATTGTTTGTCAGCATGAGGACTTGCCATTAAGGCATGCAAGCCTCAAGGTGTTTTTACAAAGAACTTAGACTCAAAGGACTATGGACTCAATAATTTGCATTGAAGCAGGGCTTATTTGCGGAATGAAAATGACAAGGAATGGAAGATGGCAATGGAGAGTAGAAATGGTAATAGGCAATAAGCATATGAATGAGCCTCTTGCTTTTATTTGTGGGTTATGAATGGAAAAAAAGAGATGGAAAGTGTATGTGAATGTAAATGGAAAATATGGAGGAAAATGAGATGAATGGTTTATTATGAAGTATGGATGTGATAGATGGATGTGATGGAGACAATAGTATCTGAAAGTTTTTCAAGTGTTTGGATCTGATTTTGTATCAGCATATTTCCTCTTTGTTGCTGATCATCCTCTTATGAAACAAATTGGTCTCTTAGAGAGACACCATTCTCTTGTAGTCATTTGTCCTCCCTCCTGGAACCTGCAAAAAAAACTAATACTTCTTCTGCAATGGAATGTAAGATTATCAAAGGAGAGAGGTGATCAATCTCTCTAGTTATGATATTTACACACAAAACTAGGAATTCGTATTAATGAAACAAGTTCTCAAAGGAAAAATCAAAAGAATTTATACCTGCTTTGGAATTGGTGCCCAAGTTGAATGTTGCTTCTTTTCAGCAGTTTATTTCATTTTTTTCCATTTCAAACTCAAATGATGGATTTCTCATTGTGTAGATCTTGTCAAAATCTACATAAATTATCAAAGCTTTATTCAAATTCTTCAATATTACAAAGTACAACAAAGCTCTCCAAAGCTTTCAAAAGCCATCAAGGAAGAACTACAAACTCCAAGCTAAAGAACTCACAAGCTAAAAGACTTAAGAACTCCAAACTCTAAGCTAACAAATGAAGGAGATGTGAAGTAGATTTCATGGAGCATATTAGAATGTAAGGTAGAGTAGATTTCATTTTGTAATTTTGCTTTGATTTCATTATGTCATTTAATTTCTTTCAAGTTTGATAGATTAGATTTTTCATTCATGCAATTTTAATTCATGCAAGTGTATTCAACCGGTTGATTGTAGGTTAGTAATGCACATAGCTTTTTAATGACTAATGAAATGACGGAATCATCTTGTCCTTCTGCTCATTTTTTTTTTGAGTTCTAATTCCAGCATTGTTATTTCAATCAATTTTGTTTTGCTCATTTACTTTCCTGCAATTTAGATATCATATTGCTTAACTTGTTCATGATTGCTTCCCATAAGGTAGATTGAGCTGAAGGGTAAAGGATCAGAAGAGTTGAAGTAGTGTGATTAGTTTCCTTTATGCAATTTAATTTCTTGCAATTTAGATATCATATTGCTTAACTTGTTCATGATTGCTTCCCATAAGGTAGATTGAGCTGAAGGGTAAAGGATCAGAAGAGTTGAAGTAGTGTGATTAGTTTCCTTTATGCAATTTAGATATCATATTGCTTAACTTGTTCATGATTGCTTCCCATAAGGTAGATTGAGCTGAAGGGTAAAGGATCAGAAGAGTTGAAGTAGTGTGATGAATTAGTTGCTTTGCTTTCAGTCTTTGAGTTGCTTTAAGTTCAGTTTTTACTTTCTTTTTCATACAGCAGCAAGGATACTGGATTTCATAGTCACTAGCTCATTGATTGGTTGTTGCATTCCATTTTGATTGAAGTAGCTGCATATTTACACTTTTGTTCAAGTACTAATTCCACCAATAACATGTTTTGAGATCTTTTGAAGTGCTAAAGTTTTGGAAGTTACCATTAGGGACTTAGGCCTTAGGCCTTGTCTTAAAATCTCTATCCATACTTGTCCTTTAAAAGTATTCTTAAGACCTAAGTATAGGATTTCCATTTGCATTAGACACTTTAGGAAACCAACAAAAACAAAACCCCAAAACAAAATAAAATCTATAAAACAACGAAGTAAGAAAAAGGTTAACTAAGCATATATGGTGCACCACACTTCATCAGTTTACGATACCCGGATTGATAATTTATGTAGAGCAATTTAAGACGTTAAATTGACTAGACATTTTGGCGCCGTTGGGGGGAATAGGATATGATCCATGTCGGGACAATTCCAGAGATTCCCATGTTGTCGGTTTTTTCGTTGGATGCCTGTAACCTACTAAACCTTGAAACAGCTGCGGAATTCTCAACTGGCTGCGGAATTAGGGCACTTTCCGTAGCTAAGTTGAAAACCTTATTAAAACAGAATACAGTGTTTTGGGGACCACTACAAACCATAACCAGTCAATCTTGGACAATTTGAACCTATCAAAGTAGTTGAGTTCCATTTTTTTATTTATTTATATATATATATATATATATATATATTTGAATCAAATGAAATGATGAAGTTTATTTTGTCTCTTTTTTTTTTTCATAACAATCCTTTTTCTGATCCTCCAGATCACACAAAGTGCAGGAGGAGAGCATACTCAAGAATTATTAATTAATTTTTTTTTACTTAACAATCATTTTTCTGATCCTCCAGATCACACGAAGTGCAGGAGGAGAGCATACTCAAGAATTATTAAATTTTTTTTCAGATGTAAGAAATAAGGTCTCCTAATTACACTTCCCCGGCAACGGTGCCAAAATGTCTAGTCAATTTAACGTCTTAAATTGCTCTACATAAATTATCAATCCGGGTATCGTAAACTGATGAAGTGTGGTGCACCATATGTGCTTAGTTAACATTTTTCTTACTTCGTTGTTTTATAGATTTTATTTTGTTTTGGGGTTTTGTTTTTGTTGGTTTCCTAAAGTGTCTAATGCAAATGGAAATCCTATTCTAAGGTCTTAAGAATACTTTTAAAGGACAAGTATGGATAGAGATTTCAAGACAAGGCCTAAGGTCTAAATCCCTAACGGTAACTTCCAAAACTTTAGCACTTCAAAAGATCTCAAAACATGTTATTGGTGGAATTAGTACTTGAACAAAAGTGTAAATATGCAGCTACTTCAATCAAAATGGAATGCAACAACCAATCAATGAGCTAGTGACTATGAAACCCAGTATCCTTGCTGTTGTATGAAAAAGAAAGTAAAAACTAAACTTAAAGCAACTCAAAGACTGAAAGCAAAGCAACTAATTCATCACACTACTTCAACTTTTCTGATCCTTTACCCTTCAGCTCAATCTACCTTATAGGAAGCAATCATGAACAAGTTAAGCAATATGATATCTAAATTGCAAGAAATTAAATTGCATAAAGGAAACTAATCACACTACTTCAACTCTTCTGATCCTTTACCCTTTAACTCAATCTACCTTATGGGAAGCAATCATGAACAAGTTAAGCAATATGATATCTAAATTGCAAGAAATTAAATTGCATAAAGGAAACTAATCACACTACTTCAACTCTTCTGATATTTTACCCTTCAACTCAATCTACCTTATGGGAAGCAATCATGAACAAGTTAAGCAATATGATATCTAAATTGCAGGAAAGTAAATGAGAAAAACAAAACTGATTGAAATAACAATGCTGGAATTAGAACTCAAAAAAATAAATCAGCAGAAGGACAAGATGATTCCGTCATGTCATTAGTCATTAAAAAGCTATGTGCATTACTAACCTACAATCAACCGGTTGAACACACTTGCATAAATTAAAATTGCATGAATGAAAAATCTAATCTATCAAACTTGAAAGCAATTAAATGACATAATGAAATCAAAGCAAAATTACAAAATGAAATCTACTCTACCTTACATTCTAATATGCTCCATGAAATCTACTTCACATCTCCTTCCATGTTGAGAACATCAAAGCTTTATTCAAATTCTTCAAAATTACAAAGTACAACAAAGCTCTCCAAAGCTTTCAAAAGCCATCAAGGAAGAACTACAAACTCTAAGCTAAAGAACTCACAAGCTAAAAGACTTAAGAACTCCAAACTCTAAGCTAACAAATGAAGGAGAGAGATCTCCTATTTATACAAAAATATGAGAAGCCATGTTATGAAACCAACTCAAGAAAAGATAGAAAAGATAGATCAACGCCTTAGAATTCAGCCTCTTCGAGGGGGAAACCTCCTTTACATTACATAAATGAACAATTCTTGGATGATTCAAATGACAAAACCTCCTTTCTATATATAGGAGTCTAAGGAGTCACAATATAATCCAGCCGACCTAACAATAATAATATAAAGCCACAAAAATAACAATAGAGGGATTCTATGGGGCACATAAATAACAATATGGGGGTAATAGGGGCACAACAATATAAATAAGGGGTATAACTACAATAGTAATGGGGTAATCACTAGTATTATAGGGACCCAACATGCCCCTCTCCTTCAAAAAAGTGTTGTCCTCAACGCTTGAGTAGTTCTGGATACTTCTGCATAAAATTCTCATCCTCCCATGTGGAATCTTCAGCGGATAAGTTCTTCCACTTGATAAGATACTCTGAAATTGATCGATTTCGTAGCTGTCGAGTTCTTGTTTCTGTGACTGCTTCCGGTTCCAATATAATTTTTCCTTCCTCGTCAAGTTCTGGCAATATTGTTTGAATTGGGAGCTTGTCGCCTATAACCTTCTTTAAACATGAAACATGGAAAACTGGGTGCAATCGAGAAGCTGCAGGAAGCTCCAATTTGTATGCCATAGTACCAATCTTTTGCAACACCTTGTACGGACCATAATACTTTGGTGATAATTTATTATCCTTCTTAGCTTGCTTTAGGGACATTTGCTTATATGGTTGTAGCCGTAGGAATACCCAATCACCTACATCAAAACTTCTTTCACTGCGATGTTGATCTGCCTGTTGTTTCATTCTATTTTGTGCCAACACGAGGTTATCCTTTAAGAGTTGGAGGACTTGTTGTTGATGTTCGATGTGATGTTCCACTGCCTGAACCTTAGAATTTTCTCTTAAATATGATGTGATGGATGGTGGTTGATACCCATAAAGTGCCATAAATGGGGTCATTTTTGTTGCTGTATGGAAGGAAGTGTTATACCACCATTCAGCCAGAGGCAACCATTTGACCCATTGTGTCTGTTTATCAGATACAAAGCAACGAAGATATCCTTCCAAACATTTGTTTACTATCTCAGTTTGCCCATCAGATTGAGGATGATAAGATGAGCTATGAGCTAACTGAGTACCAAGACAAGAAAATAATTCTGTCCAAAAATTTCCAGTGAAAATGGGATCTCTGTCACTTACAATAATCTTTGGGTTTCCATGTAGCTTTTGAACTGTTTCCATAAATGCAGTAGAAACTGTACTGGCTTTAAATGGATGTGATAATGCACAAAAGTGTGCATACTTGGTAAGTCTGTCAACTACCACCATGATGACACTCTTTCCCTCAGACTTGGGTAAACCTGTGATAAAATCCATTGAAACCTCCTCCCAACGTTGGCTTGGAATGGATAAAGGTTGTAATAGACCCGGTGTCTTAATTGTTTCAACTTTATTTTGTTGGCAAACCAAACATTCCGCCACAAACTTTTGAATATCTGATTTAAGGCCATCCCAAAAAAATTCCTTCTTAACCCTGTGGTAAGTTTTTAAAAATCCTGAGTGCCCTCCTAAGGGAGAAGTGTGCAATTCCATAAGAATCTTTTGTTTTAGCTGGGAATTCTTACAGAGGTATAAGCGATCTTTGTACCATAACGAATCATTTTGCCAGCTAAATGTATCAGAAGTACTGGAATCTTGTTGTAGCTTTCGAATAAGTGCCCACACTTCTTCGTCATTCTTCCATTCCTCCCTTGCTTCGTTTATCCAATCTGGTTGGATAATAGAAATGGCACACAACAATGCTTCCACATCCTCATCCTTTCTTGAGAGTGCATCTGCCACCACATTTTGCTTCCCTTTTTTGTAGATGATTTCAAAGTCATAACCCAACATCTTTGTGACCCACTTTTGTTGCTCTTCAGAGGATAATCTTTGTTCTAAAAAGTATTTAAGGCTATCATGATCCGTTTTTACCTTGAAGTGTCTTCCCATTAGGTAGGGTCGCCATTTCTTAAGTGCATGGAGTATTGCCAACATTTCCTTCTCATAAATAGCTTTGCTTAAAAACTTTCCCTTGATTGGACGACTTTCAAAAGCAATGGGTCTTTCATCTTGCATTAGAACAGCACCAATTCCATTTCCTGAAGCATCACATTCCACAATAAAGGTTTTTGTGAAGTCCGGTGTAGCTAAGACCGGTGCTTGGCACATTGCCTCTTTAAGATGTTCAAAGGCCTTTGTTGCTTCCGGAGTCCATGAAAATGAATCTTTCTTCAATAATGTTGTTAGAGGTGCTGCTATTCTCCCATAATTCTTAACAAACTTGCGATAATACCCTGTCAACCCAAGAAATCCTCGCAGATGCTTTATGGATGTGGGGATTTTCCATTCCTTAATGGCTTTAATTTTGCTAGGGTCTACCTTAACTCCTTCATGAGATACAATATGACCCAAATATTCCACCTCCTGGACTCCAAAGAAACATTTGGATCTTTTTGCATATAATTGTTTCTCCTCCAATAGTTGTAGCACCCTGTCAACATGTTCAACATGATCCTTCCAAGACTTGCTGTAGATTAGTATATCATCAAAAAATACTAACACAAATTTTCTAAGGAATGGTTTGAAAATTGAATTCATCAAACCTTGAAATGTTGAAGGTGCATTGGTAAGGCCAAAAGGCATGACCAAAAATTCATAATGACCCTCATGAGTTCTAAATGCCGTTTTCGGAATGTCTTCAATCTTCATTCTGATTTGATGATATCCCGAACGAAGATCCAACTTGGTGAAGTAAATTGATCCATGCAATTCATCCAGTAATTCATCAATGACAGGAATGGGGAACTTATCTTTAATAGTGAGCTTGTTGAGCTCCCTATAATCCGGACACATGCGCCATGATCCATCCTTCTTGTGCACCAATACTACTGGAGCTGAGAAAGAACTTTGACTCGGTTGAATTATACCAGCCTCTAGCATTTCTGCAACCATACGTTCAATTTCACTTTTTTGGACATAGGGATATCTGTACGGCCTGATGTTTGGAGGAACACTTCCTGGAATCAGATGAATAGCATGATCATGATCACGCATAGGTGGGAGACCTTTGGGAGTCTCAAATACCTTGGAATGATTGTCCAGGACTTTTTGGAGATCTGGAGAAATAGATGATTCCAATGTGGAAACATCTAGCGAACATAATTGTGCAATTACACCTCTTTGCTCCTTTTTTAGAAGCTTTGTCATGCCATTAGAGCTGATTATCTTTCCTGGTTTCCCTGCAATACCCCTTAATTCAACTTCCTTTCCTTCCGTAGAAAATTTGATGAAAAGTTCTTGAAAATTAAAAGCTATTGTACCCAAGGATTGTAGCCATTGGACTCCTAGTACAACATCAGCACCTCCCATTGGAATGGAAAGCATTGGGCTAGTCAATACATATTCTCCCATGGATAGCTTGATATTATGGCACTTTCCAGAGCAATTTATTGTTCCTCCATTTGCAATCATCACTTGACACTCTGGTGCTGGATATAGGAAGCAATTCAATTCTTTTGCTACCCTACAATGAATAAAATTGTGGGTGCTTCCTGAATCAATCAACACTATTACCTTTTTCTTCTTGATTTGTCCTTCTATCTTGATGGTTTGAGGAGTGGTAATTCCCGCCAATGCATTACAAGATATGGTCGGATTTATTTGTTCTTCATCTAGGCTTTGTTCCTGGAATATATCCTCTTCTTTTGACCTTTCTTGCTCCTTTTCTTCTTCCTCTTCACAATCTATGTAGAATAATTTCTTCTCAGCACACTTATGACCTTTTGTGTATTTGCTATCACAATTGTAACAAAGCCCTTTTGCTCTTTTTTCTTCCAATTGTTGTGGTGTCAACCTTGTAGGTTGTGGAAGACTAGGGGCAACAACACTTCCGTCTTTATAGTTGTGAGTGGTATGCTTCCTAGTTGCCATAATTTTGCTTTCCATTTTTCTTGCTAACCTGAATGCCTTCTCTAATGAATCAGGTTCCCAAAGGCGAACATCATGTTGGATATTATCCTTTAAAGACCCTATGAACACATCAATCCTATGCTCCTCTGGAATATCTTTTACCCTTATGTTCAATTTTTGGAACTCCTCAATGTGCTCCATTATTGAACCCTTTTGTTTGAGACTTATCAATTGGCTAAAAAAAGTGTTGCTTTTTGTATCCTCATAATGTGCTATCAATTCTTCCGTAAAAATTGCCCAAGTGATAAATTGTTTACGAGAACAAAGCCATTGATACCATACAAACTGATTTGGTTCCAAATATACAGTTGCCATACGTACCTTTTGTGTGTTTTGCACATTATTGAGATCGAAGAATTGCTCCATCTGTAATATCCATGTGGCGGGATCCTTGCCATCAAACTTCCTCATATCGATTTTTGGAATATGGTGATTCTTCGATCCAACATTAGCGTCTATGGAATCATGATTAACATTTCTTTTGTTCTCATCATGAGTTTCCTTTACTACCTTTTCACCATTAGTAAGTATTTCTTGTAGAAAATTTGTCAAATCTGTCTTCAAATCTGCCATGCCTGTCTTCAAATTTGTGTTCAAATCTATCTTCAAATTGTCCATCTTAGCTTCCATGCCATTCATCTTAACTTCCACGCCATTTATCTTAGCATCTGTTAACTTTTGTGAGCGTGACATTTGTTGCACTTGTTCTTGTAATTTTGATATATCATGTAGCATTTCTTCCTCTTCTTCATGAGTCATGCTAGAGCTTTCAGGTTCCTTACTAGGTGTTTGCATTTTCTTTCCTCGGGCATCAGTTACCGATAATAATGCTCTACTATGCCCTTTGAATTCCTTCAAAATAAATTTTCAAACCAAGCTTAAGCAAAAATTTAAAAAAATTTACACACCTTTTTTCACTTTGTAGGAGCTCGATATTGCCTCTGATGTATCTCTGTACTTTCCAATCATCTAGTTCTGAATTTGTGACCTGCAGTAGCTCTCTGTGTCCTCTTTCCAATGCCACCAGTCTGATCCAAATTGGATTCTCCAAGAAAGAGTTATGCACAATCTCCCAAGATGACCTGATTATAGACATTTCCAGAAGAGCGAACTTGTATGAAGTGCCACGTGTACAATTTTCGATATTTGGTTCTAAAAAAGATATACTAGAAACTACAGTCCGTCCTCTTTCTGTACCTTCTTACAAAATTTCAATCTGATTCCCAGAGAGAAAGTTATGACAATTTTCTCCAGGTCACCTGTTTTGAATGTAATTCAGGAGTCTGCAAAAAGACCAACTTCCTCAGATCATATCTCCGAAAATATCACGCGAAAAGCTCTGAAATTCGGACTCAAGGTTCAGCGCGATTTCTTCTCAAATGGGTTTTTTTTGTGACTTCTGAAACGTCACAGAAAAAAAGTTATAGTGAAAATGCCACGATGACCTGTTTGGAGCAGCGAAACCCTAGAATCCAAAGCTCTGATACCAAATGTTATGAAACCAGCTCAAGAAAAGATAGAAAAGATAGATCAACACCTTAGAATTCAGCCTCTTCGAGGGGGCAACCTCCTTTATATTACATAAATGAACAATTCTTGGATGATTCAAATGACAAAACCTCCTTTCTATATATAGGAGTCTAAGGAGTCACAATATAATCCAGCCGACCTAACAATAATAATATAAAGCCACAAAAATAACAATAGAGGGATTCTATGGGGCACAGAAATAACAATATGGGGGTAATAGGGGCACAACAATATAAATAAGGGGTATAACTATAATAGTAATGGGGTAATCACTAGCATTATAGGGACCCAACAAGCCATCTCATTAATGAGAGTCCATGAATCTCTTCCTCTACCTCTAGAGTCATAATCAAAATAGGAACTGATAAGACACATGTCTTCTTAGAGTTACAATACAATTAGGAGATGTGACACATATCCTCATGATCCCATGATTCTTTCCACTCAAATTCGAATTTGGCCTTAGAGTGCCACATAAGGGTCTTCTAGAAGCCTCCTTTCAACCTACACATGTCAACAATCTCAACCCATTTGTTAGGTATAAGCATATGCACATTATTTTCTAATTTTTAACCACAAATTCACTTAAAAGGCTTAGAATTAATAAAGATTGGAAAAACATAAATGTGGCCCAATGATAATGAAAGTGGGATGAATGTGGTGACATAGTAGTGAAATGGAGGTGATATAATGGACATAATAGTGAAAGTGTAATGGAAATTAATGACATTTTCAAGACTCAACACGTGGCTTCTAGCACATTCTATCGACTTTATAACTAGTCTTTCTACTCATGAAAATTACAAGTGTTCAATCATTGCAACCAACCTTTCATTGCTCCACCCATCCACCATTTCAGTGATCTATTAGTTTCATCCTTCATCATTCTATTGGAGGACCCACCATTTTATTCACTTATTAGTTGCATCCTTTAGTGTTTTGTTGAAGGAGCAATCTAAGGATTTGGTTTGCTACAAGAGTTGTTCTCATTTTCTTTCCATCTCAACTATTATGGCTCACGCGTTTTTGAGTTTTACGTTCTTGGCATGTTCTTACCTAAGTTACCTAATATGTCCTTACCCCCCTTCATGTCATGTATTTCACGTGTTGGACCCTACAAATGCATGACACATGTCCAACATGAGTTTGACTCGTGCCTTGTTCGCAAAACACTAGTACTCGTGTCCCAAAAGTTGGACATGTGTTGAGTGAAAAAGTAGCCCACGACTTATTAAAATCATTTTTTTGCCTCATTCTCACACAATTTAGTCACAAGTTTGGAGTTGTCAAAGGTTTTAAAGTGAAACTAAGGGTGATTAAGCAATGTTGGAAGAGATATCAAGTGCTAGGAATGTGTAGGCACTACTAATGCTATGTAATTAATGGTAATGTTTAGTAAAATTAACATTCTCCTTTATCTTTCATTTTCATCATTTTACTTAAATTTTTAAGATTACCATTAATTGTTTTAGGATGTTTGAGAGTGGTTTGAACCTCATTTGGAATTCATATGGAGAAAGTAGAATTTTATATCTCACTCAAAATCCAGCAGGCTTAATACTTTTCAGGATTTCAAGATTTGGGGATTGCAATGTTTGCATTCAATTCTATCATTTATGAGGGTATAGAACTAGCATTCAATCAAGAGAACCATGCACTCTATATACCTAAATATTGGTGGCAATGATTGTTTAAATCCTATATCACGACCTTAGTAAAAATGTACCATCACTCAACCAAGTCCTTGATTTGACATGTTAACATTTTTCTATCTTATTTTAATGCTTAGAGGTAACGATGAGGATCTCAATATAGACAATGATTTTAATCATACATAGTACTAGCTATTTGTAATAGCATTATTTAAAGCCTCTTTGTTGATGTATTTTCGATTCAAAGATTGATTGCACTTGGTGCTATTTAGCCCTAGAAATGTCCATAATGAAAAATGTAAGACATGTTCTTCTTGTCATTTCCAAAAGAGAAACTTTGAATTTTCAAATTTAATTTTTGGTTTCAAAAGTTGTCAAGTCAGCCCTCCTAATGTCAAGTCAGCCTAGTTGGAAGAGACCCATTCAGCCTCACAAATGACAATATAAAGTCATTTCGTCCTCCTACTCAAGCAAGGAATTCGACCATCTGAGGCTGATAATTTGGACCATCTGAGGTAGAGAATAAAATGAATCTGAGGCAAAATATAAGACGAATCAGAGGTAGTGTATTGGAAAAATCAAAGGTAGAGTTTTTGGGCATACCAAAGTAGAAAGCACTGAGATTATTGGGTGCAGAAGTAGGCTGAAATTCAACCCTAGTATATTAGACCAAGTCAGGTTCATTGGGCATCAATTTGACTTGATAAAAAAGAGCACTTTGACCAAGTGTGACTATGGTTATGTTTCTAGTCAGTTTGACTTAAAGAATTAGATGTATCTCTGTTGAACCTAATAATTTCTCTAAGGAAAAGTTTCTTGGGTTTCTCCCCATGTGGGTTTTTCTAGGGTGAAATTCTTGTGTCTCTTGTTTGATTGTCTCTTCATGATCTTACTGTCATAAATTTTATTGTTGATGTCTTCTATGTAATTGCTTAATTATGAATGAAATATGTGAAAAAGGATTAATTCATTAGAATTAATTATCAATATATAAGATCCATGAGGACTCAACAATATTCACTAGTTTTATGATTCAATTTGTATTTTTTTGTACCTGGAGGAATCAGCGACTGAGTTAGTCTCTTACTCGCATGACATAGAGTCGATTCTACCCACTACCACTATAACCTCTAGGTGCCTGCATATTCCCCTTAAACAAGAATAGGTGAATCGAGGGGATTTAAGCCTCAAACCTCCTCACACACAACACTTATTTTTCACGCCCATCGCCAATTGAGCTACCCCCTAAGGGATATATCATTGAATTTGTATTATCATCGTGTAAAATTGTAAATGTTTTAGTTTCTAAATTCTAAAGAAATTTTCACTAATATATATATATATATATATATATATATATATATATATATATATATTGTGTCCTCTATGTCTTGTTTTTGGGGTCCTAGTGTCTTGTGTTGGACACTTATATTTCCATGTCCTATATGTCCCATGCCATCGTGTCAAGTGACTTAGGTTCTTACATTGTTTATGATTTTGGTATGTTATTACATTGGATTAAAAGTTGAGGACACTACTAATTACTTTTCCCCATTGAAACCATATGTTATGAAATGCATGTGATGGCTTTGCGCCCTTCATATGCCCATAAATTTAATGAAAGTTTTGGGAGTTTTTTTTTTCTCAATATAAATGATTTCCATGAATACACATAAAACATAAACTACAACTTTGCAAGATACTGCAATGTGTTAGAATTATTTTGTAAGTTATGAAAGTATCCATTTGATTAAGTAGTCATTCAAAATCGATACCTAGCATCATTCATAGATAAATATAAGCACACTCCTTTTGCAAAAGGGTGATTTGAGATTTGCATGGGACACCATCATCAAACACAAATAGAAGCAGAATATATGTCACTTTAAAGGGGTAGGGTATGCATACCATTGTAGACCAAGCAGTTAAAATACCATGCCAAAAGGGTCTCTTGTCTCACAAAGAAGGGGTCTCATACATCAATTTAGTGTCTAACTAGGCTATGACTTTAAAATTAGACTATGGACATACAACCATCAAGTGAGGCACATAAAATGGTCAATAAACTCAAGGATTAATTTTAAACTTCTTGATCTTTCCTTTGATTAAAAACTTCTTGTTTGATATCCAAAGGATATTTTATGTAATGTCCTCTTCAAATTGAAGGATAATGAGGGACGAAATAGCATATCCGACCTTGTAGGCTATAGTCTTGATAAAGGGGTAACAACCCATTCTTTTCCCAAATTGGGGCAAACGTTGGGTCGATTGGGGTCAAAAGAACCCAAAATTAGGAGTTGCACCCACAACCCCTCACATCTTGAAGCCCATGGAGAAATATATAAATAGAGAGTTGAGATCAAACCTTCATCATCAATTGTGGATCAATTCATTTGTTTTCTTGAGCTTAGCTCAGAGGGTTTTAAGACCACTTCTCCTATACTAATTTCGATGGTGAAATATTCCACACTAGTTGGATTTTCTTTTTATTTTCTCTATTTGTTATGGCAAAGGATATCTTCTATCAAAAGATCACTTTAGTATGGTGTCAAAGCAAGCTAAATCTCCAAAAGTTGGGTGAGTCTCTCTAAACCTTTGAACAAAATCAAAGTTCTGTGGAAAGCACCTAAAGACTAGAATTTACTCCTTAAAGCTGAGTCCTGAACATAACGAAAGTCTTGAGGCTTGAAAACCCTAGCAAGGGTAGTCTGTAGGAAGCTAAATTTATATTGAAGTCAAGCATTCAATTCGGGTGGCAAGTTTGTGGACAACATACCATTTTATGTATTTCCGAGGGTGTCGAAGAAGGAGTAAGCCCATCTAGGTTTAATTGAGACCTCCATTCATAACAAAAGCAAGGTCATAGTGCCTAAAGCAATTTGTAGGAGTTTGTGATATTTTAGCCCCCTGTGACAGAAGTGACGAGTTCTTCTGGCATTTGAGATCTTTCTAATGAAATTCTGAGGCACCAAAACTTACTTGAGGCAAGTAATCCGAATTCTGAATGCCTCTATAATATTCCTAATGGAAATTTACAATGATAAACAAAGAAAACATAGCAAAAACACATACAAAAAATTACAACACATTAAACAACCAGAAATCTCCATAAACTGCGTTGATCTGAGTCATTTTATTGATATAATTGTTGGGTACAAAAGTAAAATCAGAAAGCATTCACTTGGGTTTTCTCAAGGCAAGCTAACAATATCCAGGTGATGAAATCAACTGCTCTAACATGCAATGTGGCTATCCACAACAATATCTACGCTATCTGAGTGAAAACTACATGATTGGCTGCAAATCATAGCTGCTAGGGCCTCCTCCAATGCTCAGAAATATTAGGAAATTAAACCCTGGCTCTCCACCAATAACCCACAAAAACCCATGAAGGAATTGGCCAAATATTGACCTTAGAATTTCGACCCAATTTCCCCTAGCTCCTATAGTTGCTGGCTGAGTTGGGATGCCTGTTTGACCCCTCAAATATGCCCAAAAATTCAACCAAATTAATCTTGGCCTCTCCTCAATATACCCAGAAAAACCGAGAAAGGGTTGGTCCTAGTTTTGATGCTCCAAAATTTATCCCAAATGCTTGGCCCTCCTCCACACGCTGTAAATGTAACCTGCAACATATTCTGTGTTTGTTGTTCCACCAAAATTCTAGAAAATCTCCTACAGTATCCCCCCAATCCAATTCCAAGCAACCCCAACTCCTCAATTTCTCTCTCAAGCCTTCCCCACAGTCGACCCCTACAAATGACTGCGCAGTCCTGGGCGAGATGATGCAAGGACAATCCCTAGAAATTTGTACTGTTGAATGTGGATCCCTCTCCTCCTACGATTTCCATTCTTTCCTCCTGCAATTTGGATAATGAAAGCCCATTAATGGATGTGGCCTCAATTCTCGACTCCCACTCTCTCAAAGGAACTGCATACTCCCTGGTTCTGCGTCCCAACTGGCCAAGGAAATTCGTGGAGCTGCATGGTATCCTCCCAGCTACCAAAGATGAGTAGAATTTTCCTCCCTAGGGTGGCACTCGTGGTCCACTGAAGAAGAGGGTGAGATTTCCCCTTGGAAACCTCTGGTGCTAAACAACACCTGTGACTCAGTTGAACAACTTGAGCAACAAAGTGTAAAATATCAAATGATCAAAAGTGCTCAATGATGTTGCCTTCCTCTTATTTATAATTGTTTCTCTCTTCCTTCACGTGGGCCCCTTCACCAAGCAATTCGAGCCCCCTCCTTAGCCATTCAAATTTCTCCATCAAGGGGTGTGTATTTCATCATGGGGTGGTCCCCACATCCCACTATGTGATTAATCTTCCCTTTGTCTAATGTTTGGGGCCTCCACTACCACACAACATTAATTTAATTAATGTCCACCCGCTTTTCCTAAGTTTGTATCCAAAATTTTCCCCATCCATAATTTACAAAAATTGAGAAAGACACTTAGCAAATTTTTATGGGAAGGGATATTACAGTCCTCCCCGCCAAAAATTGCTTGTCCTCAAGCAATGCCTGAACAAGCATCCTCTCTAGTTATTTCTCCCCATTGTCACTGCAAAATGGGCCAAGGTCCCAGATGTTCCACTGAATCATCCCTAACCTTTGCACTGTCCTAACATGAAAGAATTCCTCAATAACAAGATCCCAAGCCATCCTTTCTGACGAGAATATCCCCTCGCTCCACTCACTATCTTGCCCGGTACAAGTACTAGAAATCCCTTGCATACCATCAATGAGTAGGGGATCATGATAATGTGGCACTATTCCCAACCCCTCGTGAAGTTGTACTACCACGTAGGCCATCCCATGCACTCCAATAGTATACTCTTGAAGATACCACCCAATACCTGCAGAGATAGTATCTCGCTCACGTGAACTTCTCTTGATATCATCCTGCTGGGCCACCTTCCATGCTAATGAATTCCCCCACTCCATTAGTGACTCGCTATAGCCCAATGGAAGATCTGCATGATCTCCCCCAGTAGTAGCCAACTCATCTCTAAAGTTATTGAGTTGTGAAGAGCTATGATGCTCCTGTCCCTCGTTAATATCGGGGTGGTTCCACCATGTTGATGCAGCACTACTCTGACCACGACATACTCCCCATCGTGCGCAGATTGTATCCTCCTCTCCTGAGGCCTAGTTGCGAAAAATATGTGAGAGCCAAGCTCATCATGCATGGGCATCTCCATGATGCCAACATCTACCCCTCCTTTGGCAATCTCGACCCTAAGCAACAACATGATGAGTTTTCCTCGCCATGCAGTGGAGGTCTCAGTGATCCCCCATGTTGTCAACCCCACGGTGAATTGGATCACCCTCTGCCATGACCCTACTCCTCACAAAGTGGAATGATCCACCTGCCAACCAAATCTCTGGATCCCCCAACCATACTGGGAGATCATAACTCCCACTCCTCATGGGATGTCACTGCGTAGTGTTAGTGTTGCTGCCTAATAGAACCCATTTGGCCCTCATCGCTGACCCTTGTATGTATCCCATGGGTGGACTCCAAGTATCAGGATTTTGTCCCACGCAATCCAACCTGCTCTTCTCCTGCCAGACCACGCAGTGAAATCCAGTATCCCAACTCTTGATGATACGCTTGGATACTACTCGGAATCTAGGTGTCCTCCTGTAGACGAAGTCTACCATCCACCATCCCTCGAGCTCTTGTGACACCTTAGACTATCTCGCCAGAAGTGCATCATGCAGTTCCCTCACAATCAACTCCCCATGTGTGAGTCCAGGAGTTGAACCTATGTTACCTTGACAATAAACCATGTCGTCCCTGAGCTTGTATCCATCAGCCCGTGCCTCCACCAAACATCTCAACTAAAGAGTCAAGGGTGGGTAGGTCCCCAGGGGCAGGATCAAGAGTCTGTAGGGGTACTAAATAATAACCCTATGGATGCCCCTCCCTCTGCCTCATATCTACCGATAAACCAGTCGAAGACATGTCTCTATTGAACATGGCATTCATCAAGAGCTCAACCATGTCCTCGTTGATCCCTCATAAGATTAACCTAAAGATACACCTAGTGTCCCTGTCCACAAGTCTCATTACAAGAAACGCTCCAAGGACCCGATGTGCCGCACCATATGCCACTGCATAGCACCAAGTACCATTGCGCTCCTCGACATTTCACTGTATGTTGCAACATGTCCCTGTACACTATAGGATATCCTCGGCTACCGCTATACCACCTTGTATCATCCCATGCCCTGTTTGTGTTAAGGAACCAATCACTCCTTGTATGTACTCAATGTGATGTAAGATACTCCTACTCCAAAACGCAAGCTAACACACTGCAGTACACCGCCATGCATCTCCATGTATACCCGCCGATGAATGGATCTTCACTCCAAATCCTCCCTGAGGGATCCGAGAAGTGAATCTCTCTATGTGTCAGTAGTGATGCCACCATTGCTCTGCTCCATTGCGTCCTATGTGCCCCACAGAAAAGTGAAGAATTCCCAGCTCCATACAAGGCACTGTCTGGTGGCCTGCCAATTCCACCTCCTCCATCAAACTCTTACCAGAGTATGTTGATCATCCTACAACTCCACGCCTGATCCACATGCCAGGACAACTCACGGAGTCCACCTACTCCCATGTCGATCCAGCTAGCCCCTAGTGCTGCCTAAAACTTTGATAGGAAACTGTGGGTATATGTGCCCTCAATCCCTGGATCCAGTGCACAACTACTACCATCGCCCATTGACTCCATGATGTGATGGGGAATCCCACCTGGATCCCAAAAATAGTTTGTCCCTCGAGCCCCTCCAGTAACCCATGACCCCTGCCGAACTATGGTCATGGTTACATCCCGACACCTAACCCACTCCATCAAGTAGCAACTGAGTACCTCTTGCCATCGAATCCCAAAGGGAAGATTCAATTGTACAATCTCCTGTGGAGGGAACCAGCCTTTTAGGCTAATGCAGTGACATACTCAGCTCATGTCACTCAATCCTGCTAACCTGGTCATCCCCTCTGGTATGTCTAGACAACTCCACCTCTCTCAATCCAATGCGTAGGGGTGGGTTGATAATGTTGTAGATCCTGTCAGCGCACCTCTGAAGTGAACTGTGCTGAAATCCCAACATGTGTTCTCTATGTTCCCCTCATCAATGGTTAGCCCAAATGATGGTTGCACATCCCCTTCCATCATGGGCTCGACATGAGCCTCCAACTGCTCTTCCATAGACAACCCAACATGTGAGACATGCTTACTAGTCACTTGTAGGTGGTTGTCGTTTTGAAGCTCTGTCATAGACCTGGATGCCTCATCAATGGATACCTCAACAACGGATGTGTGCTCAACTGTCTCCTCCAATCTGTCTACTGGGGCTACCAAAGGAAACTCCAACAAGGGTGACTCCTGTGTCACACTAGGTGTATCCTCGTGCTCCTCCTGCGTGCCATTAGCCTCATGCTCAACTGGCTAGAATGTATCTAGATGAACTCCCTCCTCAATGGGTATGTTCTCTCTCATCTCGTCACTACCTTCGCCTTCCATCTTTGTCTCTGCAGTATTGATACTAGCATTTCGTTCAATAATCATGCTCCTCTCATTTTCTTCATCTACAGGTCGGTAACTACTTTTTCTTCTTGCTGCCCTTGCAGGGGGCCCATCAAATTCTATATAAGCATTCTCGGGTTCACGTTCTCTTATCAGCTCAGCCCCAGTTCACGTCCCTATCCTTCCAACCACCTTAAGACACTTGACTGGCCGGGGTGTAAAGAGCTGTCTTTGCTAACACCCACTCTTCGAGTTGCTCCACCAGTGTCTCGAGGTTCCTAGTATAATTTTCAAATTTCTCCTGCTGAGACATTTTTGGGCACAAGTTCAATCTAAGGAATAATGTGGGACTAGTGTTTAACCCTCTGAAATTCTAGCCCACAATAGCACTTGAGCATTAGCGTGATTTAGACCCACAATTGGCCAAAATCATGCTATGATACCACTGTAATATTCCTAATGAAAATTTACAATGATAAACAAAGAAAACGTAGCAAAAACACATATACAAATTTATAACACATTAAATAACCAAAAATCTCCATAAATTGTGTTGATTTGAGTCATTTTATTGATATAATCACTGGGTACAAAAGTAAAATCGGAAATCATGCACCTGGGCTTGTTGAAGGCAAGCTAACAATATCTAGGTGATGAAATCAGTTGCTATAACATGGAATGTGGATGTCCCCAACAATCTCTACGTTGTCCTAGTGAAAACTACACGGCTGGCTAGAAATCATAGTTGCTAGGGCCTCCTCCAGTGCTCAGAAAATTTCGGAAAATTAACCCTAGGTTCTCCACCAATAACCCACAAAAACCCATGAAGGAATTGGCCAAAAGTTAACCTCAGAATTTCGGCCCAATTTCCCCTAGCTCCTCTAGCTACTGGCTGAGTTGGGACCCCTATTTGACCCCTAAAATCTGCCTAGAAAATTTTGTCAAATTAATCTTGGCCTCTCCTCAATAAACCGAGAAAAATCGAGAAAGGGCTTGTCATAGTTTTGATGCTCCAAAATTGACCCCAAATGCTTGGCCCTCCTCCACAAGCAGAAAATGTAACCTGCAGCAGATTTTGTGTTTGTTGCTCCACCAAAATGTTGGAAAATTCCCTACAATCTCCCCCAATCCAATTCCAAGCAACCCCAACTCCTCAATTTCTCTCTCAAGCCTTCCCTACACTCGGCCTCTACAAATGACTACGCAGTCTTGCGCGAGATGATACAGGCACAATCCCTAGAAATTCGTACTGATGAATGTGGATCTCTCTCCTCCTACAATTTCCCTTCTTTCCTCCTGCAATTTGGACAATGAAAGCCCAACAATGGATGTGGCCTCAATTCCCGACTCCCACTCTCTTAAAGGAACTGCGTACTCCCTAGTTTTGCGTCCCAACTAGCTAAGGAAACTCGAGGAGCTACGTGGTATCCTCCCAACTACCAAAGATGACTAGAATTTTCCTCCCTTGGGTAGCACTCGTGGTCCACAGAAAAAGAGGGTGAGATTTCCCCTTGGAAACCTCTAGCGCTAAATAGCACCTGTGACTCAGCTGAACAACTTGAGCAACAAAGTGTAAAATATGAAATGATCAAAAGTGCTCAATGATGTTTCCTTCCTCTTGTTTATAGTTATTGATCTCTTCCTTCACATGGGCCCCTTCACTAGGCAATTCGATCCCCCTCCTTAGCCATTCGAATTTCTCCATCGAGGGGTGTCTATTTCATCATGGGGTGGTCCCCACATCCCACTATGTGATTAATCTTCCCTTTGTCTAATGTTTGGGGCCTCAACTACCACAAAACATTAATTCAATTAATGTCCACCTATTTTTCCTAAGTTTGTATGCAAAATTTTCTCCATACATAATTTACAAAAATTGAGAAAGACACTTAGCCGATTTTTCTGGGAAGGGATATTACAACCTCTCGTAGCTAATCTTATAATATTCAACGTGGACCAGAGCATTTTGGAGGACGAATTACTTCTTGTTTTGGTAGATATGGGGTTGGGAAAGGAGTCAGTCCTTATACAAAGAAAAGAGGGTTACAAATCTTGAAGATTGCAATAGTCAGAGATTTGTGGAGTAGGTTTGAGAATTCTAAAGATAATACAGAGGCAAGAAATAAGTGTGGTTCGGTGACACTATAGGAATTTTGTCAAGGCAAGAGCTTGTATAGGGTTTTTGCAGTTAGAAAATTGTACTTGGATAGTTCAGTGTATTTGGTTAGGGTACTTCTGTACTATTGAATTTACTCTGATATATTGGAACTATACTGTGGAACTTGGATTATACAGTTTGGTGGTCTGTTGAATGATAAATTCACTGTTGGGTTTATTGAACTTTCATTAAAGTATATATTAATTATATTGAACTCAATTGTTGTGCAAGGAGAAGAAATTTGTTTGAACTCTAGTGCCCTAAGAAATCCTAGGGAAAATTACCTTGAACCATTACAGTGGTATCAGAGCATACATCCTGTCAGCTTGTACATACATGAGCCTTGTATGTTTCTTGAAGAAACAAGAAACATCATACTAAGAAAATAATAGAATACCCATCATTCAGCTATGGCGGATAGAACACGTCAAGGATAACATGTGACTCCATAGGACCCTAGCGCCATGCTAACAACAATACTCTAGAGGCAATAGCAAATGACCGACACATTAATACAAGGGCAACAACAAGGACAACAGTTGATGCAGTTATTGGCTCAAGGATAACAACAACTTACTCAGTTGTTGACTCATCTCATAGGAAACCAAAATGTTGTTGGCAACAATAGAACCACCACTGAAGGTAGCGGGAATCATAACCTTGGTCCCCCTATACACACTAACACCAGGGAAACCAGCGAAAGGAGTCACCGACTGTTACTTCCTCAATTCACAAATAATCAAGTTGTGGTAAACCAAGAAGTTGTTGAACCAAATAGATTGTTGGACGAATACTTTCGGGAGTATGAAGCACTAGAAGAAAACACGTGAGCAACCATGACTTTCAATGAATACAATAACTTCAGATACAAAAATAGACCTAGAGGACAACCTAATTCTGAGCTCACACGCAAGGTAAGTAAACTTTCCCTCCCCTCATTTGATGGATCATCTAAATATTCAACAAGAGCGTGGGTGCAAAAATTGGACACCTACTTCAGCTCGTTGCACTCAATTTGTCAAAGTTCCAAGGAAGCGGAAGTGCCCAATTTTTTCAACATGATCGGGTCATCTATCAGCAGTTTACATGTCGTTGTAAACCCATTCTACAAGTTATAATGTAAATGATCTTAGTAAGACCTTGAGTATATGTAACAACCTAGGTAAATCTATCATTTTGATGATGAATTTCATCCTAGGAGGTTTTTTAACCTCACTAATTACCTGTGTTTCTAGACACGGCTAATCAGAAGAGTTTTTTCCCTCTAGCTTAAACCCCAAAGCTAGGGTGAAATTTATTGTCGGAATCTTAGGTGAGTCCTAGTGTTTTTAGTCGAGTTTGATGTAAAAGTGATTTGGGAATAATTTAAGCTAGTTGGCTTAATTATTTTATTACAAATCACTTGGTCTACTAGATCATATTGTGTCGCAGATGGGTTATGTGTCCTGAGGGTTGTAAATGTAAAATCTTATGTATTAGAGAGTGGAAAATAATTAAATCCCCTCGTGTAAATTAATTAATTTTTCTAGCAAAATAAAATTAAATCATAAGCCAGAAAATTAATTAATAGAGTCAAAATTAAATTGTCTTAGGAAAAATAATTCTCCAAGTAGGAAAATTCACAGGTCTTAAATGAATCAAATTTTAAAGGTCCTCCACCAAGGGAATATTGTATATTTCAAGAAAATTTGAACCCTTAGACCTTGGATGCTAAATCAAAGCCAATTTTTTGAGGAAATTAGCTCAAAATAATCAATTTTGAGCTAATAAAAATGGAATTAAATGATAAATTCGAAAATTCCTCAAAAATAAAAAAATCAAGGGTCAAGATTAAAAGATCTTGAAGTTTCTATCAACGACAAAGATTTTTTTGACAAGGACCAAAGAAAATAGTCGTTATTTTCCACTTGGAGGATAAATCTATAAATTAGAGTTATTTGAGTCTGTAGCATCTTGATCTCCAATTAGAATATTGTTGCAGAAACATTTTTGTAAACTATTGTCCCGCTAGGAACTATTTTTTATGTTATAATAAAAGACTTTGAGGTGCAATTCAACGTGTTCTTGTTCGTTGATCTGTGGTATGTATTGACTATGAGCTTCCTATGTTGTGCTTTATGTGATTATTTTAAGATACCACATAGTGTTTGCAGGTACTCAATCCTTGCTCTCCAAGTTCACAGACTATGGGAAAACATCATTTTGCTTGGATCCTTAGTTTTATATGGTGGATTAAATCTTCACTAAGGCTATAGTGAGCATAAATTTTCTGAAGCATTTTTAGTCAGCCATCAAAGGAAAAATATTATAAAAATTATTTTCTCAAAATTCATTTAAAAACCTTTGTATAATTTGTAAAATAATTTTTGTAATTTTAATTGTAAATTATTTTGCAAGGCTATTCACTGAAGATTTCACGGCAAAATTCAGATCCGAGGAAGATTTTTTTTTCAAGACAAAAGTTTTCACTTTTCAGCCCTCCCAGACCTATATCCAGCCTCCTCGGCCCCTGTGTCAGCCCAATGATCCCCTGCATCAAGCCTTTGAAGCTCTTTCTCCCCCAACGTTGACCTTTTCTAGCCTTCTCTAGACTTCTTGGCCCCTGATCTATCATCCTAGCCTCTTTATCCCCCAATGATGGTCTTCCTTGGCCTAACGTTGGCTCTCGTTAGCAATTTTTTTGCCCTAGTTTGACCTGAATCTCTCATCTGAATTTTCCGGACTGAATACTTGGTGGTTTTGCAGGTTTTGGGGCTCAAAATTTCTATTTTTCAAGTGGCAACTTGATCCCAAAGTTTCAACAAATTTTGACCAAAGGTTCTTTAAGACCTTGGGCCTAGAGTTTGATCTCTAAACCCTAGTTTTATTTCTGTTTTATTACAACAATTAAATCGGTAACAATTAAGCCCTAAAATCACACACTAAATGGTCAAAATTTGTCAAAATTGTTAAATCTTGGTTTTCGTGAGTTTTGGCCACTTGGGCATCTCAAATCTAGCCTAGATTTAATTTTATGCTTGTTGGAATTTACTACATAACTGAGAATTTTAGACCTGAATTTTTTGAAGCATGCACTTAATAGAGTCAAAAAAAATTAATTTTCAGTTTCTGGCCAAATTTTACTATTTTTGGGCATTTTGGCCATTGTCTTTAGTATTGCTAGCTTGTTGATCTGTCATCTATTTACTATTGTAATAAACATATCAGTTCTGAAATTTGCTGAGTCATACTCTCTAAAAGCCCTAAAAATTGATTTTTTCAAGTCTCAGTGCATTTGCGTTATTTTGGGCATATTGGTCATTTATTCTTGGCATCATTAGCTTGTTGATCTGTGGTTATTTACTGCTGTAATTAATAAATCAGATCTGAAATATCATTGAATACATCATCATAAAGTGGGCTTAACGAGTTAATTTTCATTTGTTGGTCATCAGAAAATTTTATGTTTCATGTGTTGGGCAAATTTCATGATTTGAAGTAGTTTCCTTACTATTGTCATAACATTAACAAAGTCTGAAATTTCTGAAGTGTTATTGCTGATCTAAATTGTCATAAATTTGAAATTGGCTTATCTCATCTTGGTCTCAAAGGTTGTCTAACTTTGCACTCAAAATCTGAAGTTAATCTTGTTGATGAATAGAGTTAACTTGGGCATCTAAGTTTAAATTGGCATAATATCTTGTGTTGATAATCATTGGTGGATAAGTTGATTTACTTAAGCATCTTGTGGATTGACCTATAGTTGAATTTTGCACTTGTATCTGTTAGCATCTATCTTGTTTAAGATTGTCATCTCAATATTGTCAAGTACTCTTGTAATAAGTTGATTCTCACTAAGTACTTAAGTAGCATAAACAATCTTAACTCAATATAATTTCACTCATCATCTTGCATAAGCATTCTAGGATCCAGCTTGCATTAAAATTTACTTCCTAGCATAAGCTAGGTTGATAAAGATCTAAGGAAACCCTTATCATCTAGCTTGAGGGGTTTGGCAACTCTTCGGTGGTTAACACAGTAACTTTGCAGTCGTCAGAGCCATAGTCTCTACAGCACCGGAAGCATTGGTTGATAGGAGCAGAACAGAAGGTATCATTAATCAGGCCCCACCCCACTCCCTGTTCGCCTCCTTCCCACAACCTATCTTGGAGCCCAACTTCAAAATAGTTAACAGCATATCATACTTAGACTAGGCATACAATCTAAAACTAACCAAGATCCTTGCACTTCACGTAGATTTTAGGGCTTGCATTTAGCATTTAAGCAGTGGGTGTCCACCCGATCACTTGGTTTCAATTTATAATAAGCAAGAATTGTGACTCCATTAAGGCACTAGTCACATTACTTGAAAATATAATCTAATCAATAAATCTTGCTCTAACTTAACCAAGTGTCTAGTCCACTCATCTATGTCTCCCAAACAAGTTGGTCCCCAACTTGTCTTCCTTCACTTCCTCTCATAGGGACTACCCCCATAGCCTACTGTTGGGAGACAATTAGAATGGAGTGGGCGAGGATTAGAGTAGCAACCCTCGCCTTGAGCGGTTGTCGCAGTGTTTGTACAATCCAGGCGACAACAAGGCTCAACCCTATCTCGGAGGCAAACACTATCCAGTTCGCCACACTACATCTTGAGGGAGAAGCCCATGAATGGTGGTGCCATGGTCTAGTGACTTTTTATGAAGACTTTACGCAAATATTAATAGATAGATTTGATCAAAAGAACCCAAACATACACTCTAGAGAATTGGCACAACTCAAACAAACCGGATCACAAGAAGAGTTTATTGCAGAATTTGAACGAATCACAGTCATGGTGACAAATATATCTGAAGAACGATTAGTCATGCTTTTCACGGAGGCATTAGCCGAACCCCTACAAGGTTGGGTCAAGGCATTCAATCCTGCAACCCTTCACGATGCCATCAAGAAGACTCGAGACATGGGAAACACAATAGCCTAATCTAAGGCCTCGTACAAGCCCTTCATTCCCCAAAAAGATATGGATAAGAAGCCCTTTCAATGTGATTGGCCACAAAAATGTATGTTGGATGAGGAAACCCGAAGCAAACTAAGGAAAAAGAAGTTATGCTTCAATTGCAAGGAATCATGGGAACCAAGACATCGTTGCTTAGGCAAGGGGAAGATTCACTACATCAAAGTGGTCTCTAACAATGAGGAGGAAGGAGAGGAACCCACTTCAAATGTTAAAGAACTTGCTCCTAATGACGAGCCTACAGTCCAAAGGAAGAACCACCACAGGAGGAAGCTAAAAAAGTGGAAAATCCCAACGAGGAGAAGAAGACCGACCACAGGTCAAGATTGCTACTCTTTCAGGAACCCCTAGATATTACACCTTCAGGATCAGGGGAGTCGTCAAAGGACAACACATCACAACATTGATTGATGGGGGAGCTACACACAACTTCATTGATGCAGCATTAGTGGAAAAACGAGGACTTCCCACAGAAGAGTTCGAAGGCCTTGATGTGATATTTGCAGATGGGTACAACTTGGATTGCACACGAGTAATTCTAGGTTTGAGCGTTACACTCAGTAATTATACTTTCACTAGTGATTTCTATGTAATAGATCTTGCAGACATCAATATGGTATTGGGGGTTCAATGGTTGTATTTGTTGGGAAGCACACTATGGACTACCAAGCAATGGAGATGGAATTTAAAGCCCCTAATGGTAGTAAAGTAGCCTTGAGAGGCGTGACAAATGGTAACACACAAGTTGTTTCAACCAGAACAATGGAGTCCATATTTAGGCATGGAGATGTAGCATATGCAGTAGAATGTGAGATTACAAGCCAAAAGACTCCTAGCAGTAGCAAACCACAGTATGAAGTAGACATTCAATGAGTACTAGACAGGCATGGTCAAGTATTTGGCAATATTCCCTCGAGATTGCCACAACAAAGAGAATTTGAACAAACTATTAAACTAGAAGGAGCCAAGCCCATATTCACCACACCATACCGAGATCTAAAGAAATTCAAGGACGAGATAGAAAATACAATTCATGGATTATTAGTGATGGGCCACATCAGACCCAGCTCGAGGTTGTTCGCCTCATCAGTGGTTTTGGTGAAGAAGAAGGATGGCACGTGGAGAATGTGTATTGTTTACCAAGACCTTAACAATAAGACCATCAAAAACAGGTATCCTATCCCCAGGATCGATGAGCTACTGGATGAGTTACATTGAGCAATTTATTTTTCAAAAATTTACTTATGATTTGAGTATCCTCAAATCCGAGTTCGAGAGCAAGAAGTGTCAAAAAGAGAATTTTGGTGCCACTATGGACACTTTGAGTTTCTGGTCATGCCATTTGGGCTAACCAACACTCCCGCCACTTTCCAATCTTGCATGAACAACATTTTCAACAAGCAGTTGAGGAAGTTCTTACTAGTATTTTTTGACGACCTTCTCATATACAGCAAGACATGGGATGATCACTTGGGGCATCTACATGAAATTTTGAGCATAATGTAGGAACAATCACTGTATGACAAGGTATCGAAATCTAAGTTTGGAAAGACAAAAAATATTTATTTGGGACATATAATTAGTGCAAAATGGTATAGGTTCATCAAGAGATGATTCAGGAAAATATTGGGTAGGCCCACACCTAAGAATTTGACTGGGTTACGAGGATTTTTTAGGATTTGCAGCTATTACCAGTTTTGTCAAAGGATTCTCTCAATTAAGTGCACAATTAACAAGCTTGACAAAGAAAGGAGCATCTAGAGTGACAAAATAATAAGATAAGACGTTCAACAAGCTCAAACAAGTGATGAGCTTATGTCTAGTCTTGGCCCTCCCTGACTTTAGTCAACCCTTTCTATTAGAATGTGATGCATCAAGAGAAGGAATAGGGGTTGTCTTAATGCAAAAGGGCCACCCCATTGCATTCGAAATTCAAAAGCTCCAAGAAGTGGAGAGACTTTACTCCATATACGATAAGGAGATGATGGCTATCATGCACGCTTTGGCAAAATTCAGACAATATTTGGTGGGAAATAAATTCGTAGTCAGGATAGACCACAACAACCTGTATCATTTCTTGGAGCAAAAGGACCTAAATGAATGAAAACAGAAGTGGGTAAGTAAGGTCCAAGTTTATGATTTTGATATTGAGTGTGTGAATGGAAAGAAGCATATCATGGTCGATGCAATTTCTAAGAAATCGACAACATGTTCACAAATGGAGCTTACAGAAGATTGGAAGGCTCATCTCTCAACAAAATACGCCAAAAACTAGTTCGTATGTGCACTAATCGACAAACTCATTCAAGATGACAAGTACAAAATAATCGATGATATCATTTACTATAAAGACAGGATATACTTGGTTCCTGAATCCACACTCAAGGAGAAGATTTTGAAGGTTACACATGACATCCCATCAACTGGACAACAAGGATTCTTCAAAACCTACCAACAAATTAGGGAACAATTTTCACGGAAAGGTCTCAAGCAAGACCTGATGAAATATATCAAGGAATGCATGACATGCCAACAAAATAAGATCGAGCACACACATCCTACATGTATTCTCCAACCTCTACCAATTCCAGAACAAAAATGGGAGAGCATCTCAATGGAATTCATCACAAGACTACCTTAGGCGTAAGGAAAATATTGTATCTATACCTTGGTGGATAGGTTGACGAAATTCA
This sequence comes from Pinus tabuliformis, assembly GCA_031772625.1. Taxonomy (NCBI): domain Eukaryota; kingdom Viridiplantae; phylum Streptophyta; class Pinopsida; order Pinales; family Pinaceae; genus Pinus; species Pinus tabuliformis. The sequence continues at coordinate 531,889,090 of CM062814.1, forward strand.
CACACTTCTTTGCAATCTTAGTTGATTATTTGGCCAAACAAGTTGCAAAACTATTCTTCAAAAAAGTCTTCAGGAACCATAGAATACCTAAAAATATAATCAGTGATCGGGGCAACGGGTTTATGGGTGCATTCTGGCATTAGCTCTTCAAGATAGTGGGAACATAATTAACCCCTAGCACTAGTTATCACCCACAAATAGATGGTTAGAAAGAAATCATGAATAGGTGGATTGAAGGGTACTTACGTAATTATGTGATGGGTCAACAAAAAACATGGATCAAATGGTTGTACCTTAGGGAGTGTTGACCACTCTGTGTCAACGACCCCATAATAGTAAACCCTTTTCTTTCGCAAAAGGGATCTATCATGTTCAAGTGTTCGCATCATTCAGATTTCATGATTAGTCAACGGTTTGTTAAAGATGTAAACTCATTTTGCATGGTTATAATGTAAATGATCTTAGTAAGACCATCATGTATGTAACAACCTAGGTAAGCATAGTATTTTGGTGACGATTTCTATCCTATGAAGTTTTTTGTCTCACTGATTTATTTGTGTCTCTAGACACAAATGATCGTAGGTTTTCCCTCCAACCTCACCCCAAAGGTAGGGTGGATTTTGTTGTCAAGATATTAAGTGAGTCCCACTGTTTTTTATCGAGTCCTTGTAAAAGTGATTTGGGAATAATCCTAGCTAATTGGCCAGATTATTTTATTACAAATTACTCGGTCTACTAAATCATATTTTGAGTCGCAGAATTGAGTAGATATTTGAGGGTCTATAACGAATGGGTGTTCCCCCTTCATGTATTAAATTGAAAATATTCATGTAAAAAATATTTAGTGCATTGTCCCTCATAATTAGACACCATGGCTAAATATTAGAGGGTTGGAAAAAATATTAATCCCCTCACCAGTGAATTAATTAAATTTTCTAATGAGGAGATGGAGCTCTGGGTAACTTCTCAACTGAAGCCTGATGCGGGTTAGGGTTTGAGTTTTTTTTTTACTCCCTCCAGAGCCTGAACACCTACCCCGCGCCTGACCATTTTGTTTGGTAACAGCTTGCCTGCATCCCCATTACCGTTACCTCCCTTGCGCCCGTGATCGCTCCTGCTCTCCGTTTACCCCCTTGGCAGTGAAGTTTACACAGACATCAGATTATGATTCTAGTTGGCATCTAAGACGTCTTTTTCAGGCAGTTAGGAATTGAGCTTGACCAAGTCAATTACTCTGGGGACCCATACGACAATGTCTCCATCTGGACGTCTCCTCCCCCAATATCGGAAGGGCTATTCCCCCAAACCTCTGGCCTGCACAATGTCCTTTTTCCCTCGCCATCGGTTTCAGGTCCCTCCTGTCCGGTCGTTTCCTTGGTTGATGACCCCCTCACCTGGTCGGTTTCCGCTACTCCCCCCACATCGTTGGCATCCCTACAGTTTATGGCTAGCTACATTAGTCCTGACCCCTCCATTGACCCCCCAAACCTCTGGCCTGCACAATGTCCTTTTTCCCTTGCCATCGATTTCAGGTCCCTCCTGTCCGGTCGTTTCCTTGCTTGATGACCCCCTCACCTGGTCGGTTTCCGCTACTCCCCCCACATCGTCGGCATCCCTACATTTTATGGCTAGCTACATTAGTCCTGACCCCTCCATTGACCCCTCGGGTTACTCATTTCACCCATAGGTTGACATTTCCGCTCATTTTCCTTCATCTGCTCTTGCTAGAGGTCCCCCTATATTACCTCACAGACCCCCCCTTCCACATCATTCAGCGCCTCCCTCCTCAGGCTGCTTCCCAAGCTTTCCTCCCAACTTGGAAGTGCACCCCTTTGTGCTTGATACGGACCTACAGAATACCCCTCTAAGAGCACAACAGACTAAAGAATCTGTCAAGGGCCACAATCAAGGGAAAAAGGTGAAGTGTGTTAAGGCCAGGAATCAAAACATCACTCTTTGTCTCGGTGAGGACATTCAATGGGGAGAAGCTATGGACACTGCTAATAGGGTTTTGGTGGGTAGGGTTCGAGGATGAAACTACTCCATGGCCAAGCTTAGGCAATGGACTGCAAAGATTTGGGGGCACTATATGACTGAATTGCCATTTGTTTAAACCTTCATCCGGGGTTGGTTTACGTTGCACTTTTCTAGGGCTGAACATACCACTTGGGTTTCATCTAGATTTTGGCATATCGAGCAAACCCTTGTGCTTCTCAAGAGATGGAACCCTGTCTTCCACCCTGAAAGGGAGCAATGGGGTGCAGGGCCATTTTGGGTCATATTACCAGGTCTGCCTCTACACTTATGGTCTGAGGATATTTTTAGGTGCATTGGGAACCTATCTGGAGCATGACAATGCATACCTGTCCTCGGGCAACATGGCATATGCAAGGATTCTGGTTCATCTAGACACAAGGGAGGGTTTGGAAGAGCACATTACTTTGCTCTGGAAACATTATTATCGCTTACAAATCCTTGATTATGAGGGGGTTCCCTTCAGGTGCAGGAGGTTCCACAAGGGTGGGCATTTATTCAAGCACTGCCCTCTAAAAGGGACAACTAAAGTATCAGACTAGGGGAAGACGATTCCCATCAAAGCCACCAAGGCACCTAAACAACAAGTCAGCACCGATGCAGAACAGACAAAGGCGGCCTTAGAGAATCTGAAGAAGCGTGGCAATGCTCCCATTCAACCACCCTCTCCTCCTATGACCAAGGCCCGGGTGACTGCAGCAGCTGCACTCTCTTCGAGTATGTCAATCTCTACTCCTTGCTCTAATAATTTCACATCTTTGTCTTGTGTTTCTTCTACAATCGCAGTTGGCCATCATTGTGTTGCTTCTTCCTGACCGACTCCTCGCTGCTTGGCATGCACATTGCAACCACCCCCCTATCTCCTTCACCCCTCCATCCTTCCTGGAGGTGACCTCCTCTGCACAATCCTCTAACTCAGAGCTAGGGTCTTTCTCTCACTCATACCAACTTAGATCTCTTTCTCGGTCCTTGTCACTTGACTCTATTAGCATTGGTATCATATCCTCACCCATCCCTCCCAAACCTCCCCAGGGCAGACCCCCCTCCCTCTCAAAGGCCAAACATCAGGCGGGTATGGAGGTCGTTGTGGGTCTCCAATTAGCTATTGACCAAGTTCTTAGAGCACAGAATACCTTGGTGTCCTCTCCCTCATGAAGCTGCTCTCGTACAATTGTTGTGGGTTAGCTAGTCCTCAGATAAAAAAAAAAGGATCATTCCGGAGGCTTCTAAGCATCGAGCAGGTAGATGTCATTTTTCTTCAAAAGACATTGGGATTAGCAGAAACCATCTCTCACCTCCTTGAATCCATGCTCCCCGGATGGCATTTCCATGCCCTAGATGTACACAGGAGATCAAGAGGCATTGCGATGGGTTACAACTCCAGGACTATCAAATTATGTAACATTTGGGGGGATCGAGATATCTCGGGGCAAACATCTATTCATCTGACTTAGGTACAGACATAAGACTAATCAATGTTTATGGTCCATGCCAAAATCGGGGTCCCTTCTAGGATAAATTTCTCAGCTCTAGTCTCCTACAAGTGGATAATATTATTCTAGGAGGAGATCTTAATTTTTCAATTGGATATGCTGAATCATGGGGACACAACGCTTAAATCGATCTGCTATCTGACTTCTTTGGAAATATTTTGGAGGACCATGGCCTTATTGATATTCAATCTACTAATCTACAGCCCACCTAGAGGAACAAAAGGTCTGGGGAGGCTAGGCTGGCCAGAAGACTTGATCGTTTCCTCCTTAAGGAGCGACTTCTGGGAATGGGGTGTAACTATAGGCAGTGGGTTGGTTCGGGAGGCTTGTCAGACCACTCTCCCATATACCTTGAGATTAGTGGAGGTATGAACAAGCCTAAAGCACCTTATAAGTTCAATTCAACATGGTTAAAAGATGTTGACTACATTAAACTTGTTACTGATTATTGGAAGTCCCATCCTCCTGCTGTGGGAGGAAACATAGCAGAAGGTTTTTCCCATAACTTAAGCAATCTGAAGAGACTTTCCAAAAGATGGGCACACAACAAGAGACTGATGGATGATCAAACCCTGAGAAGTACTGAAGCTGAGATTTCTACTTTGGAAGATGAGCATGGAAGGGGATATATATCACCTAAGCATAAGGAGAGACTCATTACCCTAGTAGCATAAAGGGACAAAATTCTAAAAGACAGAGAAGAATCGTGGATGTTGCGAAGCAAAGTCATTTGGATACTAGAAGGTGATGGTAACACAAAATTTTACCATAAGTTCGCCAATGGACGAAAATCAATAAATACCATTTGGCATTTGAATAATGAACAGGGCATTAGAGTGAATTCCTTTCAGCATTTAGCCTCCCTTGGCACATCTCACTTCAAGCAGCTCTACAAAGCCCCCCCCCCCCCCACTGCATCACTGGCTGAAATCATCAGAGTGGCTCAATTGTTTCCCCAGTTTGTTGATCAGGAGGATGTTGTGGATCTTAATAAGGCTGTTACATTGGGGGAGCTTGAGGCCACACTGAAATGGTTCAAGAAAGACAAGAGCCCTGGACCAGATGGATGGACGGTCGAGTTCTATATTGCCTTTTTCGAACTCCTTGGTGAAGATCTTCTCAAGGTCATTGAAGATTGCAGAATCTCTGGGCGAATGTACGAGGCTTACAACTCCACCTTCATAGCGCTCATCCCTAAATCTGACAACCCTAGCTCCTTTGATGATTTTCGTCCCATCTCCCTCTGTAATTGTATCTATAAGATCATTGCCAAAATCATAGCAAATCGTCTCTGTCCCATCCTATCCACCCACATTTCCTCTGAACAATTTGCTTTCCTTCAAGATCGACAGATTCATGAAGTTGTAGGTATTGCACAGGAGGTCTTGCATTCCATTCAGACGAAGAAATTGAAAGGTATGATACTCAAAGTAGATCTTTCCAAAGCATTTGATTGTGCTAGCTAGTTATATATCAGAATGCTTTTAACTCATCTCAGTTTCCCCATAGAGTTTATAAATTGGATTATGTGTTGCATAACAAATATATCTTTCAGTGTCCTTATCAATGGATCGACGTCCCTGTTTTTTCACTCAGAAAGGGGCCTCAGGCAAGGATGCCCACTCTCCCCTCTTTTGTTTCTTCTCATTATGGAGGGCCTCAGCAGACTCATCTTGGAAGAACATAGGATGGGGAGATTACAAGGTATCAGGATTACATACAATTGCATACTGACCCATCTTCTTTTTGTTGATGATGTGTTGCTCTTCCTGAATGGTGGCATTGGGGACCTGACAGACCTACAAAACATCATGGCCATATTTAGAACAACAACAGGAATGGAGATCAACAGTATAAAATCCACCATCACCGCTTCGGGATGCTCACCACATGAAATACAGTATGCTCTCCATAGATTCCCATTCACTCTTCAAAATTTGGAGGATGGTCTTAGATATCTAGGATACAGGCTAAAACCCCACTGTTACAAGATTGTTGATTGGATCTCGCTGATCTCCAAGCTTGAGAGAAGACTTAACATCTGGTACCATAGTATCTATCCAGAGTATGAAGGCTAGTCCTTATAAAAGCCGTTCTCGAAGCCACACCTGTATATTGGATGTCCCTAGCCTAGATCCCTAGGGGCATACTCACCATAATTCAAAATCTTTGCTGCAGATTCCTTTTGAAAGGCAAACAGATTGGAAGAATTTTTGCCTGGACTAGATGGGAGATACTTGCTTTACCAAAGAAATGGGGAGGATGGGGAATTAAGAGACTAGACCATTTCTCAACAACTCTCGCTGCTAAGTTGGGATGGCAACTGGTTACAACGAGCAGTATATGGACAAGGGTGACCTACTCGAAATACATTTTACCCCACAACACAATGGACTGGTTCAGACAACCAAGCTAGAACAAGACTGGGATATCCATCATCTAGAAAGCTGTAATAAATTCCCTACCTCTCATTCAAGATGGAATCACCTGGAAAATTCAGTCCAGCTCATCGGTGCGCATTGGTTTGGATCCCTGGATTGGCAGTGGAAACTCTCACAGGCTCCCACAAGAACTGACCCTACTACTCAACAATTCTGGCATCACATACATTAATCACATCGCAGATCCAGAACAATCTACTCTATTCCAACAGGCATGGAAGTCAGCTCGTCGATTACACCTCCCACAGGTCTGGCATCACCATTGGGGTGAGTACATCTCTGCTCTGACTGAATCGCATGTCAAGATCACAGAGGGGGAAGATGAGCTTGTTTGGGTCCAAGAAAAACATGGTAAACATTCACCCAAGGAAGGATACTTATGTATTTATGCGGACCATCAGCCACCGATTGTTGGGCATTTGTGGAGCCATCTGTGGAAACTAAAGGCGCCCCCCAGAACGCGACTGTTTATGTGGACAGTGCTCAAGAACAAGGCCCCCACGGGGGGCAATCTAAATAAGCGAGCATTTCACAAACCATCTTGGTGCTGCATATGCAATAGAAACACTGAAACCATTGATCACCTCTTCCTATATTTCCCGATCACTGTGGATCTGTGGAATACAACCCTACGCGCCATAAACATCCATAGTCAATGGCATGGTACATCTATAAAGGACGCATGGTTGTCCTAGTGGACATCGGTTGTCCCGAATAAAGCCAGAAATCTTCCCCTCCTACTCTATTGGGCTATCTGGATAGCCCAGAACCAATATATTTTCCAAAACATCTCCCCAAATTGGTACTCTATCTCAGCTGGCATATTGGCCACCTATAACATCATCCCTGATGATAATGATTCTCCTCCCTCTAAAACATTGTTCCTGCGGTCATCAATCAAGACTATCTGTGGGCTTATTTCGACAAGTCTGCACAGGATGGAGGGTGTGGAGGTGGGCGACTATTCTATATCTCTCTGACTCTCATTTCTTTAAAATCAAAATGGGATTGGGAAGGGGCACAAATAAATTTTCCAAGTTGATCACTCTCAAACATCTCCTTCATTTCGCCATGGAAAAACATTGCAGGAACATCCAAATCTTTGGGGACTCCAAGAATGTTATCAACTGGATAAATAATACAACTATTTGTCATGCATATCCTCTAAGACCCATTCTGGAAGAGACACATAGATTCGTTGCACATTTTGATCATTTTGTTTGTCGCCATATATACAGGGAACACAACCAGATTTCTGATCAGTTATCTAAGGAAGCTGTGAACAGGCCTCGTGGTACATGGATGATACAGGAGTAGACGGACGATGATCATTATAAGTACTACCATCGCCCATACATGGACTACAGAGCATAACTGGCCCAGAGGGGCCTGGTCGGTGTCAGTCTATTTTTCATCCAATTTTTGAATCATGTACTAAGCTCTCAAACTCTTTTGTATATTTTCTGGAATAAATGTAAAAGATTTTGGGGTTTCAACTTGCGGTGGTGTTCATCTTCATGAATCTATGGTAACATTGCTTTCATTTCTGCTTAATATTATGTGAAAACCATCAATCAATAGCTCTCCTAGAATAATCTGAATACATGTATCTTATTCAGTTTGTTGAATCTAGGGAAACATTTTTTTAATTTTTGATTGAATTACCAAGTATCTATATTTCTTCGTAATTTTATTGTTATCATATCTCTCTACTTGATTTGATGGTTGATCTAGTATTTGCAAAGGATCTCTCAGGTTTTTACTAAGCGTTTGGGGATAGTCCTCGGTTGGACCAACCAACTATCAACACATATTTTGAAGAACCTACCTTTTAGAATTTATCTAATGATTTTATTATATATATATATATATATATATATATATATAATTTTATTTTGCAAGGTGTTTTTGGGTTAGTACCTTTCTAAAAAAACAAAATTTATCTTTTAAATATTTTGTGGAAAAATTGATGGATCTGACTAGTAAGAACCTTAGATTATCAGATCTGTGAGCGGATTTGGACTCATACTCCTCAGATTTGATAAATCTGCAACTTTTGTGCATAGATCTGTAAATATTTTATATAAATCTGAAAATTTTATAGCTTGTGTTTCTAAGGTTTCTTTAGTTATTTTTGTATATATTGGGATCTGGGTATTATTTTTGTTTTCCGTTTTGCAAGCGCTGATCTAAATATTTTTTAAAATAATTTTTTCAAGACAGATCTAGGCCCTGGAGGGCAAGATCTTGTCTCAAAAATATTTTGTGTGCATAAAAGAAATTTAAATCTGGGTTTATTCATAAAAATTTTGAGATTTTTAAATAAATTTCTAGGCCATTTTTTTTTGAATTTTTTCATAAATTTTTGGGCTTCATTCTTTGTTGTTATTATGTTGTTTCCATCTGTGTGTTCCTTTTCCTCAGACAACGTTTCTCCTTCAATCCGCAGCCCTTACTCACCTCTTTTCCCTCTGCCCGTGCTGCCATTTTTCTCTGCAATCTTCTCTTCCTCGCTGCATAACTTTCCTTACCCTCTGCCTTTGTTTCATGCTCCCTCCACCGCTCCCATTCCTCTGAATTATTTTCTAAACCTCCTTCGCTAACCCGCAGCTTTTGGTCCCTCTTCTTTCTGAGCTCCTTTCCCTTCTCGCGTTCCATATCTCCTTACTCCCTGTCGACTGCCTATTTTTCCCTCATCCCTGTCTTCCCAGCTCCTCTCTACGTCCATTCGCAACCCCCCGTAACCCTTCTCCTTTCCTGCATCTGTGTTTTCTATTCCCTCCACATCCCTTTCTTTTTTCTTTCCTAACCCACGTCTACCTTCCTCTACGTGCTTCAAGTCCTTTGCTCCTTTTCAGTCGGCCTCCTCTCCATCTGCGTACTCTGCGACGCTACCTCCATCTCATCCCTCAACCCATACGCTGCATCTGCCTTGACGCTTCTCCTCGACCTGCAACACTTCTCCTTTGTCTCGTGTTCCTTCTCTCTTCTATCATTAGCTCTTTCTAAAACCCTACGCTTCATGTTCGAAAACCTTTTTTTTCTTTTTTCTTTTTTCTTTTTTCTTTTTTCTTTTTTCTTTTTTCTTTTTTCTTTTTTCTTTTTTCTTTTTTTTTCTTTTTCGCTTAGTCCACTTTCATTTGTTTTAATTTTTGTTAACATCCCATTTGATTTTTTATTTTTTTTAAAGAATTAAAATTTAGAAAAGAAAATTTATAAAGGGGCTTACCTTCATGCTTTAAAATTTCGAATTAAATTCTTTACGTGGCCTTTGGCCCATTAAAATTTTAATTAAACCCTTTACAAAATTAATTTTTTGATTTTTAACATTTAAGTCGTTTATCACATTAAATCCAATAAATGTAAACTAAAAAAAAATTGGATTTTTTTGCGTCTTTCAAACTTTAAATTTTTTTTTGAGGGTAAAAGATTTTAATTTTTTTATAGTCAAGGCACATTTAAATATTTTTAAATTATCTCTAAAGTTTGACTATAGGAGAACAATAAATTTTTATGGATTGGAGAACTTAACAAAATTATTTTAAATTTGGAATTGTTTGAAGTGTTTAGCATTTGAATTTCATGGTTCTACATGGTAATTGATTTTTGAAATTTAATTGCTTAAGTCTTTTGCATGCTAAGGGTTTTGAATATTTTTTTGCTTGACATCTATTAAGATTGCTCGTCATTTAATTAACCCTAAGTTTGGTTTAATTACTTGAATTATTGGATATTTATTACATTTTAAATTTTTTGAAAATTTTTCAAGTAATTGTTAAATTACTCTTTCATGGAATTATGGTAAATTGCATATCTTTCGTTTCCTAAACTAAGTATTTTTTAGCATCTATATAATCGACATTAATATTAAAGAATTGTGAAAAGACTTTTGTTCGCTTTGGGCTATAATTGCATTGGAAATAATCTAAATAAATTGAAGTGATAAGTTTGTGATTTAATTAGGTGATTAAGGGCTTTGATATATAACTCAGAAATAGATCATGATAAAAGCATTTTCAATCCTTGAATCTAGTTTCATCTCGTTCTGTCCTCTAATCATCTTGTGCATATACATATTAAGTTAGTTCTGCATAATTAAAAATTTACTTCCAAGCATAAGCTTGGTCGATAGAAAGATAGGGACCCATCCATCTTTGCTTGAGAAGCTTGGTTTTAATAGTACTTAAAACGGTGACCTTACAGTCGTCAAAACCACAACTATCTATAGCGCCAACGGCACTGGGTATATTAGATTTTCAAGAAAGGTATCGTTAATCATACTTTAGTGTGCTTCACCATCTTCTTTCTGCCATTTACTACGAAATCAAGCTCAATATAGAAAGGATCGAAAGGTTAAAACTTAAATAGGCATTTAACTAAAATTAACAAAGATTCATGCATCTCACATTAGTTTTAGAATCTACATTTCATATAAGATAGTTATTCATCCAAGCAGCAGCTATTTATCAATTACTTCGTCATAAATTTCCTAGCAAGTTATTTGACTCCATAAGGCACTGGTATCAATCGTCTAAATCTAATTGAATCTTGCAAGTCTTGCTAAATCTAAAACAAGTACTTGGTCGCTTAATTGTGTCCCCCGAGCTGGTTGGTTCCCAACTAGTTCTTCTTCATTCCATTTCCACAGGGTCTATCCCCCTTAGCCTATTGTTGGGAGACAACTTAAACGAACAGATTGGGGATCAGAGTGACAACCCCCTATCTAAGCTATTGTCGTGGTGCCTAAACATTCTGTGCGATAACAGGGAGCATTTCTACAATACCACTTATTATTTATCCATTGGGATGATGCCTTTCAGATCAATATATTGGTATGTGTTGGACACCTAATCCTCTAAGGGTTGGTTTGGAATGTGAACAGTGACCAAAGTCCAAGAGACCACTTGGTATGTGAAGACCAAGGGTCACAAGGAAATATACAAGTGTACATTATTGTGAATAATAAATGCAACGAACATTTATCCTATTTCGCTAGTTATTCCATGTATGTGTTTAACATGGTATCACAACTGCTATGTTCTTAACCTGCTCAATCTTATGTGAGCCAATTATTTTTGTTGCCTTTATGTCTATTCTACTATCAGACCTGCGCTACTCAAAAATGCCATTTTGGTCAGCGTGCCAGCACTGACATATAAATTATGTTGCCATGACCGCTTGTCGGTTCTTAATGCTCAATATTGCCATACGTTTAGTCCTTTCATTTTTAAAGTTTTCCATTACTGCATAACGCTCCTTTAACAATGTAAACTTTGAAACGGGAACCTATACTGTTACCCGTTTTTTTGAGATAGCAAAAAAGTGACCCGATTTTGAAAAGGGGTGACGCAGAACACACTTGTTTTTTAGAGCTTAGTTTTCGGCATTATAAATTTTTTTTATGTACATTGCTTTTTATAATGGTAGTGTTTTTTATGCTGATTTAAAAACGTGGTAATCCTACACCAGGCCCTTTTTTTAATTTTTTTTATTACTGTATGAAATGTAAATAATTATTTTGTAAATTTAATAATTTTTAAAGTGGTCTTTTTCTTCATATTTTCTTGTTTTTATTTTAATTTTATTTTTTTTGTAGTGGGGTTTTTATTGTTTCGCATATTTAAAGAAGAATGTCGATATTTTGAATTTTCGATATTCTACATATTTATACATTGTTAATTAATTTTTCAATCCACATGAAATAATTGTTTCTAAAAAACAATATTTTTTAAAAATTGACATAAAAATAGTCATTTTTAACATAAATATAATTAAAAAACTACACGTTTTTATAATTTTTTGCTACAATTGACATGTAAAAATCACAATTTTTATACGAAAATTTTAACTAAAAATAGTTAAATAATAGTTTTTTTTATAAATTTCATGTCAAAAAATAATAATAATCACTTTTTTTTTTCAAAAAATAATGATTAACTTAAAAATTAATGCGAAAATCACATATTACAAATATTGAACGCATAACAACCTTAATTGAGTGTATATTCTTCTCATAAAATGTCAAAGTCAAAACGTTGCAAGTATAACTACTTAATAGTTACAAAAAATGAGTTTGATTTCCAAGCATAACTTAAATTTAATCAACAATATCACGTAATCCAAACTCTTCGTCCTCTAGAGTTTCATCATTGTCTTCTTCCACAATATTTTTTGCTTCCTTTTGTTCATTTTCGTCTTCTAATGGATCTTTGATGTCTGCAAACCTCCCAATGTATGTCTTTCCAAACATCCCATGTAATTGTGGTTGAGGTTCCTTTGCCTTTTTTGCCACACGTGATTCACTAAAGTCCCATTTCTTCAACCCAATTTATTGCATTGCATCTGGAAGAAATTGAAGAGCATTAATTCTTTGCTGAACTAAATTGCACTGTAATGGATCTTTTTCAATTGCAATGCAATTTCTTCCTTTTTGAAGGCAGCATGCTAGTGTTGTACCTAATTATCAAGCACAAAAGAAATAATGAAGTAAATTAATACAATGACATATTAACTAAAAAAATCACATATTGAAATTCAATTCTATATAATAAAACTTACTTGAGCTAGAAAATAAATCCATAACCCAATCTCCTTCATTTGAACATATGTCTATAAGATAATTAATCAATAATTGTGGTTTTTGATAAATTTTAACTATCTCTCATTTTGCTTCTTTGTCTTCATATGTTAGTTTTCTCACAACAGCATCATAAGTCAGTGTTTGGCTATGACTCTTTCTGTCCACCCAATTAAAAATCATAGACATATAGCTATCATCTTTTGCCCAATTATCAATATGAATGAACTCACAATCATTTATAAATACCTGATCGTCACGGTTAAGAAGATTTGACTTTTCCCTGTAACATGAAATAGTAAAAGTTCAATCAACTTGTACATAAATGAATTTTTCAACATTAATCAAATATACATTTTAAACGTCTTACCATGTAAGCTGCATCCTTGAATTTGTTTTCCCTTTGAAGCTTGACAATATCCTTGCCAATTGTGTCTGAATGAAATGTCACAAATCTCCATAATGGTGATAACGTGACTTCTACAAATCCTGCAACCACTTTACTAAGAGCTTGATAAGTATAAGGGTCACTATCATAGTCAATGTTTGGAATATTGAAACCATGGGGAATATCTGCAATAACTAGGGCATACTCCCTTTTAAGTATGAGTTTAGAAATGTCTTCACAGTCGCCTTGTATTACTTGATATTGAACAGTGTCTAGCCCATTCCAAATAAAATGAGTAAGAGTTGGATCAAGTTCAACATTCTTAACACGTTGCTTCCTCAGTCTTTCGGTCTTTATTTTTTCAATAAAGGTTCTGAAGCTAGTTGGCGCTCCATTATCATCATTCTTCATCTTTTATAAAATAAACAAATATATGTGTAAGTTATAAATTAAAAATAGTACACAGATAAATAAAAATGAATGTGTAAATCAACATACATTTTTAAATGCAAGATAAAAAGCTTTTAATGTTGATGTAGAACTTGAATCTAGATAGTTGTGTACAACATCATCCCAACTATCTTCATTCAACAATCTAACCATTTGTTCTTGAATTTTCATGTAAACTTTGTGACTGCATAGATAAAGTAACAAAAAGTCAATATAATGATATGTATAACAAATACTACCAAGAATAACATGTTTTATTTAAAAAAAATTATAATCTAGAAATAAATAAAAATAATTCAACAAACTTACTTTTGAAATTCCTCAGAAATTTCCTCCAATGATAATTCCCCTGACTCCACACGAGATAATATTGTTTTGACAATTTTTTCATCTTTCACTCCTTGCATTGCTCTCCAAGATGTGATAGTCATATCTTCTGGAAGTTGCTTCAATTTAGGACCTAATTTATTGCCGCTACATATCAATGGTTTAGACTTTTTGACCTTCTGGTTTTTAATGCCAATGTTTTCCCACATGCTAAAAATCTCATCAATCAACTTCCAAACATCTCCATTTCTAAATGCCAATTGGAAAATGTCATCAACACCTCTAAATATATCACTAGGAAGGTTGCATTTTCCACCTTTTGAATTTTCTACCTTTTGAATTGGGTTTATCTTCAATTTGATAGCCTATTTCCATACAACATTCCCTTCGGAAATCTGCAGTAACATTTATCCTATTCCCACCACATTTTTCTTGAAATTCACTATGAATAAATCCAACCCTTTGGATGAAAGTCATAGACATCCTATATTCATTATCTGAATTATGATCCCATGCCATTAACTTTGCTTTTGTATCCGATAAACCAACATAAATCATACATTTCATTGTTTCAAAACGTGGGTTATTGGAATATTCCTCCATCACTTGTCTTTGAGCTTCTACAGAATGGTTCCCCCCAAGCACATAATAATTGTATTCAAAACATTTTGACTTATCAAATGCTTATTTGTTGGGAACTTGAACTGGATCAACAAGAAGCACATAATTAACCACATGAGCATATGGATTGTACCTCATCAATGTCTTCAAGTTGTGAACATGCAGATGGTGTGGCTTTCTGACTTGATATTGACATTGTCTTTCACTTGCCTTATAGGTTTGTCTGACATTAAGCTGAAATGTACAACCACCATCAATTAAGCTTTTCTTTGTCAAATTCTGTCGAATGGCATTTTGTTTTGTTTTGATAATGCCATCCTCTAAATTAGCTCCTGGCGTAACGATTTCTTTGCTTTCTTTTGAAGTTTCACTAGGTTCTTGACTGTTGGTAATGACCACTTCAAAATCTTCAACTTTACTTTTCTTCGTCATAACATTTTCAACAGATTTATTCTTGGGCGTTGTTACTTTTGGTCTTTTACAGCTCTTCTCAGTTCCAATGTCATCTTCAGTAACAGCAACATATGCTTCACTGTCAGTTTCAAATTCATCGCCCTCAAAAGTAACTTGTCTACCCTTGCTAGATTTATCCACCAGAGGTCTTTTTTTCTGATCCTTTGGATGCAGTTTTGTAGCATCATCAACTACTACATTTTGCTTGTTTTCCAGATCTTCTTCTAACACTGAGTAAAAATTGTTGACAACTTTCATGATATCATGCTCTATGAAATGAATGCCTCCCAACCTAATTGAACAACTTTCAACAAAATTCTGCCAAACAAAATATCATATGTCAATAAAAAAAAAATTAAAAAAATATAGTGAGACACTTTCAAGAAAGCAAAATACAAATATAAATAACAATACTTATGATGTTTTGTTTCATCTCATTTACGATTTGTTTACACAACTTTGTAGATATCTCTCTCGTGTCATACAATGAATATGTTAGTCGATATTTAATCCTTTCATGTGAGTTGGGAGCTTTTGTAAGTATGTAAACAACTTCAGTGTCCGGTACCGAACACATATCTATGACTGTTACCATCAGCTCAAAAATTCCATTTTCATTCGGTATATCAATATATAAATATATGTTCACATTTTGGCTCTCTTTCTTTCACATACTAGATTCTTGATAGGAATTTCAACTCTTTTGAATTCTTTTAGTCTAAAATCATCTTCTTATCATTTGAGGCACTTGAAGGATTTGTAGCCATGAGCTCAAGTGGAGTTCATTCACCAATGTTTTTTGAAGATGCACCTTTAAGAGTCTTTGGTCCAGACATATTCACAGAAATCTTCTTTGATGCCATTTTCCTGAAAAATAGAAACACATAAATCAATAAATAACGAAAACATATTAACTTAAATCCACAACAAAAATATATCATAAATTTTTAATTTGTATAATCAGATAATTGAAATTAAAAAAATATTGACACTAAAAAATAGTAGAAGCCCATCGACACCACCCCGTCCATCTGCGGAGTGGCGGACGATTTCCACACCCCCTACCCCCCACGCCCCCCCTTTACCTCTCTTCCCCCCCAACCAACCCATGCCATGCCACGCCACCCCACCCCGTAATCAGACGGCCACACAACCCCACGCTTACCCCCCCTTTCACCCTTCCCCCCTACCCCCACACGACCCCACCCCCCAACAACTTTCCCCCCACGCCCCAACCCCCTACACCCTACCCCCCCACACTTCACGCACCCCCTTCCCCGCTACCCACCGTCCCCCAACCCCTTCCCCTCCACCCCCCAACCCCCTATAGCCTACCCCCACATCCCCCCAATCGAGCCACTCCACCCCACAATCAGACGGCCACTTCAACCCACCCTTACCCCCCTTCCACCCATTCCCTCTACCCTCCTCGCCCCCCCCAACCGAGCCACCCCATCCCACCCTTGCCCCCATCGCCCCTTCCCCATCCCCGTAACCCCCCTTCCCCGGCCCTCCTTCCTATCCTCCTCCCCTCCCTCCTATCACCCTCTCCCCCTCCCCTCCTTACTACCCCACTCTCCCTCGGCCCTCCCTCCTACCTCCCTTCCCTACCCCCCACCTCACCCTTCCGTTTCCCCCCAACCCCCTACCCCCCTTGGCCCCCCCACTCCACCCGCCCTACCTGGCCTCCCGTCGCCACCCCATTACCCCCTTGCCCTACTTGAGCACACTCCCTACCCCCCTACCCGGCCCCCCGCCGCACCGCACCCCGACCTCTACCCCCACCCACCGACACCCTCACCCTCAGCCTACCCCCCTACCCAGCCCCCGCTTCCCTTCCCCCTACCCGGCCCGCACCCCCCCCCACTTCTCCCTACCCCTACCCGGCCCACACTCACCCTCGCCCCCTTCTCCCTACCCACTACCCAGCCAGCCTCCCTTCCCCCCCTCGCACGCTTCCCCCTCCCCCCTCGGCCCTTACCCGCCCCCCCTCACTTCCCCCTCCCCCGTCGGCCGCCCCGGCCTACCGCCCTACCCCTACCCAGCGCCTACTCCCCCTCCCTTCTCTTCCCCCTCCCCCCTCGACCCCCCATCCCTCCCCCCTTCTGCATCCGGCCCCGTACCCGTCCCTTCCCCCTCTCCCCTCGGCCCCTACCCGGCCCCCCTCCCTTTCCTATCCCCCTACTTGGCCCCTACATGCCCCCCCCTTCCTCTCCCCCCACCCGGCCCCTATCCGTCCCGCCCTCCCCCCTTGCCTCCTCCCCCACCCGGCCCCTATCCGTCCCGCCCTCCCCTCCGTTGCCCCTTCCCCCACCCGGCCCCTATCCACCCCGCCCTCCCCTCCCCTACCCGGCCTCCACCCATCACACCTCCCTTCCCCCTCCCCCACCCGCTCTCCGCCCCCACCTCCCGCCCTCCGCCCCATCAGACGACCACCCCGCCGGCTCGCCCGAGGTGGAAATCTGATTCCCGCCAAGGTGGCGTGGGGTGGTCGACCACCCCGCACCACCCCGGCGGCCCGCGGAATCGGACTGCCACCTCGGGCGGGCTGGCGAGCCGCCAAGGTGGCGTCGCACGCCGCCCACCTTGCGCCACCCCGCCGGCCCGCCTGGGGTGGCAGTCCGATTCCCAGGAATCGGACTACCACCCCGGGCGATCCGACGGGCCGCCGAGGTGGCGCGGGGTGGAATCGGACTGCCACCCCAGGCGAGCCGCCAAGGTGGCGCAGGGTGGGCGGCGGTGCCACATCCCGTGCCACCCCGGGCAGCCCGCCCGGGGTGGTCGTCCGATGGGGCAGAGGGCGAGAGGCAAGGGGCGGAGGGCGGGTGGGGGAGCAGGAGGGAGAGGAGGAGGCCAGGTGGGGGAGCGAGGAGGGAGAGGGGGCGGGTGGGGGAGAGGGGAGGTGGGAGGGTGTTGGGCAGGGGCTGGGTAGGGGGGGCCGAGGGGGGAGGGGGCCGCGTAAGGCACGGGTAGGGGGGACAGCTGGAGGTAGGTGGGGAAGAGGGGGCGGGAAGGAGTTGGAGGGCCGAGGGAGGAGTGGGTCGGGTGAGGCGGGATGGGTACGGGGGTCGGGTCGAGTAGGGTCGGGGGGAGAGTAGGGGTAGGGGTAGGGGATAGGGGTGAGTGGGGTATGGAGGTCGGGTGGGTAAGGGGGTACGGGTAGGGGGTGGTATGGGGTCGGATGCGGAAGGGGGTTAGAAGGGTCGGGTGGGGAAGGGGGTAGGGGCCAGGTTGGGAGGGATAAGGGGGTTGGGTAGGGGGTAAGGGGCTGGGGTGAGGGGCCGAGGGAGGAGGGGGAAGGGAGGTAGGCTGGGATAGGGGTTGAGCGACGGGAGGCGAGTGGGTCGGGGGTTAGGCGGGTGGAGTCGGATGGGGCTGGGGCGGCAAGGTGATGGTGGAGTGGTCGAGGGGACAGGGTGGGTGAGTTTGGGTAGGGGGTCGGTAGGGTGTGCAGAGGGAGTGGGTGGTTAGCCGATTGCAGGATGGGGATGACCCGGGCCCACCATGCTCACGGCGGAAATATTTGTTAATTTGGTTGACAAAAAATTTTAAGTTTAAAAAAAAAATCTACTTCGTTAAACTAATTTAATATGAAAATTATCAATGAAAAAAATTTAACTGACCTTTCAATTGCGAGAATTATTCGTTGAATATGTTGTTGATACCAATATAGTTGCTCCACAAATTCGCTCCAAGTCTTTCAACGAACCTCGAAAAACCTTAATGTAATGTGAGTAATAGTGATAATGGAGTATATAGGTGAAATTACGGAGATGTTTTACCATACGATGAATGCGGGATTAATCAATTTTAATAAATTTTAACATGTTAATTTTTTATGGCGATGAAGGAAAATATGATAAATCGAATATTATGAAATTGTTTTACAATGGGGTGAATGTGGGATTAATTTGTTTCACAATGTATTATAAAAAATAAAATAAAAAAAACATTCAATTGTTTAGTAAATATTATATACTTTGACTATCAAAATAATTTAAAAAGAAGTTGTAGTTTACAATTTTAACTTTAATGATTTATTTCATAAAAAAAATTAGTTTACATTTTTCATTAAATTGTAAAATAAAATAATTAAGATAAGTAAATCTTACAAACTTTTAGGAGGGCAATATTTTCGCGAAATTTTTGGAGGGAAATATTTTCACGAAATTTTTTAAGGGGGGAATTTTTGGAGGGAAAATTTCATTCTCTAAGCGATATAATATTTTTAGGAGACTCTCCATTTGTATCATTCAACATCTTATATTTGAAAGGGATGGATTGTCCTGATAGTGAAGTTTTGATTTATACAGCATCAACATTTTCATCGTGTAACAACTCTATTCATATGGATGAATATAGCAGGAATTCTTCCCCTATGAATAGAAAGTCAATTCTTCCACTTAGTCCTGATCCTAAAGAGGGGATGGAGAATTTCAAATAAATAAAGAGTCACAGATTCCACTTAGTCCGAATTCGAAGGGCTATGAAAGTAGTAGTGATGATGAGCGTGATGACAAATTTCAAAAGAATGGAGTCTCACAGTGTCCACTTAGTCCTAATTCTAAGGACTATGAAAGTAGCGGTGATGAAGAGCATGATGGTGAAGTTCAAAAGAATGGAATGTCACGGTGTCCACTTAGTCCTAATTCTAAATACTATGAGAGCAACAGTGTTGAAGAGCATGATGACGAATTTCAAAAGAATGGATTGTCCCAGTGTCCACTTAGTCCTAATTCTAAGGACTATGAGAGCAGCAGTGATAAAGAGCGCGATAACGAATTTGAAAAGAATGGAGTGTCAAAGTGTCCACTTAGTCCTAATTCTAAAGACTATGAGAGCAGCAGTGATGAAATGCATGATGATGAATTTCAAAAGTATGGAGTGTCACGGTGTCCAGTTAGTCCCAATTCTAAGGACTATGAGAGCAGCTTTGATGAAGAGCAGGATAATGAATTTCAAAAGTATGGAGTGCCACAGAGTCCAATTAGTCCTAATTCTAAGGACTATGAGAGCAGCTTTGATGAAGAGCGGGATGATGAATTTCAAAAGTATGGAGTGCCACGGTGTCTAGTTAGTCCTAATTCTAAGGACTATGACAACAGCAGTGATGAAGAGCGGGATGATGAATTTCAAAAGAATGGAGTGTCACAGTGTCCACTTAGTCCTAATTCTAAGGACTATGAGAGCAACAATGATAAAGAGCGTGATGATGAATTTCAAAAGAATGGAGTGTCACAATGTCCTCTTAGTCCTAATTCTAAGGACTATGAAAGCAGCGGTGATGAAGGACAGGATGATACACTTAGTCCTAATTCTAATTAGTATAAAGGTAGCAGTGACGAAGGACAGGACGATGCACTTAGTCCTAATTCTATGGACTGTGAGAGCAGCACTAAAAATGCACATGAGGAAGAATATCCAATAAACATCGAGTCAAATTTTCCATTGAGTCTGAATTCTAAGGACTATGACAGTAGCACTAAAGAAGGGGAAGATGAAGAAAATCCTCCAAGTCAGTATTTGAAAAGCACAGTTGATCATAGTGTGGATAACATTCATCTTAATGATTATGCAAATCCTTATACAAATGATGATCCAATGATGGAGATGTTGCCAAGCAATATTGTATCAAGGAGTAGGAGTAGAGCTTTTCGTATCAATGCAAGATGTTCTAGTTATACAAGGGGTAGAGCAGAATATCTGATGAGAAGAAGTTCTATCAATGCACTCATTTAAAGTGAATGTTGCCAAAAAGATTGCTTGAAACATATGGATTTCAAATTTGCATTAGAGGGCAAGAAGAGATAATTGTCAATGAATAAAAGCATGCAAAATTCATATTTAGTTGGGTGCATGCAATCTACATTGGCAGATTATGATTATCATATTAGGACTTTATTTATCTGTAGAAAATCTTTCAAAATGTTTCATTCGATTGGAAATTTTCGTCTCTCGAGAATTCAAGAAAATTTGGAAAAAGGATCCCACATTTTATTCTTAAGTACATCATAAAAGACAGTTTGGGCCATTATCAAATACTACAATGTCATGGATGAAAGATTTCTTTTCAAAGCATGGAGAGTGTATGCCAAATAGAGAGACAATACATATTCCAGATAAATTTTCAAGACGAGAAATCCACAACTTATACAAAGAATATGCAGAAGGTGCTGATGGACATGGCTGGTTTATTACACATCAATATTTTGTGAAGGTATGGAAGAAAGAATTCAACAATGTCTGTATTCCTAAGAAGACAAGGATGGGGATTTGCAGTACACGTGCTTCTCTTAAATAAAAAAGGGACAAATGTGAAAGGTCAGAAAGAGGTAGGCATTCATAACTTTAACTTTTAAAATTGTATATTCATCAAGTATGAAAACATATTTCTTAATGGCTTTCTTTTATGTTGTGTAGATTCAATTGTCAAAGAACTTCAAGAGCATCACGAACAACAAACAAATGAAAGGAAAAAGTTTTAAAAGCATCAAAAGAAATGTTTTGACAAATCCGAATAAATATTTGGGTTTGATAATTGATGGTATGGACCAGAAGAAAACACATTTACCACATTTTGTTCATACACCCAAAAATTTACAGGAGGAAAATTTTATTCAGTATCACTTGGTCGGTTGTATGGTCTTCAATGGGAAAATGGTGCCAAAGGTGTACTTCACAGCTCCAAATATTCATAATGATGAAAATCTGACCATAACCATAATTCATGATGTGCTTTCTCAATGGTCTGGTAATCTTCTTGAAGTTTTGTATCTACAATTGGACAACACTTGCCGTGAAAACAGAAATCAGATTGTTTTTGGATATCTAAACATGCTTGTTGAATTGAGAATTTTTCAAAAGGTAAAGGTTGGTTTCCTTCTTGTTGGGCACACTCATGACCATATTGATCAGATGTTCAGTCGTTTTTCAGTCACATTGAGAAGGAAGGAAGTTGGGAGCTTGCCATCATTAACTAAGAAATCATACATGCCAGAGCCTACTTTTGATGTGTTGGAAGAAATTGTTGACATGCGAAAGTTTATTATGGGATCATATGGTGAGGGGAAATGCATTGAACAACTTAATGACACTAGCTTCCAACATCAATTTTGTATCAAAAAATTGATGGGAAAACAATAATATGGGGCAAGAAGTATTCAACTACTGCAGAATGGGCACCGTCATCAAGTTTGAAATTTTTGAAGTTTATTCCAGATCATCCAATATTTGCATCAAAAATATTGTTATTACAATCAGTTGGTGAAGTTCATAATGCACGCAAAAAAAACAGAGATATAGATTATTCTGATTGCCTAGAAGAATTTAAAAAATGTATTAGATATATATATGAGTACTTTGACGTCGCTGATTCAGTTTGGTGGGAGTCATTTTTCAATAATCAAATTGATATCATTTCAACAACAACAAATGAAGATATACCTTTGAAAAATCCATTTATTTGGCCACAAAATGTGTCGAATGCACATGAGGAAATAAACATTATTGAATAGCAAGAATTTCAAGGTATTATTAATTCTTCACAGGCAGAGGAAAGAGAGATGTATATTGGTTCCAAAAGATCTCGTGCACAACGTGAAGCCATGGAAGACCTTTACAGGGGTTCAGTGCAGGATATTAAGGAGGGTTGCATGATCGCAGTGCTAGTAGATGGAGATCCCAATGGCTATCCATTCTGGGTTGCTAAAGTTATAAAGGTCTTTACAGAAAATGAGGATGTTACAAGTGTTGAAGTACATGCCACAAACACACCCATTCAATGGTGTGTATAAGCCAGAGATGGTAGCTGACAAAAAAATAGCGGAAAGAAAAAAAAGAAAGGGCACGAATATAAATCGTCGCCGCACAGACATATTGAAATTGGAGGATGTTGACATACTTGTTTACGACTTCAATTTAACAAAGAGATGAACTCTTCGCTTCAAGACGATAGAGATTCTGAAAAGGTTGTTTCCAGAAGGAACAGTGTTGAGATGGGAGTCTGCTGAAACCAGTCGTAGATCTAAAAGAATTTTAAAACCTGAAATGATGGGCATGCATGTGGACTCAGATGGGGCACTAGTTGATGAAATAGAAGAATATGGAACATCTTCGTCAGCATCCAATCACTCATCTGAAGATGTGAATTCTGATGGTGTGCAAGAAAATATGAGTGATTTTGAATAATTGTTTAAGACAGTTTATCTAACTGATGTATGCATCGTATCTTGAAATAAAATTTTTGATTTCCATATGGTGTTAAATGAGAAGTTATGAGTCATTTTTATGTTGTTAAATCATTTTACTAGCATTTTTTTTTTAATTTTGAAGATTGACCCTAAAAAAAATCATCGTTCCAGTATAATCACTTTTTCGTTTTCAAGCTGTATTTTGCACGAAAATTTTGTTTTCACTATCATTTTTAAAACATGTTCAAAATTGTCCCTAAAAAAAAAACCATCGTTCCAGTATACACACTTTTCGTTTTAAGCACAGTTTTTTATATTTTTTTGCCAGAGTTCCCGTTTTGAGTTTATAGTTCCCGTTTCAAAGTTTACATTGTTCTTTGGAAAAGCAAATGGTTTCTATCGTTTCTCTGTTGAACCATTGTATGTGCATAGTAACTCCCACCACTAAAAAAAATGCCTTGCGTTATTTTTTAGTTTTGCCCCTGGGTACTTTGTCTTTCCTATTTTTTCAGGTTGCAACCCTACACTATACTATTCTCACGCGAATTCCATAAGTCTCTCTCCTGCGTACCTATCTGCTGGCAATGTTCAAAAATTTCACCCTGTTGAATCACCATTCATTCTTCCCAAAACATTCATTCTTGAGTTGAATCGCCATTGAAGTTTAATCTATTATCGCTACATTTTCTTGAGGGTCGTGTTTGCTTCTAAGCTATGTGCGCTAGTTATGAACTTTGGCATATGCATTCCTCATTCACCACGTGATGAGATTGGAATCATGGTGTTGTGAGGTCTATATCAGCGTTGAAGTCTCTTCATCTTTTGAAGCTTGTGTGAAGTTTCAATCAGTTGGTACGAACGTTGGAGAAAGAGAGGCATTTCAAGAGAATTTTGATTGCTCAGTCTCTCACTAAATACAATGATTGATTATTTGGAAGTGTGTGTTGGGCATTGAGTAACAGTGTGTTGGTTGAACTTGCTTTTTTAATCTCTGTAGTAGTTCATTCAAGACAGTCGCAACTATACATGACACTAGGGAGAAATTTCTGAGTTGTATGCTCAATTTGGAGCCAGGATTGAATCGACTCCCTTGATTCACAATCTACTTCTTCTTGTGCATTAAATAATCTCTAGTCATTGCATTACATATGTGTTGGCATTGTTTGGTTTGTATTCAAATCTTCCATATTCATATTGATGCGTTGGCGTTGCAAGTAATTGTTGTGCTTGTGTTACAAGGGTGGCAAATGCATCCCTGTGTATCTCGTGTGGCAAATGTGCATGTTCCACTCTACGTTGAATGCAGAGTTCAATAGTTGAATAGTTGAACGCACATTGCTAATTATATGGTGTGAATACCTTTGTTGAATGGTGAAACCTGATCTTTTAATCTTTGTGCATTGGGCGTTGAGTACTGTTTGTATGTTGGTTTGGCATAAGCATTGGTTGGAGAATTCTTGGTGGACATGTGTGAATATTTTACGTGCATTAAATCTTGGTATGTGAGTTTAACAATAAGGAGAAGAGATTGTTGAGAAATCTAGGGCAGTGGTATAAGGATGATTTATCTTATTATGATAATTGCTTGTGAAGAAATTTTACTTTCCTTAATTAGGTTCTTCTTTAGCTAGATTATTGTTGTGTTCTCTTCATCAAACAACTACCAAAACATAATAAACAATGAGACAAAGGGCACATGATATAGGCAATCAGCAAGGGCCCAAAACCTCTCCAATCTTGAGATGAAAACCCACAGAATTATTCTTCTTATAGAATCTCCAATTAATGAATTCCAAGACCAAGACCATTGACTAAGAACCTCTCCAAGACCAAGTCACAATGCTTCCTTAAACAAGTTGTTATCACTCCTTCGAATCTCCAAGGCTGAGAAAGAGTCCAGCTAAGATAACCACGGACCAACCTTTTGAATTGGTAGCTAGCCCTACCAAGCCGGAGAGGGCTCTCTCCAAAGGATCACAGCCAAGAGGGTTGGATGAATTAGGGTTTTAGGCTAGATATAGTAGCTCAGGGTTGGTTTGATTTGATTTGGTTGGGGAAGTCACTGGATGAGTGAATTAGGTCAGAGAGTGAACTAGGTCAGGGAAAAAGGGAATCAAAATTGCAGACATATGATGGGGCAAGGTAGGCAAGTTACTTTAACACTTAGTAGTATAGTGATGAGATGGTTTAGACTGTGAGATGCTAAAAAGAGCATGAGATCATGAATTATTTTTAAACTGAAGAAATGAAACAATTTATAATGATTTTCCCAAAATAGAGCATACAAGATGAATTATTCTTATCACACCTTGAAAATCAAACATACTTGAAGTGAAATGGATCATGAAAGGTACAAAACATTCATACATATGAAACTGAAGAAGAAACAATGTCAAAATACCATGCCACAGGAATCCCACCAAAATAGTTGCAACTCATCCAATATATTTCATGCCAAAATCTGAAACACTAGTACAACATCCAATAGAGTCCAACCTATAGAATGATTGAGGAATTACATAATGTAGGCCTCAAACCAACTCATCCTAGCCTCAAGGGTCGAATCCATGAGAGGAGCAGCAGTTGCAACAAAAACCAAACTGATAGCTAGAGTGTAGGGTGAGCAAACTGATTCATTACAAGTCATAGAGGCCATTTACCTAATGTATTTACACTAGGTAACAGTGAAAACATAATAATTACATCATCCTTATCAATTACATCAGTAAAACACTAATTTCCCATAGGTAAAAAATCAAATTTGGAGAGAAACAGTGAAAAACTTGGCCAACTGTCAAATGCGCAACGCCATCTTCAAGCTGAATTTTACCTGCCTTCTTGATGTCCAAATCTAGCCCAGGATAGCTCATTGGAAAGCTTATCCTGTCTAGTTTCCAAAACTTCCCTTGGTTTTCAAAATGGACTTGATTTTCCCCTCCAAAATTGCAATCTCCCAAGACTACTCAAACGCGCAGCGCTTGGTCCAGAAAAGAGGTAGAAACATGATTTTTAGGTGGTTTTTTGCCTTGTTCACCCACCAATTTTGCCTTATAGGGCTGAAAACATGGTTTTGCTAATTGTCTTGGTCCTTCTGAATCCAATGGTGGTGGTCATTTCTCCAAAAAGTGGCGCTGCGCGTTTGACCAAACTACTGATATAAAAATTGCCTTAAAAAAACAAGAAAAGAAAGATGACAAAAATTGAGCCAAGGGTCTTCAAAATTTGTTCAACAAGCTAATGTTTGAGTTGGCTAGGCATGGAGTGAAGCCTCTGCAAGTATATAAAGCTTATCCTTCTCCTTTTGGTGAGTTAGGGCTTCAATTTTTTCCTTTGTTGCTTTGAGTTTTGCCCTTGCATTTCTTTCTCTGCTGGCATAGTGTTTGGCCATTCTCACTTGAATGTTGTTGTCCTTTTTAGATTTCTTCAATAAATTCTCCAAGTGACCATTGATGGCCTGAAGCCAACCTTCCTTGTCTTCTTTGATCATATCCAAGAATTAATCATCAAGCATAGCTTCATCAACTATCTCTCTTTGCCTTTGCCCTTTAAGTTCCAAGGCTCTTTTCAAACCTCTGGTTCTAGGCCTACCTCTTGGTGCTTTTTCATCTTTCTCTTCAAGCAAACCATGCTTCTCAAGTGTCTCTTCTAACAAAACCTTGGCTTTTTCTGCCTCACTGTATGGTTTGTTTTCTTCTTCTGCCATGGTGTTTAATATCAAACCCTAGTAGGTATAAGGTAGTTGGAATGTGGTTTTTTGGGAATAAGAAATGGGGAAGGGGAATTGAATGAGATGGGTAAAGGGATTTATGTAATGGAGGAGGGGATAGGGAGTATTAATATGATGGATTTGGGGGTTGGGGTTTGGGAGCCCAGGTAGTTGTAGCACCTAGGGCTTAGGGTTTTGGGACAAAGGTTTAGAGGGTATTTGGGATAAAAAGGTTTAGGGAAAGGGAAGGTGTAGGGGAGTGTATAAAAGGAATTGAGAGTGCAAGGGTAGTGTTGGGGAAGATCTAGGGTTTAGATATAGAACAAACACCAAATCTTCAATTAAACCTTTAAAACACTTTGGGAGTGACTCTATGGGGGGAAAACATGTGATCTGCAGTGGTTACTTACTTGTAGGAGGTTGAATGCACTTTGGTGGAACTGAGGAGGCAATTTTGGCTCTCCTAGACAAATGCGCAGTGCCAAACAAACACGCTGCACCTGACGCGCAGTGCTAGGCAAACACGTTGCGCCTGAAGCAAGTGCGCAGCGCCGACTTCAAATCGACTTTTGAGTGACTTCCCGAAGTCCAAATTGAGCCCATGATAGCTCGTTGGAAAGGTCTCTCTCTTGGCTACACAATGGACCTATCAAGCACTGAAAATGATTAATTATAGCCCCTGAAAAATCAATTCTCCCAAGACTGGTCAAAAAGTGCAGAATGAGGGTGCAAAAATTAAGTGTTCTCTTGCAGGAAACTTTTGGAGGTCTTACTCAACTCCAAATTGAGCTCATGATAACTAATTAGAAAGCTCTTTCTATATAGTTATCATTTGACTCATCAAACAAGTCATTTGGACACTCCAGCCAGGAGAAAAATTGATTTTCCCAAGTTCACTCCAGAAGTGCTTCAACTCTCTTGTAGCAACTGTATTTTTTACATTTCTCCAAAACCATGATACCTGTGTAAAAATTGAAGGAGGTTTTTCATGTTTGGCCTATGATGGACAAAAACCTCACACTTTTGTAAAATTCATCTCTGTTTGTTTGGAAACATACTTTGAAGCAAAACTAGCCCCATATGTGGAAAATGATTTGTCCCTTGGAGTGACTTTTTGAAAAATGATGGAGGCATGATGTTTATGAGTTGGAATGGCCTCATACTTGCTGAAATGACATCCCTTAGGCCTCCTCTGCTCAGATGTCTCTGATTCTATAGCCAACCCTAGCTCTGTGGGAGAGGAAATTAGGGTTTAGTGCTTCAACTCCCTTTGGCATTCACTTAACCCTTTGAAACTTTACCCTTTCACTTGACTATTTCCTTTGACAAATTGATCTTTTGATGGTCTGGAATCTTCGAAACACTGAGTTAACAGCTTGGGAACCTTGTACTTATTACATTTAAATGACATAAAATTACAAAATGAAAATTAAAAATATTACATTTGAACTCAAAATTACATGATGAAATAAGCATTTCTCTTTACAAATCATCTTCACATGGTGAAGAGATGTTATTTGATCACCCTTTACTTGCTGGTCTTATGCAATGGAATGGAGTTTTATTGGAACCTTGGAAACCCTAATGACCTAATGGGACCTTGAATGACCAGACTCCATGTTGACTTGACTGACATAAAGACATGATGAAATGATCTTTTATGATTGATGTATGCCCAGTAAGACATGAAGGTGGGCCAACAAGTATTGATTTTTGAGGGAGAGTGAGGTTTAATTAACTAGGGCTACCATTAGTGAGTAAATTTTTGAATGAGGACCTAGGTGGAATGACAAAAATTTTAGAATGGGACCCTAATATGATATGAAAAGAGCAGTTTTGATCACTAATGGCAGTATGCAAACACTGACTCTAACACAAATCTCCTTCTTCTTCAAGTCAATGATGGTCAAATTTTCTCTATACCATTGTTCTCAGCTTCTTTTGAATTTCAACTTCTTAACACAGACCTACAACTTTCGACCTACCTATAATCACCAAGATGCCACACGTGTGAACTTGATAGGACAGGTCTATGAGGATTTCCTCCTTATGACTTTGGCTAGTATTTATGCTTCCTTCTTGACCATTATCCCAACTCCTTTGAAGTCTGATGTAACACTACTGTAGAAACCCTAGCTGCAAGGACACATGTGAGTAGAGGGACCCAAAAACAATACCAAAAACCTTTGATTTTCTTCTCCTTCTCTTCGCTAGATGAGAAACTTCTTTTCTCGCACTTCCTTCTACTTTTTGGATGTTTGATTGATAATACCTTAGGTGTGGCTGAGTCCTCCTTTATATAGGCTCTTCTCCATGCTATTAGGCCGACTTCTCTTCATCCTAGGCCGACATGTCATCTTGAGTAGGTTGATTGCTTCTTTTGAAGGCCGACTTGCTTAAAGCACTTGGACAAGGTCTTGGAGGGTCTTTTGACTCAAACATTGACTCAAATAAATTTCTTTACAATATGTAACATGCCCCAAATGGGTCTTTCATACATGACAATGACCTAGAAGCTCTCAATGGGAGCTTGACCTATAAAAATAAATTTCCTTGAGCATGAAACCCATGCCTCAAGATCAACAAAAATAAATTTATTTTTCTCATTACATTAAATACATAAAATCATGATTACATGCCATTATGAAGACTAAACCTAGTTACATATTTCAACAGAGACGACCAATCTAAGATCTTGTACCTATATATATGAGACATCTATGCCAACGGAAATGTATTTTTGTAATGTGTTTCCAACAACAATAGCACATACATTCAATTCAGGGATACATTAATGCATAAATGTAAATATTCATACTTATTCATACGTCAGTGTTGTCCTATGGTTGGAAAGTCAATGGTTGGTTCATTAATGGTGATGTCATATGCACAAAGTTATATGTTGGTTGTTGCTACATCACAAAATAGTCGTATCTCTGCGTTGAAATCGTACCTTGAATACTTATGTGTGTTGGTCCTCTGCGACATTAAACTTTATCAAATACCGTGAATTATATGTAATACCTTTTTATGTGTGTTGAATAATGTTTTGAAGAACATGTTGTGGTGTATTTTATTATATGAATTAGTTCAACGTGTTGTGGTGATATATATTGTTTCGTTGTTCTTTGCTATCTGCGTTGGAACCATCTTGCTATACGTTGAATATCATTTTGAAGGCCATGTGTTTGGTAACCATGGTATGTAATGTGCCATAGTAAGTATTGTTTGAACATTGAATTGTTTTTGAGTCCTTGAAAGTCGTATTTATATGTGCATTGATGGTATCTCTCTATGCGTTGGAGCGGTGATATATTTGTGAGATGGGTTGCATATTAAATGTGTTTATATGGGTTGAGTGAAAAAGAGGTTAAAGACAACGTCAGTGGTAAGAAGAGTTCATGTACATGTTGAGTCCGCATGTGGCCAAATGTATTATGTTAATTTGCATTGTATGATGTTTCTTTGACATCCAAGATTGGTAGATTTGATATAGTGCGTAAGGTGAAGTAGCCAAATGGGAGAGGGTGAATGCAAACTCTAAAGAAGAAGGTGCAAATTTACGATTTTTCTTGCACATGTGGCACTGTGGTGGAAAAGGAGACATGCAAGAGAAGTTATAAGTAGGGATGGTGCATAGAGGTTTGTGGTGCATAGAGGTTTGTGGGGCATCATCATATACCATCTTATTCCCATGGGTGCCAATGGTATAAGATTCTCCATCCCATGGTGTGCTATCAATCCATTCGCTCTATTATGACAAGGGCATTCATGGTCGGTCTCATCTCCCCATGCAAACTTAGAGGTCAGCAAGTCCTTCTTTGGGAAGGTTTATGTACCATGTAGCAATTTTTGGCCTTGCTTCACTACTCGATTCATTGTTTGTCGTTTCAATTCAAGTTAACGATGTTTTGGCAATATCCTATGTGAGGAATTGAAGATTGGTATGATGCAATGACGTCAATTCAATGATGAGAGAGCCACTTGGGTCTATGTGTTCCTTAAATCTTGGAGGGTGAGACGATGTTTTGCAAGCTATTCATTCTAGATTAGAATTTGGAAATATCAACATCAAGTGTCATCCTTTTAGATTGGCCTCTTTGAAATCTTTCTTTCTTCTTCTATTCCATTTGGTATTTCATATCTTCCTAGCTATATTGCGTTGTGGGTGGATTGTATGGCCAAAGTTGGTGGCTTTCCATGATAACTTTTATTCTTGCATTAGCCATTCACCCACCATCCTAGTTGAGGTATCTAGGAAATTTTCAACCTAGGGAGCTTTATCTATCTTGGTGTTTGCAGGTTGGGTTTCATTTTGAAGTGTGGTAATTCTCTAAGGCAAGTGCTAGTGATTTTCACTTGATATCATACTTGTATATGCCTAGTTCAAATGTTTCGAGTTGCAGTGGATGTTGAACATTTGGTTGCAATTAGGAGCAACTAGGGTACTCCACGTTAGCCTATACCCATGCCATTAGTGGTGGTTTGTGACATTTTTTGGAGAAGTGCAGACTCAACAAGTTATATATTGGCATTCTTGAGTTTCACAAGTATTTGTATGGGTCTCCCTTGTTGTAGTTAATGGAAAATAAAGGTGGGTGTGTTTCAAATATATACATTGCTGTTAAATTTAGGATTAACATGTTCTTTGATTAAGTCAGTCACTTCATTAGCCCATTATTAATTCCATTCTTCCATTATGAATCATATTAACCTTTGACTGAAACAACATCCAATGTAAATGCAGAAGACAAACCAAGACAAGAGAACACATGGATTGGCTCAAGCCAGGGAAAAACCCCAAGATGGGGAAAACCCTATATCAATTCTTCTTTCATTAATATCAAATGTTCACAAGTATTTGTATGGGTCTCCCTTGTTGTAGTTAATGGAAAATAATGGTGGCCATGTTTCAAATATATACATTGCTGTTAAATTTAGGATTAACGTGTTCTTTGATTAAGTCAGTCACTTCATTAGCCCATTATTAATTCCATTCTTCCATTATGAATCATATTAACTTTTGACTAAAACAACATCCAATGTAAATGCAGAAAACAAGCTAAGACAAGAGAACACACGAATTGGCTCAAGCCAAGGAAAAACCCCAAGATGGTGAAAACCCTATATCAATTCTTCTTTCATTAATATCAAATGTTCAACAAAGAGAGAGAGTACAATAAGGATTAAGATCTAGCACATAGTGCATCAACAAGACTAGTTAAGGCATACCAACTGCCCTAAACTAATATTCTAAACATGTTGAATCATCATTTTACTAGTCTACACCTTGTAGTCCACTTCTAGTCATTCCTAGACAGATCTAGGGTTAGAGGCTCCTCCTCAACATACCTTACAACAACCCAGAATCAACAGTTATACGAAATAGTCTCAAAACAAAGAAAGGAGCCCTTGATCCACTGTGCAATACCTTCTAGTGACGGCAGGTTGTAGGGAAGCGCATTCCAAGGCCTTATGACCCCTGAAACAAATGACTCAACCTGCAGTTGTAGTGTTCCTTTCTTGCGGCCAGAACAGAGATATATATGATACAAAGAAAAACATTGAAAGCCTTATAACCTCCTCTTTGTATTGTGGCATGTGATAGTAAGTCATCTGAAGCCTTGAACTGCCTCCAAATAGCCCTCTAAGCCTCCTCGCTGGCTACGGAAACCACAGATAACTGTGGCCCTCTCTCCCACAGAAAGTTGTACCCAAACATAAACAAAATCTCTCATAAACTCGGCTCTTAGACTTTGAATACCCTAGCCTCATATCCACACCTTATTTCAGAAGAAATATGCTCCTTGATGATATATCAAATGATGTAGGAAGCATCTCTATATTTAGGAATAAGTGACATGTCAGTTGGACTTTAAGGAGGTGAAGCCGACCTTGACCATTTTGCATATGCAACGGCATAAAATCAAAAACACATTTCTCCTTTACCAAATTTGATGATCTTTAGGTCGATTTTGGTCCTTTCGAAAAGAGGAATTCAATGACTCAAATATCTTTCCCAACAAAGTTGTCCAAAGTGGAATTTGGCCCTAGTTGCCAATTTTAACACTCCCTCTGAACTAGGGAGAATTCCATCTGTCAGTCCATACATCATCGTGCCATTTGACATCATACACCATCTTTGTATCTTATCTCAACGTTGTTGAACACAAATATAGATAATGAAGAAAAATTGATCGAGAGTGAGTCACAAGACCTTGCCACTCTCTACTGACAAAGTCAATTCTTATAACCAGGGTTCAAACCCCAATCAGACTTGATCCAGAGTGATCAAGTTGTTTGAACATCATGCATCATAGACATAAGGAGTACAATTGTACACGATGTGTCCATCATGCTTTGTTGCTTTGTAAATTTTGCTTTAATGGTGCTTTCTGACTTCAGTCTTTGATTTATTCAAGAATTAAAGGTTGACCTCAAGAGACACAACACTTAGATGAGCTCCTACCATTTATCATACTGATTAACAACAACTCTCTGCAGTGTAGATCATACTATCTTAATGAACATCTATCCATAAATTATCTTAATGAGCAACTATCCATAAATTGTCTTCGAATCAAGGCATATAATTGGTGAAGGAGAGGACCATCATATCAAACTTCATAGTTTCCTTTGAATATCGAGATATAATTGGTGAAGGAGAGGACCATCATATCAAACTTAATAGTTTCCTTTGAATATCGAGAATGTGATCATCTGCATCTTGCAATTAATTCAGAGATTTTATAGCTCCCTCTTAAGGTGATCACTTGGCCTTCAATCAAGATCTTCCCATAAAAGGCAACTGACCTATTATGAGGAGGGTTCTTTTCCATTCAGGCATTCATATCTATATCTAATATGCAGCGCTTCAAAACACCTTTATTTCCTGATGAAAGTGGATTCAAAAGAGACTGCTCCATGGTGCCATGCACTTCTTCTTCTTAGCTGATCTTAAAGGTAAAATCTTCAGGTGTGCGTTGAATTCCTTATCCAAGTTGTTGCAAAAAAAAAATTATAACTAGAAGATCCTTGTAGATTCTTCATAATAGATTGAAAAAAAAAATCAAAGATGTGAACAAGACTGCAATATTGTCATAATTTTACTGAAGCTTCTACTCACGATTATGGTTGCTATTATACGTAAAGTTGGACCGTAAAAGGGTCATGAATGATGTTGAGTTGTAAACGCTGAGTCGTTATACCTAGAGTAGTGCCACATATAACTAAAAGTGTTCAAATTGGCAACTAGGGCCAAACTCCAAGTGGATCATCTTATTAATGGAAGCTGATATTTTTCTTGGATCCCTCTCATCGAGAGGTGTAGAATTGATCTAAAGATCATCCGATTCCAATAAGTATTCATGGAGATATGAATTTATTTGTGTTATGGGACAATTCGTCAAGGTCGGCCAGCAACCAAATAAACCCCACTTGTGCTCAACGTTTTAGTATAAATAGAGGTGGCCTTCAAGTCATTTCAGCACACTTGGGATCTCTTCCTTTCTACTTGGTTTTAGTAAAAGGATAGATCCTAAGGGATAAAGTTGCCCTAATCCAGAGGGCAGAAGCCGGAACTGCCGGGAATCGCTGGAATTGTCGGAACAGTCGAAACTACCGGGAATAGCTGAAATTGTTGGAACTGCCGGGCACTGCCGGGAAAAGTCGGGACTGCCGAGAAAAGTCGAAACTGCCAGAACTGATGGGAATAGCCATAATCGCTGGAACTGCCACAACTGCCGGGAATAGCCAGAATTGTCGGAATTGTCAGAACTGCTAGGAACAGCCAGAACTGCCGGAACATTCCGGAAAGCTGATGTGGAGGGCAGAAGCCGAAACTACCGGAAACTGCCGAAACTACCAGGAAATGTCAGAACTGCCAGGAATAGCCGGAATTGCCGAAACTGTCGAAACTGTCGAGAACAACCGAAATTGCCGAAACTACCGGAACAGCCTAAGCATCTGTCTCCGAAGGAGAGCAGCATGCAAAGGACAACTAACTAACATTGGGACAGTTATATGGTACTTAGCAGCAAATACACCAAGCATACAATGTTACAGCTAGCATGCAAGGGACAATTAGCATGCAAAGGACAACAAGCATGCTAGGGACAACAAACAAGCTAGGGACAACAAGCAAGCAAAATGCAGCCAGCACATAGGTCGGTATGGCAACATGGACAATGGCACATAATGCAGTATAGTGATGGGTACAGTCATGATTAATGAAGCATGATGAAATGCAACATAGTGATGATGGGTGCAGCATGGTGAGGTGCAGCATGATAACGAAATGCAGCACAACGATAAGTGAAGGAGTCACCTTGGAAAATCAATTGAAGCAGCATGTCTTCAACTGATCTCATGTATCATCTTTTTAGAGATAATTTATGCTCTTATCTAGATAAGTCAAAGTGTTGACTTCCGTTGTAAACGTACTATCTGTCTCTCTCTCTGCTGAACTATTGAAGAACATATAAGAAGAATTGATCAAGGGTTTCCCCACATTGGGGTTTGTCCCTGGCTAGCGCCACATCTTGTGTCCTCTTGTCTTGGCTTGTCTTCTGCGATTTGTGTTTATTTTCTATCTATAGTTTACTTTAATGCTGATGTTATTGCTAATCTGGAAAATATATTGAGCTAACTGTGAAAATTGAAATAAATTGCTCTAAGCACAGAACATACCTAAAATTTAGCATGGTATCGAAGTTGAGGTGAAGACAATGCCAAAGCAAGAGTGAAAGAGCAATCACCGAAGATAGTTGGGAAAGGACAAAAGGATTAGTGGATTCCTCATCCCTCTTCAAATTCACCGAGGGTGCAGCCGAAGCAGAGAATATTATCAGAATAGCGTCGCAAAAGTTTCTGATGGCCTACCTAAAGATCACTTCATTCCGAAGTCCGGATCTAAGGGTAGAAGGAAAGGCAGATGCTTTGGTTGCAATAAGTTCGACCATTATGCGAAGGAGTGTCCAAATGGCAGAGACACATCTCTTGATGAAGATAACAATCATTCCAGGGACATATTCAATGATCGAAGGAATGACAGGTAATGCAGGTTTTCAAGGAAATGGCTGACTTTTCAAAGAAAGCAAGGAACCCCAGGTATGAAGAATCAAATGTTGTTTTTGATAAGACAAAGAAGCGTTATTTTGTATTGGCCCTCTTTCAGATTCTTTGGGAATCTGGCTTATTGATTGTAGTGCTTCAAGACACTTCATCGGATAGAAGGGTGCACTCCCTAATTTGGTAAAGATGTAAACAATCGTGGGATTATACTCGGAGACGATGCCACCTATCTCGAAAAGGGTGTAGGGAATGTTACCCCTCAATTGAATGAGGGTAACTCGATTCATTTACAAAATCTCTTTTATATACCTGATCGCAAGAAGAACCTGGTGTCCATTTCAGCAATGGAAGTCAAAGGTTACGAGGTGGCACTCATCGATGGAAAAGTATGTGTTTGAAAATAGAATTTTCAAAGATGTTTTTGAGTTCAGGGTTGTATCGAGTTGCAGGAAGTCCACTGGGGACTATGTCCATTGACACATAACACCGGAGGTCTATGAATCAGATGGTGACAGGGATGCCTGAATTCAAAAAGAGCATGAAAGTACATGTCTGAGATGTACCGAAGGAAAATCTTACAAGATGGTCCCCTCATGTAGCAAGTACACAGGTTTGGAACAACTCGAGGGGTTTGAGAATGATGATCAGGAATCTCACGTATGCAAGTGGAAGAAAGCCCTATATGGCTTGAAGCAAAACTCCCTGGTCGTAGTATGAGAGGATTGATAGTCGTCAGATGAAGCTGAGATTCACTAAGAGTGAAGCCGATCCAAACCATTGTTTGAAGGTTGTGGATGATAGACCTCTCATACCAACACCTTATGAGGACGACCTATTTTTGACAGGTGCAGACCCTCTCATTTTCTACTAGTAGTAAGAGGGAGTTGGATTCCGAATGTGGAATGATAAACTGCAAGCCTGTGACTACCTCGAGGATTAACTTTCAAAAGTTATATGGTAGTGATGTTGGACTAGATTTGGGAAATGCCTCTGAGCTTTATAAACTCATTCGCGTTGATGTTCTTGGTGAACTTCCGTCCGGACATATGTTTTGCAGTTAGCAAGGTGGGCTCATATTTGGTTGAGCCTCACTGGATTGGTACCAAGAATCTTTTGAGATATCTTCGGGGCACAATCTCTCATGGATTGAGATAAACTACCAGAAATATGAAACTGCATGATTATTCGAATGTTGACTGGGCAAGGAGTGTGGAGGATCACTAGAGCACTTCTCAGTGTTGGTTCTCTATGGATTTTGCTCCGGTATCATGGATGAGCAAGAAGCAGAAATCGGTTGCTATAAGCACAGTCGAGACCGAATACATAACTACGAATATCATCTCGTGTGAAGTCGCATGGTTGCAAAAGCTCTTAAGTGAGTTATTTGTACACATGATGAATACCACTGTGATTGTCTGTGACAACCAAAGGGGGGATTCAAATTTTGATGAATCCCGTATTCGATGATTGCTCCAGCAGATAGACATCAGATACTGCTTCATCTAGGATATGGTAAGTCAACGAGCGAGGAGGCTCCATCGCATTGAGACTGATGTACAGGTCGCAGACATTTTGTCAAAGCCCCGGAGAAAGGTCGAATCTGTGACTTTCCCGAATGACTTGGGAGTCGTTGAGAGGCCTTCTTATAAGGGTCCTGCATGTCGCATGCATTGAGCTTTGGGAGCTCTGGGGGCTTGAGGTACTTACTGGAGCAACATACAACCATAGGGTGACTCACCCTCCCCTGGTGGTGCACTATGTATAGGATGACAGGGTCAACCTTCCCCTGTGATACCCCGGGGCGACTGTGGAACAGGATGATTAGTTCTCCTATGGGTCGGGATGATTAGTTCTCCCATGGCAACTGTGAAACAGGATGATTAGTGCTCGTGTGGGCCGGGATGATTAGTTCTCCCGTGGCAACTGTGAAACAAGATGATTAGTTCTGTGGGCCGGGATGATTAGTTCTCCTGTGGCAACTATGGGGATGATTTAGTTGAATTTGTTAACACGTGATAAGAGGATGTCAGGCCCACAAGTTGAGATGGGCAAGCTCATGTGCAACGAGCACCTGTATTGACCAAGTCACCCTCACCTGTCGTGTTGACTCGCCAAAAGAGGAAAACAACATGAAGTTCAATTGCAGCAGGATGCATCACTTTAGAACATTAGTATGAACAAGATGTCAGTGTTAGAGAATGCAGGAATCAAGAAGCAGATGCAAGAGCTACTTGAAAAAGGGAACATTAGTTCTAATACATCTTCTTGTGGGTCTCCTAATGTTTTGGCTTTGAAGAAGGATGGTGCATGGCGATGGCGAACACAATTGGTGAAGAGTCAAGCCAAGTACAAGGCGAAGCATGATAAGCATCGTGTTGACCACAGTTTTCAGGTTGGAGACGAAGTAAGGCTTTGGATCAACAAAGAAAAGCTTCAAGGTAAAAATAACTTGAAATTGGGTAAGCCTCCTTTGATTGAAGATTCATGAGAGAATGTTCAGATTCTTTCAATAGAAGTTTTCTCTCCTGAAAATCTTGAAGAATTGCAGCAAGATCCTATCCTTGACCAAAAAACAAGAACTTTAAGAAGAAGGATCGGGAAGCACTTTCACAAGGGGCTCAAAGGTACAAAACGA
Source organism: Pinus tabuliformis (assembly GCA_031772625.1). NCBI lineage: Eukaryota > Viridiplantae > Streptophyta > Pinopsida > Pinales > Pinaceae > Pinus > Pinus tabuliformis. The sequence goes on from CM062814.1 coordinate 531,927,476, forward strand.
GGAAAAGCTAAATGGATTAAGATTGGAAGGGTTAGGGAAATGTACCCTCAACTGTTTGTTCACTGAAAATAATCATTTGGAGGTCCAAAAGCTTCTAGTTGGGAGGATTCATCCAGGGGATCAGTAAAGTGCCCAAAATTCAAAGTGTTCAAGAGTGCTCAAAACATGTCCCAAAGCATAGATCTCGACGACCTAAATCACATGCAACTTGAATCTCTCAAAACCAATATCATATCCTCCTGATATCGTGTTCTGGTCATTTTCCCAAATAGGGAAAAAAATTTGTAGGTTGGATGCAAGACTACTGACTGGGCAATCCGTACGATCACTAGGTAGGATGACTGGACAAGATAATTGTACATCGTGGGCCAATGGAAACTGCCAAGTGTCCTATTATGATTGGTTCGAGTTTGGGGGAATTTGATTGGTGGTCGAGTTTTTTTATTTGGGCTAGTGGTGGGATGCCACGTGGTCCAGTCATGGGTTGCCACGTGGCACCCTCAGGTCAACCAAAATTTTGTTATGGCCAAACTTCCAATGGAGGGATTCGAACTCGAGACCACAGAACCAGTATCACAGCGCTTTACCAATCATGTTGCGAGTGTTACTTGATATACATGGTGGCACATTTTTATTTAAAGTAATTGTGTTGATGTATTAGGGGACGACACTGAGGTTAAGCCCTAACCCTTAATCACCTCACCGCCCACGAGACTGCAGGTAGGTGGGAGTCGAGGGCTCGGCCTTAACCCTGACACAAGGTTCTAGCACCCATAACAATTTTCCACCAAACCGAAGTAGACGTCGAGGCTAGCAGATAAGCCCAACGCACGGTCAATCCTTGCATCATATAACCATATGTCAGATGCGTGGAGCACTAACAAGCGAGGAGCAGAACTTAGGGGACCAACCCATGGTCACAGTGCCCTTATGTGACCCAGTGCGTTGGCAAAGCAGAGTGTTTAACAGTCGAGCGCGAAACTTTGGGGATAAGCTCGGGTTATATGATGCTCCATGGGATTGAATGTCGACGTGCTTGGTGGCTATGCTGATGAGGGAAGGTGGTTAGCCCCAGCCCCTAGGTGCATGGCCCCATGTGGCCAATATTTTCCGCCATAGACCTTATTGGGCATTTAAATGAGGCAAGAAAATGCACCCAATTTGGCATGAATCTCGTTGACATCGAGCGAAATTATCACTTAGCGGTTCCGAAAAAGGTGGATTCGTAGAATGGATAGCAGATCAGTCCACTTTGTAGATTAGTTAGTAGGGAAAAATTCTAGAGAGCATAACTTCTTCAGTTTTTGGCCAAATTGAGCCCAACAAGAGCCCATCTAAGGGTCTTTTACTGTTTTAAAGCCATTGGAGACATAATATTTACATTCTGAGCACTTTAAATCCATGTAAACACAAATTTGAGCACTTAATGAAAGATGCCCAACATTGGAAGTTGGACCATGAAATATAGCCCAGGAGAGGGGTGAAATCCTTTATCATTTTTGCTATGATGTGTTTCTGATATGGTATATTTGTCTCTATTTATGCTATTAACTAAGTTTAAAAACCATTATTCTATTTTTTTGCAAAGAGATCCATTGCCTAAAATACATAAAATTTTACTTGCATTTTTTGCATCACCTTCAAATTTACAAAACAGATCAGGGAGGGACCAAACCACAAAATAATGAAAGGTGCTCCTAAAGAGGAAGCTATGACTGTTGAAAGAGAATAAGGGGAAATAAAAGAACCTAGGAATACTGAAGAAATGAAGCAAGAAGGTAACATACAAAACCTAGATTTAGCCAAGAAAGACGTTATCAACTTGGCACCAGAGGATAATGTTTGAATCCCATCAACCAAATCAAGTAACAAAGTTGGTGGATTGCCACATAAAACAAAGGAAACCAAAGGCGACACCTCAAGAATAATGAAAATGAACAAATCTCAAACCTATACTACACTGACCAAATAAGTGGTTAGGAAACATAGAGCAATAAGGAAAAAAAGGAAGGCCCCCGAAGAAAATGATGTGAGAGTTAGAAGCAAAAAAAAAACAAGAAGCTACGAAATCATTCAATAATCACTAAGATTCTCAAGCCATTAGTAGCTAAATATTAGGAAGGAACAGAAAAGGGAGGAGGCATATCACAAAACTCCCCCCCAAAAATGATGAAAATTCTATCATGGAATATAAGGGGTATCAGAAGCCCCTCAAAATCTTTATCAGTTAAAGATTTAGTAAAATGAGAGAAACCTTGGGTTCTTCTTCTTCAAGAAACTAAGCTCAAAGAAACATAAGCCTTAAATATAGCAAAATCCTTTTGGCGAGACCGTACCATTATAGTGCAAAGCTCTCATGGGGCATCTGGTTGAATTATTACTTTTTGGCAAGATTCCTTTTCCAATTTGATTGATTGTATTAAATTTGGATACCAGTGTTATTGGAAAAAAAGGATATGAGGGAGCATATCCCTCTCATCTATGTTTACGCACCAGTGATGTATGGAGAAAAAATTGAGTTCTAGGAGTCATTGATCTCCTTAAAAGAAACACAATGGCATAATAACAATAATGTAGGAAGGGATTTCAACCTCATTCTCCACCCCTCTGTGAAGCATGGGGGAACCCTTGTTCGAGATCCCTTCAAAGAAAGAATTTAGGGTCTAATGAGTGATTGGGATTTGGTAGATATACCTCCCAAAAAAGGTAAATATACATGGACAAATAGAAGAAGCAAGGAAATTCATATAGCATCGTGGTTAGACCACTTCCTATTGCATACCACTTGCTCCTTAAAGGGATGGATTGTGCTTCTTCAATTTTGCCGCAAGTTGAATTTGATCATCGGCCAATGCCTTTGATGATAAAACAACTGGAAAATTTAGGACCAATCCCTTTTAGATATAATTCATGCTGGTTAAAGGAAAATAGGGTCAGAAACATAATAAAACAATCTTGGATGATCCCATCATCGAATCCCCTTCTTTTGTGTGGGAGTCAAAACTAAAATCGATGAAGCAAACATTAAGGATATAGGTGAAAGAAAATTATTAGCCTCCAAGCCAAAAGAGACTCAAGTTGGTAAAACAACTTGAAAATCATTAAAACTTGGTCAAAAATTATTAGGTGGAAAATTGGCATATAGAAAAATAAAAGGAGTTGACTAGGAAAATCTTTTCAGCAAGCTGACAAGAGGAAGAATATTGGAGATTGAAATCAAGAAGTTTGTGGCTTCAAGCAGATGATCAAAATATTGCTTTCTTCCATAAGCAAGCCTGAAGGCCTAGGAAATGTGAAACAAAGTCAAGGAAATAATTCCTAAAGGTAAGCAAAAATTGACTACCTTTACTGATATAAAACAAGAGCCATTTAACCCCAAGGGATAACTCAATTGGTCAAGTTCTCATTGCTAAGTACCTTGCCAATTGGGAGTTCAGGGGTCAAATCTCCTCGACGCCCTTGGCGTTAGGCCTGACCAGATAAGCCTACGGGTAGATCCCTTCCGGTGGATTTGCCTGGATTATTACTAGTGGATGTAGCGGCCACTCAGTGACCGTGAACCACAGATGAAAAAAAAACAGGAGGCACTTATTTATTTCCAGTCTCTTTACAAGGAAGATAAAGATGTTGATGTAGATCAAGCCCGCGAATTTTTAGCATGTATCTCGTCAACTGTCATTGAAGTTTCCAATCAACAATTACTCAAAGAGATAGAGGAATTGGAGGTCATAGAAGCAATTTGGACTTTGGACCCAGACAAGGCCCCTAGATTGGATGGTTTTATTATTTTTTTTTTCTCAAGCTTTTTGGCCTATGATAAAAAAGGATCTATTAAGAATGTTAAATGGAACAAGAAGGAAAGATAATATTGGGGGTAATATGATGCAGGAAAACCCGTGTATGCCCACAGTATGCATATAAAATGCAAATCTGTCTTTGTCCCAGGGATTTCAGACTCCCTGCCGAGTCTGAATCTTCTTTAAAAAATGGTTTAAGGCCCCATTAATTAAATCTCATGCAGAATGCTTTGGAACTTACCACAATCTAACCCTTCATTCAATCCTTTCTATTGGGACTTTATAACTCAACGTTTCATCTAAACTTTAATCAATCCTTAAGCCCGCACATATATAACCAACCCCACTCTATAACTATGGTTATTCATGGACTTACCCATAAACTCCCTATCGACGCTTTATTTCTATTATAATGTTTACATAATAGAAGTATTCCACAACACACATAAACCATACCTTTTCGCCTTCTCCTCAGTCTTCGCACATTACCCGATGCTTTCCTTTATCGCAATCGCAATCTTTCTCCACCGTTAGAACATGCCTTCAGAACTCTTGACTTGCGATATGCGACTGCCTTCCCCACCGTTGATTTCATTCACCAGATCAACGACTGTCGCAATATCGCATCAAACCATCCTGCGACTTCATCGCCTCTCGCATGCGATATGCGATCACAACCGGACTTCAAATAAAATGAAACCGCGCCTATAACCTCTTCGGGTCCGCCTTTTCCAATTTCTTTATCACTTCAATCTCCACTGTCGATCTTACTCTCGATCCGACGGCTGTACTTCTTCCCGATCAACAGACTTGCCCGACGCTTTATAACCGTTGATCAAGATCCGCTTGATCCGATGGTCCACAATGATATCGGGTGGAACACTTACGCGACGTTTTAACGTCTTTTCGGACCCGATGAGAATTATAAACACTCGATCTATAGAAGTTCGGGTCCGCCCTTGCCATTGAAGCTCAATCTCTTTACGACCCGATATCCGTTGGATGACAAGGCTTTTAGATCCTATGATCTGCAGCCCTTCAACTAGCACATGGTTTATCCACTCACTTAATCCCGCAGTTGACTATGATGTAAGCATTGACTTTGGCGATCAACGGTCAGGATTTACTGCGGGACTTCAACTACGATCAAAGGAATTTGTTCTTTCCTACCCCCGCTACTCTTTACTTTGGATTTGCGTCGTTTCTTCAATGTCCTTCTGTGGACTCGCTCTCTTCAGGGTTCCGGTCCTTCGCTGTTCCGCCACAACTCTCTCCTTAACTTAACTCCACTCGCACCTTTATGCTCTTTCACCTCCACTGTAACACTAAAGGCTTCCTCCGATGTATACAAAGCCGAAACACAACTCTATGGTTCTCTCCTCGAACCTCTTGCTGACAACAATTCTACCAAGACAACTCTACCCACAATCGCAACCGTGGAGCTGCCTCAACCACTTCTACCCAACCGCAGTTGGAAGTTGTTCTGTTATGCTTCTCTGTATCTCGCCTCCCTTCTGGCTCTGTACCTGCAACCTATGTTACACTAAATTACTCTAGTCACAGACATATTATAATTCAATTACACAATACACATTATACAAACTCTGAATCGAGTTGTCTGTATTAATAACCAAGTATTTACACAAGAGCCTTTCTCTCTGGCCTAGTTTTCTGATCAGTGGCCTTTCTTCTCTTGCCCATAGGCTTACAATCTGACTCTTTGACTCACTAGATACTCTTCTAACTCCTCCCTAACTATGCCTTTTAAGCTTACATTTATACAAAAGGTTTTGTTGAACTAATTCTGGTTCAGATCCTTAATCTGCTGAACTAACTCCTGAATATCCTCTAAGTCCACTTTTAACTCCTACTTATCCCTAAGAATCCTCTCTAGTTCCTCGAATCATGAGACCTATAAGAGTTACAATTGATTTCCAACTCTTTCATCATCATTAATCACTCATGTTCTCCTACATTCAAGAGTATTTACAAATATCCCCACACTTATCTAATTACTCCCTACTTTAACCACTCAAAGCATTAATAATTACATACATAGGAATCCAACTTCCTTGAAAACACAAGACCCCCTATGTCTACTAAGATACAATGATAGTTTCGAGTCAATGCTCCTGCATCATAATACAAACTCTTCCTTTATTACATTAATTCCTCAAGAGCTGAATCGTTAGAACTTCTCTTGATTCACACTTATTTCCCTATGCAATGTTGTGTATAAAATCCTCACAAAAGTCATAGCAACTAGACTCAAGAAGTTCTTGTCTGAGATTATATCTAAAAATCAAGGGGTCTTCATGCAATAGAGACAAATATTGGATAATATAATACTTGTCCAGGAAGATATAAATTCCAACAAGGAAGCGAGAGAACCTGGATTGGTCATCAAACTAGATATGGCAAATGTTTTCGACCAGTTAAGACATTATTTCCTATACTTGATGCTTGACAAATTGGATTTCTGCAATGAATTCATAAGTTGGATTTAACCTTGTATTGGCTCCCCCTGGATAGCGCCCTTAATCAATTGTTGACCCACTCCCTTCTTTATGGCCTCAAGGGGATACAGACAAGGTTGCCCTCTTTCCCCTTTATTGTATATCATTGTTGTGAAAAGTTTGAGCAGGAATTTAGAAAAGACAAATCTAGAAGACAAGCTATTAGGTTTGAGTATTGCTCGAAATGTAAAGGGGATTAATCACTCTCAATATGTAAATGTGATCCCTAGGTCAAGAAGGCAGATTATTAGGTTTGAGTATTGCACCAAATGTAAAGGGGGTTAATCAATTTCAATTTGCAGATAAGATCCAAATGTTATGTAACCAGATCATAAAAACAGAAGAAAAGATAGATCGGCGATTTGAAAATAAGCCTCTTCGAGGGGAAACCTCCTTGGTATATATAAGAGTTGAAATTCTCACAATATAATCAGAGCCAACATAACAATAATAATGTAAGGGCACAACAATAATAATAGTAGGTTTCTATGGGGCACAACAATAACAATATGGCAGCTACATGGACACAACAATAACAATAAAGGGGTTACACTAACAATAACAATAAGGGGGCTTCATTAGTATTATAGGGACCTGCTAAAGCCTTGAAATGTCGTTGCCTCAACATTGGGGATAACCATCCGGTCGGGAACTTAAAAATCGTTCCTTTTCCATTTGGAATAGTGGCTCCGGCTAGGGATAATGGGACTAATTTCCCTTTAAGAGTATATAATGGAATTTGAGATGTAGTGTAGGTGAAATGGTTGTGATGAATAGAAATACAGAAATACAAACATATATGTATATATATATATATATATATATATATATATTGCTAGCTATCTATTCCCTGGGATTTAACTTATCTTTAGATGTGTGATTTAAAGATTCTCTAATATGCTAAACAATATAGATCATTTGGCGATTCAATAAGTAAGTACAAGAAAGAAAATTAATTTGATTAAATAGTTAATCAAATTAATGGTTAATACATATCAAAAATAAGATTTCGTTGTTTTCACAATGCATTCAAAGATAACAACTTCATACTCTTCAATAGTGAATAAGTATTCATCTACATATAAGATCACACATAGCAAAATAGTAAAGTAAAGGTATAACTATTAATCGGAGATAAACACAGCGATAACACAAAGATAATAGTCCCCGATATATCAGTGCTCTTCTCATAAGAAACACAGTCTTGGTTCAACTTTCCTATTAAGAAAATTCAAAAAGCACAATAGTGCAACTCTCTTTAGTCTTCTTACAAAAATTCAGAACCCCTTTCTAAAAGACATGAAAGAGTATTTATAATAAAAGGATTGACTGTGAAAATAAAAAATAAGTGATACATTGAGGAGGTTGAAACAAACCATCCTTAAGATAAAACTAAAAGACAGAAATAGAGTTTGTTTGAACAAATAATCCAAAACGAGAAGCCTGATGTCCTTTCATTTGCTGCCCGAGTTCATAAATATCTATCATGGGCTTTAATTCTGGAGGATACGCTGGGTTTAATCGCATATGGCCTACATAAAATGCGTCGGAGAGTGTTGGGAGCATATGGGCAGTTGTATTGGTTAAGCACTGTAACATAAGCCATTGGCTATGTGGTTTAACCAAGTGTTTCCAGTAATGTTCAAAGGTTAACTGGGATAACTTTTTGATGTTATCTGCCTTCATCTTGGACCAATCCTATCAATGTTTCATTAGTATCTTGATATCATGCAATGTATCTATGGGGCATTCTTGAGTCAAATTAGCATTGAAAAGGTTCTCACAAATGGGTTTCAATGATGTTATTTGCAAATTCCCTTACACTAAAGATCGTTGCCTCTCCCTGTTTTATACTCATATACCAATCCCGAAAAAGGATTTCATTCTGTGTGCCCTGGATCCTTAGAGGATCAGCTGTTATGCCTTCTGCGTTGTCCTGCCAGGAAATATAGTTAGAGATCTTTTCTTCAATGTCATCAAAGTATGTCCTCAGATTGGACAATTGATTCATCAGTGAATCGCTTGTCTTACATAGATCATTGACTAGTGTTAACTTCTGGTAGAACACAACCTGCTACTGAGCCAGAAGAGTATTAAGCTCCCTTACTTCCTTTTTGAAATCTTCAAGCTTAGGATTATCTTTGAGTTGATCAATCCTGAGCTGAAGTTGTTGCAATTGATCATTTTTGCTTTTGATCTCAGCTTCATTGCATCAAAGCTTTTTTGCAGTTGATTTACCTGTGCTTGCCATCCCTCATCAAACTTTATTTTGCATTGAGTAATGCATGTTCTAATTGAAGGATATTGCCATCGTTCTCCTTGACTAACTACTGTACTTTTGAGGATCTATCCATGGTGGTTGTAGCATATGCTCCTGCGAACTGTGATAGCCTTGTTAGATCATTGGCAAGGTCAGTTTGTGGATCCTTCCAAACAATATCCAATGGTATATTTCCTGGAACTAAGGCTTGAGAATGTTCAATTCTTTTCCTCTTCCTCTGTCTGCTCATGACAACCTTGTGCTTTGGACTGTAAAATACATCTAGGGGAGGGATTTCTTCTATCTTGAGCACAACTTCAAATGTAGGGTGAGCCGAAATGATTTATAGGTCATCAGTGTTGACCACTTTATCTGAAGACTCGATAGTGAGTGGGACCTTCTTTGTAATCTCAAGAGTCTTAAGAGTTTCTTTCGGCAATGAGGTCTATGCTTCCTGTGATTTCGTATTAACAATTTTATCAAATTGTTCCCATACTTTGTCTAGCTCACTGGTAGACAGTGATTCCTCAGTCTGTTGCGTCGATGTTGTGCTTTCTTTGTTGGAAATACTGAGAGGGGGGGTGAATCAATATTTCTTTTCAATTGTTATTTTTACCAGTTAGATCACTTATATTTAGAACATAAAATGAACAATAAGAATAAATGCTTTTATTGATTTTTTCTTTACAATAAATCAAATATAATATATGTAGGGTTCCAACCCTAGATGAAGACACCAATCTTCAATCTCCCAGGCTCTAATTTGTATTTGCCAAGCACCAACTTGGACTTCCAAGGATCCAACCTTGTCAATTCTGAGGCACCAACCTCAAGGGCTCCAACCCTATATCTGGTTCAGGCTCCAACCTGGTTTCTTGAGGACTTCGATCCTCTAGGGCTCCAACCCTATCCTCCAAGGCACCAACCTTGTCTTTTTGAAGCTCCACCTTCAACTTCACTTTGTCAAGATGTATTTGGTTTTACTTCACGGCTCCCAATGTCTTCTTCAACAAGCCCTGTCAGTCTTCAACTATGCTTTCACTGTCTCCACATCACATCATCAATTACAATCTTATTCTTCACATGAAGGTGTCACCACTGCTCTTCATTGTATCCAAAACAAAATCTCCAAGTCACATCATGAGGGCCTTCAATCAATGCATCATGGTTTTCAATAATATCTCCAAGACCAACTTCTACAAGTCTTCCAAATATCTTCAAGTATCCTCCAAGGTATCCTCAAATGAGTCGACATGAAACTGAAAAAGGCATGTCTTTTAGGATATAATTTTTAATGAAGCCGACTTTACTAGGCCATAAAGATACATGATTAATGAATTTATTTATTTATTGTTTGGGACCGACTTAAATGACTTTGAAATGATTTGATTTTGTTCTTTACAAAAGGATTCTCATTCTGTTCTTAGTGATAGGCTTGTGTATATCTCGACACTGTAGGATTTGTCAAATATTAGTCTTCCATGTGATGTATCCAACATGCATTACATTTGTCTGCGATGTGAAGAATACTATGCAAAAGGCCTTGTCTACCATGTGGAAAACGGATCATAAAGACCTTGTCTGCCATGTGGAAAATGGATCATATAAGACCTTGTCTGGCATGCGAATGTTATATCCCATGAGTGATGTATGATGCTGCTGCATTATGTCTGCCATGTTTGTCTGACATTAATAAAGGTTAATGCCATGCATGGTCATGTATGCCATGTTTGTCTGCCATTAATCAAAGTTATTTCATTGAGTGATGTATGATGCTGCTGCATTATGTTTGCCATGTTTGTCTGACATTAATCAAGGTTAATGCCATGCATGGTCATGTATGCCATGTTTGTCTGCCATTAATCAAAGTTATTTCATTGTTGTTAATAAGGAATTTTTTATATTGTTTCAAAACATATTTGGAGCCAAGAATTATGTTTATTTTAATGATGTTTGGCAGTCTGTAATGTAAGATAATGTATGGTTAAGATCAAGGGATTTTATGCAATATGTAATTTAGGAATTAGGGTTTCATAATTAAAGAATAAGAACATGGATTAGGATAGACCTAGGGTTTTTGGACAAGGGTAACGGTTACAGTTTATTAGGCTAAGGACTAGGGTTTTATCATTTAACAAATGCAAGATTAGGGCTTCCAAGTAATTAAGGTTTGCATGAGGTTAGGGTAATTCATGTATCACAAGAATATTTGTCATCTCCAACAATGCCATATTGACATCAATGACAACATTGATTAACATTCTTTAGTTCCTTGATTGATCTCAGGGTCTTTTGAAATATGGGCTATCACCTGTTCCTGTTGCAAAATCCCCAATATATCCAGGGGGATATTCTCGAACCTTGAATTTTTGTATTCTTTGAACCTGACCATCTCTTCAAGTTTCAGGTGAGCTTTGGCTAACATTTATACCTGATGATAGTCTCAGGTTGCTTCAAACAAGTCATCGAAATTGTCAAGTTCATATTGACATTGTCGAACTTTGACCTGGGTTCTGAAACTCTAGACTACCTTGTTTGTATCATATTGCCTAGTCCGAATAGTGGGAAATTTCATACATAGTATATTATCAATTTCAAGCGTTGCATGCCTGAAATTCTCCAAAGTAAAAACTCCACAACGAATAGGAAAAGATGCCCAGTTAGATTTTTTGGCTTTCTTTAGGGATTGGGTTAAACCATTTCCCACAATTTGATAGGAAACCTCTCGGGCTAGGAGCTTATCGGGTACATAGAAAGGGAGGACATGAGGGGCAGCAAGGTTTCCATAAATCCTAACATAAGTGAATGATTCTTCCCCAAACCATTTGCCAATAGTTGTAAAGTCATCCAAAGCTTCTCTTGAAAACCTAGCAGGGTTTTCATCCAAAATGACTTGGTACAAGGGTAACATCATTCCATGGCATATTTTATAAAAAAGGGGTTGGTAATTGGACTCCCTGAGGATTTTATGGTAAAGGGTCTTGAAGGGCCCATTTCCCATAGATGGAAAGTCAGAGGTGAAACATACTGCGTCCATAATATAAGCACTCATGTAGAAAGGGGGCACGATCTTGCTAGTAATATTGTGTTTACTTCAGTAGGCTAGGATCTGAGAGATTAGATTGTTGGATAGGATAGTGGCCCAATCCATAATATAGGCTTTAGAGGCAGCGTCTATTAGTTGAACCCATTCTATTGTGAATTTCTGTGTATTAGGTTGCCCAAAAAGTCTACACATCATAGCAGCTATGTGACAATGAGGACCAACAAGGGAGACAAGAGAACACATACCCTTGTCTTCATGTTTGTGCTTGCTTGGCTCGCGCCTCCACTACCTTATCGGATTCGACTGAGCTTCATTTTCTGCGGCAAACCTCTGAAGAAATTGCGCATTATAGATTTTTTGTGGCTCTAGCAGATGATACATTCTTCTCAAATCTTCAGCTTTAAATGACCCAATTAGCATCCTTTTCCTAAGTTTTATGAAGGTTCTATCTGCGATGTTTACATCGTCAATAATCCATTTGACCAAATCTGTGTATGGCATAATGTTTGGACGAGCCACAATTCAATGGAGATGGGAATTGGCGACGTCTGCCCAAGTGGTTTCCAAAGTTGATGTAGTGTCATCTGGCGCCATGACTTATCTTGTAACTACTCTGGGTTCTTCTTCTTCAAATAGTTTATATATTGCTTCCCAAGAAGAACACCCGGAGTCGGTAGTGCATGTTGTATTAGAGAAAAATTGAGGCATCTTAGTAACCTCTGCAATAGGTGGAGTCGGCTATGGTGGCATGGTTGGTTTCTTGTTCTTCTTAGCAGCGCTTGACATTTCACCTGATTTCTGTTTATTGGGGCTAACCTGTAACAGAGAGAATGTGGAGAATAAGGAGGAAAACTTAGACTTCGAACTTAAGGGGAAAATGGCGATCATGACATGAAAACAGGCATTTAACAGAAAATATTGAAACATTAAATGGAATCAATCAAATCATTTACATTATCGAGAACCATCAATACCGTTATAACTAATCATAAATGAAAAATCGTGGGTTCACACACTCTGTGTACAGGTCAACGCTCTATTGGCTCATTTCGCATTACAAGTTTTCTTGGCACACACATTTTCCAGTTTGTGAAACCTTCCTTTAGCTGATATGCGATAGGTTAACCTTTAAGATATGTGGCAAAAGGTTGGTTGTGTAAATTATCGCATCTGGAGTTACCTTGGCAAGAGTCGTCTTCATTGTTGCGATGTGATATAAGTAGTGCACAACGAAAACTCCAATGAGTACTTTTTGTGATATCGCAAAAAGTGTTATCGGGAGGTCAAAGTTGTGTTAACAAATGGGAAATGCCGATATAACTTTTGCGATGTTCTTTTTACGATAAATGGTGTGGTTTGTTGGTGGGGCCGATTCTGAATTTTGCACACGTGGAGGGTTTTCTCTTTATTAAAGTTATATAAGACCTATTGTTAGTTCATTGAGCCTTAGGCAGATTGCATTGCGTTTTTACTTGAAGGCCTACTATGTTCTAACCTATGTGATTGTCGATATGAGATATATGATGGCTCTTATCAACTTTTGCTTAAGATATTTGATTTCCAAATAGATTTTAAGCCTAAGTGCGGATAGCATATTTTTTGGTTTTTCAAGAATCTTGTTTCATTTAATTATGAAAAAAAATTGTCTTAAAAATTTTGAAGGGTCCCCATTATTGCTAAGTTAACTTATCAAATTATAATGGGGGTTGTTGAGTGACACAACAAAACCTAACATGCCACTCTCCTTCAAAAAAAGTGTTGTCCTCAACGCTTGAGTAGTTTTGGATGCTTCTGTATAAAATTCTCGTCCTCCCAAGTGGAATCTTTAGCGGGTAAGTTCTTCCACTTAATGAGACACTCTAAAATTGATCGATTGCATAGTTGTCAGGTTCTTGTTTCCGTGACTGCTTCAGGCTCCAATATGATTTTTCCTTCCTTGTCAAGTTCTGGGAATATTGTGCAACACCTTGTAAAGGCCATAGTACTTGGGTGATAATTCATTATCTTTCTTAGCTTGCTTGAGAGACATTTGTTTGTAAGGTTGTAGCTGTAAAAATACCCAATCGCCTATGTCAAAACTCCTTCAGTGCGATGTTGATTTGCCTATTGTTTCATTCAATTCTGTGATAGAGTGAGATTATCCTTTAAGAGTTGGAAAACTTGTTGTTGATGCTCGATGTGATCTTCCACTGCTTGAACCTTAAAATGTTCTCTTAAAGATGATGTGATAGACAGTGGATGATGTCCATAAAGTTCCATAAACGGGGTCATTTTTACTGTAGTATGGAAATAAGTGTTAGACCACCATTCAGCGAGAGGTAACCACTTGACCATTGGTTTGTTTATCAAGCACAAACAAAACTTGGGAGAAACAAGTTGTGGAGGTGTTAAATAATTTTTTGGAGAAAACGAAAAGGTTGGGACTTAAGAAAAGAAGAAAATTAAAGTGAAGGTTTGTTTATCAAGTACAAACAAAAACTAAGAGAAACAAGTTGTGGAGGTGTGAAATAATTTTTTGGAGAAAAGGCAAAGGTTGGGACTTAAGAAGAAAATTAAAGTGAAGATAAGTTGTGGAGGTTACCAAAGGGAAATTGAACCAAGGGAAGAATCAAACCGTGGTATCAAAGCATGGTATAAGAGAAATTGAACCATGGTATGAAGAAGGGAAAGCAACCATAAAAGAAAGCTTAGAGCCTCATTTTGATCATTCTATTTTGGCATTTTACTTCTAATTTGGAGAGTTTGCTTGAGTTGTTGAGCCAAGTCAACCAATGTTGTCTAACACCGGACTTTCCAAGCAGAAAATCCCAACTCTTTTGGTGAACCTACAGTGTCACCCCAGGAGAGAAATTTGGAGCTCACTAGATATTTCTTTTCCTAAATTTTGTGAGTCATTTCATCTTTCCAACAGGTGAGACAAATTTCGTCAGGACGACGTAGTAGCAAAAATAGAATTGCTTGAAGGAAATTGTTGGGGAAATTTGCCTCAAGAATTTGCAGGAATTTCGCTTAGAGAAGGACGAATTTCCTTGTGGAGTTTCAAAGCCCAAGACTATTGCATTTGTGTGGGCCGAATTCTTCTCCCTTAGGGCATGCATTGGGGTTTTTCTGGGTCGTTTTGTTGAGCAATTGTTAAGCATCTTGGTGTCGGGAATTAGTTGAAATTCTTCTCTACCATTTCAAAGCTATTTTCTCAAAGATTTCTTATTTATTTGGGGGAGAAAATTCGAGATAATTTGCAGCAGATATTCTTAGTGGGACGCAAAACCCATGAATACAAAAACTGATGACATATTGAGTTAAGCTTTGTCATGAATGAATGTCCTCAATTCAGTGAGGTTAGAGACAATGTCAGTAGTAAGAAGAGTTCTTGTACATCTTGAGTCTGCATGTGGCCAAAATGTATTATGTTAATTTGCATTGTATGATGTTTCTTTGACATCCTATATTGGTAGATCTGGGAGAGGGTGAATGCAGATTCTAGAGAAGGTGCAGGTTTACGATTTTTCCTGCACCCGTGGCACCATGGTGGAAAAGGAGACATGCAAGAGATGTAATTCCACCTTTTGTTATTGTAAATGTTCTCAAAATTTGCAAGTCTTTCGGTAAATTACCCATATAGGCATACCAATATAGCTATAAAGGAACTGCACAACCATCTCTCACAACAATTAAATAGAAACCCCCCTCCTGCTCAGTTTATGGAGTACTTGTGCTTGATGACATGAACAAAACATGTATGCAGGGACTCTCTCCAACACTGGACAAAACTAATGTCCTTCACATCTCCACTATCCAAACAAATTGTTCTACATACAATCGACCCCTTCAAAAAATGTGCAAAAATAGACCTCTACACATAGGATTATAAAATGTGGTCTCAACTCAGCGTGAAATTTTAACTCCACTTCACAGGCTATGAATAACAACTTCAACCTATTATCTATGTGGAATTCCCTCAACCTTCAATCTTTCTCCGCTTCTCTGCACCCTCTGCTCCACAGGCTTACAAATGGCTCCT
Source organism: Pinus tabuliformis (assembly GCA_031772625.1). NCBI lineage: Eukaryota > Viridiplantae > Streptophyta > Pinopsida > Pinales > Pinaceae > Pinus > Pinus tabuliformis. The sequence continues at coordinate 531,943,116 of CM062814.1, forward strand.
CCTCTTCTTATATGTGAGATGGACAAAATTAGCTTCTTCACCTTGGCTCTATCTCGGCCCTTTCACCTTGGCTCAATTGCTCTTTGTGCAAACAAGATCTCTACTGAACGACTATTTAGCTTCCTCCATGAGATGCTCATTATAGCTAGGTTTTGGTAGCCTTCAACAAACAATTGAACAAACCTCTAAAAAAACTTAGTGATCGTCTCTAAAACATATCAAAACTCAACCGTTGGTTCTGATACCATTTGTTTGTATTTACAACCTGCATAGAATTACATAAAAAGAAATAACGACACAGAGAAAAATTGAATCATTCACACAACATGAAACTTACATTATAAACCCTCTTGACAGTGTGTCAAGCAAACATCATTCACACAACATGAAATTTACATTATAAACCCTCTTGACAGTGTGTCAAGCAAACATCCACAAGGAAAAGTAAAGTCTTTTATTGATAAAAAGAAAATTTACAACCCAAATCAACCCATCTCTCAAGATACACAGATATATCTTACTTGGCACCGTTACATGCATTACACAAACTGCCATCAATTTTGCAAACCAGCACTATCATATAAACTACCAAAAAATTTAGATGAAATAGATTTTGGCTTTTACAATTTCAATTAAAACTGTTATTACAAATTCTAAAAAAAACACATCAAAGCAGGTTAAATAAAAAAACTATCATGGCAACCGCTCTCAAATTCTTAACAAATATTCATGCAGACATAATAACCTACATTGGCATGATTTTTAGTGTCCAAGACTGGGAAATTTAGCATTGAAATTTGAAACCCTGGCATTCTCATCTATCTTCGTTGAGTTGGAAACTGACATGGTTATGGTCATAGAAGCCATCCATGGCACTAAAAGTCAATTGCTAAGGAAACCCAACAGCGAATACAATGTAGGTAGCTCTTGCAAATGGTGATTGGCTCTAGCTTTTCAGTCATTCGATGACTACAAACGATGGGAAGGGTGTCCAGATGGCTCAAGAGTTAAATCTGATGTTTTATTTCAATTATTAACCCAAAAAAAATTATATATGATAACCAAAAACTTAACAGTTCACCAAGAACACTCCAAATTAACAATCTTGGGGATGACGAGGTTATACTTACACAACAAAATATAAAATCTCCAAAATTTTATACCTGTAAATGAATAATTTCCATCCACCACCTTTCTCGGCCATTAGGTTTACGTTAGGTCAAAACTGCAAATTAAACTTGGGTCTAAACAAATTCATAGGATAAAAAAAATTAACATTACTTGTATCTATCTACAGATCTGTTGAGGGATTAAAGGGATAATAACAAATTTCAATGAGTTTTTTTTGTATTACTGGTAAATGCACCATAAAAGATGAGCTCCAATCAGTCGTTCCTCCAACTACGTCCAACACCGTAGAAAACTGCAGCCTGTAACTTCTTGTCCCAATCAAACGTGCAGCTGACACTTTCCGGTAAGTTCCAAGCCTCTATTGGAAGGCCCTCTTCAAACTCTCTTGATGTCTCCTCACTTCAAAAGTTCCAAACCTCTATTGGAAGGCCCTCTTCAAACTATCTTGATGTCTCCTCATTTCAAATAGGCATTCCCCGGTTCTATACATCACCCCAGCCTGTGACCAATAACCCAGGTGTCGTCTCCTCATTTGAAATGGGAGATCCCCGTGTTCCAGATATCACTTTAGTGCACAATTTTCCAGTTATTGCGGTTATTGCTCCAGGCTATTACAGACTCTGAAGCATAATTATTCTAAGTATTTCCTTTGTAATAACAGTACCAGAGCTATTTTCACGTTGGGTCATGGAATTAGCCAAATGAGACTGTCAGCGTCAGCAGTCAGATAACAACAGCATATCCATCCAACGGGCATCAAAGTGTACTAATGACTCCATCCCTTTCCATATCCATCTTTCTCTTCGATCGTTTGCATGAGACAATCAGCATCCAGCAGGTGCCAACAAAGCAGATCCATGGAGCAGGCATCAGGTATACTCAGGAATCGAATTAACTGTGATCTCCCGCAATGGAGACACATAGGCTCGATCTTGAGCGATGGACATAAAATCAGTTGACATCGTCTTAAAGACTACAGCGAGTGCTTAGTGATCTGTTGCTGCTGCCAACTACCAGACGCTGACATTAACTGGTGCAAAAACTCAAAACGAAAAATTGGATATAACAAAAGATAAAAAAGAAACACCAAGTTCATTCCATTATCCAACCTGGAATCTGTCCAAACACTCTTATTACAAAGGGAAATTTCTAAAACAATCATACAAGTAAAACAATTAGACAAGTGGGACATCTGGAACAGTGGAATGATGGTTTGAGATGAGGAGATAACACCCCGATATTCTGGAGTGATATAAGATGAGATAATTATATTTATGTCCAACTAGTGACCACAAACTTTGTCCAGACTGCTCCCAATGATTTTTATACAATGTGGGAGAACCAAAAGGTTTACTAAAAAGGACTCGCACCAAGTTCATTCCATTATCCAACCTCCTGGAATCTGTCGAAACACTCTTATTACAAAGGGAAATTTCTAAAACAATCATACAAGTAAAACAATTATACAAGTGAGACATCTGGAACAGTGGAATTATGGTTTGAAATGAGGTGATAACAACCTGATATTCTGGAGTGATATAAGATAAGATAATTATATTTATGTCCAACTAATGACTACAAAGTTGGTCAGGACTGTTGAGCACAAAGTTGGTCAGTACTGTTGAGCGCACAATAATTTTTACAATGATTTTTATACAACAATAATTTTTACAATGATTTTTATACAATCTGGGAGAACCAAACGGTTTACTATAAAAAAAATTAGGATGCATGAATATAAAAGGTACAATACAGGATTTATAAAAAAAAATTAGGATGCATAAATATAAAAATTACAATACAGGATTTAAAATTAGGATGCATGAATATAAAAAGTACAATACAGGATTTATAGCACAATGATTTTTATACAATCTGGGAGAACCAAACGGTTTACTATAAAAAAAAATTAGGATTAGGATGCATGAATATAAAAGGTACAATACAGGATTTATAGGATTTGTAGAATGCATGAATATAAAAGGTACAATACAGGATTTATAGGATTTGTAGAATGCATGAATATAAAAAGTACAACACAGCAACATAAAAAGATATAATGTATAGAATACCCTGACAGAGAAAATCTAGAGACTAATGGAATCAGAGTCATCTCTCCTAAAATCATCCGAAGACACTAAAAAAAATTCCATAAGAGTTTGGAGTTGGCGCATTGCTGAGCTCTAGAAGATCTATTCCGTCTTTCAGGGACGGATCTGAGACGTCTTCCGTCTTTCAGGGACGGATCTGAGAAGGTTTGGGTTTGGATCTGGAACGGATCTGAGAAGGTTTGGCTTTGGATCTGGAACGGTTTTGCAGCTGAGATGTGGTGGGGTATGCGGGGTGAGATATAGTGATATGATATATATAGAAGAGGAAATGCCTAATTTTTTTAAATGAAGAGACAACACGGCAATTTGAGAAGAGCCCTCCAAAACACACAAAAAAGCGTCTAACGAATATTCAGTTGGGACAATTTACAGAATGCAGTTTACTACTCCATCGGAGGAACACACAGTGATATGATATATATAGAAGAGGAAATGCCTAATTTTTTTAAATGAAGAGACAACACGGCAATTCGAAAAGAGCCCTCCAAAACACACAAAAAAGCGTCTAACGAATATTCAGTTGGGACAATTTACAGAATGCAGTTACTACTCCATCGCAGGAACACACACGCTGCTGAAATAAAGCGGATTGTGGTTCCTCTTTCGGGGTAAAATACCATAATTAAAAAAGTGCATGCTTAGTGATAGCAGGGAGTTTAATACAACTGGACCAAATAGAAGCCCTAAAACGATATGTCCACAGACCCCACTCCGACCCTAAAACACGGAGGGAAAGGGTTTTATGTTAAATAGAAACAACAACAAATTGGCCACTGTCTGCCAAATGCGTTTTGGATGGCTCTATATGAGAATCCCTAAAACAATATGCCGTAGGACCCCATGACCCCACTCCGGCCAAAAAAACCTATGGGAGGGTTTCATTTAAAGGGGGGAAAAATTAGAAATGCTTGTAACCCAAAAGAAAAGTGATATCATACCTGGAGAGCTTCTCTAATTGGGTACAGAGAGCAAAGATCAGCAGACAGCTATGGGTTTAGCAAGAAGGCACTCTAAAACAATTTTCAAATTCAGAATGTGAAACACTTTGGCAACATAAATAATATACCCTAGTCTTTCACGGATCAGGAAACTTTTGAGCCCTGCTCCATTTTTTTTAATTGCCGCTACAGATTGCAGTAGAAGAAATTGATGTGGACAAACTAACACGAATGTGGATCTCTGAAGGTCTGGTAATGACAAACCATTTGATGAGTATGGCTTGATCACAGTTGCTCGATCTCGAACAGCCAAGAATCTGCAATTAGATGCCTCTAATACAATATCAATTAGTTGGGTTTTGTATTATCTACTAGCCCTTCTAGATCCACATTTGTACACTGTGAACGCATCAATTTCTTCATACTGCAAGAAAACCGCTCCTGAGCCCTGCAAAACTGGTCTCTAGGGCCGTCGATTCAGAACTGTAAGATAAAATTTATGAGGAAGGCAAGAAGATGAAGATACAGCCGTGCCAACAAGGAATCCATAAACCACGCCTCATGCATTGAACGGGATTGACACGTTTTTAAAATTTCAGGTATCCGCGTGGAAAACAAATGCTACTTTCCAATCAACTTAGCTTCAATTTTCCGCGTTGAAAGCAACAGCTATTTTTAAAAAGAGACATCGAAAAATAAATACTTTGCAGTTTGGCCGTAATGGTTTTATTGTTTTATACTTTCCGGATTTGTAGGTTACGATTTTTATTTTTTTATGGGTTTGGATGCATTTTTATTTTGGATTTATCAAGTACTGATCAAAGTTAATTGATTAAATCTACGTGTAAATCATTTTTTAGAATGAAAAAAGATTTGATTTTTCTTGGCATTTGGTAGATACGCATGCTCGCAAGTGTAGTGGAATGGTGGAAGTATAGAGAACACACTTGGTAGATACGAGCCAAAGCAAATGGAATGGTGGAACAATAGAGAGAGCACATATCACTGGCAACATAGGAGGAAGTTGATGATATTGAATAGGGTGGCATGCAAGAGTGAAGAGATTTCTGATACTGAAGTGCTTGAGTCGTTGTTTGTTGGATATCTGATTTGAGCTCGGAGAAAAGGAGGTACAACCAATACTTCCTCACCATGGAGCTATACTAGAGGCTTAAAGAAATTTTGGGGAAAGTCATATTCAATCATAATGCCAACCACAATGCACTCCTCCTTAGGATGGAAGAGCAACACATATTGTATGAAATCATGGATCAATGCATTGAATGAGTCCCCCTGCACGATCGAGTGCCTCCTCCTTTAGCTAATCGCATTCCTCTAGTATAGGGCACTGATCATCTGACTATGACCATTGAGTTGAGAGTCTCATTCTACAGGGCAATATGATGTGTAAGGGTGTCTGTCTGTCATCAAAGTTGAAATTTTGCTCATTTCGGCCCAAATAAAAATTTAAAAAAATCTAAAAAATAATAATAAAACAATAAGTATACAAAACATTTAAATAATGTTGGCTCATAAAAAAATTTGTACGTGAAGGAATTGGATCCCTTTGGGCTCATGTTAGATCCGTATTTAAGATGGATTTATGTTGGTTGAGCCGAGAGACTCATTCTACAGCCCAGTATGAGGGGGATATGTAAGTTTGTTGGTACGTCTATCCATTGAGTTGACATGTTCTACTTTAAAACAAAAATAACCATGTCCACTATAATAAATAAATAAAAAAATGGAGTTGTCTTTAATGTGACTTTTTGGACTTTTCGAATCCGACGGAAAAAATTGAGGTGAAATCTTGAAACGCGTCCACAAATGAAAATCTCTCATAATCTTGATTTGTGTTATTTAAACTGGTTTTTTCACTGTATATATCAATTTAGCACCTGAAAAAGCCCATAGGGCACTTCTATTGTGCAGGGATTACCCATCAAGCTTGTGCTTTCAATAAATCCCTGTCGGATTTTAGAGAAATTAGACCATAAAAGCTTCCAAAAAATCTTACTAAAAAACTCTTAAGTACAGTGATGTGTGGTTTGACGGTAAGTCACATGGGCGAAGCCCGGGAGGACCGAAGTTCAAATCTCATTGAGTACAGTGACCTGCTGTGGTGGCGGCTAGAGGGGCGGACCCCCCTCCCGTGGGTGTGCTCTTGCTAAAATCATAGGATCTTAGTATACCCGACTTGCAGGCGGTTGGTTATGCTCTTGGTGTTATAGTGGCAGCCATGAGGTTTGATCTTGGGTCTCCCGTGGATTAAACTTGATAGTTACCGATTCACCATGTGTTAAAAAAAAAAAAAAAAACTCTTAAAAAATGAATATGTTATAATGTAATTAGAAGTAAAAAAAAAATGTGTGAGTAAAATGTGTAAATTTTATGCTTTTCAAAAATATTTCAACAGTGAATTTAAATGAACTATTTGAAGATCTATGTTATAGATATCAATTTTATATATATTTATATATTGTAAAAAAATTGTTAAAATAAAATATTTTAATGTTGTATATAAAAAAAATATTCAATGTGGGTTATCAATAAAATATTTTAATACAAATTAATATTGACATATACTTAAAAATATATTAAAAATAAGAAACCATTTTAATTTTCACTATAAAATGTCTCGATGTACATGTTATGTAAAATATTTTAATACAAATTAATATTTTTTTTTTTTTTTCTGAATATGCTTAAATCTATTATCGTACAAATCAAAAATACAAAATAGAGTACATTGGGCAAGGCTGAGAAGATTTGCCTGTTCGCCCTTGCCTTGCTGTGTTATCAGATCCAAAATTGAAAGGATTCAAAATTGGAATTGTAGCCGACACAGTTACATAACATAAAATGACTGGAACAACACCAAGACACCAGGACCATGAACTGGCCCGGACAAAGACAAACAGACATATGGACAAAGACCAATGACACCTGAACCATTACAGTTGACACCTGAACATTACATTCGACCCATTGACAGAGATAATGCCGCCACATAGCCGAGATACACATCGAGATCCCAATCAAAATTACAGAGATTACCGGGACGAGTTCAATCCTCATCAGTAGTCTGGGGCGCCTCTGCAATTCGACACCCAAAGCGGAGCGCGTCCTCTGAATCTGAAAGCTGGATGACCGCATCTGGGCTTCCCTCTCGGGCTAGCCTGCTCGGACCAGCATAATCAGCATGCGTAGAAGGGCCAGCATCCGGGTCATAGTTGGTGGCAGGGCGCTCAAGATCCAGCCCACGTTCACGACCAGGCGCATACCAACTCGGCCCAGGTTCACGTCCATGTGTCGACCAGCCTGCTCCAGCTCCAACCGGAAGGCACGCAATAGGGGAATTCTCCCTGTTGGAGCGCTGCCCTTCCGGCAGAGTCGCATCCTCTACATTCTGAGTGAGTCCAGGCTCGACCTCGATCGAAATAACCAAAGTGGAATTGACTTGAGGGCAGGGGAGCCGATACCTGAGCATGGGGGGCTCCCGCTGCCCTTCTTCAGAATTCGGGCCTATGCCATGATGCCCTCCCTCCTCCTCATTGTTGCCCTGAAATCTCTGAGGCAGCGAAGTGACCTCGAGGGAGGAAGAGGGCGAATAGTAATCGTTCTGCGGGAGGGCCCTGCCCTGAATTCCCCCTCTTCGGCTGCCCATACGCGGTCTTGCTCTCGGCATTTCTGCGCTCCCTCCTACACAGGCACTCTGAACTTCAACAGCGACCAGAATTAATATCAGCTCCAAGAACCAACACCAGCGCCAAGAACAGACCCCAGCTCCTAGAACCAACACCAGCGGCAAGAACCAACACCAGCGCCCAGAATCTACACCAGGCTTGCAAACCGGCGGCACACCTCTCAGCTCCTCCTTCCCATTTCCGTCTGAGCGGAGCAGGGTCTCCTTACTATGCTCACTCATACTCTCCTGCCGATCCAGCCTGCACAGTTTAAACCTCATCACAGCGTCGAACTCCAACGTTCTCCCTCGAGCTGAATAGACAGGCATTAATGCCTTCCCTCCCTTGCATTCAAGCGGGTTAATGCCCCGCTGCGCGTGGTACCAACGGACGCCATGGGCATGCCACCTGCCCACGTGATGGCGCGTGCCATTCCCACAGTCTTTATGCACCCGCATCCGGGAAATACAAATTAATATTGACATATACTTAAAAATATATTAATAATAAAAAACCATTTTAATTTGCACTATAAAATGTCTCGATGTACATGTTATGTAAAATATTTTAATGTCAATTATATATATATGTATTATATATCATTTAAAAAAATTATGTATATACTTAGGTATTGAAGGGCTTTTGCAGTGCATTATATTAGATATCATTTTTTGGGATTCAATTGCGTTAATTCATTTATCTATGACTATTTCTATGAGAGGTAGTCGTAACTCACTAATTTCTCTTGATTTTTGAATAGTCCACTTAGCCACTATCATTTAATTTTTTTTTATGTATATACTTAAGTATTGAGGGGCTTTCGCAGTGCGTTATATTAGATATCATTTTTTGGGATTCAACTACGTTAAGTAAGTCATTCATCTATGACCATTTCCATGAGATGTAGTCGTAACTGACTAATTTCTCATGATTTTTGAATAGTCCACTTAGCCACTCAGTGGGATTGAAACTAGTGAAATTTGAATAGAAGTAAGTCATTCATCTATGACCATTTCCATGAGAGGTAGTCGTAACTAACTAATTTTTCATGATTTTTGAATAGTCCACTTAGCCACTCAGTGTGATTGAAACTAGTGAAATTTGAATAGAAGTAAGTCATTCATCTATGACCATTTCCATGAGAGGTAGTCATAATTAACTAATTTTTCATGATTTTTGAATAGTCCACTTAGCCACTCAGTGGGATTGAAACAAGTGAAATAAATCACAAAGCATCAATCATCTCTTCTGGGGCTTGCACCCGGTAACCAGGACTTCTCGGGAGCTCACCCATCCCAGATCACCTCTGGCTCAAGCGCGCTTAACTGTGGAGTTTTCCCCACAATCAAACCCGCTTAGCTTGCTACCCCATTTGCGAAAGCTTAGCAAGTATTGTGCCTCTTGAACCATTCAAGTAAAGCTCCCTTCACTCTTTTGTATTTAAGTATTGAGAGGCTTTCGTAGTGCATTATATTAGATATCATTTTTTGAGATTCAACTGCGTTACGTAATTCATTCATCTATGACCATTTCCATGAGAGGTAGTCGTAACTGACTAATCTCTCATGATTTTTGAATAGTCCGCTTAGCCACTCATTGCATCGGGTGATGCTCACATGGGTGAAGAAGTGGGATTGAAACTAGTGAAATGAATCACATAAACTCAATCATCACTTTTGGGGCTTGCACCCGGCAACCAGGACTTCCCAGGAGTCACCAATCACAGATTTCATTTGGCTTAAGTGCGCTTAACTGTGGAGTTTTCCCCACAATCAATCCCACTTAGCTTGCTACCCATTTGCAAAACCTTAACAAGTATTGTGCCTCTTGAACCATTCAAGTAAAGCTCCCTTCACTCTTTTGTATTTAAGTATTGAGGGGCTTCTGCAGTGCATTATATTAGGTATCATTTTTTGGGATTCAACTGTGTTAAGTAAGTCATCCATCTATAACAATTTCCATGATAGGTAGTCATAACTGAGTAATTTCTCATGATTTTTGAATAGTCCACTTAGCCACTCATTGCATCGGGTGATGCTCACACGGGTGACGAAGTGGGATTGAAACTAGTGAAATGAATCACATAGCATCAATCATCACTCCCGGGGCTTGCATCCCATAACCAGGACTTCCCAAGAGGTCACCCATCCCAGATCGTCTCTGGCTCAAGCGCGCTTAAGTGTAGAGTTTTCCCCATAATCAAGCCCACTTAGCTTGCTACCCCATTTGCAAAACCTTAGCAAGTATTGTGCCTCATGAACCATTCAAGTAAAGCTCCCTTCACTCTTTTATATTTAAGTATTGAGGGGATTTCATAGTGCATTATATTAGATATCATTTTTTTGGATGCAACTGCGTAATGTAAGTCATTCATCTATGACCATTTCCATGAGAGGTAGTTGTAACTGACTAATTTCTCATGATTTTTGAATAGTCCACTTAACCACTCATTGCATTGGGTGATGCTGTGGGGAAAACTCCACAATTAAGCATGCTTGAGCCAGAGGCGATCTGAGATGGGTGACCTACTGGGAAGTCCTGGTTACCAGGTGCAAGCCCCGGAAGTGATGATTGACACTATGTGATTCATTTCACTAGTTTTAATCCCACTTCTTCACCCCTGTGAGCATCACCTGATGCAATGTGTGGCTAAGTAGACTATTCAAAAATCACGAGAAATTAGTCAGTTATGACTACCTCTCATGGAAATGGTCATAGATGAATGACTTACTTAATGCAGTTGAATCCCAAAATATGATATTTAATATAATGCACTGCGAAAGCCCCTGAATACTTAAATACAAAAGAGTGAAGGGAGCTCTACTTGAATGGTTCATGAGGCACAATACTTGCTAAGGTTTTACAAATGGGGTAGTAATCTAAGTGGGCCTGATTGTGGGGAAAACTCCACAGTTAAGCGTGTCTGAGCCAGATGCGATCTGGGAGGGGTGACCTCCTGGGAAGTCCTAGTTACCTGATGCAAGCCCCAGAAGTGATGATTGACGCTATGTGATTCATTTCACTAGTTTCAATCCCGCTTCTTCACCCCTGTGAGCATCACCCGATGCAATGAGTGGCTAAGTGGACTATTCAAAAATCATGAGAAATTAGTAAGTTACGACTACCTCTCATGGAAATGGTCATAGATGAATGACTTACTTAACGCAATTGAATCTCAAAAAATGATATCTAATATGTATATACTATGAAAAAGTTAAGTTTTGTGGTTAAAATGTATAGTTGGTCCTGGTTACCGGGTGCAAGCCCCAGAAGTGATAATTGACATTATGTGATTCATTTCACTAGTTTCAATCCCACTTCTTCATGGCTGTGAGCATCACCCGATGTAATGAGTGCTACGTGGATTATTCAAAAATCATGATAAATTACTCAATTACGACTATCTCTCATGGAAATGGTCATAGATGAATGACTTACTTAACTCAGTTGAATCCCAAAAAATGATATCTAATATATATATATATATATTATGGAAAAATTAAGTTTTGTGGTTAAAACATATATTTCGTCCTATATATACTCTATACAACATTTGAAAACACAATTTTTTTTTTTTTTTTTTTTTTTTTTTTTTTTTTTTTTTTTTTTTTTTTCCGAAGAAAAAAGCTGTAACCTTTTATTAAAAAATGAAAAGTTACAATTGCAGATGCATGATGCATTTCCATAAGCTGCCCAATGGACTCGAGTGCCATGGCACCCTTCGCAACGTTGCTAAACAAACGTGCAAAAAATGAAGAGAAAAGAAGAGAGAGAGAGAGGAGAGGAGGGAAGAAAGGAAGAACTGAGCATCATATAAAACTCACGCTTCAGGTTTTCCTTCCTTTTTTCTTTTCGACCTTGCGCCACTCTCCTTGAGTGGGCTCGATCGTGGCTAAGACTAACTGTGTTTCTGCTTTCTGTGTGCCTAATTCCTTGTCTGAATCTGATGTGTCTGATTGATGGTGCCGCTTTATCCCTCCCATGATCTGGTCATCAGTAGTCTTCTCTGCCTGATTTGGGTAAAGCTGTGATGCCTTGGTGTCTGATGTGTTTCCCTTCTGATTTCCCATTTCTTGGGAGACCTCCACTTTCTCTGTGGTGGTATCTTCCTCTTCGGCTTCTGATTCTTCATCTTCTGAGACCGGAGGGGAAAAGAACCATCCTTTCTTCTGTTTTCCTTTCTGCTTCCTTTTGCTATTAACTTTTTTAGCTTCTGGACATGTGCTTTGCAGGTGCCCTGTTTGTCTACAGAGTCTACACCTAAAAGCAGTATTTTCGTAGTCTAATGCTTGCATCCAGTCTTGTTGTTTGTAGATCAGCCTTATGTTGTCCGGTAGCCCTCTACTTAGATCCACTTCCACACAAATTCGTGCAAAAGTGTAGATCCTTTCATCAATCCTTTCCGTATCTGTTTTGATGTATTTCCCTATGCTGTTCCCTATTCCTTCTAATACTCGTTCGCTCCAGAAATGTAGAGGAAGATTGTGTAGACGGACCCAGACCGGCATTTTGGAAACTGTCATTTTATTTGGATCGAAGTCTGTAAACCATGGGGTCATGAACAGCCCCGCCGTTCCCCAAAACCAAGGTCCAGCATTGATGATTGTATCTCTGGCTTCCCTGGATGCAAATCTGACTATGAAGAACCCTTTGGAGCATAAGTGTATCTCGCATTCCATGGTCCAATTGACAAAGATCCAATGAAATAGCTTCGTAGGTGTTGGCCAAAAGCTGTTGAATCGGCATATGAGGGCCTGCGATTCATATGTCTCAACATAGTTATCCAGCCCTGTGGAATCAAAATTAAGGGCTGGAGTTTGCCCTAGCTGGTCTACTATGTATGGCCGGGGTGTGTATCCGCCTTGATCTGGGGAGGATCCCGATTCTCTGTTGCCTTGGAGAATATTTTTGTAGGATGGAGCTCCTTTAGATTTATTCTGGGGTGCTGTTTTCCCCTTTTCCCCTCCTGTGCTGCTTGGCTGTCCCTGGGCTGGTGCCCCTCCTCTCAGCCTAAGGTTCAAGACAATGGTTTCTCCTGGGCTGATCTCGTAGCTTCCCAAGGTTCTGTTGTCCTGGAGAGACCACCTGCCACTGACTAAATGTTGGATCTGGCCAGGATAGCCAGTCAAAGCACAAATTTGCTGCTTTAACAGCGAAACATAGCTATCTCCACTTACCCAGATTAAGATAGATTTCTTTTCAGGGGTTTTAATGAAAATCTGGAAACGATTATTGGTTACCTGATGTCTGTTGTTTATCTGAGCTCTGTCTGAATCGGTGTCTGTGCTGGTTGCCAGGTGGTCCGGCTGTGTGCGTTCTTCCAGGTCGTGCCTCTTATTGGGTCGATCTGCCTTCAGGGAAGCGTGTCCTCCGCTCATTTGGTGCCTAAACCTGCCGATCTGATTCCTTGGTTCTGAATAGACTTGAAAGCTGCTCCGATCTGTTAGATCCGGCCTGGATCTGAGAAATTTGGGCCGAGCATTTGTGTGGTGGGTTGGATCTGCTACATGCAGTCCCCCATCTTTACATGCAAGGTGTGGCAAAGGGGCGGTATGAGGTCTGAGCCCAAACTCTGCTTCAGCTGTGAATGTAGGGCTGAGTGTGCTCGTTAGAACCCAGAAAACGTGTTCATTCAAGGCCTCTCCTCCGTCTACAATCCTTTCGCTCCTTGTCGCCCTTGGCTCTGAATCCGTTATGGGTTCTAACCCTAGCAGATCCGTATTTCTCTTCAAACTCCCCAGAAATTCCAAGACCCGCCTGAGATCTGCCACACGACGGAAGCCTTTGTATAGCTCCACCATGGAATCGTGCTCTCTCTGTTTCACTGCCGTTTTGTCATTCCAGATCTGCCTGGAAGATTTGGCCACGTTTTCTATCGCTGCGAAAAAAGAAAAAGAGGGGGCCGATATCAGATCCGTCACATATGTTTCAGGGTTCCTGCAACCCTCGTACAGACCGGAGATTGTAACCACCGCGGGAGCCATGGAAAAGCAGGTTTTGGGTTCGAGTCCTTTGGAAATTCTCTTATTATGGAATCTAATTCCATTTGAAAACACAATTTAAACAATGAAAAATAACACATTGTATTTTGCACTCCAAGGAAATTTGTACATGAAAAAATTGATCCCTATGGATCTATATTGGTTTACATGGTTTTTATTGTTAGTGTTACCTAGTTGTTTAAACTCATCTAATAGGGATTACATCCTAAGTTTTAGTCTTGTCTCATCATACGTATTTTGACAATTATAATGATTTCTTACTGAGTCCTCAAAATTTACCTTTAGTCTCGTTTCGAAACTAGCAAACTAAGACAAACAATATGTAGCACTTGGCTATGCAATATAGATATAGTGTTAATTAAATATAAAATTTAAACTTACAAAAACAAATTACATAGGGAGAAAATATTTATGCTTATTTTAATTAAAATATCGGGAAACAAAAATAAAAGATAGGGAGAAAATATTTATGCTTATTTTAATTAAATTATCGTAAAACAAAAATAAAAGAAAATGGATCAATGGTAAAATGTCATAAGATAAAAGAATTTATCACCCCTATCATAATAAGGCGATTAAAATAAAAAAACATTTCTTATAACGTCTAAAGTATACCTGCACTTAAATCGCCCCAACTATCATGAAAATATTTAGAAAGTTTTTCTTCAATCTAAAAACAACCCAGCTAATTCAAATTTTTTTTAAGTTTAGCCAATATGAATAAAATCGATTGTACTTCTAAGACATAATATGTGTTTTGAGGACGTATAGGGAAATACAAAAATAATTTCAACTTAGAATTAAACTTGAGTTTGTTGATGATGATAACCACAACGATTTTTACAATCCGTTTGAAATTTTGTTTTATCAAACCTTAAAACAAAGGATTAGGAATGATTTTTCTAAATAAATATTTTATTTTTGGTTTTAGGAAAAAAGGAAATTTATTTGTGAGATTTTTTTGTTGAATTGACGCTTCTGTGATTCATATTAGGTTTACAAGAGATTTTTCGACGTAAATGATAAGATCTATCATTTGTCGACCTGTTTCGAACCAACTAGTGTGATTCATCGTTAGGACAAGTTGAAGAGCCAAATCCAGCTTTGCATGTTAAATAGCTTTGAGCAGAGCCTCCAATGGCTAACTAGGCCAATGGCTAAATTCAAGTGAAGTTTTAGGTTATATAATTTCTATAAAATCTGACAAAAAATAAAGCAAATTTATAAGTGTTTTATAATTTATAACATTAAAATTAAAAGTAATATACTCTATCTAATTTTTCTATATAAGTAAAAGATAACTAACATGAAAGATAAGAGGCTTTCCAAAGTTGCTTCAAATTCCAATGAAAGTCACTTGTAGCATTAGAGAGAATGAAATGAAGATGATAATTCTTTGCTAAATTATTGTAGAATAAAAGAGAACGTCACTCTCCAAAATGTGAATGCATAAAAATTATTATCTTCACCAAATTTTAAGTAGGAAAAAATAGTGTAATAAAGAAATAAAGAATAAGATAAAATTAAGATATTATAAAGAAGTCATTAACCCCTATTTACAAAATCAAAAGTATCTTCCAAAATAAAAATGAACTCTCACAAACCCTAAAATGTCACTAGACAACAAATTTATCACTTTTTTGAAATTAAGGTAGTGAAAGATGAAAAAATATTTTCTTAAAGAGTGTTCCATATGTACCCATATTGGATATTAATTTCAAAACATATAACACAACCACTCTTTATAACTTATTAAACTACCAAATTATAGATATTTTAAAAAATCCTCCTAATTTTTTATCATAAAAACAAAATATTAAAACAAATCAACAAATTCATTTTCATATTTATTAAATTAGTTTTCATCATCATAATCATAAACAACATTGAATCGAGTGCTAAATTAATAATTTTTTTTCCCTTAAACTCTTCAAAACCCTAGGTCATATTTGTTGGCCAACCTTTTCTTTTAATTCTAATCCTCAAAACAAAACTATTTTAATAATTAAAAAAATATATATCATATCTAATTTATTAACAATAAATAATAAATAATATAAAATATTATATCTAATTTATTTCTATACATAATTTTAATGTACAAAGTTTTTAATTGACAAATTAAATAGAGGGAGCAAGCTTGACCAACCTGGATAGATTGAAAGGGAAGCTGCTCGACCATAAGGGAGAGGAAGAATGGATCCTTTTCTCTTCGAGCCAGAGAAGAAAAATGAGGGGGACTGCTGTAGAAATAACCTATAAAACTATCCAAATGGCTTTAGCAGAAGATCCTCCCACTCCTTCTATTCGTGGAGAATATGACCCTTTTACATCTCCCATTTGGTCCGCTAACAACTCCTAACTAGTTGGATTCTTTCCTTAGAGCGGGTAACTAAATACTCTCATCCTTAAAGAAGGTAACTCTTTCCTTCCATAAAAAGAGAAAACCCAGGCAGTAACCATAAACCAGGCAGTAACCTAGCCCCCATAAAGTTCTTCGTCGGAAGCAGCAAGGTCTTCGCAGTCGTCAGTCAGTTGGCAAGAAAATCGAAATGGTTATAAAGATAGAAGATCTCAGGCAGGTGTGAACACAGTGTCAATCATTCATTCAACCCCGTCCGTCTCAGGGGAATGCTGGGTCCATATAATTATGTGTCTCTTAAAGTCACATTTCATAAATGTCCTTTTACACCTATAACTATCTCTAGTAGCCCTCCCTAAATAGATGCCATGTGTGAGATGTGTTAAGATTTATAGGATTTCACTTTGAGGTTGCTCTCATCAACATCTTGTAGGTAAGGGCAAATATGTAGAAACCTGTCCAATACCCATAATAGAAGTATTATCTATTATTGAAGATATCCGAGTTTCCAAAGTAAAAGGTAAAACCTTATTTGAAATGGTTAGATCTGAACCATTGCTTAACTATGTTTGTAACTCTCCCCCACACACATATATATTCAAATTACATCTAATTCAAAACTAAAGAAAAACAAAAACTATTAAAAAACCAAAAAAACAAAAAAAACCAAAAACGTATTATAAAACATCTCTATAATAACATGAATATAAAAATATTCGAAACACCAAAAATATTGCACCTCGATGTTTGAAACGTCCAAATGTGTATGAGCTTATAAGAATATATAACAATAATTGTTCCAAATGATGCAAAGGGGCAATGTAAGAAAATGCAATTGGCTAAGGTGCATGTTTGTGATATTAGAATGGGGTATGTTTGTGATATTAGAATGGGGAATGACAGGTATATAAGAATCAATTAATAATACTATTTATTAATAATAACTATAATTATTTAACTATATTTATAAATTAATATTTAAAATATATTTTTTAATTTTTTAACTATATTTATAACTTAATATTTAAAATATATTTTTTAATTTTTTAACTATATTTATAAATTAATATTTAAAATATATTTTTTAATTAACATTTTTATAGATTTAAATGAACTTTTTAAATTATCAAAATATTTATTTAGTTTCTGTGAATTAGAATATTATCTAAAATATATAAATAAAACATAAATTTGAAATATATATATATATATATATATTTTCGAATTACTAAATTGTAATATTGTATTAATATTATTTATGATTGAAATATATAGAAAACATTTTTTTTAATAATTAAAAATAAGTAAATACAAAAAAATAAAATAAATAAATAAAAAATAAAAAAATATTTTAAATATCAAATACATAATTAACAAAGAAAAATTAAAATAAGCTATAATCTTTAGTATTAAAGATTAGAAATTATATATATATATAATGGGAAAATCTATCATAACTCAGTTGTCAAACCATCAGTGGGGACGTTTTGAGGCCTATTTTTCACCTCAGGATTCTCTATTGTCAGGAACCCCAAGCTCATGAGTGTTCATAAAAATATTGATCAAAGCACTAATAAGAAAATCCTTCTTTTCATTTTTGATGTGGGCTTTACAACTCATGGTTGACCATTGGTGAAACCCTAGTTGCGAACACAACATGGCTAGCCTAAAGGAGGCTTCCACCCATCCGCTAAATGAAGTTGTGGCCTTTCAAGCCCTCGTTGCTTCTCTGTCCAAAAAGCCCCGTAACAAGAAAACATAGGGAAAATTTGTGAAGAAGGCGGAAACTATTCCTTCACTGGCCCTACCCGCTAGTTTCAGAAGAACTTTCTTGGCATTTTCAGAGCAAGCACTAGTGGGAAAGTTCACAAGAATGTGGTCATCCCCAAGATCCATGGAATTGTGACTGGAGAAGACATGGAAACTTCTGATGAAAGGAAATATCAAAATGTATGCATGCGGGAATGGGTTTTTTCTTTTTTGTTCGAGTTAAAGGAAGACAAATATGTAATCTTTCGGAATGGGCCATATTTCTTTGGAGCTCGAGGTATGTATTTAAACAAATGGTCACTAGATTTTGATCCAAATGAAGACATATTGAATGTAATCCTAGTTTGGGTCAAGCTTTTAAGGCTTTTGCTCTCATGTGGGAGTGATGATTGTCTACATGCAATTAGCAATGGGTTGAGGAAATATATGGATAGGGTTGAACCCAAGGGATTTCAATTTGCATGTGCAAAGATCTGCATTGAAATAGATCTTGAGAAAGGGTTGCTCTCATAAATAATTCTCACACAGGGGGAATGAATTCATCGTCAAAGTATTTATTATGAGAAATTTCCCTTTAAATACATAATATGTGATGATTATGGACACTTTGAAAAATATTGTAAGAAGGCTCAAGCAGGAAAATGGGTGGCCACAATAACAAGGCAAGAAGAGCAATCATAGACTCAAAGAAATGGAGGAAATAAGGGGAAATCGATAGTAAACAAACCACAATCCACAAAAGGCAAAAACGTGGCCTCATCTTTAACAAATAATTTTAAGGTATTGCAATCCTAAGAAGGAAATGATAGGGAGTGATTTAGAGGATCAATAAAGTGCTCAAAATTCAAAGTTTTCAAAAGTGCTCAAAACCTATGCCAAAGCGTATATCTTGACGGCCTAAATCCAACACAACTTGAATCGCTCAAAATCGATATCGTATGCTCTCGATATCGCGTTATGATCATTTTCCCAAACATGAAAATAAATCGCAGGTTGGATGTAGGGTTGTTGATTGGGGAGTCCGTACGTTGATTGGGAAGGGTGACTGGACAAGCTAACTTTACATCGTGTACCAATGGCAGGCTTCCAAGTGTCCTATTGTGATTGGTTCGAGTTTGGGCATATTTGATTGGCAGTTGAGTTTTTTTATTTGGGCCAATGGTGGGATCCCATGTGGCCCAGTCATGGGCTTCCATGTGGCACCCCGAGGTCAACCAAAATTTTGTTATGGTAGAATTGCCACAAGAGGGATTTGAACTCAAGACCATAGAACTAACATTGCAGTGCTTTACCAATCGTGTTGTGTATGTTACTTGAAATGCATGGTGGCGTGTTTTTATTTAAAGTCATTGTGTTAATGTATTAGGGGTTGGGGCTAAGCCCTGGCCCCCTGTCACCTCACCGCCCATAGGACCGCAGGCAGGTGGGAGTCGAGGGCTCGGGCTTAGCCCCGGCTCAAGGTTCCGACCACCATAACATTTTTCCACCGGACCAAAGCGCAATAGAGGTGGGGGCTAGCAGTAAGTCTAGCCCACGGGCAAGCCTTGCACCCTACAACCATATGTCGGACACGTGGAGCGCTAACAAGCATGGATAAAAACTTAGGGGAACAACCCACGGTCGCGACACCCTCATGTGACCCAATGTGTGGGAAAAGCAGAGTGTTTAACAATCGGGCAAGAAACTTTGGGGATAAGCCCAGTTTATATAGCGCTCCATGGGACCGAATGCCGACGTGCCTAGGGGCTATGCTAATGGGGGCAGGTGGTTAGCCCCAGCCCCCGACCGCATGTCCCCATGTGGCCAATATTTTTTGCCATAAGCCTTATTGGGAATTTAAACAAGGCAACAAAATGCACCCAATTCTGCGGGAATCTCGTCGGTGCCGTGCAAAATTGTTACTTGGATGTTCTGGAAAAGGCAAGATCATAGGATGGATAGCAGATCAATCCAATTTGTAGATCAGTTAGCAGGGAAAACTTTTAGAGAGCATAACTTCTTTATTTTTAGGCCAAATTGAGCCCAAAAAGAGCCCAGGTAAGGGTGTTTTTACTGTTCTGAAGCCATTAGAGACATAATATTTACATTATGAGCATTTTAAATCCATGTAAACACAAATTTGAGCACTTAAAGAAAGAGACCCAACATTAGAAGTTGGACCAGGAGATGTAGTGCAAGAGAGGGGTGAACTCCTTTATCAGTTTTGTTGTTATGTGTTTCTAATATGGTATATTTGTCTCTATTTATGTTGTTAACTAAGTTTTAAAACCATTATTTTATGTGTTTTGAAAAGTGATCGATTGCCTAAAATACATAAAGTTTTACTTGCAATTTTTCTATCACCTTCAAGTTTATAAAACATATAAGTTTGGTATCAGAGCTCAAGGTTATTTTGAAGGTTTGATTTTGTTTGCAAGTGTTTTATGATGCTCAAGGTTAAAGCTCAAAAGAGGAGAAGGAGAAATTGTGGAGCCAAGGTATCAAATTGTTTAAAGAAGAAAACTCATACCTCGAGCTTCACTAGTCATGACACATGAAGAAAGTCTTGAAGGGATGTTTGAAGATGAGAGAACTTTCAGAAAATATTTCTTTGAAATGTCTGAAATGGTAAAAGTTCTTTATGAGGAGAGGAACTCAAGGTTACAAAGAGAGAGCTCAAAACCTCCAAAATGAGGTGGAGGAAAATGGGACAAACCTCTAAAAGGGAATGGAGAAAATGGTGACAAGCCACCATCTTCACCTCCCTCCTCATCCTCATCTTCTTCTACTTCTTCTACCCTTTAACGAAAATCTTCAAATTCTCCAAAGGGACATGGTAAAACTCCTTGTTAAAGCTTGACATAAAGTTGGAATTGCCTATGTATGATGGAGAGGTAAATGCTGAGAAATTAGATAATTGGATTCATCAGATTGAAGTGTATTGTAGGATATAAAGAATTAAGGATAATGAGACCAAAGATTCAACTTGCTTCTCTTAGGTTAGAAAGTGCATCACTCATTTGGTGGAAGGCGAAAACTCAAGAGGACGTGAAGAAACATGGTAAGGTTTTATCCTCTTGGAATGATTTTGTTGTTGAACAATGTAAACTTTGAAATGAGAACTGATACAATTACTTGTTTCGTTGAGATAGCAAAAAAATCAACCGATTTTGAAAAGTGGTGATGCAGAATATATATATATATATATATATATATTAGAATAGTTTTTGACACTTTAATTTTTTTTATGTACATTAGTTTTAGAATGTTAGTGATTTGCATTTTGATTTTAAAAAGTGATGATTCTGCATCAGGTCTTTCTTTTAAAAGGGTTATTTTTTTTACTTTAAATTTTCTAATGTATTAAATGTGAATAATTATTTTCTAATTTAACAATTTCTGAAGTGGTCTTCTTCTTCATATTTTCTTGTTTTTCTTTTAATTTTTTCTTTTTCTAGTGAGGTCTTTACTTTTTTTGCATAGTTAAAGAAGAAGGTTGATATTTTAAAGTTTCGATATTCTACATATTTATATATTGTTAATTAATTTTTCAATGCACATCAAATAATTGTCTCTAAAAAACAATAATTTTTAACAATTGACATAAAAATAAACATTTTGAACATAAATATAACTAAAAAATTATACATTTTGATACTTTTTTTTTGTTAGAAATGACATGTCAAAATCACAATTTTTATAGGAAAAATTTAACAAAAAATAGTTAAATAATAGTTTTTTTTATAAATTTCATGTCAAAAAATAATAATAATCACAATTTTAAAAAAATAATGATTCACATAAAAAATAAAGAGAAAATCATATAATACAAATATTGAACATCTAACAACATTAACTGAATACTTATTCTTCTCATAAAATGTCAAAGTCAAAACATTATAAGTATAATTAATTAATAGTTACAAAAAATGAGTTTGATTTCCAAGCATAACTGAAATTTAATCAAAAATATCACGTAATCCAAACTCTTCATCCTTTAGAGTTTCATCATTGTCTTCTTCCACAATATTTTCCGCTTCATTTTGCTCATTTTCCTCTTCTGAAGAATCTTTGATATCCACGAATCTCCCAATGTATGCCTTTCTAATCATTCCATCTAATGGTAATTGAGGTTCCTTTGTTTTTTTTGCTACATGTGATTCATTAAAATACTCTTTCCTTAACTCAATTTCTTGTATTGCATTTGGAAGAAATTAAAGAGCATTAATTCTTTGCTGAATAAATTTGCACTGCACTGGGTCTTTTTCGATAGCAATGCAATTTCTTCATTTTTGCAGGAAACATGCTAGTGTTGTATCTAATTATCAAGCACAAAAGAAATAATGATGTAAATTAGTATAATGACATATAAATTAAGAAAGAATATATTGAAATTCAATTCTATATAATAAAACTTACCTGAGTCTAAAAATAAATCCAGAACTCAATCTCCTTCATTTGAACATAAGTCTATAAGATAATTAATCAATGACTGTGGTTTTTGATAAATGTTAACTATATCTCATTTTGATTTCTTCATATGTTAGTTTTTTCACAACAACATCATAAACCAGTACTTGTCTATGATTCTTTCCATCTACCTGATTAAGAAGCACAAACTTATAGCTATCATCTTTTGTCCATCTATCAATATGGATGAACTCAAAATCATTTATAATTGGTTGATCTTCACGATTAAGAAGATTTGACTTTTGCAGTAAAAGTTCAATTAACTTGTACATAAATGAATTTTTAACATTAATCAAACATATAATTTCAACGTCTTACAATGTAAGTTGCATCCTTGAGTTTGTTTTTCCCCTTGAAGTTTGTCAATAACATTGTCAATTATGTCTGGATGAAATGTCACAAATCTCCATAATGGTGATGATGTGACTTCTACAAATCCCGCAACCACTTTACTAAGAGCTTGATAAATATAAAAGTCACTATCATAGTCAATGTTTGAGATATTGAAACCATGGGGAATATCTACAATATCTAGGGAATACTCATTTTTAGATATAAGTTTAGCAATGTCTTCCCAGTGACCTTGTATTACTTGATATTGAATAGTGTCAAGCCCATTCCAAATGAAATGAGTATGATTTGGATCAAGTTCAACATTCCTAAGACATTGCTTTCTCAGTCTTTCGACTTTAATTTTTTCAATAAAGCTTCTAAAACTTATGGTGCTCCATTTGCATCCTTCCTCATCTTTAATAAAATAAACAAATATATGTATAAGTTATAAAATAAAAATAGTATACAGAGGAATAAAAATTAATGTATAAATCGACATATCTTTTTAAATGCAAGATAAAAACATTTTAGTGTTGATGTAGAACTTGAATCTGGGTAATTGCTTACAACATCATCACAACTATCTTCATTCAACAATTTAACCTTTTGTTCTTGTATTTTCATGTAAACTTTGTGACTTGATAGATAAAGTAATAAAAGTTAATATAATGATATGTATAACAAATACTACTAAGAACAACATGTTATATTTAAAAGAAACTTATAGTATAGAAATAAGTAAAAATAATTCAACAAACTTACTTTTGAAATTCCTCACACATTTCGTCCAATGATAATTCCCTTGACTTCACACGAGATAATATTTCTTTGGCAAGTTTTTCATCTTTCACTTCTTGCAATGCTCTCCAAGGTGTGATAGTTATATTTTCTGGAAGCTACTTCATTTCAGGGCCTGATTTACTGCTGCTACATATCAATTAATTAGACTTTTTGACCTTCTGGTTTTTAA
Source organism: Pinus tabuliformis (assembly GCA_031772625.1). Taxonomy (NCBI): domain Eukaryota; kingdom Viridiplantae; phylum Streptophyta; class Pinopsida; order Pinales; family Pinaceae; genus Pinus; species Pinus tabuliformis. The sequence continues at coordinate 531,966,868 of CM062814.1, forward strand.
TGCCAACATTCTCCCACATGCTAAAATTCTCATTAATCAATTCCCATATCTCTCCAGTTCTAAATGCAACTGGAAAATGTTATCAATATTTTTGTATATATCATAATGTACTTTGTCGCCTTTTGAATTGATTTTTTCCTCAATTTGATGGCCTATTTCCATACAACATTCATTTCGAAATTATAGACTAACATTTATCTTATCCCCACCACATTTTTCTTCAAATTCATTATGAATAAATCTAACCCTTAGGATGCAAGTCATAGACATTCTATACTTATTATTTGTATTATGATCTCATACCAATAATTTTGTTTATGTATATGATAAACCAACATAAATGATACATTTCATTGTTTCAAAATGTGGGCTATTGGGATATTTTTCTATCAATTGTTTTTGAGCTTCTACAGAATGGTTCCTCCCAAGCACATAATAATTGTATTAAAAAAATTTTGACTTATCAAATGCCTCTTTGTTGGGAACTTGAACTGGATCAACAAGAAGCACCTAATCAACCACATGAGCATATGGATTGTACCTCATCAATGTCTTCAAGTTGTGAACATGCAGACAGTGTGGCTTTCTGATTTGATATTTAAATTGTCCTTCACTTGACTTATAGATTTGTCTCACATTAAGCTGAAATGTACGACCACCCTCAATTAAGTTTGTTTTTGTCAAGTTATGTTGAATGACATTTTGTTTTTCTTAATAATGTCATCCTCTAAATTAGCTCCTGGTGTAATGATTTCCTTGCTTTCTTTTGAATTTTCACTATTGGCCTTGACTATTTGAGAATGATCAACTTTTATTTTCTTCTTCTAGATAAGTAGCATTCTCATCATTAACTAGAATAGAGACATTCATGAGCATTTTTACTTTTGGTATTTTATGGCTCTTCTCCTTTCTAACATCAGTTCTAATCTCATCCTCAGTAATGGCAACATATTCTTCAGCGTCAGTTTCAACTTCCTCATCTTCAAAAGTAACATGTCTATCTTTGCTAGATTTATTCACTATAGATATTCTTTGATGATCCCTTGGATGTAGTTTTGTAACATCATGAATTACTATTTTTTGCTTGTTTGCCATATATTCTTCTGATCGTGAGTAGACACTGTTGACAACATTCATAATATATTGTTCTATGAAATAAATGTCTCCCAACATAATTGAAATATTTTCAATAAAATTATGTCAAACAAATTATCATATGTCAATAAAAACTAAGTTATAAAAATATAATGATACAGTTACAATAACGCAAAACACATAAATATAAATAACAATACTTACAATATCTTGTGCAATCTCATTTATGATTTATTTACACATCTTTATAGATTCCTCTATTGTGTCATACATTGACAATGATAACTGATATTTAATCTTGTCATGTGACTTGGGCGGTTTTGTAAGTACATAAACAACTTCAATGTCCGGTATCAAACATATGTCTAGTACTTTTCCCAGCACCTCATAAAGTCCACTATCGTTAGGGATATCAACATATAGATATATCTGCAGATGTTATTCGTATTCTCTATCTTTCACATACCATACATTTTCTATATGCTTCACTTCTTGTGATTTCTTCCAGTAAGAAATCATCTTCTTATCATTTGAGGCACTTGATAGATTTGTAGTTATTAGCTCAGGTTTGGTTCGTTCAGCAGTGTTTTTTGAAGATCCACCTTTAATTTTAGTAGTCTTTGGTCTATAAAAATTCACAAAAATCTCCCTTAATGCCATTTTCCTACAAAAAATATACACATATATATAAATCAGTAAATTACAAAAAAAAATAGCTTAAGTAAACAAACAAAATGAAACAAAATCTAAAAACGATAAATAATCATAAATCATAAATATTTTTTTAAACATGACTTTTAAAAATAAAAATAAAAAAATGGCCTGCCACCCAATGGGAGGGGCTGTTGGGTAGAGGCTTGATTCTGCGATGGAGGCTCGATTCTACGTCCCTAGCGCCCCACCCTCGCGACCCAACGGGCCCGTGGGATCATAATCGAGCCTCCACCCCCACGAGCCCGTTGGGTTGCGAGGGCGGGGTGAGGGGGGTTGCACACCCTTGGCGGGTTGAGCCGCGGGGGTCGGTGCCGCCAGCGAGCACGACTAGGCCCACCACGCCCACTGCGGGCGTATTGGCCTTCTGCCTGCCATTGGGCTATCGGGTAAGCCTGACTCATCTAAATTTTTAATTTCTAAAAAAAATCTAAATTTCATTAATAAAAAGTTAAATATTATTTTATTGGAATATGTTTTTGCTCTGGTATTTTACACGAAGATAACAACCCAATTGACACATAACTACTAGTAAACCTATGGGAGTTTAAGACTTGCACACAACAAAAGGGAAACTAACCTTTCAAATGCAATAATCTTTCGTTGAATATGTTGTTGATAACAATGTAGCTGCTTCACAAAATCGCTCCAAGTCTTTTAACGAACCTCAAAAAGCCTTGATGTGATGTGAGGAATAGTGATAATGAAATTTATGATATAGCGGAAATTACGGAATTGTTTTACGCATGGTGAATGTGGTATTAATTTGTTTTTATAAAAACTTTAACATATAAATCTTGTTATGGCGATATAGTAAATTATGATAAAGCGAACATTATAGAATTGTTTTACTGCAAGGTGAATAATGTATTTTTTTTGTTTTTTTGTTTTTTTTGTTTTTTATTTTATTTTATAAGTTAACAAATAAATCATGTTATGGCAATATAACAATTTATTTTAAATGTGTGATAAAAGATATAATAAAATTTAAAAGAAACATTCAATTGTCTAGTAAATGTTATATAGTTTAAGTAAAAAATTAATTTATGTAAAAGATTTAGTTTAAAAGATTAATTTCATAAGAAGATTTTAGTTAAAAATTTTCAATAGATTGTAGAAGAAAATTTTGGAGGGAAAAATTTCAGCGAAAAGTTTTAGAGGGAAACTTTGGAGGGAAATTTTCATTCTTTAAGCTATGTATTAACATTAGGAGAGAATGTAGTTGTATCATTCAACCTCTTTTGTTTGAAAGACATGGATTCTTCTAACAGTGAAGTTTCACTTTGTGAAGCATCAACATCTTCGTTGCGTAACAACTCTATTCATATTGATGAATATAACAAAAATTCTTCCACTATGAATAGAGAGTCAAATCTTCCACTTAGTCCTAATCCTAAGGACTATGAGAGAAACACTGATGAAAGGCATGATGAAGAATTTCAAATAAATAAAGAGTCACGGTTTCCACTTAGTCCTAATCTTATGGACTATGAGAGCAGCAATGATGAAGAGCACAATGAAGATTTTCAAATAAATAAAGAGTCATGGTTTCTACTTAGTCCTAATTCTATGGGCTATGAGAGCAGTAGTGATGAAGAGAAAGATGAAGAATTTCAAATGAATAGAGAGTCACGGTGTCCACTTAGTCCTAATCCTATGGACTATGAGAGCAACGATGATAAAGAGCACGATGAAGAATTTCAAATAAATAGTCGCGGTTTCCACTTAGTCCTAATCCTATGGACTATGAAAGCAGTAATGATGAAGAATTTCAAATGAATAGAGAGTCACGCTTTCCACTTAGTTCTAATCTTATGGACTATGAGAGTAACAATAATGAAGGTCAGGATGAAGAATTTCCAATAACTCAAGAGTCGCATTTTCCACCAAGTCCTAATCCTAAGGACTATGAGAGCAGTAGTGACAAAGGGCAGAATGAAGCACTTAGTCCTAATTTTAAGGACTATGAGAGCAACAATGACGAAAGGCAGGATGAAACACTTAGTCCTAATCCTAAGGACTATGAGAGTAGCAGTGACGAAGGGCAAGATGAATAATTTTTAGTACGTAAAGAGTCACATTTTCCACGTAGCCCTAATCCTATGGACTATGAGAGAAACACTGACAATGCAAATGACGAATAATATCCAATAAACATCGAGTCAAATTTTCCATTTAATCCTAATTCTAAGGACTATGAGAGTAGCACTAAAAAAGGAAAAGATGAAGAATATCCTCCAAGTCAGTGTTTCAAAAGCACATATGATCATAGTGAGGATAATATTCCTCCTAATGATGATAATGAAAATTCTTATACATATGATGATCCAATGATGGAGATGTTGCCATAATATATTGTATCGAGGAGTAGGAGCAGACCTTTTCATATCAATCTAAGATGTTCTAGTTATACAGGGGTAGAGCAGAATATCTCACAAGAAGAAGTTCTATCAGTGCTCTCATTTCAAATTAATTTTGTCAAAAAGTTTGCTTGAAACATATGTATTTCAAGTTTGCATTAGAGAAAAGGGAGAAATATTTGTCAATGAATAAAAACATGCAAAATTCATATATAGTGGGGTGCATGCAATCTACATTGCCATGTTATGATTATCATATTGGGTCTTTATTTATCTGTAGAAAGGCTTTCAAAATGTTTCATTCAATGGGTAATTTTCATCTGTCAAGAATCCAAGAAAATTTGGAAAATGATCCCACATTTTATTCAGAAGTACGTCATAAACGACAGTTTGGGCCATTATCAAATACTGCAATGTCATGGATGAAAGACTTCTTTTCAAAGCATGGAGAGTGTATGCCAAATAGAAAGACAATACATATTCCAGATAATTTCTCAAGACAAGAAATATACAACTTATACAAAGAATATGCAGAAGGCGCTGAAGGAAATGGTCGATTTATTACATATCAATATTTTGTGAAGATATGGAATAAATAATTCAACAATGTCCATATTCCTAAAAAGACGAGGATGGGGATTTGTAGTACACGTGCTTCTCTTAAATAAAAAAGGGATAAATGTGAAGGGACAAAAAGAGGTAAGCATTCATAACATTAATTTTTAAAATTCTATAGTCATTAACTATGAAAACGTATTTATTAATGACTTTCTTTTATGTTGTGTAGATTCCATTGTCAAAGCGCTTCAAGAGCATCGCGAACAACAAACAAGTGAAAGGAAAAAGTTGTACAAACATCGAAAGAAGTGTTATGATAATCCAAATAAATATTTGGGTTTGATAATTGATGACATAAACCAAAAGAAAACACTTCTACCACATTTTGTTCGCACACGCAAAAATTTGCAGGAGGAAAATTTTATTCGGTATCACTTGGTCAGTCGTATGGTCTTCAATGGGAAAATGTTGCCAAGGATATACTTCACAACTCCAAATATTCATAATGATGCAAATCTAACAATAACCATAATTCATGATGTGCTTTCTCATTGGTCTGGTAATCTTCTTGAAGTTTTGTATTTACAATTGGACAACACTTGTTATGAAAACAAAAATCAGATTGTTTTTGGATATCTAAATATGCTTGTTGAATTGATAAATTTTCAGAAGGTAAAGGTTGGTTTCCTTCTTGTTGGGCACACTCATGACCATATTGATAAGATGTTCAGTGGTTTTTTAGTCACATTGAGGAGAAAGGAAGTTGGGAGCTTGCCATCATTAATTGAATGTATTAAGAAATCATACATGCCAGAGCCTATTTTTGATGTGTTGGAAGAAACTGTTGACATGCAAAGGTTTATTCTAGGATCGCATGGTGAGGAGAAACGCATTGAGAAACTTAACGACATTAGCTTCCAACATCAATTTCGTATCAAAAAAATTGATGGGAAAACACTAATATGGGGCGAGAAGTATTCAAGTACTGCAGAATGGGCATCGTCATCAGTTTTGTCATTTTTGTAGTTCATTCCAGATCATCCAATATTTGTGTCAAATATATTGTTATTACAATCAATTGTTGAAGTTCATAATGCATGCAGACAAAATAGAGATATAGATGGTTCTGATTGCCTGGAAGAAATTAAAAAATATATTAGATATACATATGAGTACATTGATATTTTTGATTCAGTTTGGTGGGAGTCTTTTTTCAATAATCAAAGTGATATCATTTCAAGAACAACAAATGAAGATATGCCTTTGAAAACTCGATTTATTTGGCCACAAAATGTGTCAAATGAACATGAGAACAGAAACATTGTTGAACAACAACAATCTCAAGGTATTATTAATTCTTCACAAGTAGAGGAAAGAGAAATGTATATTGGTTCCAGAAGACTGCATGCACAACGTGAAGCCATGGAAGACTTTATAGGGGTTCAGTATATGATATTAAGGAGAATTGCATGATTGCAGTGCTAGCAGATGGAGATCCCAATGGCTATCCATTCTAGGGTGCTAAGGTTATAAAGTTCATTAGAAAAAATGAAGATGTTGCAGGCATTGAAGTACATTGGTATGCCACAAATACACACCCATTCAATGGTGTGTACAAACCAGAGATTGTAGTTGATAAAAAAAATTGGTGGAAAGAGAAAAAGAAAGGGTACAAATATAAATCGTCGTTGCACAGACCTCTTAAAATTGGAGGACATTGACATACTTGTTTATGACTTCAATTTAACAAAGAGATGAACTCTTCGCTTCAAGATGATAGAGATTTTGAAGAGGTTATTATGAGAAGAAACAATGTTGAGATGGGAGTCTGCTGAAACCAGTCGTAGATCCAGAATAATTTTGAAACCTGAAATGTTGGGCATGTGTGTGGACTCAGATGGGGCACTAGTTAATGAAAGAGAAGAATATGAAACATCTTCATCTGCATCTAGTCATTCATCTGAAGATGTGAATTTTGATGGTGTGCAAGAAAATTTGAGTGATTTTGAATAATTGTCTAAGACAATTTATATAACTGATGTTTGCATCGTATCTTGAAATATTTTTTTTTTTTATTTATTTTTATTTTTTATTTCCATATGGTGTTAAATGAAGTTACGAGTCATTTTTATGTTTGTTGGATTATATGTTTTAATTATGATGATTTTTATTGTTCATAATGTTATGGTTTAAATGTGTTGAAAACTTTGAGTTTTTTAATTCAATGGTTGAAAAGTTTTCATTTTTTTTTTTAATGTTATGGTTGAAAACAATTAGAATTTTAGTGATCTTTAGTGTCATGTTATTATATGTTTAACAACATGGATGAAAACTGATGGAATTTTAGTGTGTTTCGAATCCCATTATTTTATCTTTATCGCCATTACTAAAAAATGTTGAAATTATCCATGGGAAAGAAAAATGTTATTCTATCAAAAACATTAGTGTGTTTTTTTCCTCAAAAACAAATTTTTTTGCACAAAAAATTGGTTTTACTGCCATTTTTAAATATGTTGAAAATTAACACTAAAAAAAAACATCGTTCCAGTATACATACTCCGTTTTTAGCATTGCTTTTCATATTTTTTGGGGGTTTTTTTGCTAGAGTTCTCGTTTTGAGTTTATAGTTCACATTTCAAAGTTTATATTGTTGTTGTAATAAGAAGACAATTTTATCCATTATCATACATGGAAAAAGCTATAATCAATTGGCAAAACTTTAGGCAAGTTAAGGGTCAAAATGTTCAATGCTATACTCAAAAAGTTAGGAAAAGAGTTTTGATTTTGGGTATAGATTTATCCTCTCAAGACACTACTAAAATACATTGGAAACTTGCATAGTTACTTGAGACACACAATTCTCATGTTTAACCCTACAAAACTAGATGAAATTTGTGTAAAAACAACTCATTTAGAAGTAAGAGGGAAGAATGTTTCTGAAGAAACTAGTGCGAAGTCATTTAAGTTTAGAGAAAAAGGAAAAGGGAAGTTCAAAGCCAAGGATAAAAAGAATGCTTTAATCAAGAAAGAGGGAGAAAAACTCATATGTAAACATTGTTCTAAAAAAGGCCATGATGAAGACCACTGTTGGAAACTTCATCTTGGGATGAGACCCAAAAAGTTTAATAACAAGGAGAAAAAAAAAAGATTGTTGCAACTACACAACAAGATCTAGGATCTGATTATGAAGATGAAACAAAAATCATAGCCATGGGATTGAAAGGTAAGGATTCTATTGCAAGTACTAGTTATTCTAGCAAACCCATTGAAACTCAAAATGAAAGAGAAAGAATATAGATTTTCCATATCAGAGTCATCACAAAACATAACAAAGTAGATACTTTGTTCGATAGTGGATCACAAGCAAACCTCATTTCAGAAGACATTGTCAAAAAACTAAATTTGGAAACCATTCCTCATCCTAAAGCTTATCCTTTGCGCTGGGTATGTTACAATGCCGAACTGCAAGTGACAGGAAAATGCATACTTAAACTTGCCATCATTGGAAATTTTATTGATGAGGTAGAACTTGATATGGTACCACTTGACATTTGTGGGATCGTTTTGGGAAGCCCAGACTTATATGAGAGGAAATCCATCTTTCATCACCATGAGAACAAGTATCATTTGTTTAAAAATGGGATTGAGTATATTGTTAGAGCACATCGCAAGAAGTTGAATTTGTCTCTTGTGAATGCTGGAAAAATGAAGAGGTTTGTTAATGTTAGTCAAAATTTTGCATTGTTGATGATTAAACATAAAGAAGTTGAGGAATTTGAAGCCTTCCAAGAATGTGATGCAACATTAAATTATGATTTAGTTGAAGTTATTAACACATGTGATAAGAGGATGTCAGGCCCACGAGTTGAGAGGGGCACACTCATATGTGACAAGCGTCGTTATTGACCAAGCCGCCCTTGCCCGTCGTGTTGACTTGCCAAAAGAGGAAAACAACATGAAGTTCAATTGCAGCAGGATGCATCACTTTTGAACATTGGTATGGACAAGATGCCTGTGTTAGAGAATGCAGGAATCAAGAAGCAGATGCAAGAGATACTTGACAAAGGGGACATTAGTTCTAATACATCTTCTTGTGGGTCTCCTAATGTTTTGGCTTTGAAGAAGGATGGTGCATGGCGATGGCAAACACAATTGGTGAAGAGTTAAGCCAAGTGCAAGGTGAAGCATGATAAGCATCGTGTTGACCATAGTTTTCAGGTTGGAGTCGAAGTAAGGCTTTGCATCAGAAAGAAAAGCTTCAAGGTAAAAAGAAATTGAAATTGGGTAAGCCTCCTTTAATTGAAGATTCATGAGAGAATGTTCATATGCTTTCAATAGAAATTTTCTCTCCTGAAAATCTTGAAGAACTGCAGCAAGATCCTATCCTTGACAAAAAAAACAAGATCTTCAAGAAGAAGTAACGGGAAGGACTTTCACAAGGGGCTCAAAGGTACAAAACTAGGAAAAGCTAAATGGATTGAGATTGGAAGGGTGAGGGAACTGTACCCTCAAATGTTTGTTGGCTGAAAATAGTCTTTTTGAGGTCCAAAAGCTTCTAGTTGGGAAGAGTCATCCATGGGATTAATAAAGTGCTCAAAAATCAAAGTGTTCAAGAGTTCTTGAAACATGTCCCAAAGCGTAGATCTCAACGACCTAAATCCCACGCAACTTGAATCGCTCAAAATCGATATCTAATGCTTTTGATATCGCGTTCTGGTCATTTTACCAAACAAGGAAAAAATTTTGTAGGTTGGATGCAGGACTGCTGACTGGGAAGGATGACTGGACAGGCTAATTATACATCATGGGCCAATGGCAAGCTGCCAAGTGTCCTATTGTGATTGGTTTGAGTTTGGGCATATCTGATTGGTGGTTGAGTTTTTTTTATTTGGGCCAATGGTGGATGCCACGTGGCACCCTAGGGTCAACCAAAATTTTGTTATGGCCAAACTTCCATTGGAGGGATTCGAACTCGAGACCACAGAACCAACATTGCAGCACTTTACCAATCGCGTTGGGAGTGTTACTTGATATACATGGTGGCACGTTTTTATTTAAATTAATTGTGCTGATGGATTGGGGGACGGGGTTGGGGCTAAGCCCTGGCCCCCAGTGACCTCACCGCCCACGGGACCGTAGGCAGGTGGGAGTCGAGGGCTCAGGCTTAGCCCTAGCATAAGGTTCTAGCACCCATAACAATTTTCCACTATACCAAAGAGCAATAGACGTGGGGGCTAGCAAATAAGCCCAATACATGGTCAAGCCTTGCACCAAACAAACATATGTTAGACGCGTGGAGCGCTAACAAGCGAGAAGCAGAACTTCGGGGACCAACCCACGATCACGGCACCCTCATGTGACCCAGTGCGTGGGAAAAGCAGAGTGTTTAACAGTGGGGTGCGAAACTTTGGGGATAAGCCCAGGTTATATGGCACTCCATGGGACTAAATGTCAACGTGCCTAGTGGCTATGCTAATGGGGGTAGGCGGTTAGCCCCAGCCCCTGGGCCCATGGCCCCATGTGGCCAATATTTTCTGTCATAGGCCTTATTGGGCATTTAAATGAGGCAATAAAATGCACCCGATTCGGCATGAATCTTGCTGACGTCAGGTGAAATTATCACTTGGCGGTTCCAGAAAAGGTGGATTCGTAGGATGGATAACAAATCAATCCAATTTGTAGATTAGTTAGTAGGGAAAAATTCTAGAGAGCATAACTTCTTCATTTTTTTGCCAAATTGAGCCTAACAAGAGCTCAGATAGGGGTTTTTTACTGTTCTGGAGCCATTGGAGACATAATATTTACAGCGAGAGCACTATAAATCCATGTAAACACAAATTTGAGCAATTAATGAAAGAGGCCCAACAATGGAAGTTGGACGAGGAGATGTAGCCCAGGGGAGGGGTGAACTGCTTTATCATTTTTGGTATTTTGTGTTTCTAATATGGTATATTTGTCTATGTTTATGTTGTTAACTAAGTTTACAAAGCATTATTCTGTGTTTTGCAAAGTGATCCATTGCCTAAAATACATAAAAGTTTACTTGCAATTTTTCCATCACCTTCAAGTTTACAAAACAGATCAGGGAGGGACCAAACCACAACAAAATGAAAGGTGCTCCTGAAGAGGAAGCTATGACTGTTGAAAGAGAAGAAGGGAAAATCAAAGAACCTAGGAATAATGAAAAAATGAGGCAAGAAGGTAACATACAAACCCTAGTTTCAGCTAAGAAAGAAGTTATCAACTTGGCACCAGAGGATAATGTTGGAATCCCATCAACCAAATCAAGTAACGAAGTTGGTGGATTGCCACATAAAACAAAGGAAACCAAAGGCAACACCTCAAGAATAACGAAAAACAACAAATCTCAAACCTATACTAAGCTGATGAGATCAATAGTTAGGAAACATAGAGCAATAAGGGAAAAAATGGAAGGCCCTCGAAGAAAATGATGCGAGAGTTAGAAGCAACAAAAAAAAACAAGAAGCTACAAAATCATCAAGTAATCACTAAGATTCTCAAGCCATTAACATCTAAAGATCAGGAAGGACCGGAAGAGGGAGGAGGCATATCACAAAACTCCCCCAAAAAATGATGAAAATTGTATCATGGAATATAAGGGGTGTGAGAAGCCCCTCAAAATCCCTATCAATTAAAGATTTAGTAAAACGAGAGAAACCTTGGGTTCTTCTTCTTCAAGAAACTAAGGTCAAAGAAACATAAGCCTTAAATATAGCAAAATCCTTTTGGTGAGACCGTACCATAATAGTGCAAACCTATCATGGATCATCTGCTTCAATAGGTACTCTTTGGCAAGATTCCTTTTCCAATTTGATTGATTGTATTAAATCTAGATAGCAGTGTTATTGGAAAAAAATGATACGAGGGAGCATAACCCTCTCATTTATGTTTACGCACCTGTGATGTATGGAGAAAAAATTGAGTTCTAGGACCCATTGATCTCCCTAAAAGAAAGACAATGACATAATAACAATATTGTAGGAAGGAATTCAACAAAATATCTTTCTTTCATATCTTAAGGAACCTCAATTCCCTAGCTGATAATGAGGCCAACCTTGGTGTCCTCTGCTCTCGAAGATCCCTGGTAATAAACTCAACTGAATCATCTTGCTCAATTCCTTAAAATTCCAGCTCGACCCTCCATTCCTAATTGAAATAGGAGCTCTCTGTTAAATCAATCTTGCAACCAGACCACCCAAAGCTGAATCCAGTTTCCGAGTATGCTCTCTGTTATTTGATTTGTCTCTGTCTCCCCAGCGAATTTAAAGATTCCAAATGGGCATATCCAAGCTCAGTTTCGATTTTCCTCTGTCTATCTCTTCTGCCGGATTGGACCAGAATCTTCAGAGCCGGTCTTCCCCGGGAAACAGCACTCTGCGTTGGCAATTCCAGTTGTGGAAGTCTTGTGCCAAGGAAGTCTGCTGATACGGTTCATCACAAATTCGCAGGCAGCCCTTCTGAAGTGAAAATTGATACACAGTTAGCTCATGATCCGCTTGAGGACTTTGCAGGAAGCGTCATCTCATCTACAGCCTTCAACACGCAGAAGTAGTTTATCTCATCAGCTCAGAACCTCGATTTGACCTGCATTTCTCTCGGATTGGATCTACATTTTCACATATTCCTCTATTCTCTGTAATGGACTCTTCAGACTTGTAAAGCATGCGGTAGTTGGTTTACCGCCCATTTCAATATAATCGTTATTGTCCAAAAAAAAACAATATTGTAGGAAGGGATTTCAACCTTATTCTCCACTCCTCTATGAAGCATGGGGGAACCCTTGTTCGAGATCCCTTCAAAGAAAGAATGGAGGGTCTAATGAGCGATTGGGATTTGGTAGATATACCTCCCAAAAAAGTTAAATATACATGGACAAATAGAAGTGAGGAAATTCATATAGCAGCGTGGTTGGACCACTTCATATTGCATAGCACTGGCTCCTTAAAGGGATGGATTGTGCTTCTTCAATTTTGGCGCAAGTTGAATATGATCTTCAACCAATGTCTTTGATAATAAAACAACTGGAAAATTTAGGTCCAATCCCTTTTATAGATATAATTCACGCCGGTTAAAGGAAAATAGGGTCAGAAACATAATAAAACAATCCTGGATGATCCCATCATTGAATCCTGTTCTTTTGTGTGGGAGTCAAAACTAAAATCGATGAAGCAAACATTAACGATATGGGTGAAAGAAAATTATTAGCCTCCAAGCCAAAAGAGGCTCAAGTTGGTAAAACAACTTGAAAATCATTATAACTTGGTAAAAAATTATTAGGTGGAAAAATGGCATATAGAAAAATAAAATGAGTTGACTAGGCAAATATTCTCAGCAAGTTGACAAGAGGAAAAATATTAGAGACTGAAATCAAAAAGTTTGTGGCTTCAAACAGGGCATCAAAATATTGTTTTCTTCCATAAGCGAGCCAAGGCTTGGGAAATGTGAAATAAAGTCAAATAAATAATGCCTAAAGGTAAGAAAAAATTGACTACCTTTACTGATATAAAGCAGGATCCATTTAACCCCAAGGGATAGCTCAATTGGACGAGTTCTCGTTGCTAAGTACCTTGCCAATTGGGAGTTCATGGGGTCAAATCTCCTTGATGCCCTTGGCGTTAGGCCCGACCAGATAAGCCGAAGGGTAGATCCCTTCAAGTGGACCTGCCTGAATTATTACCTGTGGATGTAGCGACCACTCAGTGACCGTGAACCACTGTTGAAAAAAAAAACGGGAGGCACTTATTTATTTCCAGTCTCTTTACAAGGAAGATAAAGATGTTGATGCAGATCAAGCCCGCGAATTTTTAGCATGTATCTGGTCTGCTGTCACTGAAGTTTCCAATCAACAACTAATCAAAGAGATAGAGGAATTGGAGGTCATGGAAACAATCTTGACTTCGAACCTAGACAAGGCCACTGGATTGGATGGTTTTATTATTAGTTTTTTATCGAGATTTTTGGCTTATGATAAAAAAGGATATGTTAAGAATGTTAAATAGAATGAGAAGGAAAGATAATATTGGGGGTAATACAAACTCTTCCTTTATTGCATTAATTCCTAAAGAGATGAATCCTTAGAACTTCTCTTGATTCACACTTATTTCACTATGCAATGTTGCGTACAAAATCCTCACAAAAGTCATAGCAACTAGACTCAAGAAGTTCTTGTTTGAGATTATATCTAAAAATCAAGGGGTCTTTATGCATCAAAGACAAATATTGGATAACATAATACTTGTTCAAGAAGATATATATTCCAGCAAGGAAGCGAGAGAACCTAGATTGGTAATCAAACTAGATATGGCAAATGTTTTCGACTGGGTAAGACATTATTTCCTATACTTAATGATTGAAAAAGTGGGTTTCTGCAATGAATTCATAAGTTGGATTAAACCCTGTACTGGTTCCCCCTGGATAGCGCCTTTAATCAATGGTCGACCCACTCTCTTCTTTGTGGCCTCAAGGGGATTGAGACAAGGTTTCCCTCTTTCCCCTCTATTGTATATCATTGTTGTGGAAAGTTTGAGCAAGAATTTAGAAAAGACAAATCTAGAAGACAGGTTATTAGGTTTGAGTATTGCTCGAAATGTGAAGGGGGTTAATCACTCTCAATCTGTAGATTTGATCCCTAGGTCAAGAAGGCAGGTTATTAGGTTTGAGTATTGCATAGAATGTAAAGGGGGTTAATCACTCTCAATTTGCAGATGAGATCCAATTGTTATGTATCCAGATCATAAAAACAGAAGAAAAGATAGATCAACGACTTAAAAATAAGCCTCTTCGAGGGGGCAACGTCCTTTTACATTACATAAATAAACAATTCTTGGATGATTCAAATGACAAGACCTCCTCAGTATATATAGGAGTTGAAATTGTCACAATATAATCAGAGCCAACATAACAATAATAATGTAAGTGCACAACAATAACAATAGCGGGTTTCTATGGGGCACTAACAATAACAATAAAGGAGCTTCATTAGTATTATAGGGACTTGTTGAAGCCTTAAAATGCCGTTGCCTCAACATTGGGGATAACCACCCAGTCGGGAACTTAAAAACCGTTCCTTTTTTGTTTGAAATAGTGGCTCTAGCTGGGGATAATGGGACCAGTTCCCCTTTAAGAGTATATAATGGAATTTGAGATATAGTGTAGGTGAAATGGTTGCGATGAATAGAAATACATAACTACAAACATATATATATATATATCTAGCTATATATTTCCTAGGATTTAACTTATCTTTATATGTGCGATTTAAAGATTCTCTAATATGCTAAACAATATAAATCATCTAGCGATTCAAGAAGTAAGTACAGGAAAGATAATTAATTTGATTAAATAGTTAATCAAATTAATTGTCAATACATATCACAAATAATATTTTGTTGTTTTCACAATGCATTCAAAGATAACAACTTCATACTCTTCAATAATGAATAAGTATTCAACTGCATATAAGATCATACATAGCAAAATAGTAAAGTAAAGGTATAGTTATTAATCAGATATAAACACAGCAATAACGCAAAGATAATAGTACCCGATATATCAGTGCTCTACTCATAAGAAAAACAATCTTGGTTCAACTTTCCTATTAAGAAAATTCAAAAGGTACAATAGTGCAACTTTCTTAAGTCTTCTTACAAAATTTCAGAACCCCTTTCTATAAGACATGAAAGGGTATTTATAATAAAAGGATTAATTGTAAAAATAGAAATACTTGAAACATTGAGGAGGTTGAAACAAACCATCCTTAAAATAAAACTAAAAGACAAAAATAGAGTTTGTTTGAACAAATCATCCAGAATGAGAAGCCTGATGTCCTTTCATTTGCTGCCCGAGTTCATAAATATCTATCATGGGCTCTAATTCTGGAGGATACGCTGGGTTTAATCGCATCTGGCCTGCATAAACTGCATCGGAGAGTGTTGGGAGCATACGAGCAGTTGTATCGGTTAAGCACCATAACATAAGTCATTGGCTATGCGGTTTAACTAAGTGTTCCCAGTAATGTTCAAAAGTTAAATGGGATAACTTTTTTATGTTATCCGCCTTCATCTTGGACCAATCTTGCTAATGTTTCATTAGTATCTTGACATCAGGAAATGCATCTATGGGGCATTCTTGAATCAAATTAGCATTGAAAACGTTCTCGTGAATGGGTTTTGATGATGTTATTTGCGACGTCCCTTGCACTAAAGATGGTTGCCTCTGCCTGTTTTATACTCATATCCCAATCCCGAAAAAGGATTTCCTTCTGTGTGTCCTGAATCCTTGGAGGATCGGTTGCTATGCCTTCTGCGTTGTCATGCCAGGAAATATAGTTAGAGATCTTTTCTTCAATGTCATCGAAGTATGTCCTTAGATTGGACAACTGATTCATTAGTGAATCGCTTGTCTTACATAGATCATTGACTGTTGTTAACTTCTGGCATAAGACAACCTGCTACTGAGCGAGAAGAGTATTAAGCTCCCCTGCTTCCTTCTTGAAATATTCAAGCTTAGGATTATCTTTGAGTTGATCAATCCTGAGCTGAAGTTGTTGCAATTGATCATTTTTGCGTTTGATCTCAACTTCATGTTGAAGCTTCATCGCATCAAAGCTTTTTTGCAGTTGATTTACATGTGCTTGCCATCCCTCATCAATACTTTGTTTTGCATTGAGTAATGCCTGTTCTAATTGAAGGATATTGTCATCCTTCTCCTTGACTAACTATTGTACTTTTGAGGCTTTATCCACGGTGGTTGTAGCATATGCTCCTGCGAACTACGATAACCTTGTTAGATCATTGGCAGGGTCAGTTTGTGGATCCTTCCAAACAATATCCAATGGTATATTTCTCAGAACTAAGGCATGAGAATGTTCAATTCTTTTCCTCTACCTTCGTCTGCTCATGACAACCTTGTGCTTTGGATTGTAAAATACATCTAGGGGAGGGATTTATTCTATCTTGAGCACAACTTCGGATGTAGGGTGAGTCGGAATGATTTATAGGTCATCAGTATTGACTGCTTTATCTAAAGACTCGATAGTGAGTGGGACCTTCTTTGTAATATCAAGAGTTTTAAGAGTTTCTTTCGGCGATGAGGTCCATGCTTCATGTGATGTCGTAGTAACAAATTTATCGAATTGTTCCCATAATTTGTCTAGCGCGCTGGTAGACGGTGATTCTTCAGTCTGTTGCGTCAATGTTGTGCTTTATTTGTTGGAAATATTGAGCAGGGGGGGCGCCTGTGAATCAATATTTCTTTTCAATTGTTATTTTTACCAGTTAGATCACTTATATTTAGAACACAAAATGAACAATAAGAATCGATGCTTTTATTAATTTCTTCTTTACAATAAATCAAGTACAATATATGTAGGGCTCCAACCCTAGATGAAGACATCAATCTTCAATCTCCCAGGCTCCAACCTGTATTTTCCAAGCACCGACTTGGACTTCCAAGGCTCCAACCTTGTCAATTCTGAGGCACCAACCTCAAGGGCTCCAACCCTATATCTGGATCAGGCTCCAAGCTGGTTTTTTAGGAATTCGATCCTCTAGGGCTCCAACCCTATCCTCCAAGGCACCAACCTTTTCTTTTCGAGGCTCCAACCCTCAACTTCACTTCGCCAAGATGTATTTGGTTTTACTTAACGACTGCCAATGTCTTCTTCAACAAGCCTTGTCAATCTTTAGTTATGCCTTCACTTAGTCTCCACATCACATCATCAATTACAACCTTGTTCTTCACATAGATGTGTCACTACTGCTCTTCATTATACCCAAAACAAAATCTGCAAGGTCACATCATGAGGGCCTTCAATCAATGCATCATGGTCTTCAATAATATCTCCAAGACCAACTTCTACAAGTCTTCCAAATATCTTCAAGTATCCTCCAAGGTATCTTCAATAGGAAGCTCTACGAGTGTCTTATAAGGCCTTCAAATGTCTTCAAGAATCAATCAAGGTGTCTTTAATACACTTCTCCAAGAGTACTTCAAAAGGTGCTCCAAATGCCTGCTCCTTTAATCAAGGTTCCAAATTTCTTCAAGGTTCTTATCCAACAACAGGATTTGTCCACTTCAAGTATTCTTCAAGGTTTCCTTTAGTTTGTCCCAAAACTGCTCCTATAACCTGGGCTTCAAAACTGCTTTCAAAATTTACTCTAATAAGACTGCCTCCAATAGTGCTCTAGGTGGAGACAATGATGCCTGCTCTATATTAGCTCAACAAGAAGGATTATATCAAAGTTCTAGTCAAGAAAGTCTGCCTCAAAACATTTATGCACAAGGGTCAACAACTACTCCAAAGTTTGCATAAGTCTGTTCTAAAACAATGCTCAGTAATACTTTAAAGAACTATATACAAAAACTTTGTTTGTAGCTTCCAGAAGGTCCTCTAAACAAAGTCTGATTTTTAAGAGTGATAAGGTCTGCTTCAAACAACTTCAATAGAAGGTTTAAACCACAAGTCAAGATCTGTTTAAAACAAATCCCAATAGGATGCTCTCAATTAAGTGCAAAGAACTGTAGGTCCGAGCTACAAACAAAAATCACCACAAGTCCGAAGTATTCAACTCTTCCACAAGACTGTTTTATTATTGGTCTGAGCTTTACTCACAGGTCCGAGCACTTACTGATGGCTCCACAAATTTGTTGTAGCTCCGGGCTTGATGAGTAACTCAACACAAAACTTTGGGAAGTCTCCACTGTTGACTGTTCACATAGGTGGCTGCTACAGAAATATATCAAGATAGTCTGAGGTCTCGTATTACTGTCCACACACAAATCCAAAGTATAATTCCACAAGTGACTGTAAAACCAAGTTGACACAAATCTGAGGCAAAGTTCCGAGTTGTCCAGGTGAATTCTCCCTAATCTGATTGTTCCATGGATCCGAGCTTGAAAGATGAATTGCCCAAACAATAATCTCTTGTTCTCTTCGGCCTTTTTCCTCCTTTTATCCCTCTTGTTTGAATTGATCACTAAGATGCTGAAATGAGAGGGAATGTGGCTTATTTATAGCCTTTAGTCATCCTTTAAATGAGTTGACATGAAACTAAAAAAGGCATGTCTTTTAGGATGTAATTTTTAATGAATCCGACTTTACTAGGCCATAAAGATACATGATTAATTAATTAATTAATTTCTTTTTTTGGGACCGACTTAAATGACTTTGAAATGATTTGATTTTGTTCTTTACAAAAGGATTATCATTTTGTTCTTAGTGATAAGCTTACATATATCTCAACGCTGTAAGATCTGTCAAATATTAGTCTACCATGTGATGTATCACACATGCATTACATTTGTCTGTCATGTGAAGAATACTATGCAAAAGACCTTATCTGCCATGTAGAAGATGGATCATATAAGACCTTGTCTACCATGCGAGTGTTATATCCCATGAGTGATGTGTTACACCATGTTGTTGCATTATGTCTACCACGTATTGTCATGTATGCCATGTTTGTCCGCCATTAATCAAGGTTAATGCCATGTATGGCATGTTTGTTTGCCATTAATCAAAGTTATTTCATTATTGTTAATAAGGAATTTTTTATATTGTTTCAAAACATATTTGGAGCCAATAATTATGTTTATTTTAATGATGTTTCGTAATGTGTAATGTAAGATAATGTATGGTTAGGATCAAGGGATTATATACAATATGGAATTTAGGAATTAGGGTTTCATAATTAATGAACGAGAACATGGATTAGGATAGAACTAGGGCTTTTGGACAAGGGTAACGGTTACGATTTATTAGGCTAAGAACTAGGGTTTTATCATTTAACAAGTGCTAGATTAGGGCTTCCAAGTAATTAAGGTTTGCATGAGGTTAGGGTTATTCATGTATCACATGAATATTCGTCATCTCCAACAATGCCATATTGACATCAATGACAACATTGATTAACATTCTTTAGTGCCTTGATTGATCTCAGGGTCTTTTGAAATCTGGGCTATCACTTGTTCGTGTTGCAAAATCCCCAATATATCCAGGGGGATATTCTTCAACCTTGACTTTTTGTATTCTTTGAACCTAACCAACTCTTTGGGTTTCAGGCGAGCTTTGGCTAACATTTCTACTTGATGATAATCTCGGGCTACTTCAAATAGGTCATCGAAATCGTCAGGTTCATATTGAAATTGATGAACTTTGACCTGGGCTGTGAAACTCTGGGCTACCTTGTCTAGATCATACTCCTGGGCCAAACAGTGGGAAATTTCATACATAGTATATTATCAATTTCAAGCGTTGCATGCCTGAAATTCTTCAAAGTAAAAACTCCACAGCAAATAGGAAAAGACAATTAGATACATTTTTTGGCGTTCTTCAGGGATTTGGTTAAACCATTTCCCACGGTTTGATAGGCAACCTCTAAGGCTAGGCGCTTATCAGGTACATAGAGAGGGAGGACATGAAGGGCAACAAGGTTTCCATAAATCCTAACATAAGTGAATGATTCTTCTCCAAACCATTTTCCAATGGCTATAAGTTCATCGAAAGCTTCTCTTGAAAACGTAGGAGGTCTTTCATAAAAAATGACTTGGTACAAGGGTAACATCATTCCATGGTAGATTTTATAAAAATGGGGTTATTAATTGGACTCCCAGAGGATTTTATGGTAAATATGGATTGGGGTACGATCTTGAAGGGTCCATTTCCATCCCATAGATGGAAAGTTAGAGGTGAAACATACTACATCCATAATATAAGAACTCATGTAGAAAGGGGGCACAGTCCTACTAGTAATATTGTGTTTACTTCGGTAGGCTAAGATCTGGGAGACTAGATTGTTGGATAGGATAGTGGCCCAATCCATAATATAAGCTTCAGAGGCAACCTCTATTAGGGGAACTCATTCTATTGTGAATTTTCGTGTATTAGGTTACCCGAACAGTGTACACATCATAGTAGCAATGTGACAATGAGGACCAACAAGGGAGGCAAGAGAATACATATCCTTGTCTTCATGTTTGTGCTTGCTTGGCTCGCGCCTCCACTGCCTTATCGGATCATACTGAACTTCATTTTCTGCAGCAAACTTCTGAAGAAACTGTGCATTATAGATTTTCTGTGGCTATGATAGATGATACATTCTTCTCAAATCTTCAGCGTTAAATGACCTAATTAGCATCCTTGTCCTCAAGTTTATGAAGGTTCTATCTGCGATGTTTACATCATCAATAATCCATTTGACCAAATCTGTGTATGGCATAATGTTTGGACGAGCTGCGATTCGATGGAGATAGGAATTGGCGACGTCTGCCCAAGTGGTTTTCGAAGTTGATGTAATGTCATCTGGTGCCATGACTTGTCTTGTAATTACTCTGGGTTCTTCTTCTTCAAATAGTTTATATATTGCTTCCCAAGAAGAACACCCAGAGTCGGTAGTGCATGTCATATCAGAGAACAATGGAGGCATCTCAGTAACTTCTGCAATAGGTGGAGCCGGCTGTGGTGGCACGGTTGGTTTCTTGTTCTTCTTAGCGGCTCTCGACATTTCGCCTGATTTCTGTTTATCGGGGCTAGCCTGTAACAGAGAGAACGCAGAGAATAAGGAGGAAAACTTAGAATTAGAAACTTAAGGCGAAAATGACGATCATGACATGAAAACAGGCATTTAACGCAAAATCTTGAAACACTAAATGGAATCAATCAAATCATTTACATTATCGAGAACCATCAATACCGTTATAACTAATCATAAATGAAAAATTGTGGGTTCACACACTCTGGGTACAAGTCAACAAACTGTTGGCTCATTTCGCATTACAAGTTTTCTTGGCACACATATTTTCCAATTTGTGAAATCTTCCTTTGGCTGATATGCGATGGGTTAACCTTTAAGATATGCGGCAAAATGTTGGGTGTGGGAATTATCACATCGGGAGTTACCTTGGCAGGAGTCGTCTTGAGTGTTGCGATGCGATATAAGTATTGCACAACAAAAACTGTGATGAGTACTTTTCACGATATCGCAAAAAGTGTTATCGGGAGGTCGGAGTTGTGTTAACAAATGGGAAATGCCGATATAACTTTTTCAATGTTCTTTTTTAGATAAATGGCGTGGTTTGTTGGTGGGGCCGATTTTGACTTTTGCACGCGTGGAGGGTTTTCTCTTTATTAAAGTTATATAAGACCTATTGTTAGTTCATTGAGCCTTAGGCAGATCACATCGCGTTTTTACTTAAAGGCCTACTATGTTCTAAACTATGTGATCGCCGATATGCGATATATGATGGGTCCTATCAACTTTTGCTTAAGATATTTGATTTCCAAATAGATTTGAAGCCTAAGTGCGGATAGCATATTTTTTGGGTTTTTCAAGAATCTTGTTTTATTTAATTATTAATAAAATTTATCCTAAAATTTTTAAAGGGTCCCCATTATTACTAAGTTAACTTATCAAATTATAATGGGGGTTGTTGAGTAACAAAACAAGACCTAACATGCCCCTCTCCTTCAAAAAAAGTGTTGTCCTCAATGCTTGAGTAGTTCTGGATGCTTTTGTATAAAATTCTCGTCCTCCCAAGTGGAATCTTTAGCGGGTAAGTTCTTCCACTTGCTGAGACTCTGAAATTGATCGATTGCATAGCAATCAGGTTCTTGTTTCCGTGACTGCTTCAAGCTCCAATATGATCTTTCCTTCCTTGTCAAGTTCTGGCAATATTGTTTGAACTGGGAGCTTGTCATCGATAGCCATTTTTAAGCAATAAACATGGAAAATTGGTGTACTCAAGAAGATGCAGATAGCTCCAATATGTATTTCATAGTACCAATATTTTGCAACACCTTGTAAGGACCATAGTACTTGGGTGATAATTTATTATTCTTCTTAGCTTGCTTGAGGGACATTTGTTTGTATGGTTGTCGCTGTAAAAATACCCAATCGCCTACATTAAAACTCTTTTCAATGCGATGTTGATCTGCCTATTGTTTCATTCAATTTTGTACTAGAGTGAGGTTATCCTTTAAGAGTTGGAGAACTTGTTGGTGAAGCTCGATGTGATCTTCCACTGCTTGAACCTTAAAATGTTTTCTTAAAGATGATGTGATAGAGAGTGGATGATTTCCATAAAGTGCCATAAATGGGGTCATTTTTACTGCAGTATGAAAAGAAGTGTTATACCACCATTCATTGAGAGGTAGCCACTTGACCATTGGGTTTGTTTATCAGGTACAAACAAAATTTAGGAGAAACAAGTTGTGTAAGTGTTAAATAATTTTTTGGCAAAAAGGCAAAGGTTGGGACATGAGAAAAGAAGAAAAATTAAAGTGAAGATAAGTTGTGGAGGTTACCAAAGGGAAATTGAACCAAGGGAAGAATCAAACCATGGTATCAGAGCATGGTATAAGAGAAATCAAACCATGGTAAGAGGAAGGGAAAGAAAGCATAAAAGGAAGGTTAAAGCCTCATTTTGATCATTCTATTTTGGCATTTCACTTCTAATTGGGAGGGTTTGCTTGAGTTGTTGAGCCAAGTCAACCAATGTTGTTTAACACAGGGCTTTTCAAGCAGAAAATCCCAACTCTTTTTTGGTGAAACTAGAGTGTCATCCTATGATAGAAATTTGGAGTTAACTGGATATTTCTTTTCCTAAATTTTGTGAGCCATTCCATTTTTGAAACAAGTGGGACAAAATTCTTTAGGACAACAGAGTAGCAAAAATAGAATTGCTTGAAGGAAATTGTCGGGGAAATTTGCCTCAAGAATTTGCAAGAATTTCGCTTGGAGAAGGACAAATTTCCTTGTGGAGTTTCAGAGCCTGAGACTGTTGCATTTGTATGGGTTGAATTCTTCTCCCTTAGGGAATGCGTTGGGGTTTTTCTGGGTCGTTTTGTTGAGCAATTGTCAAGCATCTTGGTGTTGTGAATTAGTCAAAATTATTCTCTAAAATTTCAAAGTTATTTTCTCAGAGATTTCTTATTTATTTGGTGGAGGAAATTCGAGCTAATTTGCAACAAATATTCTTGTTGGGATGTAAAACCCATTTGTTAGGAATTTTGTCCAAATTTGGTTATTTCCAGGGAATTAGAATTAGCCTAAAAGATTCATGGGATTTTGTGGGTTTTATGAGGAGAGGCTCCAGTTAATTTGCAAAATTTTTTGGGCACTTTTGAGGGCCAAAACAAAGGGTTAAAGCCAGCCAACAACAACAATATTTCCAAAGCAGGGCGCAATTATTTGGGTAAGCCATTCTACCACTTGGATCAATGAGATTTTTTTGGGTTTTGTTAATTGGGGTATGAGGAGCATTCCCCAAATTTTTTAGAATTTTTGGAGCAGTTCTGAGGGGTGATATTACAATTTGCCTCCCGCAGTAGCAGTAGTAGCCGAAATTTTTTGGACAATTCGTTTGGGTAGATTAATTGTTTTCAGCTGGAGATCTCACTTAGTTTCTCACATGGGGTATTGTGTGTTTGCTGAAGCAAGCCCAGGTTGTATCATTTCACGATCTCACTTAGTTTCTCACATGGGTATTGTGTGCTTGCAAAAGCAAGCCCAAGGTCTATCATTTCACTCCATTGTACTCGGTCCCAACTTCAAAATTAATAAAATGGCTTAGCACTGTTGCCTTATTTCCTTAGTGTATTGATTTGTGTTTGCATGGTATATTTTTAATTATTGTTGCTAGTTCATAATTTGGTATTTACTGTCAATTTTCCGAATAGGGACATTACATGCGTGACATGCATCTGACATGAGTTTCATTGGTGTCTTGAAATTTGGACACGTATCCACCGAACAAAAAAAAAAATCTTAAAATTGATTTATTGCCTCATTCCCATGCAATTCAATCACAAGTTTGGAGCTCTCAAAGGTTTTGGAGTGCAACTAAGGGCCATTAAGTAATGTTAGAATGAATGTTAGTGTTGGGAAGTGGATTTGTCTAGGGTGTACCATTGCTTTGCAATAAATGGTAATGTTAAATTCTTAAAGTAAAAGTGATACTTTTACTTAATTTTTTTTAACATTACCATTGGAGTCTATCATGGATGAAGGTATGGAATTAACATTTAATTAAGAGGACCAAGCCTTCTATGTACCTCAATGTTGGTGGCATTGATTGTTCAACTCTATCATGACCCTAGTAAAAATATATCCATCACTCTAACATAATCTCAATTTGACATGTTAAGTTTTATTTATCCTATTTTAATGCTTAGTAGGTGATATTGATGATGAGGATCCAATAGAGGCAATGATTTTGATGATATGTAGTACTAGTTATTTGTTGTAGCATGATATTTTTCGGACTCTACAATCCATTTAAGGCCTCTTTGTTGAAGTATTTTTTTATTCAAACATGGATTGCACTCAGTGCTATTTTGGTTATACCCATTAGTTGTATGATTGAATTTGTATCATCATCATGTAAATGTTTTATATATTTCATGTTTTATATGTAATTCACTAATTCGTTAAATTTTTTAATATATAATAGATAAGGTGTCCTCGTGTCATGTGACTTAAGGTTCCAAGGAAAATATTCAGCATTTATTTATTCATTGTAAGTTCACAAAAGAAGTTTGAACATTGTGATTCAATCTTTAGCAATGAGATTAAATTGGCTAACCTTTGAAGATGTGCCCTCCAAAATTCATTTGCTAGAAAATATGGCTTACCCAAAATAGTCTCATTTTTTAGGATAAAAGTCCAGAGGTTCATGAAGTGGCCATGAGGGCTCCATCTTTGATGGCAAAACATTGGCAAACAAAATCGGACTCCTCCCTTCATTTTCAGGGTTTGGATGCTCGGGAATTAGCTTGGATATCCCATTTCCTTCAACCCTCCTCTTACTCCTTTGCTACCTCAACTAACATATATGTTCCAATCGCTTCTTGACAACCCCACTTCTCCAAATAGAGTTCAACCAATGGATACACTAGTCTTGCCATATTTTCTATTTTGATGGAGTTGTTTTGATGGAGCATCTAAAAATAACCTAAGGGTGGGTAAGGGGGTTATCCTTTGCCTCGATGAATCAATTGAATTAACCTTTTCTTAGGGCCTAGGATCATAATCCAACAACCAAGTTAAGGCATATGCACTTCCTCAATGCTTGATGTTAAACTAGTTTCAAAATATACCATGTTTATTAATCATTAGAGATTCTAGAATCATTATCGGAAGTCCAATCATGGAGACCCTTCCAAAAGGCATGCACTTGAAAACAATTCTTAAGAAAAGTCGAGAGTTGTTAAAGAAGTTTAAGTTAGATGAGTTGCATCATATTCTGAGACAAAACAATCAATTTGTTGATTCCCTCACTAATATAGGCTCTTCATTAGCCTTATGTGTAATTAATATTAAAGACCATAGGTCATTTTGTTCCATCCCATAATCTTATGCTAAAAATGATTGATTCCACACTTTGTAATTTTTTTGGTGCCATGTTGATGTAAGAGCATTAAAGCTTCCAAGCCATTAAGTCTTCGATATAACTTCAAAAATGGGTCTTGATTTTTGAGTTAACTAGATGAGTCATAGTTTTAGAAAAGCTATGTGCGAGTGAGATTTTGTCCATAAGGCAACAACAAATCTACCTTGAAAAGCATGAGAGATTTAGGGAATAAATTATGGAGTGATTTATGGATCTATGAAAATTTACTTTAACCTCTAAAGTTGTATTTAATCATTGTAAGGCTAAGAGCCACCGCTAATGGCCAGATGAATGTAGAATCGCGCCAAGAGAGGAACAAATGATTTTGTAATGGTATGTACAGGATTTTATGAATGAAATAAGATTTCACGCCAATTGGTAATTGTCTTTGTGTTGGTGTGAATGACAAATTCAAGTTCTGTGTGTAATTTGAAATTAAGCATAGATTCAGTCCTGTATGAATACAAAAAAATTGATGATAGATTGAGTTTAAGTTTTGTCATGAATGAGGCTAGAGACAATGTCAGTGGTAAGAAGAGTTCTTGTACATGTTGAGTCCGCATGTGGCCAAATGTATTATGTTAATTTGCATTGTATGATGTTTCTTTGACATCCTAGATTGGTAGATCTGGTATACTGCATAAAGTGAAATCGCCAAATGGGAGAGGGTGAATGCAGACTCTAGAGAAGAAGGTGCAGGTTTATGATTTTTCCTTCACATGTGGCACCATGGTGGAAAAGGAGACATGCAAGATATGTAATTCCACCTTTTGTTAGTATGTATTGTAAATGTTCTCAAAATTTGCAAGTTTTTCGGTAAATTACCCATATGGGCATACCAATATAGCTATAAAAGAATTGCACAACCATCTCTCACAACAATTAAATAGAAACCCTCCTGCTCAATTTATGGAGTACTTGTGCTTGATGACATGAACAAAACATGTATGCACGAACTCTCTCCAACACTGGACAAAACTAATGTCCTTTACATCTTCACCTCTATGCAACCAAATTGTTCTACATACAATCGACCCCTTCAAAACATGTGCACGAATAGACCTGTGCACATAGGATTGTAAAATGTGGTCTCAACTCAGCGGGAAATTTTAACTACACTTCATAGGCTACGAATAACAACTTCAACCTATTATCTATGTGGAATTCCCTCAACCTTCAATCTTTCTCTGCTTCTCTGCACCCTCTGCTCCACGGGCTTACAAATGGCTCCTCCTCTTCTTATATGTGAGATGGACATTGACATACTTGTTTATGACTTCAATTTAACAAAGAGATGAACTCTTCGCTTCAAGATGATAGAGATTTTGAAGAGGTTATTATGAGAAGAAACAATGTTGAGATGGGAGTCTGCTGAAACCAGTCGTAGATCCAGAATAATTTTGAAACCTGAAATGTTGGGCATGTGTGTGGACTCAGATGGGGCACTAGTTAATGAAAGAGAAGAATATGAAACATCTTCATCTGCATCTAGTCATTCATCTGAAGATGTGAATTTTGATGGTGTGCAAGAAAATTTGAGTGATTTTGAATAATTGTCTAAGACAATTTATATAACTGATGTTTGCATCGTATCTTTATATATATATATATATATATATATATATATATATATATATATATTTTTTTTTTTTTTTTTTTTTTATTTTTATATGGTGTTAAATGAAGTTACGAGTCATTTTTATGTTTGTTGGATTATATGTTTTAATTATGATGATTTTTATTGTTCATAATGTTATGGTTTAAATGTGTTGAAAACTTTGAGTTTTTTAATTCAATGGTTGAAAAATTTTCATTTTTTTTTTAATGTTATGGTTGAAAACAATTAGAATTTTAGTGATCTTTAGTGTCATGTTATTATATGTTTAACAACATGGATGAAAACTGATGGAATTTTAGTGTGTTTCGAATCCCATTATTTTATCTTTATCGCCATTACTAAAAAATGTTGAAATTATCCATGGGAAAGAAAAATGTTATTCTATCAAAAACATTAGTGTGTTTTTTTCCTCAAAAACAATTTTTTTTGCACAAAAAATTGGTTTTACTGCCATTTTTAAATATGTTGAAAATTAACACTAAAAAAAAACATCGTTCCAGTATACATACTCCGTTTTTAGCATTGCTTTTCATATTTTTTGGGGTTTTTTTTGCTAGAGTTCTCATTTTGAGTTTATAGTTCACATTTCAAAGTTTTTATTGTTGTTGTAATAAGAAGACAATTTTATCCATTATCATACATGGAAAAAGCTATAATCAATTGGCAAAACTTTAGGCAAGTTAAGGGTCAAAATGTTCGATGCTATACTCAAAAAGTTAGGAAAAGAGTTTTGATTTTGGGTATAGATTTATCCTCTCAAGACACTACTAAAATACATTGGAAACTTGCATAGTTACTTGAGACACACAATTCTCATGTTTAACCCTACAAAACTAGATGAAATTTGTGTAAAAACAACTCATTTAGAAGTAAGAGGGAAGAATGTTTCTGAAGAAACTAGTGCGAAGTCATTTAAGTTTAGAGAAAAAGGAAAAGGGAAGTTCAAAGCCAAGGATAAAAAGAATGCTTTAATCAAGAAAGAGGGAGAAAAACTCATATGTAAACATTGTTCTAAAAAAGGCCATGATGAAGACCACTGTTGGAAACTTCATCTTGGGATGAGACCCAACAAGTTTAATAACAAGGAGAAAAAAAAAAGATTGTTGCAACTACACAACAAGATCTAGGATCTGATTATGAAGATGAAACAAAAATCATAGCCATGGGATTGAAAGGTAAGGATTCTATTGCAAGTACTAGTTATTCTAGCAAACCCATTGAAACTCAAAATGAAAGAGAAAGAATATAGATTTTCCATATCAGAGTCATCACAAAACATAACAAAGTAGATACTTTGTTCGATAGTGGATCACAAGCAAACCTCATTTCAGAAGACATTGTCAAAAAACTAAATTTGGAAACCATTCCTCATCCTAAAGCTTATCCTTTGCGCTGGGTATGTTACAATGCCGAACTGCAAGTGACAGGAAAATGCATACTTAAACTTGCCATCATTGGAAATTTTATTGATGAGGTAGAACTTGATATGGTACCACTTGACATTTGTGGGATCGTTTTGGGAAGCCCAGACTTATATGAGAGGAAATCCATCTTTCATCACCATGAGAACAAGTATCATTTGTTTAAAAATGGGATTGAGTATATTGTTAGAGCACATCGCAAGAAGTTGAATTTGTCTCTTGTGAATGCTGGAAAAATGAAGAGGTTTGTTAATGTTAGTCAAAATTTTGCATTGTTGATGATTAAACATAAAGAAGTTGAGGAATTTGAAGCCTTCCAAGAATGTGATGCAACATTAAATTATGATTTAGTTGAAGTTGTTAACACATGTGATAAGAGGATGTCAGGCCCACGAGTTGAGAGGGGCACACTCATATGCGACAAGCGTCGTTATTGACCAAGCCGCCCTCGCCCGTCGTGTTGACTTGCCAAAAGAGGAAAACAACATGAAGTTCAATTGCAGCAGGATGCATCACTTTTGAACATTGGTATGGACAAGATGCCTGTGTTAGAGAATGCAGGAATCAAGAAGCAGATGCAAGAGATACTTGACAAAGGGGACATTAGTTCTAATACATCTTCTTGTGGGTCTCCTAATGTTTTGGCTTTGAAGAAGGATGGTGCATGGCGATGGCAAACACAATTGGTGAAGAGTTAAGCCAAGTGCAAGGTGAAGCATGATAAGCATCGTGTTGACCATAGTTTTCAGGTTGGAGTCGAAGTAAGGCTTTGCATCAGAAAGAAAAGCTTCAAGGTAAAAAGAAATTGAAATTGGGTAAGCCTCCTTTGATTGAAGATTCATGAGAGAATGTTCATATGCTTTCAATAGAAATTTTCTCTCCTGAAAATCTTGAAGAACTGCAGCAAGATCCTATCCTTGACAAAAAAAACAAGATCTTCAAGAAGAAGTAACGGGAAGGACTTTCACAAGCGGCTCAAAGGTACAAAACTAGGAAAAGCTAAATGGATTGAGATTGGAAGGGTGAGGGAACTGTACCCTCAAATGTTTGTTGGCTGAAAATAGTCTTTTTGAGGTCCAAAAGCTTCTAGTTGGGAAGAGTCATCCATGGGATTAATAAAGTGCTCAAAAATCAAAGTGTTCAAGAGTTCTTGAAACATGTCCCAAAGCGTAGATCTCAATGACCTAAATCCCACGCAACTTGAATCGCTCAAAATCGATATCATATGCTTTTGATATCGCGTTCTGGTCATTTTACCAAACAAGGAAAAAATTTTGTAGGTTGGATGCAGGACTGCTGACTGGGAAGGATGACTGGATAGGCTAATTATACATCATGGGCCAATGGCAAGCTGCCAAGTGTCCTATTGTGATTGGTTTGAGTTTGGGCATATCTGATTGGTGGTTGAGTTTTTTTTATTTGGGCCAATGGTGGATGCCACGTGGCACCCTAGGGTCAACCAAAATTTTGTTATGGCCAAACTTCCATTGGAGGGATTCGAACTCGAGACCACAGAACCAACATTGCAGCACTTTACCAATCGCGTTGGGAGTGTTACTTGATATACATGGTGGCACGTTTTTATTTAAATTAATTGTGCTGATGGATTGGGGGACGGGGTTGGGGCTAAGCCCTGGCCCCCAGTGACCTCACCGCCCACGGGACCGTAGGCAGGTTGGAGTCGAGGGCTCAGGCTTAGCCCTAGCATAAGGTTCTAGCACCCATAACAATTTTCCACTAGACCAAAGAGCAATAGACGTGGGGGCTAGCAAATAAGCCCAATACATGGTCAAGCCTTGCACCAAACAAACATATGTTAGACGCGTGGAGCGCTAACAAGCGAGAAGCAGAACTTCGGGGACCAACCCACGATCACGGCACCCTCATGTGACCCAGTGCGTGGGAAAAGCAGAGTGTTTAACAGTGGGGTGCGAAACTTTGGGGATAAGCCGGGTTATATGGCACTCCATGGGACTAAATGTCAACGTGCCTAGTGGCTATGCTAATGGGGGTAGGCGGTTAGCCCCAGCCCCTGGGCCCATGGCCCCATGTGGCCAATATTTTCTGTCATAGGCCTTATTGGGCATTTAAATGAGGCAATAAAATGCACCCGATTTGGCATGAATCTTGCTGACGTCAGGTGAAATTATCACTTGGCGGTTCCAGAAAAGGTGGATTCGTAGGATGGATAACAAATCAATCCAATTTGTAGATTAGTTAGTAGGGAAAAATTCTAGAGAGCATAACTTCTTCATTTTTTTGCCAAATTGAGCCTAACAAGAGCTCAGATAGGGGTTTTTTACTGTTCTGGAGCCATTGGAGACATAATATTTACAGCGAGAGCACTGTAAATCCATGTAAACACAAATTTGAGCAATTAATGAAAGAGGCCCAACAATGGAAGTTGGACGAGGAGATGTAGCCCAGGGGAGGGGTGAACTCCTTTATAATTTTTGGTATTTTGTGTTTCTAATATGGTATATTTGTCTATGTTTATGTTGTTAACTAAGTTTACAAAGCATTATTCTGTGTTTTGCAAAGTGATCCATTGCCTAAAATACATAAAAGTTTACTTGCAATTTTTCCATCACCTTCAAGTTTACAAAACAGATCAGGGAGGGACCAAACCACAACAAAATGAAAGGTGCTCCTGAAGAGGAAGCTATGACTGTTGAAAGAGAAGAAGGGAAAATCAAAGAACCTAGGAATAATGAAAAAATGAAGCAAGAAGGTAACATACAAACCCTAGTTTCAGCTAAGAAAGAAGTTATCAACTTGGCACCAGAGGATAATGTTGGAATCCCATCAACCAAATCAAGTAACGAAGTTGGTGGATTGCCACATAAAACAAAGGAAACCAAAGGCAACACCTCAAGAATAACGAAAAACAACAAATCTCAAACCTATACTAAGCTGATGAGATCAATAGTTAGGAAACATAGAGCAATAAGGGAAAAAATGGAAGGCCCTCGAAGAAAATGATGCGAGAGTTAGAAGCAACAAAAAAAAACAAGAAGCTACAAAATCATCAAGTAATCACTAAGATTCTCAAGCCATTAACATCTAAAGATCAGGAAGGACCGGAAGAGGGAGGAGGCATATCACAAAACTCCCCCAAAAAATGATGAAAATTGTATCATGGAATATAAGGGGTGTGAGAAGCCCCTCAAAATCCCTATCAATTAAAGATTTAGTAAAACGAGAGAAACCTTGGGTTCTTCTTCTTCAAGAAACTAAGGTCAAAGAAACATAAGCCTTAAATATAGCAAAATCCTTTTGGTGAGACCGTACCATAATAGTGCAAACCTATCATGGATCATCTGCTTCAATAGGTACTCTTTGGCAAGATTCCTTTTCCAATTTGATTGATTGTATTAAATCTAGATAGCAGTGTTATTGGAAAAAAATGATACGAGGGAGCATAACCCTCTCATTTATGTTTACGCACCTGTGATGTATGGAGAAAAAATTGAGTTCTAGGACCCATTGATCTCCCTAAAAGAAAGACAATGACATAATAACAATATTGTAGGAAGGAATTCAACAAAATATCTTTCTTTCATATCTTAAGGAACCTCAATTCCCTAGCTGATAATGAGGCCAACCTTGGTGTCCTCTGCTCTCGAAGATCCCTGGTAATAAACTCAACTGAATCATCTTGCTCAATTCCTTAAAATTCCAGCTCGACCCTCCATTCCTAATTGAAATAGGAGCTCTCTGTTAAATCAATCTTGTAACCAGACCACCCAAAGCTGAATCCAGTTTCCGAGTATGCTCTCTGTTATTTGATTTGTCTCTGTCTCCCCAGCGAATTTAAAGATTCCAAATGGGCGTATCCAAGCTCAGTTTCGATTTTCCTCTGTCTATCTCTTCTGCCGGATTGGACCAGAATCTTCAGAGCCGGTCTTCCCCGGGAAACAGCACTCTGCGTTGGCAATTCCAGTTGTGGAAGTCTTGTGCCAAGGAAGTCTGCTGATACGGTTCATCACAAATTCGCAGGCAGCCCTTCTGAAGTGAAAATTGATACACAGTTAGCTCATGATCCGCTTGAGGACTTTGCAGGAAGCGTCATCTCATCTACAGCCTTCAACACGCAGAAGTAGTTTATCTCATCAGCTCAGAACCTCGATTTGACCTGCATTTCTCTCGGATTGGATCTACATTTTCACATATTCCTCTATTCTCTGTAATGGACTCTTCAGACTTGTAAAGCATGCGGTAGCTGGTTTACCACCCATTTCAATATAATCGTTATTGTCCAAAAAAAAACAATATTGTAGGAAGGGATTTCAACCTTATTCTCCACTCCTCTATGAAGCATGGGGGAACCCTTGTTCGAGATCCCTTCAAAGAAAGAATGGAGGGTCTAATGAGCGATTGGGATTTGGTAGATATACCTCCCAAAAAAGTTAAATATACATGGACAAATAGAAGTGAGGAAATTCATATAGCAGCGTGGTTGGACCACTTCATATTGCATAGCACTGGCTCCTTAAAGGGATGGATTGTGCTTCTTCAATTTTGGCGCAAGTTGAATATGATCTTCAACCAATGTCTTTGATAATAAAACAACTGGAAAATTTAGGTCCAATCCCTTTTATAGATATAATTCACGCCGGTTAAAGGAAAATAGGGTCAGAAACATAATAAAACAATCCTGGATGATCCCATCATTGAATCCTGTTCTTTTGTGTGGGAGTCAAAACTAAAATCGATGAAGCAAACATTAACGATATGGGTGAAAGAAAATTATTAGCCTCCAAGCCAAAAGAGGCTCAAGTTGGTAAAACAACTTGAAAATCATTATAACTTGGTAAAAAATTATTAGGTGGAAAAATGGCATATAGAAAAATAAAATGAGTTGACTAGGCAAATATTCTCAGCAAGTTGACAAGAGGAAAAATATTAGAGACTGAAATCAAAAAGTTTGTGGCTTCAAACAGGGCATCAAAATATTGTTTTCTTCCATAAGCGAGCCAAGGCTTGGGAAATGTGAAATAAAGTCAAATAAATAATGCCTAAAGGTAAGAAAAAATTGACTACCTTTACTGATATAAAGCAGGATCCATTTAACCCCAAGGGATAGCTCAATTGGACGAGTTCTCGTTGCTAAGTACCTTGCCAATTGGGAGTTCATGGGGTCAAATCTCCTTGACGCCCTTGGCGTTAGGCCCGACCAGATAAGCCGAAGGGTAGATCCCTTCAAGTGGACCTGCCTGAATTATTACCTGTGGATGTAGCGACCACTCAGTGACCGTGAACCACTGTTGAAAAAAAAAACGGGAGGCACTTATTTATTTCCAGTCTCTTTACAAGGAAGATAAAGATGTTGATGCAGATCAAGCCCGCGAATTTTTAGCATGTATCTGGTCCGCTGTCACTGAAGTTTCCAATCAACAACTAATCAAAGAGATAGAGGAATTGGAGGTCATGGAAACAATCTTGACTTCGAACCTAGACAAGGCCACTGGATTGGATGGTTTTATTATTAGTTTTTTATCGAGATTTTTGGCTTATGATAAAAAAGGATATGTTAAGAATGTTAAATAGAATGAGAAGGAAAGATAATATTGGGGGTAATACAAACTCTTCCTTTATTGCATTAATTCCTAAAGAGATGAATCCTTAGAACTTCTCTTGATTCACACTTATTTCACTATGCAATGTTGCGTACAAAATCCTCACAAAAGTCATAGCAACTAGACTCAAGAAGTTCTTGTTTGAGATTATATCTAAAAATCAAGGGGTCTTCATGCATCAAAGACAAATATTGGATAACATAATACTTGTTCAAGAAGATATATATTCCAGCAAGGAAGCGAGAGAACCTAGATTGGTAATCAAACTAGATATGGCAAATGTTTTCGACTGGGTAAGACATTATTTCCTATACTTAATGATTGAAAAAGTGGGTTTCTGCAATGAATTCATAAGTTGGATTAAACCCTGTACTGGTTCCCCCTGGATAGCGCCTTTAATCAATGGTCGACCCACTCTCTTCTTTGTGGCCTCAAGGGGATTGAGACAAGGTTTCCCTCTTTCCCCTCTATTGTATATCATTGTTGTGGAAAGTTTGAGCAAGAATTTAGAAAAGACAAATCTAGAAGACAGGTTATTAGGTTTGAGTATTGCTCGAAATGTGAAGGGGGTTAATCACTCTCAATCTGTAGATTTGATCCCTAGGTCAAGAAGGCAGGTTATTAGGTTTGAGTATTGCATAGAATGTAAAGGGGGTTAATCACTCTCAATTTGCAGATGAGATCCAATTGTTATTTATCCAGATCATAAAAACAGAAGAAAAGATAGATCAACGACTTAAAAATAAGCCTCTTCGAGGGGGCAACGTCCTTTTACATTACATAAATAAACAATTCTTGGATGATTCAAATGACAAGACCTCCTCAGTATATATAGGAGTTGAAATTGTCACAATATAATCAGAGCCAACATAACAATAATAATGTAAGTGCACAACAATAACAATAGCGGGTTTCTATGGGGCACTAACAATAACAATAAAGGAGCTTCATTAGTATTATAGGGACTTGTTGAAGCCTCAAAATGCCGTTGCCTCAACATTGGGGATAACCACCCAGTCGGGAACTTAAAAACCGTTCCTTTTTTGTTTGAAATAGTGGCTCTAGCTGGGGATAATGGGACCAGTTCCCCTTTAAGAGTATATAATGGAATTTGAGATATAGTGTAGGTGAAATGGTTGCGATGAATAGAAATACATAACTACAAACATATATATATATATATATATATATATATATATATATATATATATATCTAGCTATCTATTTCCTAGGATTTAACTTATCTTTATATGTGCGATTGAAAGATTCTCTAATATGCTAAACAATATAGATCATCTAGCGATTCAAGAAGTAAGTACAGGAAAGATAATTAATTTGATTAAATAGTTAATCAAATTAATTGTTAATACATATCACATATAATATTTTGTTGTTTTCACAATGCATTCAAAGATAACAACTTCATACTCTTCAATAATGAATAAGTATTCAACTGCATATAAGATCATACATAGCAAAATAGTAAAGTAAAGGTATAATTATTAATCAGATATAAACACAGCAATAACGCAAAGATAATAGTACTCGATATATCAGTGCTCTACTCATAAGAAAAACAATCTTGGTTCAACTTTCCTATTAAGAAAATTCAAAAGGTACAATAGTGCAACTTTCTTAAGTCTTCTTACAAAATTTCAGAACCCCTTTCTATAAGACATGAAAGGGTATTTATAATAAAAGGATTAATTGTAAAAATAGAAATACTTGAAACATTGAGGAGGTTGAAACAAACCATCCTTAAAATAAAACTAAAAGACAAAAATAGAGTTTGTTTGAACAAATCATCCAGAATGAGAAGCCTGATGTCCTTTCATTTGTTGCCCGAGTTCATAAATATCTATCATGGGCTCTAATTCTGGAGGATACGCTGGGTTTAATCGCATCTGGCCTGCATAAACTGCATCGGAGAGTGTTTGGAGCATACGAGCAGTTGTATCGGTTAAGCACCATAACATAAGCCATTGGCTATGCGGTTTAACTAAGTGTTTCCAGTAATGTTCAAAAGTTAAATGGGATAACTTTTTGATGTTATCCGCCTTCATCTTGGACCAATCTTGCCAATGTTTCATTAGTATCTTGACATCAGGAAATGCATCTATGGGGCATTCTTGAATCAAATTAGCATTGAAAAGGTTCTCGTGAATGGTTTCGATGATGTTATTTGCGACGTCCCTTGCACTAAAGATGGTTGCCTCTGCCTGTTTCATTCTCATATCCCAATCCCGAAAAAGGATTTCCTTCTGTGTGTCCTGAATCCTTGGAGGATCGGTTGCTATGCCTTCTGCGTTGTCATGCCAGGAAATATAGCTAGAGATCTTTTCTTCAATGTCATCGAAGTATGTCCTTAGATTGGACAACTGATTCATTAGTGAATCGCTTGTCTTACATAGATCATTGACTGTTGTTAACTTCTGGCAGAAGACAACCTGCTACTGAGCCAGAAGAGTATTAAGCTCCCCTGCTTCCTTCTTGAAATATTCAAGCTTAGGATTATCTTTGAGTTGATCAATCGTGAGCTGAAGTTGTTGCAATTGATCATTTTTGCGTTTGATTTCAACTTCATGTTGAAGCTTCATCGCATCAAAGCCTTTTTGCAGTTGATTTACATGTGCTTGCCATCCCTCATCAATACTTTGTTTTGCATTGAGTAATGCATGTTCTAATTGAAGGATATTGTCATCCTTCTCCTTGACTAACTATTGTACTTTTGAGGCTTTATCCACAGTGGTTGTAGCATATGCTCCTGCGAACTACGATAACCTTGTTAGATCATTGGCAAGGTCAGTTTGTGGATCCTTCCAAACAATATCAAATGGCATATTTCTCAGAACTAAGGCATGAGAATGTTCAATTCTTTTCCTCTACCTTCGTCTGCTCATGACAACCTTGTGCTTTGGATTGTAAAATACATCTAGGGGAGGGATTTATTCTATCTTGAGCACAACTTCGGATGTAGAGTGAGCCGGAATGATTTATAGGTCATCAGTATTCACTGCTTTATCTAAAGACTCGATAGTGAGTGGGACCTTCTTTGTAATCTCAAGAGTTTTAAGAGTTTCTTTCGGCG
Organism: Pinus tabuliformis; assembly: GCA_031772625.1. Taxonomy (NCBI): domain Eukaryota; kingdom Viridiplantae; phylum Streptophyta; class Pinopsida; order Pinales; family Pinaceae; genus Pinus; species Pinus tabuliformis. The sequence continues at coordinate 532,004,706 of CM062814.1, forward strand.
ATGAGGTCCATGCTTCATGTGATGTCGTAGTAACAAATTTATCGAATTGTTCCCATAATTTGTCTAGCGCGCTGGTAGACGGTGATTCTTCAGTCTGTTGCGTCAATGTTGTGCTTTATTTGTTGGAAATACTGAGCAAGGGGGGCGCCTGTGAATCAATATTTCTTTTCAATTGTTATTTTTACCAGTTAGATCACTTATATTTAGAACACAAAATGAACAATAAGAATCGATGCTTTTATTAATTTCTTCTTTACAATAAATCAAGTACAATATATGTAGGGCTCCAACCCTAGATGAAGACATCAATCTTCAATCTCCCAGGCTCCAACCTGTATTTTCCAAGCACCGACTTGGACTTCCAAGGCTCCAACCTTGTCAATTCTGAGGCACCAACCTCAAGGGCTCCAACCCTATATCTGGATCAGGCTCCAAGCTGGTTTTTTTAGGAATTCGATCCTCTAGGGCTCCAACCCTATCCTCCAAGGCACCAACCTTGTCTTTTCGAGGCTCCAACCCTCAACTTCACTTCGCCAAGATGTATTTGGTTTTACTTAACGGCTGCCAATGTCTTCTTCAACAAGCCTTGTCAATCTTTAGTTATGCCTTCACTTAGTCTCCACATCACATCATCAATTACAACCTTGTTCTTCACATAGATGTGTCACTACTGCTCTTCATTATACCCAAAACAAAATCTGCAAGGTCACATCATGAGGGCCTTCAATCAATGCATCATGGTCTTCAATAATATCTCCAAGACCAACTTCTACAAGTCTTCCAAATATCTTCAAGTATCCTCCAAGGTATCTTCAATAGGAAGCTCTACGAGTGTCTTATAAGGCCTTCAAATGTCTTCAAGAATCAATCAAGGTGTCTTTAATACACTTCTCCAAGCGTACTTCAAAAGTTGCTCCAAATGCCTGCTCCTTTAATCAAGGTTCCAAACTTCTTCAAGGTTCTTATCCAACAACTGGATTTGTCCACTTCAAGTATTCTTCAAGGTTTCCTTTAGTTTGTCCCAAAACTGCTCCTATAACCTGGGCTTCAAAACTGCTTTCAAAATTTACTCTAATAAGACTGCCTCCAATAGTGCTCTAGGTGGAGACAATGATGCCTGCTCTATATTAGCTCAACAAGAAGGATTATATCAAAGTTCTAGTCAAGAAAGTCTGCCTCAAAACATTTATGCACAAGGGTCAACAACTACTCCAAAGTTTGCATAAGTCTGTTCTAAAACAATGCTCTTTAATACTTTAAAGAACTATATACAAAAACTTTGTTTGTAGCTTCCAGAAGGTCCTCTAAACAAAGTCTGATTTTTAAGAGTGATAAGGTCTCCTTCAAACAACTTCAATAGAAGGTTTAAACCACAAGTCAAGATCTGTTTAAAACACATCCCAATAGGATGCTCTCAATTAAGTGCAAAGAACTGTAGGTCCGAGCTACAACCAAAAATCACCACAAGTCCGAAGTATTCAACTCTTCCACGAGACTGTTTTATTATTGGTCTGAGCTTTACTCACAAGTCCGAGCACTTCCTGATGGCTCCATAAATTTGTTGTAGCTCCAGGCTTGATGAGTAACTCAACATAAAACTTTGGGAAGTCTCCACTGTTGGTTGTTCACATAGGTGGCTGCTACATAAATATATCAAGATAGTATGAGGTCTCGTATTACTGTCCACACACAAATCTAAAGTATGATTCCACAAGTGACTGTAAAACCAAGTTGACACAAATCTGAGGCAAAGTTCCGAGTTGTCCAGGTGAATTCTCCCTAATCTGATTGTTCCATGGATCCGAGCTTGAAAGATGAATTGCCCAAACAATAATCTCTTGTTCTCTTCGGCCTTTTTCCTCCTTTTATCCCTCTTGTTTGAATTGATCACTAAGATGCTGAAATGAGAGGGAATGTGGCTTATTTATAGCCTTTAGTCATCCTTTAAATGAGTTGACATGAAACTAAAAAGGGCATGTCTTTTAGGATGTAATTTTTAATGAATCCGACTTTACTAGGCCATAAAGATACATGATTAATTAATTAATTAATTTCTTTTTTGGGACCGACTTAAATGACTTTGAAATGATTTGATTTTGTTCTTTACAAAAGGATTATCATTTTGTTCTTAGTGATAAGCTTACATATATCTCAACGCTGTAAGATCTGTCAAATATTAGTCTACCATGTGATGTATCACACATGCATTACATTTGTCTGTCATGTGAAGAATACTATGCAAAAGACCTTATCTGCCATGTAGAAGATGGATCATATAAGACCTTGTCTACCATGCGAGTGTTATATCCCATGAGTGATGTGTTACACCATGTTGTTGCATTATGTCTACCACGTATTGTCATGTATGCCATGTTTGTCCGCCATTAATCAAGGTTAATGCCATGTATGGCATGTTTGTTTGCCATTAATCAAAGTTATTTCATTATTGTTAATAAGGAATTTTTTATATTGTTTCAAAACATATTTGGAGCCAATAATTATGTTTATTTTAATGATGTTTCGTAATGTGTAATGTAAGATAATGTATGGTTAGGATCAAGGGATTATATACAATATGGAATTTAGGAATTAGGGTTTCATAATTAATGAACGAGAACATGGATTAGGATAGAACTAGGGCTTTTGGACAAGGGTAACGGTTACGATTTATTAGGCTAAGAACTAGGGTTTTATCATTTAACAAGTGCTAGATTAGGGCTTCCAAGTAATTAAGGTTTGCATGAGGTTAGGGTTATTCATGTATCACATGAATATTCGTCATCTCCAACAATGCCATATTGACATCAATGACAACATTGATTAACATTCTTTAGTGCCTTGATTGATCTCAGGGTCTTTTGAAATCTGGGCTATCACTTGTTCGTGTTGCAAAATCCCCAATATATCCAGGGGGATATTCTTCAACCTTGACTTTTTGTATTCTTTGAACCTAACCAACTCTTTGGGTTTCAGGCGAGCTTTGGCTAACATTTCTACTTGATGATAATCTCGGGCTACTTCAAATAGGTCATCGAAATCGTCAGGTTCATATTGAAATTGATGAACTTTGACCTGGGCTGTGAAACTCTGGGCTACCTTGTCTAGATCATACTCCTGGGCCAAACAGTGGGAAATTTCATACATAGTATATTATCAATTTCAAGCGTTGCATGCCTGAAATTCTTCAAAGTAAAAACTCCACAGCAAATAGGAAAAGACAATTAGATATATTTTTTGGCGTTCTTCAGGGATTTGGTTAAACCATTTCCCACGGTTTGATAGGCAACCTCTAAGGCTAGGCGCTTATCAGGTACATAGAGAGGGAGGACATGAAGGGCAACAAGGTTTCCATAAATCCTAACATAAGTGAATGATTCTTCTCCAAACCATTTTCCAATGGCTATAAGTTCATCGAAAGCTTCTCTTGAAAACGTAGGAGGTCTTTCATAAAAAATGACTTGGTACAAGGGTAACATCATTCCATGGTAGATTTTATAAAAATGGGGTTATTAATTGGACTCCCAGAGGATTTTATGGTAAATATGGATTGGGGTACGATCTTGAAGGGTCCATTTCCATCCCATAGATGGAAAGTTAGAGGTGAAACATACTACATCCATAATATAAGAACTCATGTAGAAAGGGGGCACAGTCCTACTAGTAATATTGTGTTTACTTCGGTAGGCTAAGATCTGGGAGACTAGATTGTTGGATAGGATAGTGGCCCAATCCATAATATAAGCTTCAGAGGCAACCTCTATTAGGGGAACTCATTCTATTGTGAATTTTCGTGTATTAGGTTACCCGAACAGTGTACACATCATAGTAGCAATGTGACAATGAGGACCAACAAGGGAGGCAAGAGAATACATATCCTTGTCTTCATGTTTGTGCTTGCTTGGCTCGCGCCTCCACTGCCTTATCGGATCATACTGAACTTCATTTTCTGCAGCAAACTTCTGAAGAAACTGTGCATTATAGATTTTCTGTGGCTATGATAGATGATACATTCTTCTCAAATCTTCAGCGTTAAATGACCTAATTAGCATCCTTGTCCTCAAGTTTATGAAGATTCTATCTGCGATGTTTACATCATCAATAATCCATTTGACCAAATCTGTGTATGGCATAATGTTTGGACGAGCTGCGATTCGATGGAGATAGGAATTGGCGACGTCTGCCCAAGTGGTTTTCGAAGTTGATGTAATGTCATCTGGTGCCATGACTTGTCTTGTAATTACTCTGGGTTCTTCTTCTTCAAATAGTTTATATATTGCTTCCCAAGAAGAACACCCAGAGTCGGTAGTGCATGTCATATCAGAGAACAATGGAGGCATCTCAGTAACTTCTGCAATAGGTGGAGCCGGCTGTGGTGGCACGGTTGGTTTTATGTTCTTCTTAGCGGTTCTCGACATTTCGCCTGATTTCTGTTTGTCGGGGCTAGCCTGTAACAGAGAGAACGCAGAGAATAAGGAGGAAAACTTAGAATTCAAACTTAAGGGGAAAATGACGATCATGACATGAAAACATGCATTCAACGCAAAATCTTGAAACACTAAATGGAATCAATCTTATCATTTACATTATCGAGAACCATCAATACCGTTATAACTAATCATAAATGAAAAATTGTGGGTTCACACACTCTGGGTACAAGTCAACAAACTGTTGGCTCATTTCGCATTACAAAGTTTTCTTGGCACACATATTTTCCAATTTGTGAAATCTTCCTTTGGCTGATATGGGATGGGTTAACCTTTAAGATATACGGCAAAATGTTGGGTGTGGGAATTATCACATCTGGAGTTACCTTAGCAGGAGTCGTCTTGAGTGTTGCGATGCGATGTAAGTATTGCACAACAAAAACTGTGATGAGTACTTTTCACGATATCGCAAAAAGTGTTATCGGGAGGTCGGAGTTGTGTTAACAAATGGGAAATGCCGATATAACTTTTTCAATGTTCTTTTTTAGATAAATGGCGTGGTTTGTTGGTGGGGCCGATTTTGACTTTTGCACGCGTGGAGGGTTTTCTCTTTATTAAAGTTATATAAGACCTATTGTTAGTTCATTGAGCCTTAGGCAGATCACATCGCGTTTTTACTTAAAGGCCTACTATGTTCTAAACTATGTGATCGCCGATATGCGATATATGATGGGTCCTATCAACTTTTGCTTAAGATATTTGATTTCCAAATAGATTTGAAGCCTAAGTGCGGATAGCATATTTTTTGGGTTTTTCAAGAATCTTGTTTTATTTAATTATTAATAAAATTTATCCTAAAAATTTTAAAGGGTCCCCATTATTACTAAGTTAACTTATCAAATTATAATGGGGGTTGTTGAGTAACAAAACAAGACCTAACATGCCCCTCTCCTTCAAAAAAAGTGTTGTCCTCAATGCTTGAGTAGTTCTGGATGCTTTTGTATAAAATTCTCGTCCTCCCAAGTGGAATCTTTAGCGGGTAAATTCTTCCACTTGCTGAGACTCTGAAATTGATCGATTGCATAGCAATCAGGTTCTTGTTTCCGTGACTGCTTCAAGCTCCAATATGATCTTTCCTTCCTTGTCAAGTTCTGGCAATATTGTTTGAACTGGGAGCTTGTCATCGATAACCATTTTTAAGCAATAAACATGGAAAATTGGTGTACTCAAGAAGATGCAGATAGCTCCAATATGTATTTCATAGTACCAATATTTTGCAACACCTTGTAAGGACCATAGTACTTGGGTGATAATTTATTATTCTTCTTAGCTTGCTTGAGGGACATTTGTTTGTATGGTTGTCGCTGTAAAAATACCCAATCGCCTACATTAAAACTCTTTTCAATGCGATGTTGATCTGCCTATTGTTTCATTCAATTTTGTACTAGAGTGAGGTTATCCTTTAAGAGTTGGAGAACTTGTTGGTGAAGCTCGATGTGATCTTCCACTGCTTGAACCTTAAAATGTTTTCTTAAAGATGATGTGATAGAGAGTGGATGATTTCCATAAAGTGCCATAAATGGGGTCATTTTTACTGCAGTATGAAAAGAAGTGTTATACCACCATTCATTGAGAGGTAGCCACTTGACCATTGGGTTTGTTTATCAGGTACAAACAAAATTTAGGAGAAACAAGTTGTGTAAGTGTTAAATAATTTTTTGGCGAAAAGGCAAAGGTTGGGACTTGAGAAAAGAAGAAAAATTAAAGTGAAGATAAGTTGTGGAGGTTACCAAAGGGAAATTGAACCAAGGGAAGAATCAAACCATGGTATAAGAGAAATCAAACCATGGTAAGAGGAAGGGAAAGAAAACATAAAAGGAAGGTTAAAGCCTCATTTTGATCATTCTATTTTGGCATTTCACTTCTAATTGGGAGGGTTTGCTTGAGTTGTTGAGCCAAGTCAACCAATGTTGTTTAACACAGGGCTTTTCAAGCAGAAAATCCCAACTCTTTTTTGGTGAAACTAGAGTGTCATCCTATGATAGAAATTTGGAGTTAACTGGATATTTCTTTTCCTAAATTTTGTGAGCCATTCCATTTTTGAAACAAGTGGGACAAAATTCTTTAGGACAACAGAGTAGCAAAAATAGAATTGCTTGAAGGAAATTGTCGGGGAAATTTGCCTCAAGAATTTGCAAGAATTTCGCTTGGAGAAGGACAAATTTCCTTGTGGAGTTTCAGAGCCTGAGACTGTTGCATTTGTATGGGTTGAATTCTTCTCCCTTAGGGCATGCGTTGGGGTTTTTCTGGGTCGTTTTGTTGAGCAATTGTCAAGCATCTTGGTGTTGTGAATTAGTCAAAATTATTCTCTAAAATTTCAAAGTTATTTTCTCAGAGATTTCTTATTTATTTGGTGGAGGAAATTCGAGCTAATTTGCAACAAATATTCTTGGTGGGATGTAAAACCCATTTGTTAGGAATTTTGTCCAAATTTGGTTATTTCCAGGGAATTAGAATTAGCCTAAAAGATTCATGGGATTTTGTGGGTTTTATGAGGAGAGGCTCCAGTTAATTTGGCAAAATTTTTTGGGCACTTTTGAGGGCCAAAACAAAGGGTTGAAGCCAGCCAACAACAACAATATTTCCAAAGCAGGGCGCAATTATTTGGGTAAGCCATTCTACCACTTGGATCAATGAGATTTTTTTGGGTTTTGTTAATTGGGGTATGAGGAGCATTCCCCAAATTTTTTAGAATTTTTGGAGCAGTTCTGAGGGGTGATATTACAATTTGCCTCCCGCAGTAGCAGTAGTAGCCGAAATTTTTTGGACAATTCGTTTGGGTAGATTAATTGTTTTCAGCTGGAGATCTCACTTAGTTTCTCACATGGGGTATTGTGTGTTTGCTGAAGCAAGCCCAGGTTGTATCATTTCACGATCTCACTTAGTTTCTCACATGGGTATTGTGTGCTTGCAAAAGCAAGCCCAAGGTCTATCATTTCACTCCATTGTACTCGGTCCCAACTTCAAAATTAATAAAATGGCTTAGCACTGTTGCCTTATTTCCTTAGTGTATTGATTTGTGTTTGCATGGTATATTTTTAATTATTGTTGCTAGTTCATAATTTGGTATTTACTGTCAATTTTCCGAATAGGGACATTACATGCGTGACATGCATCTGACATGAGTTTCATTGGTGTCTTGAAATTTGGACACGTATCCACCGAACAAAAAAAAAAAATCTTAAAATTGATTTATTGCCTCATTCCCATGCAATTCAATCACAAGTTTGGAGCTCTCAAAGGTTTTGGAGTGCAACTAAGGGCCATTAAGTAATGTTAGAATGAATGTTAGTGTTGGGAAGTGGATTTGTCTAGGGTGTACCATTGCTTTGCAATAAATGGTAATGTTAAATTCTTAAAGTAAAAGTGATACTTTTACTTAATTTTTTTTAACATTACCATTGGAGTCTATCATGGATGAAGGTATGGAATTAACATTTAATTAAGAGGACCAAGCCTTCTATGTACCTCAATGTTGGTGGCATTGATTGTTCAACTCTATCATGACCCTAGTAAAAATATATCCATCACTCTAACATAATCTCAATTTGACATGTTAAGTTTTATTTATCCTATTTTAATGCTTAGTAGGTGATATTGATGATGAGGATCCAATAGAGGCAATGATTTTGATGATATGTAGTACTAGTTATTTGTTGTAGCATGATATTTTTCGGACTCTACAATCCATTTAAGGCCTCTTTGTTGAAGTATTTTTTTATTCAAACATGGATTGCACTCAGTGCTATTTTGGTTATACCCATTAGTTGTATGATTGAATTTGTATCATCATCATGTAAATGTTTTATATATTTCATGTTTTATATGTAATTCACTAATTCGTTAAATTTTTTAATATATAATAGATAAGGTGTCCTCGTGTCATGTGACTTAAGGTTCCAAGGAAAATATTCAGCATTTATTTATTCATTGTAAGTTCACAAAAGAAGTTTGAACATTGTGATTCAATCTTTAGCAATGAGATTAAATTGGCTAACCTTTGAAGATGTGCCCTCCAAAATTCATTTGCTAGAAAATATGGCTTACCCAAAATAGTCTCATTTTTTAGGATAAAAGTCCAGAGGTTCATGAAGTGGCCATGAGGGCTCCATCTTTGATGGCAAAACATTGGCAAACAAAATCGGACTCCTCCCTTCATTTTCAGGGTTTGGATGCTCGGGAATTAGCTTGGATATCCCATTTCCTTCAACCCTCCTCTTACTCCTTTGCTACCTCAACTAACATATATGTTCCAATCGCTTCTTGACAACCCCACTTCTCCAAATAGAGTTCAACCAATGGATACACTAGTCTTGCCATATTTTCTATTTTGATGGAGTTGTTTTGATGGAGCATCTAAAAATAACCTAAGGGTGGGTAAGGGGGTTATCCTTTGCCTCGATGAATCAATTGAATTAACCTTTTCTTAGGGCCTAGGATCATAATCCAACAACCAAGTTAAGGCATATGCACTTCCTCAATGCTTGATGTTAAACTAGTTTCAAAATATACCATGTTTATTAATCATTAGAGATTCTAGAATCATTATCGGAAGTCCAATCATGGAGACCCTTCCAAAAGGCATGCACTTGAAAACAATTCTTAAGAAAAGTCGAGAGTTGTTAAAGAAGTTTAAGTTAGATGAGTTGCATCATATTCTGAGACAAAACAATCAATTTGTTGATTCCCTCACTAATATAGGCTCTTCATTAGCCTTATGTGTAATTAATATTAAAGACCATAGGTCATTTTGTTCCATCCCATAATCTTATGCTAAAAATGATTGATTCCACACTTTGTAATTTTTTTGGTGCCATGTTGATGTAAGAGCATTAAAGCTTCCAAGCCATTAAGTCTTCGATATAACTTCAAAAATGGGTCTTGATTTTTGAGTTAACTAGATGAGTCATAGTTTTAGAAAAGCTATGTGCGAGTGAGATTTTGTCCATAAGGCAACAACAAATCTACCTTGAAAAGCATGAGAGATTTAGGGAATAAATTATGGAGTGATTTATGGATCTATGAAAATTTACTTTAACCTCTAAAGCTGTATTTAATCATTGTAAGGCTAAGAGCCACCGCTAATGGCCAGATGAATGTAGAATCGCGCCAAGAGAGGAACAAATGATTTTGTAATGGTATGTACAGGATTTTATGAATGAAATAAGATTTCACGCCAATTGGTAATTGTCTTTGTGTTGGTGTGAATGACGAATTCAAGTTCTGTGTGTAATTTGAAATTAAGCATAGATTCAGTCCTGTATGAATACAAAAAAATTGATGATAGATTGAGTTTAAGTTTTGTCATGAATGAGGCTAGAGACAATGTCAGTGGTAAGAAGAGTTCTTGTACATGTTGAGTCCGCATGTGGCCAAATGTATTATGTTAATTTGCATTGTATGATGTTTCTTTGACATCCTAGATTGGTAGATCTGGTATACTGCATAAAGTGAAATCGCCAAATGGGAGAGGGTGAATGCAGACTCTAGAGAAGAAGGTGCAGGTTTATGATTTTTCCTTCCCATGTGGCACCATGGTGGAAAAGGAGACATGCAAGATATGTAATTCCACCTTTTGTTAGTATGTATTGTAAATGTTCTCAAAATTTGCAAGTCTTTCGGTAAATTACCCATATGGGCATACCAATATAGCTATAAAAGAATTGCACAACCATCTCTCACAACAATTAAATAGAAACCCTCCTGCTCAATTTATGGAGTACTTGTGCTTGATGACATGAACAAAACATGTATGCACGAACTCTCTCCAACACTGGACAAAACTAATGTCCTTTACATCTTCACCTCTATGCAACCAAATTGTTCTACATACAATCGACCCCTTCAAAACATGTGCACGAATAGACCTGTGCACATAGGATTGTAAAATGTGGTCTCAACTCAGCGGGAAATTTTAACTACACTTCATAGGCTACGAATAACAACTTCAACCTATTATCTATGTGGAATTCCCTCAACCTTCAATCTTTCTCTGCTTCTCTGCACCCTCTGCTCCACGGGCTTACAAATGGCTCCACCTGTTCTTATATGTGAGATGGACAAAAAATAGCTTCTTCACATGGCTCTATCTCAGCCCTTTCACCTTGGCTCAATTGCTCTTTGTGCAAACAAGATCTCTACTGAACGACTATTTAACTTCCTCCATGAGATGCTCATTATAGCTAGGTTCTTGCGGCCTTCAACAAACAATTGAACAAACCTCTACACAAACTTAGCGATTGTCTCTAAAACACATCAAAATTCAACCGTTGGTTCTGATACCATTTGTTTGTATTTACAACCTGCATAGAATTACATACAAAGAAATTTACGTTAGAAACCCTCGCACAACATGAAATTTACATTATAAACCCTGTTGACAGTGTGTCAAGAAAACATCCACAAGGAAAAGTAAGGTCCTTTATTAATCAAGAAGAAAATTTACAACCCAAATCAACCCATCGCTCAAGATACATAAATATATCTTACTTGGCACCGTTACATGCATTATACAAACTGCCATCAGTTTTGTAAACCAACACTATCATATAAACTACCAAAAAATTTAGATGAAATAGATTTGTCTTCTACAATTTCAATTAAAACTGTTATTACAAATTCTAACAAAAAAACGCATCAATGCAGGTGAAATAAAAAAACTATCATGGCAACCGCTCTCATATTCTTAACAAATATTCATGCAGACATAACCTACATTGGCATGATTTTTAGTGTCCAAGACTGGGAAATTTGGCATTGAAATTTGAAACCCTGGGATTCTCATCTATATATCTTCATTGAGTTGGAAACTGACATGGTTATAGTCATAGAAGCCATCTATGCCACTAAAAGTCAATACTAAGGAAACCCAACAGCGAATACAATGTAGGTGGCTCTTGAAAATGGTGGTTGGCTCTAGCTTTTCAGTCATTCGATGACTACAAACGATGGGAAGGGTGTCCAGATGGTCCAAGAGTTAAACTGATGCTTTATTTCAATTATTAACCCAAAAAAAATTATATATGATAGCCAAAAACTTAACAGTTCACCAAGAACACTCCAAATTAACAATCTTGGGGATGATGAGGTTATACTGACACAACAAAATATATACCTGTAAATGAATGATTTCCATCCACCACCTTTCTCGGCCATTAGGTTTACGTTAGGTCTAAACTACAAATTAAACTTGGGTCTAAACAAATTCATAGGATAAAAAAAATTAACATTACTTGTATCTATCTACAGATCTGTTGAGGGATTAAAGGGATAATAAAAAATTTCAATGAGTTTTTTTTTATTACTGGTAAATGCACCATAAAAGATGAGCTCCAATCGGTCGTTCCTCCAACTACATCCAACACCGTAGCAAACTGCAGTCTGTAAGTTCCAAGCCTCTATTGGAAGGCCCTCTTCAAACTCTCTTGATGTCTCCTCATTTCGAAAGTTCCAAACCTCTATTGGAAGGCCCTCTTCAAACTATCTTGATGTCTCCTCATTTCAAAAGTTCCAAACCTCTATTGGAAGGCCCTCTTCAAACTATCTTGATGTCTCCTCATCTCAAATAGGCATTCCCCGGTATACATCACTCCAGCCTGTGAACAATAACCCGGGTGTCGTCTCCTCATTTGAAATGGGAGATCCCCTGTTCCAGATATCACTCTAGTGCACAATTTTCCAGTTATTGCGGTTATTGCTCCAGGCTATTACAGACACTGAAGCATAATTATTCTAGGTATTTCCGTAATAACAGTACCAGAGCTGTTTTCACGTTGGGTCATGGAATTAGCCAAATGAAACTGTGAGCGTCAGCAGTCGGATAACAACAGCAGATCCATCGAATGGGCATCAAAGTGTACTAAGGACTCCATCCCTTTCCATATCCAATCTTTCTCTTCGACCTTTTGCATGATACAATCAGCATCCAGCATGTGCCAACACAGCAGATCCATGGAGCAGGCATCAGGTATACTCAGGAATCAGCTGACAGGGTCTTAAAGACTACAGCGAGTGCTTAGTGATCTGTTGCTGCTGCCAACTACCAGACGCTGACATTAACTCGTGCAAAAACTCAAAAAGAAAAATTGGATATAACAAAGATAAAAAAGACTCACACCAAGTTCATTCCATTATCCAACCTGGAATCTGTCCAAACACTCTTATTACAAAGGGAAATTTCTAACACAATCATACAAGTGAGACATCTGGAACTGTGGAATGATGGTTTGAAATGAGGAGACACGTCCGATTGCTTAGTGACATGTTGTAGTGATATAAAATAAGATAATTATAGTTATAGGTATGTTCAATTAAGGACTACAAAGTTAAAAGGAAGTAAGGAGTACAAAGTTAAAAGGATCGTTAGGCACAATGATGTCCATACAATGTGGGAGAACCACATGGTCTCTTATTAAAAATATAAGATGCATAATATAAAAATACAATGCAGTAACATAAAAGATACAATATATAGAATACCCTGATGGAGAAGATCCAGGAGCTAATGGGTCCGAAGATCAGATCCATCTCTCTTAACATCTGAACACTGAAAAAAAAAATTCCACAAAGTTTAGAGTTCATGCACTTTGGAGGTCTGAAAGACCTAGTCCGGTCTTCCAGGGACAGATCTGAGACGATTTGTGTTTAGATTTGGGATGGATCTGAGACGGTTTGGATTTGGATCTGGGACAGATCTGAGACAGTTTTGCGGCTGAGATGTCGTGTGGCGGAGTGAGATATAGTGATATAATATATATATATATATAAAAGAGGAAATGCTTAAATTTTTTAAATGAAGAGATAACACGGCAATTCGAAAAGAGCCCTCCAAAACACACAAAAAAGCGTCCAACAAATATTCAGTTGGGACAATTTACAGAATGCAGTTCACTACTCCATCGGAGGAGCACAAACGCTGCTGAAGTAAAGCGGATTTGTGTTCCTCTTTCGCGGTACATTACCATAATTAAAAAAGCGCATGCTTAGTGATAGCAGGGAGTTTACTACAACTGGACCAAATAGAAGCCCTAAAACGATATCCCTCCGACCCTAAAACACGGAGGGAAGGGGTTTTCTGTTAAAGAAAAACAACAACAAATTGACCACTGTCTGCCAAATGCGTTTTGCATGGCTCTATATGAGAATCCCTAAAATAATATGTCGCAGTACCCATGACCCCACTCCGGCCAAAAAAACCTATGGGAGGGTTTCATTTAAAGAGGAAAAAAGTTAGAAATGCTTGTAACCCAAAAGAAAAGTGCTATCATACCTGGAGAGCTTTTCGAATTGGGTACAGTGAGCAAAGATCTGCAAACAGCTATGGGTTTAGCAAGAAGGCACTCTAAAATAATTTTCAAATTCAGCATGTGAAAAATTTTGGCAACATAAATAATATACCCTAGTATTTCACGGATCAGGAAGCTTTTGAGCCCTGCTCATTTTTTGTTTTATTGCCGCTACAGATTTGCCGTAGAAGAAATTGATGTGGACAAACTAACACGAATGTGGATCGCAGAAGGTATGGTAATGACAAACAGACAACCCGTTTGATGAGTATGGCCATCAACATGCAGTTGGCTGCTTCATCACAGTTGCTCGATCTCTAGCAGCCAACAATCTGTAATTAGATGCCTCTAATATAATATATATTAGATGGGTTTTGTATTATCTACTAGCCCTTCTAGATCCACATTCGTACACACTGAACGCATCAATTTCTTCATACTGCAAGAAAACCGCTCCTGAGCCTTGCAAAACTGGTCTCTAGGGCCGTCGATTCAGAACTGTAAGATAAGATTTATGAGGAAGGCGAGAAAAATAAGAGAGATGAAAACTAATAAATATTTAGAAAGTTTCTTTTCGATCTTAAAACAACCTATCTCATTCATTCAAGATTTTATTATATTATATTATGAATAAAATTGATTATACTTCTAATACATCATATGTTGAATTTTTTTTTAATTTACTCTAATATGAATAAAGATTGTATTTAAATGAGCGCACCGGATCTATCAAACGCCGAGAGGAATCAAATCTCTCGAGATGCAAATCTATTTTTTGAGTGTAAAATTTGAGGAAAGGTTTGCACCTCAAAAGATTTGATCCCTTTGGGTGCTTGATAGATCGTATGTTAAGATGGATCTAGGTTGGTTTCAGTGGTGTGCAGTCATACAAAATTTGCTAAACATCTAATTATTTTGATTTTAAATATGCTAAAATATTTCTAAGATTAATTTGGTCAATTTAATTTAAATTTTCTTAGTTACCTCAATTTGTTGAGATGAGAGAGACTCTTAGTAACTTGAATGATGAAAAATGATGAAATACAAATTTTGAGTGCAAAGTGTCAATGTAACAATTTTGATAGATAGAAAATGTGAATACTAATAATATAGCCTATTACAAACAATCTTCATTGCAATCAATCTGAAACTATTTTCTTTTACTGTTTCTATTATCACACCTATTAGTTTTTCCATTTTCTCGTATCGATCATATGAAAAGAGTAGTTGGAACCATAGAGCATTCAAATATTTAACTCAATAGAGTAAATATTGTAACAGTCGGGGCGGTTGGTTTGCACACCCCCGAGCCGTGTTCGAATCCGCGGAGCTGCGCGTGCTGCAACGTATTCAGATCCATGGATTATCCTCCGGTGATGGCGATTAATTCACAATGTCACAGTTGTCAGCCTAGTTCTGACATGTATATGTAATATATGTACAAAAAAGAGGGCCCATAATGCTTTTGTAGGGAACTAGCCCCTCCCATTCAAAAAAAAAACATGCCTTGTCTCTGTTGCTCTCCAATATTAATAGTAGTTTTTTCCAAAGTCAATCATTCTAACTTATGGAGTGTTAAACCCCAAATAATATTAGTTTTTCCATTTTCTCGTATCGATCATTTGAAAAGAGTAGTTGGAACCATAGACCATTCAAATATTTACCTCAGTAGAGTAAACAACATACCTTGTCTCTGTTGCTCTCCAATATTAATAGTAGTTTTCTCCAATGTTAATCATTCTGACTCATGGAATGTTAAACCCCAAATAATTTTCAATGGTAGTTATTTTCTATTACTGCGTTGGAATGCAAAGTAATTAACAATGTTGAATGATGAAAAATGACAATAATAAGAATGTAGCCAATTATAAATAGTTTATAGTTTCAAGAAGCAAACATTTGGAGTAAGCAAACATTTTATATAGGATGAAAACTCAAGTATTGTATCTAATGTTGAAAAAAATTTATGTGCTTACATTGAGAGAGTGTGTGTGTTTTGGGTGTGAGGAGGAGAGGCAAGGGGAGATAAATATATAGATAAGGAGGAGAGGGAAGAAGAGAGAGCAAAGACAGGGAGGGAGGAAGAGATATATAGATGGAGAGAGAAATGTTAGAGAGAGAGAGAAGGGGAATAGAGAGAGACTGAGGGGAAAGGGAGAGAGGGAGATATAGAGAGAGAGAGAGTGTGTGTGTATGTTTAGGGGCTGAGATAGAGAGATAGAGAAGGAGAGAAAATGGGAGATAGAGATATAGATGGAGAAGGTAGAGATGTGCTTACAGTGAAATCAATCCACATTATTAATCTAATTACTTTGAAATTAATGTACATCATACATCTTGTTGCATCAAATAAAAAATCAACCTCTACACTAAAATCAACGCATGTAGTGCAAACAATCAAATAGGATTAGAAATCATCTATACTGAAATCAATGCATTTAGTAAAAGAAATCAAATAGGATTAGAAATAAATATCTACACTGAAACCAATGCATTTAATGCAAGCAATCAAATATGAGTAGAAATCAACATCTACATTGAAATCAATGCATCTAGTGTAAGGTATTAAATATTATTAGAAATCGACATCTATGCTGGAATCAATGCATCTAGTGCAAGTGATTAAATAGGATTAGAAATTAATATCTACACTGAAACCAATGCATCATGTGCAAGAAATCAAATAGGATTAGAAATTAATATCTACACTGAAACCAATGCATCTAATGCAAGCAATAAAATATGAGTAGAAATCAACAGTATGCTGAAATCAATGCATCTAGTGTAAGGTATTAAATATGATTAGAAATCGACATCTACACTGAAATTAATGCATCTAGTGCAAGCGACCAAATAGAATTAGAAATCAATATCTACACTGAAACCAACGCATCATGTGCAAGCAATCAAATAGGAGTAGAAATCAACATCGACATTGAAATCAATGCATCTAGCGTAAGGTATTAAATAGAATTATAAATCGACATCTACATTAAAATCAATGCATATAGTGCATGTCATCAAATATGATTAGAAATCAACAACTACATTGAAATCAATGTTAGGGTTCCACCCTAACCCCCTTATTTATGTAGTAGGATCGAGTCATAGTTATGGTTAAGTAAGGAGTCAATAAAGCCCATATTAATAATTGTAAGTGGTTAACCCGCAATTAATGACGGGACCACAACTAGTTGCAAATGGGCCATGGTATTAGATAGATGGTATTAATAAGAACCATGGTATTGATCCATGGTATTGCATGTATGAGTCATATATAAAGGATAGAGACTCCTTGCGAGGAACATCGTGTCTTATTTTGTAATCGAGCTCTGCTCTATTGGAGGTTGCCCCCTCGAAGAGGCAAGTGAACATTTATTTCTGAATAATAAAATACTTGTTGTTTCTCACTATTATATGTTCTGGGTATATTTCTTCGCATATTCTGTATTCCGGTATTGTCTTGCAGGTTAAGAGCATAACAAGTGGTATTGGAGCTCTTTCCAAGGCCGATGGGATCTCCATTTCTTAGCAATTTTTTTTTTGGCTAGAGACGTGTTCTGGCGTCTTTAAACCACGGGATCTGTCGTTGAGCGCATAAACCTGCAGATTTGGGGAGGCATGCACGCAGGAAATACAAGAGGTGGTCACGCTTGTTGGACTCCCTTGTAACCCCTGTGGGTACCCCTTCGAGTAGTAGCACATTACACAGAACCGCGCACGGATTGTCTTCCAAGTACCCTCTGGGTATATCGGAAGCCCCCTAGCTCCTTTGAAACCTTGCCATAGATAAACCATCGACCATCTTGCTGCTACAGTACACCGAGAACAGCACTCGGAGAGATTACTCGCCCGTAAGATAGGGTAGTCGGGTTGTATGGCTAAGGGTATGGTTGATCCTCCTTAGTTAGAGCCCTGAAACATTGGACCGAGTATTACTGTCAGACCCTTATGTATATTGCGATCTGTAGCACCTGACACTCCTCAAGACCATAGTTCCCTTTTCTATCTCGGGATCACGCATAATCTCTGCCAGATCAAATCTCGCAAGTGGGGTTGCAGTAGCAGCAAACATCAGTCCCGCAGTTCCGAGTTAGCAGACCAGCGTTTCTGATCCATCAGATCCGCAGCAGCAATCGGTGCCACTGCTCAGAGCTATCCGATCAACCATTCAGATCTCTCAGATCCACCAGATCTGAGTAGTTGTGTGGGGTTCCTATATCGAGGCGTGATTTTCGCAGGACTTTTGGCAGCATTAACATTTTGGGGATTCGGCAGTATTCCTAAGCAAGCAGTAAAATTCCGTTAGGAGTTTTCAAAAAAAAAGAAAAAAGGTCTGAGATCCCCCAGGCCTCTTATTGGTGATCTAGCCCATAAGAATCAGGACGACGAGTTGAGCAAGGTGTTAGTGAAAAAAATTCAGGCAGTCCCAAATTTCAAGTACCTCGGATCGGTGCATGGTAGAAACTAGAGCGCAAGCTATGGCCAATGAGAAGATCAACAAACTTGAACGATCCTTGCAAGCCCTCCAAGCTCAGCTTGACAGACTAACTAACACACTCTTTAAGGGCAAGGAGGAAGCCCGCGAGAAGGCGTATATTGGCAATGGACACAGTGAGGGTGAGTCTAGCCACTCTCTTCACCTTTGGGGCACCCACCAACAATTCCGTCCGAGACCTCCCAAGTTGGATATGCATAAATTTGATGGTTCTCACCCGGCCGCATGGATAGCACAAATGGAGCAGTATTTCAATCTGAATAACATCTTAGATAATGAGACTCAGCTTATGGTGGGGAGCATGTACTTGGACAATGAAAGATGGCAATGGTGGGAATGGCATCAACGTTGCAATGGAAGTTTTCTGACTTGGGCCACCTTCAAAAAAGCTCTTACAGAGTGCTTTGACCAGGAATCTTCTTTATTGGGTCGTCTCACTAAGCTCCGACAGACTGGCACAATGGATGAATATATTACAGCCTTTGAAGCCTTAGCTTTCCGCACTAGGGATCTCTCAGATGCGTTCTACACAGAATGTTTTATCAGCGGTCTTAAAGAGGCCATACAAGCCCACGTCCGACTACACGACCCTCCCACATGGTCGAGGCTTTCAAGGTAGCTCGTAACGTGGAACGTGCGTTAGCAGCCTAGTCCATTCGCCCAAATTTCACCGCCAAGGGTCGCCCCCCACAGGCTCACAGCACGACTCAAACACTTAAGGTTCAAAAGGTGTCACCTGCAGAAATGGTCGAAAGAAGAAAATAGGGATTATGTTACTACTGTGATGAAAAATACTCCCCAGGTCATAAATGCAAGGAGCCTAAATTGTTTCAAATTGATGCCACTGATTACAACTCATCGGAGGAAGCCCCACCACTTGAGGAACCGGAGGAGGTAGAAGAGGACAACTAGAAAGACAATGTCCCTGACGAACCAGTTATTTCGCTGCATGCTTTGGCAGGGATTTCATCACCTCAAACTCTCAAAATCAGAGGTTTTATTAAATATCGCCCAGTAGTAGTCTTGATTGATAGTGGAAGTTCACATAATTTCATCCATCAAAAAGTCGCGGAAGCAGTGCATTGTTTTGTACGAGCAGTTTCTAACTTCCAAGTCCAAATTTTGAATGGGGGAAAAATGAAATGTGAAGGCCGCTGTGAAAATGTCAAACTTCAAATGGGGGATTATCAGTTGAAGACCCACATGTTTGCCATACACATGGGAGGGTGCGACATTGTCCTCGGTGCTGAATGGCTTCGCACACTTGGGCCAATCACAATGGATTTCCAGGAGTTATATATGAGCTTTAAGCAGAACAACTCCACACATACCCTCCGTGGACTCCAGGCGGGAGCTCCCTCTATCATCAGCTCACATAGGATGGAAAAATTGCTAAAAAAGGGCCATCATGGAGTTATATCTCAATTTAATGCCATCCAGGCCGTCGAACCCAATTCTCTGCCGATTCATCTTGAGATGCAACAGATTTTAAATAACCATCTGCCAGTCTTTGACAAGCCTCATGAGCTTCCACCCTCGCGAGGGGAACATGATCATAGCATCACCTTGGTTCCAGGGGCCCAACCACCAAATGTGCGCCCATACAGATATCCGTTCACCCAAAAGAATGAAATAGAAAAAATAATCAAGGAACTTTTGGAAGCAGGTGTCATTCGTCCCAGCATTAGTCCTTATTCATCACCGGTGGTCATGGCGCTCAAGAAAGATGGGGAATGGCGGATGTGTTTAGACTTCAGGGCCCTCAATAAGTTGACAGTCAAAGATAAATTTCCCATTCCGGTTGTTGATGATTTGCTGGATGAACTCAATGGGGCTCAATTCTTCACTAAGTTGGATCTTCGCTCAGGTTACCACCAAATTCGCATGAAGGAAGATGACATTCCAAAGACTGCTTTCAGAACTCATGAAGGCCATTATGAGTTCCTGGTCATGCCATTTGGTCTTTGTAATGCCCCATCTACTTTTCAGAGCCTTATGAACCACCTTCTCAAACCATATCTCAGGAAATTTGTCCTTGTCTTCTTCGATGACATCCTCATCTATAGTTGCACTTGCCCCGCACATCTTCAGCATGTAGATTTGCTCTTCCAACTGCTCCGAAAGCATAAATTATTTGTTAAGATGTCCAAATGTTCTTTTGGCATGGAAGAAGTTGAGTATTTGGGCCACATTGTGGGGCGTGAAGGTGTCAAGGTGGACCCCAAAAAGATCCAGGCAATGCAGGATTGGCCTCAACCTAAGACCCTGAAGAGCTTGAGAGGATTTTTGGGTCTCACAGGCTATTATCGCAAATTTGTCCGCAATTTATGGTCGCATTGTGAAGCCCCTCACTCAACTCCTCAAGAAAAATTCATTCTTTCGAAATGATGATGCACAACAGGCATTTACAGCTCTAAAAAATGCCATGTGTTCTACTCCAGTCTTAGCACTACCTGATTTCACCAAATCTTTTGTCATTAAATGTGATGCTTCGGGTATGGGTATTGGGGCGGTCTTAATGCAGGAAGGTCGACCCTTGGCCTTCACAAGCCAACAACTAAGTGGGAGGAATCTGGGACAATCTACCTATGAGATGGAAATGATGGCCATCTTACATACAGTAGATACATGGCGACCTTACTTACTGGGGCGACGTTTCCAAATCTGCACATACCATCACAGTCTTAAATATTTTTTGGAGCAACGCCTATCCTCCCCACAACAAAATAAATGGCTCGCCAAAATGCTGGGATATGATTATGAGATCATTTACAAGAAAGGGCGCGAAAATAGTGTAGCAGATGCATTATCTCGCCAATTTGAGGAGGAAAGTACCCTGCTCGCAATTTCCCTTCCCATTCCAGAATGGATTGAAGAGGCTCGCAGGGAATGGTTTTCACATCCCTGGCTCTCCCAACTCATTACTCAATTGCAGGCGGATCCAAATTCCACCAAGGGCTACTCGTGGCAGGATGAGATTCTTCGCTACAAGGACAAAGTCGTAATATCACCAACATCCACCCTCAAAAGCCGCATTTTGGCAGAATTGCACTCATCCCCCATTGCAGGACATTCAGGCTTTTAGAAGACATATGCTCACACTAGAAGATCATTTTTTTGGACAGGCATGAAAAAGGACATCCTTACTTTTGTAGCGGAATGCGATGTCTATCAACGCCATAAATGTTGGAAATAATACTGAGAGGGGGGGTGAATCAGTATTATCACATCAATAAAACTTTTTCATTTCCATATTCAGATTTATATATGCTACTTCCACAACTTCTTATGATTCAGTTAGTTGATCCTTAATGAGTGCATTAGAACATTATCAACCATATTAACAGTAAACAGGTGCAGTAAAATAGAACAGATCATCACACATAAGTCACACACATGAACACCATGATATAAGGTGGAAACCCAATGTGGGAGAAAACCACCTGCTGCAAGTCATCTCAATCTTCTTCTTAATAAGAAAATCCTTTTACAATATTTATGTACTGGTGCAGTCTTATACCAGTACGTAGGCTTCTACCTGCAGAGAGCTACAACCCTCTCTCGTTCTCCAGTCTCTCCTGGAAGGGAGCTACCACCCCCTTAGCTCTTGTACTAGCTAAGATACTAGTACGTAGGCGCCGGCCTACAATCTTCTCTCCTCTAGGTACCACGTTTCATGCATTTTCAGACTGGATACTCCTGAAGCACAACACATAATCTGAAAGGCCACGTTTCATACTGGACCCATTAATATCATTGAAGCACATAATCAATCAATCTTCTGAATCACCCAAACACCAGATCAATACATATACAAGGATAATATATGTGTTAGCACCCAGATCTAGTCCATCAGATCACATAAATATGAGTCATTATGATCCTGATCCAATATTAGTTCTCATCCATCAATACTGAAGCTAAACACAATCAACCAAACAGGATATGCAGAATACTGACACCTTTAAACTGTCATCAGAACCCATCAACAACCAAACCATCTGTGACTTCAAATATCATAGCTCAAATTGTATACGCTACTACAATGAACCAAACCTGCATATATACATGCTTACACCAAAGCCAACCCACGTACAAATCTATAAATATTCAAAAATGACTTGCAGCGATTTCAAACTTAAGTTATACCCAGTTCAGATCATTTTTCAATATACAGATCTAGAATAAGCATAATCAAATATATAGAGATAGTTCATTTCAAACCATTTGATCCCGATCTATCCTTATATCTTGTTCTCCATCAATCGGTGAGATCCCTCTTTAGCTCAGATCCAGATCTGCACCATAACCCAATCACAGTATTCCAGATCTAGCACTTTATCAGATAATTCAGATGATGCTTTGCCAAATGATCTCCTTCCTCTTTTATAGCCTTAGTCCTTTCTCAATACCACGGTCCAAAACCATAGGATCAAAAAACTGTTGGACTAATACCATGAACCAACCATGAAAGTGCGTGAGATCAACCCTTTTGGATGCAATACCACGGGCCAAAACCATAGGATCAAAAACTGTCGAACTAATACCATGAACCAACCATGAAAGTGCGTGAGATCAACACTTTTGACGAGGTACCATGGTCCAAAACCATAGGTTCAAATACCAAGGACTAACTACCATGGACCAAAGGTAAGTTCTCCAACATATGCGCGCTTTTCCTTTCATGAAAGTGCGTGAACTTTTTCTCTACATGAAATACCACGGACCAAAACCATAATAAACCAATACCACGAACCCAATACTTGGGATCAACACTTCTGACGAGGTACCATGGTCCAAAACCATAGGTTCAAATACCAAGGACTAACTACCATGGACCAAAGGTAAGTTCTCCAACATATACGCGCTTTTCCTTGCATGAAAGTGCGTGAACTTTTTCTCTACATGAAATAAACTTTTCTCTACATAAAAGTGCGTGAACTTTTCTCTCCATGAAATAAACTTTTCTCTGCATAAAAGTGCGTGAACTTTTCTCTACATGAAATAAACTTTTCTCTGCATAAAAGTGTGTGAACTTTTCTCTACATGAAATAAACTTTTCTCTGCATAAAAGTGCGTGAACTTTTCTCTACATGAAATAAACTTTTCTCTGCATAAAAGTGCGTGAACTTTTCTCTACATGAAATAAACTTTTCTCTGCATAAAAGTGCGTGAACTTTTCTCTACATGAAAGAAACTTTTATCTTCATGAAAGTGCGTGAACTTTGCTGCACTATAATTTATCATCTGAGATGAGTGGGTTGCCATCAAGTACAACATATGTATCATAATGCCAACAATCTCCCCCTTTGGACTTGATGGCAACAATACCAAATCACTCTCCCCCTTTGACATCAAGGGCAAAGGGCGAACCAAGATATTCTCTTCCTTTGCTGTCCATACTCCCCCTGAGTACCTGCTGAAATCTCTGAATGAGCTCCCCCTTAGTATATGCCATGGTGCACCAATCTGTCCATGCTTTTTCTGAGAACATGCTGAAATCTCTGCTCTGCTGAAATATGCTTGTTCATGCTCCCCCTGACTGTTAAGCAAGGTCTGCAAAAAGATGTTCTACAAGAAGTACATGACTCTATACATCATAAATGACCTTCCTATCACCAAATACTCATACATACATCCATCTCCCAACCAAGTGGGGATATACCAGAAAATGACAACCAAGTACATTACATCATTCATCCCAGGCATAGTGGGGAAACCAACATAGGCCGTTACATGACCTTGATATGACTGAAATATTTCATCAAATGACTACAATAGATAGAGACACACTATTACATCATGAGTCTTGATATGACCTTTACATCGAATGATATACATGACATTTATAACAGAGACCAAACACCTAAATAAGATCATGATAAACATCAGCAATGACACTGAATGATCTGTTCCATAGCATCTGTCACCAACAACTTGTATTAGTGCATGAATCATCAAGGTATGTCCGTATCAACTCATCCTTTTGAACAGAATTCTGTATATACAGAATCATTCTATCATATATGAGAAACACCATGGCCATCCAGATCTGCATGGACCAAGTATCATCAATTAGGAATATCAATCAACATATGTACGAAACAACCTATCATCATATAGGTAAGAACTCATCATCATCATGTCTCGAACAATGCAACATTGAATAATCATCCATGTATCCAGCCAACAATCCTCATCCATATATGTGCCAAGAACAATAGGAATCCTGCATCATAACTGTAATATATGATCTTTATGCATATGACGACAACAGCATATGAGTGACTCATCATCAAGTAAAGAAGATGTGAATTCAAGCTATGTACTTCTCCTTATCCTTATGAAGATCACCATGTAAGCACCATTAGAGAATCAACCACAAATCTGATCTAAATATCAACTATGTAACCCCAAGAATCATCTGAACAACTCATAACCATATCATAGCAAGATGAATCATTTATCCGTATAAGCATCATCACCAAGGACTATTAACCATAATGCCAACAATGCATTAAGAGAATATGCTCCCCCTAAACCTGTGCCATCTGTCAGATCTGATCATGCATATTAATCAGCAATATCAAGTTAGAACCAAAATACTTCTAACCATCATATCCACACATCATTAGCAAAATGCAACCATTATCAATTAGAGCAAAACTGATCCTTTTCTTGAATCTGTCCCTACTGCCTTTCTTCAAACAATTATATACGCGACTGTGCAGTAACAAATTCGTGTATATATGCAACTGCCCTTTATCAAGCTTGCGTAGGAGATTGAAGTTTTACACTTCCGGCTCCCTCTGTTATGTCTGTATAATGTGTTGTGCCGCCACTTTTTGACTGAACTTCCTTTTTCTTCCATATCTTCAAGTGTGATGATGTTTTCTCCTTTTGGTGTGATGTCCGTGCTTTGTTCCTGCATTCCTTTGCTATATGTCCAAGCTTGTTACATGCATAACATCTTACATGTTTCATATTCCTTTTGTAGCAATCAGCAGCTTTGTGACCAAACATATTGCAAGCAAAGCAATATCCATTAAAGTACCTTGACTGAGATGATATGTTTGTTTGATGATCTTGAACCCTTCTTCTTCTACATCTGGCTGCAACATGTCCAAGGTTATGACATACATAACATTCAACATTATTCATAGGAGGAGTAAAATATTATCTTTGAAGAATTTCTTTCCTTGGTTGATGATGAGATTGACCTTTCATCTCTCTTATCTCCTTGTTGATCATTTTAGATTTCTCTTTAGAGTTCCTTGCCTCACCTTGTGAACTAGATTCACCTTCAACAGATTCATGAAAGCCAAGACCAGTTTTGATAGCAGGAGATCTTTGACTATTAAGAATATCATCCAAGACTTTAGTACTATCTTGAAAACGTAAGAGCTTATCCTTTTCTTCTAATTTACTTTTCAAGATATTTACCTCAACCTGAAGTTGTTCTTCTTTTTCTAGATATTGCTTCTTCATGTCTTCTTCAACTTTCCTTTATTCTTCCAACTGATGCTTTAGCTTGAGAATCTCCTTTTCTTGTTCTTCATTCAGATCCTGTTGCATTTGACGAATTCTGAAGGCACATTCTAGCTGAGATTTTAAGCTGATAACTTCGTTTCCCTGTTTTTCAATATCTTGGACTAGATCTTTATTCTGCTTCTTTGATTCTTCAAGATCTTCCTTTAGAGAGCGGATCGTGGCTTCAAGACTTTCATAGTAACTGGATCTATCTCTGAGTTTCTTGATGGTTGTGTTCTTTTCATTGACTTCATTTCTTAGAGATGTTGCTTCAACCTGCAACTTTTGATATTTCTCCTTGAATAACTCTCGTTGAGCCTTTTGTCTAGTAACAGCTTCTTTGAGGGCACCACTCTTTATGTTCAGAAGTCTTTCTTGTTCACTAATTTTGTTTGTCAGCCTGTTAAATTCTGCTTCTATTTGATATCCTTCTTCCTCACCCATAAGAGCACATTCAGTTGTTTCGTTATCACTTCCGTCTTTTCCAAATGGATAGATAGCTGGAACATCAGAGGATAGCAAATTCATACCTGATAGTTCATCTTCATTCTGAAATGATTCCGAATCTGAATCTGAATATGAAGAGCTTCTTATACCTAATCCCCAATCGATTCTCCCACTGTCATAGTTCTTCTGAGATGTCTTCTTCTTCTTATGAGCTTTCTTCTTAAGCTTCTTTCCCATTGTTCCACGGATCTCCTTCAAGCGATCAAGCTTCTACCAAAGGACCTGCTCTGATACCAATTGTTGGAAATAATACTGAGAGGGGGGGGGGGGTGAATCAATATTATCACATCAATAAAACTTTTTCATTTCCATATTCAGATTCATATATGCTACTTCCACAACTTCTTATGATTCAGTTAGTTGATCCTTAATGAGTGCATTAGAACATTATCAACCATATTAACAGTAAACAAGTGCAGTAAAATAGAACAGATCATCACACATAAGTCACACACATGAACACCATGATATAAGGTGGAAACCCAATGTGGGAGAAAACCACCTGCTGCAAGTCATCTCAATCTTCTTCTTAATAAGAAAATCCTTTTACAATATTTATGTACTGGTGCAGTCTTATACTAGTATGCAGGCTTCTACCTACAGAGAGCTACAACCCTCTCTCATTCTCCAGTCTCTCCTGGAAGGGAGCTACCACCCCCTTAGCTCTTGTACTAGCTAAGATACTAGTACGTAGGCGCCGGCCTACAATCTTCTCTCCTCCAGGTACCACGTTTCATGCATTTTCAGACTGGATACTCCTGAAGCACAACACATAATCTGAAAGGCCACGTTTCATACTGGACCCATTAATATCATTGAAGCACATAATCAATCAATCTTCTGAATCACCCAAACACCAGATCAATACATATACAAGGACAATATATGTGTTAGCACCCAGATCTAGTCCATTAGATCACATAAATATGAGTCATTATGATCCTGATCCAATATTAGTTCTCATCCATCAATACTGAAGCTAAACACAATCAACCAAACAGGATATGCAGAATACTGACACCTTTAAACTGTCATCAGAACCCATCAACAACCAGAACCATCTGTGACTTCAAATATCATAGCTCAAATTGTATACGCTACTACAATGAACCAAACCTGCATATATACGTGCTTACACCAAAGCCAACCCACGTACAGATCTATAAATATTCAAAAATGACTTGCAGCGATTTCAAACTTAAGTTATACCCAATTCAGATCATTTTTCAATATACAGATCTAGAATAAGCATAATCAAATATATAGAGATAGTTCATTTCAAACCATTTGATCCCGATCTATCCTTATATCTTGTTCTCCATCAACCGGTGAGATCCCTCTTTAGCTCAGATCCAGATCTGCACCATAACCCAATCACAGTATTCCAGATCTAGCACTTTATCAGATAATCAGATAATTCAGATGATGCTTTGCCAAATGATCTCCTTCCTCTTTTATAGCCTTATTCCTTTCTCAATACCACGGTCCAAAACCATAGGATCAAAAAACTGTTGGACTAATACCATGAACCAACCATGAAAGTGCGTGAGATCAACCCTTTTGGATGCAATACCACGAGCCAAAACAATAGGATAAAAAACTGTCGAACTAATACCATGAACCAACCATGAAAGTGCGTGAGATCACCAAAACAATAGGATCAAAAACTGTCGAACTAATACCATGAACCAACCATGAAAGTGCGTGAGATCACCAAAACAATAGGATCAAAAACTGTCGAACTAATACCATGAACCAACCATGAAAGTGCGTGAGATCAACACTTTTGACGAGGTACCATGGTCCAAAACCATAGGTTCAAATACCAAGGACTAACTACCATGGACCAAAGGTAAGTTCTCCAACATATGCACGCTTTTCCTTTCATGAAAGTGCGTGAACTTTTTCTCTACATGAAATACCACGGACCAAAACCATAATAAACCAATACCACGAACCCAATACTTGGGATCGACACTTCTGACGAGGTACCATGGTCCAAAACCATAGGTTCAAATACCAAGGACTAACTACCATGGACCAAAGGTAAGTTCTCCAACATATACGCGCTTTTCCTTGCATGAAAGTGCGTGAACTTTTTCTCTACATGAAATAAACTTTTCTCTACATAAAAGTACGTGAACTTTTCTCTCCATGAAATAAACTTTTCTCTGCATAAAAGTGCGTGAACTTTTCTCTACATGAAATAAACTTTTCTCTGCATAAAAGTGCGTGAACTTTTCTCTACATGAAATAAACTTTTCTCTGCATAAAAGTGTGTGAACTTTTCTCTACATGAAATAAACTTTTCTCTTCATAAAAGTGCGTGAACTTTTCTCTACATGAAAGAAACTTTTATCTTCATGAAAGTGCGTGAACTTTGCTGCACTATAATTTATCATCTGAGATGAGTGGGTTGCCATCAAGTACAACATATGTATCATAATGCCAACAATAAAGGGGAGACAGTCAAAGCACCAGGCACACTACAACCGTTGCCCATCCCGACATCTATATGGATGGAGTTTCTATGGATTTCATTACAGGTCTTCCAAAGTCAGGAAACAAGTCAGTCACCATGGTGGTTGTGGACCGACTTTCTAAGTATGATCATTTCTGCGCCCTACCCCACCCGTTTACACTGACTTTGGTCGCTCAATATTTCATGGATCAGATCTTCAAATTGCATGGCATGCCCACTTCTATTGTGTCTGATCGTGACCCGATCTTCACTAGTAATTTTTGGCAGGAACTCTTCAGGCTACAAGGCACCCAACTAAAACTCAGTACTTCCTATCATCCACAAACGGATGGTCAAACTGAAGCCGTCAACAAATGTCTGAAAACCTATCTTAGGTGTTTCATTTCAGAAAAGCAACATCTATGGGTACAGTGGTTGCCTCTAGTTGAATGGTGGTATAACACCAACTATCATGCCACCACCAAAGTGACTCCCTATGAAGCAGTTTATGGTCAACTCCCTCCTTCCCCTACTTCTTATATCAAGGGGTGCTCCAAGGTACAAGCAGTGGATCAACTCCTACAAAACCGCACAACCATGCTTGCCCATCTTAGAGAGAATCTTCATCAATCTCAAAACCGCATGAAGCAACAGGTAGATCAGCATCGCTCAGAGCGCCAATTTCAAGAAGGGGATCAGGTATTTTTGAGGCTGCAACCATATAAGAAAACTTCACTCAAAGACAAGGGTTGTCATAAACTATTTCCAAAATTCTACGAACCATATCAAGTACTTCAGCGAATTGGAGAAGTGGCCTACAAGCTAGCTTTGCCACCCACTGCAAAAATCCATCCAGTTTTCCATGTCTCATGCCTCAAGAAAGTGATTGGGAACAATGTTTTTAAAACCGGAACCGGTGACTGGACCGGTCCACCTAATGAACCGGTTTACCGACCGGAACCGGTCTAACCGGGACTGGTTTGGTCTAAATGAACCGGTTTTAAAAAAATACATTAAATAATTAATTTTTAATGAAACAAAACTATTTTTAAGATGTAAAACCATGATTCCAAGCCAATAGAGACAAATAATGCAAAGTTTGCTCATTTATATACCATATAAAGGTGAATATATCAAATGGCACCAAGTGCAATACATATCATCAACAAAATAGCAAAATACATAAGAAATGAGGCTCTCAATGGCCTATAAAGTCCAAAAACAATGCTGCAAGCCATGAGGCCATTGGCCTACTACAAGTCTACAGTGTACACATGATCAATCATCAAGTTCATCACCACTACTAGACACAAGATCATCATCGGGAGCTACATAGACATCATCTGGTTCAGAGTCTGAGGATGCCTCAGCCTGATTTGCAACCTCAGTACCAATGCCACCAATGACAATAGAAGTCGACCTAATGGAAGCACGAGTTTGTCGACCTGCATGACTAGTGCCTTCCATTGGTTCTTTGCCTTTCCTTGATGCCGCTATTGATCCTGGTTCTGATGCCACCACATAATCTGCTTCATCCCCTGCCAAAGCCATGTCGATATCAAAATCAGCCTCAAACACAGGTTCTTCAGTCTCCTCCACCCATTCTGATGTTGGATCAATATCGTCCAACACAATGGGATCTAGATCAGGAGTTTTTCTCATCATTTGGAGCTCTAATTGCATTTATTGTTTACCCCCAAACCATGAAATCCTGAAAACCATTAAGTCTGCTGAATTTTGAGTGAAATCTAAAATTCTAGTTTCTCCATATGAAATCCAATGAGGTCGAAACCACTCTCAAACATCCTGAGTCATTTCATGGTAATGTTAAAAATTTAAGTAAAAGGATGAAAATGAAAATTAAAGGAAATGTCACTTTTACTTTAAGAATTTAACATTACCATTAATTGTCAACATTGTTAGGGTTGAAACACCCTTAGTTCCCCCCCAAAACCCCTCAAACACAGTAAAAAATATGCTTTTTTAACTTTATGGTGGGTGTGCCTAAAACCGGCCGGTTTTCACCGGTTAGGGCAAAAAAATGGAGAAATCAGCATTTAAACCGGGTTTTTTGGCCGGTTTAGACCGGCGGGCTTGCTAACCGGCCGGTTAGACTGGTAACCAGTTTTTAAAAACGGTTTTTAAAACACTGATTTGGAACAATTACAGAATTCAAACCAGTCTACCTGAATTGGATGAAGAAGGGTCAATCTGGCTCCAACCTGAACAGGTCCTAGACACACGAGAACGGCACCTGCGTGGCCGCTTGATCAGGGAAGTCCTCGTCAAGTGGAAAGACACCTCTCCGGAAGATGCAACCTGGGAACTAGTCACTATTCTTCAGCAGTTTCCGCAGCTTCAGCCTTGAGGACAAGGCTATTCTTAAGGGGGGGGGGGCATGTTAGGGTCCCACCCTAACCTCCTTATTTATGTAGTAGGATCGAGTCATAGTTACAGTTAAGTAAGGAGTCAATAAAGCCCATATTAATAATTGTAAGTGGTTAACCCGCAATTAATGACGGGACCACAGTTAGTTGCAAATGGGCCATGGTATTAGATAGATGGTATTAATAAGAACCATGGTATTGATCCATGGTATTGCATGTATGAGTCATATATAAATGATAGAGACTCCTTGCAAGGAGCATCGTGTCTTATTTTGTAATCGAGCTTTGCTCTATTGGAGGTTGCCCCCTTGAAGAGGCAAGTGAACATTGCTTTCTGAATAATAAAATACTTGCTGTTGTTTCTCACTATTCTATGTTCTGGGTATATTTCTTCGCATATTCTGTATTCCGGTATCGTCTTGCAGGTTAAGAGCATAACAATCAATACATCTATTTTAGTGAAAATATAAAATATTCATGACTTTCTAGATCTAACTTCTATGTCTGTATTTGTCTCTGTGAGACTCTTTCTTCTTCCCTCTCTCTCCACCTTCCATTCTGTGTCTATCTCCCTCCTCCTCTCCTTCTCTCTCTTTCCCTCCCTCTCTCTCCCGTCTCACTCTACCTGCCTCTGCCTAACTTTCTCTATCTGTCTCTTCTTTCCTCTCTCCCCCTGCCATTTATATTTATGCCTCCCTCCATCTCTCCTTATTTTCCTTTCTATCTCAACTCCCTAAACACATGCCACGCTCTCTCTTTCTCTCCCCATATTATATATCTATCTATCTCTCCCTCTTCCTTTCCCTCTCTATATCTTCCCCTCTCTCTCTCTCTCTCTCTCACACACACACACACACACACAGACTCTCCATCTCTCCCTTGCCACTCCCTCCGCACCTTTATCTCTCTATGTCTTTCTTCCCCCTCCAACTCCATCTCTCTCTCCTTCCTCTCTCTCCCACCTCCCTCTGTCTCTGCCCCCATCATACATACACTCTCTCTCCATCCTCCAACTCTGTCACTATCTCCCTCCCTCTCTCCCCCTCTCTCCCCCCTCCATATATATGTCTCCCTATTGCTCTCTTCCCCTTCTTTCCTTATCTTTATCCTCTCCTTTTCTCTCTCTTCTCCCGTCTCCTCTTTCCCTCATTCCATCTTCATCTCTCCCTTGTCACTCACTTTCTTTCCCCCTTCAAATCCATCTCTCCCCCTCCTCTCTCCCTTCCTTTCTCTCTCTCACTGTGTCTCTCACCTCTATGTCTCTATCCCACACTTTATTCCCCCTTCCATCTCACTCTCTTTTTTAAATATGATCCCATTGTATTGTATTTAAGAAAGTATTTAAGTTAATAAAAAAACATAATTGGTTGTAAAATATTAAACCTATATTTTGGATCAATCATGTTAAAGAAAATACAATAATAAAAAGATTAAAAGAATCACTCACTATCTTTCCTCTATCATTGTTAATCACTTTGCTTTCTCACTTCGCTTGGATCCTTGGTTAAGATACATCTATCTTAGTACTTTATAATATTATTTATATATATAAATTTCACATATCTATATATAAAAGTATTCTCATTTTTTAATTTATAAAAACCTCCATTTAATCTATATGAAAATATTGTTAGTGGTAGTAAGGATGGAGGGTTTAGATATACCTCAGAAGTAATTATAACCCTTTTGCTCTTAGATTTAATTAAAAAATGTTATAAAATTAAATTACAATAAAATATTTTTATTTTGAAAGAAGTTATTGTTTTTGGGCATGTGCTATTGATAAGCCATAGTATTGGCCCATGGTATTGTAACAATTAAAAGCCTAGAACCATAACATAATAATCAAAAGTCTAGATGGCCCATGGTATTGATAAACCATGGTAGTATCCCATGACATAATAATCAAAAGTCTAGATGGCCCATGGTATTGATAAACCATGGTAGTATCCCATGACATAATAATCAAAAGTCTAGATGGCCCATGGTATTGATAAACCATAGTATTATAATTTGCTTCCCTCCTCTCCCTCTCTATCTTTCTCTTGTGGATATTGGCCCATGGTATTGTAAAAAAATTATTAAAAAACGTCTTATGGGAAGAGAAAAAAAATAATTATCAAAATCTACAAAAAATTAAAAATATTCTTTAATATCTCACAAATATAATATAAACTATAAAATAAGTTTATTAAATAAAAGATGTAATACATTTCACGTTTACACATTTATATTACCTACTTATATGTTAATATTTATATTTATATCATTAAACTATCTACAAATTTAGAAATAATCTTAATCCCAATGTAAACTAATATACAAACTTTCAACAAATTTAGAAATAATCTCTATTGTGATAGATAGAAACAATCCTTATTGTACAAAATAAAATACTTACAACAAAGAAAATTTAAAAATAATCCTCATTGTTATAGATAGAAATAATTCCTATACACTAATGGCCAATCTTGGGCAATCTTTCAACAAATTTAGAAATAATCCTCATTATTATATATAGAAATAATCCCCAAATGTCACCCTGTAAAAGAAAGTGCTTATGACAAAGAAAACCGTCTTACTGTGATGTCTGTTAGAAGAAAGTGTCAGTGACAAACACAAATAATATACCTGCATTCTCCAACTATCAGAACGGTGAGGATCTTTAGAAATCTTTATACGGAAGGGCTAATTTCATGCTTTTAGTATTCGAACCATTATTGTCTTGTTAAAGGAATTCTCTCTGAAATACATTAGAATGGCAAATACTTCAATGAAATCGAGATGAGTTTCATGGCAATTACTTGCAAGATGAATTTCAAAAGTTTTGCATTTGTATGGAGAATCAACTTGCATTCCTTAATTATAATGAATTGAAAACTCAGGAATGGTCTCTGCAATTCATTGGAATGGCAAATATTTCATTGAAACCCAGATGAGTTTTATGGCAACTGCTTGTAAGATGAATTTCAAAAGTTTTACATTTGCACGGAGAATTATTCTGCATTCCTTAATTATAATGAATTGAGAACTCAGGCTGATGTGAAAAGAATATAAATAGAATGGAATTTGGGATTTCAACTCGAGAGTTAGGTATCTTTATGAGAGTTACGCAACAATTATTAGTTTCAGAATTAGAGTTCTTTAGTATAGGAGATCTTTTTTATTTTGATCATTGCAAGCAAATTAAGGATGCTTATGAAATAAATAATAATGAAAAATATATAAAATCAGTTGAAAGAG
Organism: Pinus tabuliformis; assembly: GCA_031772625.1. Lineage (NCBI taxonomy): Eukaryota > Viridiplantae > Streptophyta > Pinopsida > Pinales > Pinaceae > Pinus > Pinus tabuliformis. The sequence continues at coordinate 532,039,100 of CM062814.1, forward strand.
GTTAAGGATGCTTATGAAATAAATAATAATGAAAAATATATAAAATCAGTTGAAAGAGGTTATGTTGTGAGATTGACTTTGAAACATTCAATGTCTATACTGCTTTTTTAGATAACTAGTGAGTACAATTGATGGTACCAATGTATTTTGGTAAATGTCTATAAAACAGTTAGTATTTCAATCATTACAAATAGGGAATTGATTTAGCGGCCTAAAGCAATTGTATTTTCAAGGGATCAAGTGGAAGTACAACTCAACATGGATGGTTGTCTATTTAGTTCGGAAGTTGTGGATCTCAAGAAATATGCCTCATTAGTTGTAGAACCTTGCATGTGGATTGCAATCTACTAGTAAGCTTACATGACAGTACGTGGATTGTTGTTCAATAACTGATTTCAAGAGATTCGTGATTTGGGAGTTCAGGGAGGTGGAATCCAAGAACCCGGAAATTCAACTTGGGAGCTACACCTTTGAGAGGGTTACGAGACAACTTGATGGAGTTTATAGTCTACAAGATTTCAATGACTTTTATCGAACACATTGAAATCTTGTAGGTTATAAACTCCATCCAGTTGTCTGTAACCCTCTTAGAGGTGTAGCTCCCAAGTTGAATTGCTCAAGTTCCTAGATTTAACAATCACGAATCCCTGAAGTCAAATATTGAACAACAATCCACATTTTATCTTGTAACCTCACTAGTAGACTTCAATCCACATGTAGGTCTCCACAACTAATGATGGATCATTCCTGAGATCCACAAATTCCAAACAAAATGGACAACAATCCATGTTGAGTTGTACTTCCACTTTCTCCCTTGAAAATATAATTGCTTTAAGCTACTAAATCAATTCCATGTTTGTAATGACTAAACTACTAGCCCTTCTATGGACATACTTCCATCTACCAAGATACATTGATGTCATTAGCTATACTTACCAGTTATCTAAAATAAAATCTAGATATTGAATATATCCAAGTCAATCTCTTTTTAATCTGATTTTAAATATTCTTCATCATTATTTATTTAATTACAACAACAACAAAAATTCTCTTCTACTAAACAATTGTAATGCTGAAACTAATACCACTGTAATGCCTTATAATTAAAGGCCATACTCAATAGCATCCTCCTTGGCGAAGAAACGGCGAGAAAACCTATGATTCCATTCCTTTATAGAACATCATTTTCTTAATTTGTGACAATGACCAAACCACTCCAAACTGCCTTTTCCAAATATAATTCATCGAGCCTTGTTCGCTACTATTACTCTTTTAATTGTCAGTGCAGGTTTGTTTAGAGCCCATTTAGCCTTCATGAGAAAATTTGTCATGCCCGAACACATTTCCGAGCTTCAAAGCCTTGCTGCAAGAAGCTGCAAAAAATCGCATTAAGCAACAACAACTGCATATCTCAAAGTATTTCAGTGTATGCCCTCAATAACCCTAATTAGGAGAAATGCTTGATACCATAACTGTTCATGAATTTACGAAGGAATCATGAAGCACTTCTGTTAACTTGCTTGTTGTCGAGCATTGTCCACAAAACACCTACCAGATTCTGCATTGCTAAAGTTTTCTTAGCGCGCGACACGAGATTTTTTAGGGTGAGCATTGTATGTCTGAGACATAAATTCTTGCAAGATGACAATACAAACTGTATTGACATTGGGATCAATTCTGGGTAGTTTTCTCTATTATTCACCGGCATCCTCTTTGCGTGCAGCTCTCCACACTTCACACAGCTGTCCATCCGCACGCAGCTCTATGCTTCACAGCTTTAATCTCAGCGTAATACAATTTATTCCAGGTCAACGCTGATAAACGGGGATACACAGCGCAGGTCCGAGTTTGCAGTTGCTAAACCAGGATGGATGCTTCTCACACTTCAACAAACTCACCCACAAAGTCATATAATAAAAAATAAAAAAAAACCAAAAAACAAACTTCACACAGACAATTTACTCACACTTATGTTAATCTAATCTTACATATTTACATAAGAGTAAAACTGGACGTCTCACATCTCACATTTTCCTCCTCAGCCTTCCTGTGAGAGAGTCAAATCCAAAACCACTCTGCTACCAAAATAAAAAAACTGGACCTCTCACATCTCACATTTTCCTCCTCAGCCTTCCTGTGAGGGAGTCAAATCCAAACCCACTCTGCTACCAAGATAAAATTGCGGAGAGTAGTTATAATTGTATATACAAATTATTTTATTTTTATAATATTGTATATTTATACATTAAACTTGACTTTATATAATATTACATATTTATACATTAAATTTGATTTAGGATAAATTTCCCATCTTAAAAATTTAATTAGTTGAGAAAATATGTTAACCATACATTAATTTAGGAATTCCAGAAAATATCTCAACTGTATACTAATTTAAAAAGCTATCTTAATTAAACCATATCTCTTAAATCTAACTAACAATCTCTTAAATAATTGGAACAAACAGCTTAATTTGATATTACAATAACTGATATATAAAATGAAAAATACCAAATATAACCCATATATATGATAAAAAAATATCAAATATTAATCTCCTAAATAATAAGAACGAACAGCTAAATATCAAATATTAATCTCCTAAATAATAAGAACGAACAGCTTAATTTGATATTAAAATAACTAATATATAAAATAAAAATTACCCAATATAACCAATATATATAATAAAGAATATCAAATATTAAACCTAAGACAAGTAAGAATTAATATCGAACAAACAGATTCATTTGATATTACAATAAATGAAAAATACCAAATATAACCAATATATATAATAAAGAATATCAAATATTAAACATAAGACAAGTAAGAATTAATACCCATGATGTAACCATCAATGTACTGGTCCTAGATAGCAGATTCATACAGAAAAAACATGTTACTTATCCAGCGAAATTCAAAACTGCTTAGTTGATAAACTAACGAGAGAATCCACCAATAAACTTTGAAACTTGCGACAATTCTATTTTATTGTTCATGCCCTGCTATATGATGACATGTATTAATTCACTAGTATGAATATCCAAATCATGAATCTAACTTCAAACACTAATTGGGCTTATCATCAATAAAAATGCATTATTTTCTAAGGTCTTTTTAGAGCATCAAGAAACTAAAATGATTGTAGACATAGGCATGCATAAGGACAACACATTGAACAACAAATGGTTGCAATGATATAGTGTAGGTGAAATGGTTGCAATGAATAGAAATACATAACTACAAACATATATATATATATATTGCTAGCTATCTATTTCCTAGGATTTAACTTATCTTTATATGTGCGATTTAAAGATTCTCTAATATGCTAAACAATATAATTCATCTAGTGATTCAAGAAGTAAGTACAGGAAAGATAATTAATTTGATTAAATAGTTAATCAAATTAATTGTCAATACATATCACAAATAATATTTTGTTGTTTTCACAATGCATTCAAAGATAACAACTTCATACTCTTCAATAATGAATAAGTATTCAACTGCATATAAGATCATACATAGCAAAATAGTAAAGTAAAGGTATAGTTATTAACTAGATATAAACACAACAATAACACAAAGATAATAGTACCTGATATATTAGTGCTCTGCTCATAAGAAAAACAATCTTGGTTCAACTTTCCTATTAAGAAAATTCAAAAGGTACAATAGTGCAACTCTCTTAAGTCTTCTTACAAAATTTCAGAACCCCTTTCTATAAGACATGAAAGGGTATTTATAATAAAAGGATTAATTGTAAAAATAGAAATACTTGAAACATTGAGGAGGTTGAAACAAACCATCCTTAAAATAAAACTAAAAGACAAAAATAGAGTTTGTTTGAACAAATCATCCAGAATGAGAAGCCTGATGTCCTTTCATTTGCTGCCCGAGTTCATAAATATCTATCATGGGCTCTAATTCTGGAGGATACGCTGGGTTCAATCGCATCTGGCCTGCATAAACTGCATCGGAGAGTGTTGGGAGCATACGAGTGGTTGTATTGGTTAAGCACCATAACATAAGTCATTGGCTATGCGGTTTAACCAAGTGTTGCCAGTAATGTTCAAAAGTTAACTGGGATAACTTTTTGATGTTATCCGCCTTCGTCTTGGACCAATCTTTCTAATGTTTCATTAGTATCTTGACATCAGGAAATGCATCTATGGGGCATTCTTGAATCAAATTAGCATTGAAAAGGTTCTCGCGAATGGTTTCGATGATGTTATTTGCGACATACCTTGCACTAAAGATGGTTGCCTCTGCCTGTTTTATACTCATATCCCAATCCCGAAAAAAGAATTCCTTCTGTGTGTCTTGAATCCTTGGAGGATCGGTTGCTATGCCTTCTGCATTGTCATGCAAGGAAATTTAGTTAGAGATCTTTTCTTCAATGTCATCGAAGTATGTCCCTAGATTGGACCACTGATTCATTAGTGAATTGCTTGTCTTACATAGACCATTGACTGTTGTTAACTTCTGGCATAAGACAACCTGCTACTGAGCGAGAAGAGTATTAAGCTCCCCTGCTTCCTTCTTGAAATCTTCAAGCTTAGGATTATCTTTGAGTTGATCAATCGTGAGCTGAAGTTGTTGCAATTGATCATTTTTGTGTTTGATTTCAACTTCATGTTGAAGCTTCATCGCATCAAAGCCTTTTTGCAGTTGATTTACATGTGCTTGCCATCCCTCATCAATACTTTGTTTTGCATTGAGTAATGCATGTTCTAATTGAAGGATATTGCCATCCTTCTCCTTGAATAACTATTGTACTTTTGAGGCTTTATCCATGGTGGTTGTAGCATATGCTCCTGCGAACTACGATAACCTTGTTAGATCATTGGCAAGGTCAGTTTGTGGATCCTTCCAAACAATATCAAATGGCATATTTCTCAGAACTAAGGCATGAGAATGTTCAATTCTTTTCCTCTTCCTTCGTCTGTTCATGACAACCCTGTGCTTTGGATTGTAAAATACATCTAGGGGAGGGATTTATTCTATCTTGAGCACAACTTCGGATGTAGGGTGAGCCGGAATGATTTCTAGGTCATCAGTATTGACCGCTTTATCTAAAGACTCGATAGTGAGTGGGACCTTCTTTGCAATCTCAAGAGTTTTAAGAGTTTCTTTCGGCGATGAGGTCCATGCTTCTCGTGATGCCGTATTAACAAATTTATCGAATTGTTCCCATACTTTGTCTAGCTCGCTGGTAGACGGTGATTCTTCAGTCTGTTGTGTCGACGTTGTGCTTTCTTTGTTGGAAATACTGGGGGGGGGGGGGCTGTGAATCAATATTTCTTTTCAATTGTTATTTTTACTAGTTAGATCACTTATATTTAGAACACAAATGAACAATAAGAATATATGCTTTTATTAATTTCTTCTTTACAATAAATCAAGTACAATATATGTAGGGCTCCAACCCTAAATGAAGACATCAATCTTCAATCTCCCAGGCTCCAACCTGTATTTTCCAAGCACCGACTTGGATTTCCAAGGCTCCAACCTTGTCAATTTTGAGGCACCAACCTCAAGGGCTCCAACCCTATATCTGGTTCAGGCTCCAAGCTGGTTTCTTGAGGAATTCGATCCTCTAGGGCTCCAACCCTATCCTCCAAGGCACCAACCTTGTCTTTTCGAGGCTCCAACCCTCAACTTCACTTCGTCAAGATGTATTTGGTTTTACTGCACGGGTGCCAATGTCTTATTCAACAAGCCTTGTCAATCTTTAGTTATGCCTTCACTTAGTCTCCACATCACATCATCAATTACAACCTTGTTCTTCACATAAATGTGTCATCATTGCTCTTCATTATACCCAAAACAAAATCTCCAAGGTCACATCATGAGGGCCTTCAATCAATGCATCATGGTCTTCAATAATATCTCCAAGACCAACTTGTATTCCAAATATCTTCAAGTATCCTCCAAGGTATCTTCAATAGGAAGCTCTACGAGTGTCTTATAAGTCCTTCAAATGTCTTCAAGAATCAATCAAGGTGTCTTTAATACACTTCTCCAAGCGTACTTCAAAAGTTGCTCCAAATGTCTGCTCCTTTAATCAAGGTTCCAAAATTCTTCAAGGTTCTTATCCAACAACTGGATTTGTCCACTTCAAGTATTCTTCAAGGTTTCCTTTAGTTTGTCCCAAAACTGCTCCTATAACCTGGGCTTCAAAATTGCTTTCAAAATTTACTCTAATAAGACTGCGTCCAATAGTGCTCCAGGTGGAGACAAGGATGCCTGCTCTATATTAGCTCAATAAGAAGGATTATATCAAAGTTCTAGTCAAGAAAGTCTACTTCAAAACATTTATGCACAAGGGTCAACAACTAGTCCAAAGTTTGCATAAGTCTGTTCTAAAACAATGCTCAGTAATGCTTTAAAGAACTATATACAAAAACTTTGTTTGTAGCTTCCAGAAGGTCCTCTAAACAAACTCTGATTTTTAAGAGTGATAAGGTCTCCTTCAAACAACTTCAATAGAAGGTTTAAACCACAAGTCAAGATCTGTTTAAAACACATCCCAATAGGATGCTCTCAATTAAGTGCAAAGAATTGTAGGTCCGAGCTATAACCAAAAATCACCACAGGTCCGAAGTATTCAAATCTTCCACGAGACTGTTTTATTATTGGTCTAAGCTTTACTCATAGGTCCGAGCACTTCCTGATGGCTCCACAAATTTGTTGTAGCTCCAGGCTTGATGAGTAACTCAACACAAAACTTTGGGAAGTCTCCACTGTTGGTTGTTCACATAGGTGGCTCCAGGTGAATTCTCCCTAATCTAATTGTTCCACGGATCTGAGCTTGAATGATGAATTGCCCAAATAGTAATCTCTTGTTCTCTTCGGCCTTTTTCCTCCTTTTATCCCCTCTTATTTGAATTGATCACTGAGATGTTGAAATGAGAGGGAATGTGGCTTATTTATAGCCTTTAGTCATCCTTTAAATGAGTTGACATGAAACTAAAAAAGGCATGTCTTTTAGGATATAATTTTTAATGAATCCGACTTTACTAGGCCATAAAGATACATGATTAATTAATTAATTAATTTATTTTTTGGGACCGACTTAAATGACTTTGAAATGATTTGATTTTGTTCTTTACAAAAGGATTATCATTTTGTTCTTAGTGATAAGCTTACATATATCTAAACACTGTAAGATTTGTCAAATATTAGTCTACCATGTGATGTATCACACATGCATTACATTTGTCTGTCATGTGAAGAATACTATGCAAAAGACCTTATCTGCCATGTAGAAGATGGATCATATAAGACCTTGTCTACCATGCGAGTGTTATATCCCATGAGTGATGTGTTACACCATGTTGTTGCATTATGTCTACCACGTATGGTCATGTATGCCATGTTTGTCCGCCATTAATCAAGGTTAATGCCATGTATGGCATTTTGTTTGCCATTAATCAAAGTTATTTCATTGTTGTTAATAAGGAATTTTTTATATTGTTCAAAACATATTTGGAGCCAAGAATTATATTTATTTTAATGATGTTTCGTAATGTGTAATGTAAGATAATGTATGGTTAGGATGAAGGGATTATATGCAATATGGAATTTAGGAATTAGGGTTTCATAATTAATGAACGAGAACATGGATTAGGATAGAACTAGGGTTTTTGGACAAGGGTAACGGTTATGGTTTATTAGGCTAAGAACTAGGGTTTTATTATTTAACAAATGCTAGATTAGGGCTTCCAAGTAATTAAGGTTTTCTCAAGGTTTGCATGAGGTTAGGGTTATTCATGTATCACATGAATATTCGTCATCTCCAACAATGCTATATTGACATCAATGACAACATTGATTAACATTCTTTAGTGCCTTGATTGATCTCATGGTCTTTTGAAATCTGTGCCATCACCTGTTCGTGTTGCAAAATCCCCAATATATCGAGGGGGATATTCTTCAACCTTGAATTTTTGTATTCTTTGAACCTAACCAACTCTTCGGGTTTCAGGCGAGCTTTGGCTAACATTTCTACATGATGATAATCTCGGGCTGCTTCAAATAGGTCATCGAAATCGTCAGGTTCATATTGAAATTGATGAACTTTGACCTGCGCTGTGAAACTCTGGCCTACCTTGTCTAGATCATACTCCTGGGCCAAACAGTGTAAATTCCATATATAGTATATTATCAATATCAAGCGTTGCACGCCTGAAATTCTCCAAAGTAAAAACTCCACAACAAATAGGAAAAGACAACCAGATAGTTTTTTTGGCGTTCTTCAGGGATTTGGTTAAACCATTTCCCACGGTTTGATAGGCAACCTCTAGGGCTAGGCGCTTATCGGGTACATAGAGAGGGACGACATGAAGGGCAACAAGGTTTCCATAAATCCTAACATAAGTGAATGATTATTCTCCAAACCATTTTCCAATGGCTATAAGTTCATCCAAAGCTTCTCTTGAAAACGTAGGAGGTCTTTCATAAAAAATGACTTGGTACAAGGGTAACATCATTCCATGGTAGATTTTATAAAAATGGGGTTATTAATTGGACTCCTAGAGGATTTTATGGTAAATATGGATTGGGGTACGATCTTGAAGGGTCCATTTCCATCCCATAGATGGAAAGTCAGAGGTGAAACATACTACGTCCATAATATAAGAACACATGTAGAAAGGGGGCACAGTCCTACTAGTAATATTGTGTTTACTTTGGTAGGCTAAGATCTGGGAGACTAGATTGTTGGATAGGATAGTGGCCCAATCCATAATATAAGCTTCAGAGGCAACCTCTATTAGGGGAACTCATTCTATTGCGAATTTTCGTGTATTAGGTTACCCGAACAGTCTACACATCATAGTAGCAATGTGACAATGAGGACCAACAAGGGAGGCAAGAGAATACATATCCTTGTCTTCATGTTTGTGCTTGCTTGGATCGCGCCTCCACTGCCTTATCGGATCATACTGAACTTCATTTTCTGCGGCAAACTTCTGAAGAAACTGTGCATTATAGATTTTCTGTGGCTATGGTAGATGATACATTCTTCTCAAATCTTCAGCGTTAAATGACCCAATTAGCATCCTTGTCCTCAAGGTTATGAAGGTTCTATCTGCGATGTTTACATCATCAATAATCCATTTGACCAAATCTGTGTATGGCATAATGTTTGGCCGAGCTGCAGTTCGATGGAGATGGGAATTGGCGACGTCTGCCCAAGTGGTTTCTGAAGTTGATGTAGTGTCATCTGGCGCCATGACTTGTCTTGTAACTACTCTGGGTTCTTCTTCTTCAAATAGTTTATATATTGCTTCCCAAGAAGAACACCCAGAGTTGGCAGTGCATGTCATATCAGAGAACAATGGAGGCATCTCAGTAACTTCTGCAATAGGTGGAGCCGGCTGTGGTGGCACGGTTGGTTTCTTGTTCTTCTTAGCGGCTCTCGACATTTCGCCTGATTTCTGTTTGTTGGGGCTAGCCTGTAACAGAGAGAATGCAGAGAATAAGGAGGAAAACTTAGAATTCAAACTTAAGGGGAAAATGACGATCATGACATGAAAACAGGTATTCAATGCAAAATCTTGAAACACTAAATGGAAGCAATCTTATCATTTACATTATCGAGAACCATCAATACCGTTATAACTAATCATAAATGAAAAATTGTGGGTTCACACACTCTGGGTACAAGTCAACACACTGTTGGCTCATTTCGCATTACAAAGTTTTCTTGGCACACATATTTTCCAATTTGTGAAATCTTCCTTTGGTCGATATGTGATGGGTTAACCTTTAAGATATACGGCAAAACGCTAGGTGTGGGAATTATCGCATCTGGAGTTACCTTAGTAGGAGTTGTCTTGAGTGTTGCGATGCAATGTAAGCATTGCATAACAAAAACTGTGATGAGTACTTTTCACGATATCGCAAAAAGTGTTATCGGGAGGTCAAAGTTGTGTTAACAAATGGGAAATGCCGATATAACTTTTGTGATGTTCTTTTTTAGATAATGGCGTGTTTTGTTGGTGGGGCCGATTTTGACTTTTGCACTCGTGGAGGGTTTTCTCTTTATTAAAGTTATATAAGACCTATTGTTAGTTCATTGAGCCTTAGGCAGATCACATCGCAATTTTACTTAAAGGCCTACTATGTTCTAAACTATGTGATTGCCGATATGCGATATATGATTGGTCCTATCAACTTTTGCTTAAGATATTTGATTTCCAAATAGATTTTAAGCCTAAGTGCGGATAGCATATTTTTTGGGTTTTTTAGGAATCTTGTTTTATTTAATTATTAATAAAATTTATCCTAAAAATTTTAAAGGGTCCCCATTATTACTAAGTTAACTTATCAAATTATAATGGGGGTTGTTGAGTGACACAACAAGACCTAACATGCCCCTCTCCTTAAAAAAAAAGTGTTGTCCTCAACGCTTGAGTAGTTCTGGATGCTTTTGTATAAAATTCTCTTCTTCCCAAGTGGAATCTTTAGCGGGTAAGTTCTTCCACTTGTTGAGACTCTGAAATTGATCGATTGCATAGCAGTCGGGTTCTTGTTTCCGTGACTGCTTCAAGCTCCAATATGATCTTTCCTTCCTTGTCAAGTTCTGGCAATATTGTTTGAACTGGGAGCTTGTCATCAATAACCATTTTTAAGCATGAAACATGGAAAATTGGTGTACTCAAGAAGATGCAGATAGCTCCAATATGTATGTCATAGTACCAATATTTTGCAACACCTTGTAAGGACCATAGTACTTGGGTGATAATTTATTATTCTTCTTAGCTTGCTTGAGGGACATTTGTTTGTATGGTTGTCGCTGTAAAAATACCCAATCGCCTACGTTAAAACTCCTTTTAATGCGATGTTGATCTGCCTATTGTTTCATTCAATTTTGTACTAGAGTGAAGTTATCCTTTAAGAGTTGGAGAACTTGTTGGTGAAGCTCGATGTGATCTTCCACTGCTTGAACCTTAAAATGTTTTCTTAAAGATGATGTGATAGAGAGTGGATCATGTCCATAAAGTGCCATAAATGGGGTCATTTTTATTTCAATATGGAAAGAAGTGTTATACCACCATTCATTGAGAGGTAGCCACTTGACCATTGGGTTTGTTTATCAGGTACAAACAAAATTTAGGAGAAACAAGTTGTGGAGGTGTTAAATAATTTTTTGGCTAAAAGGCAAAGGTTGGGACTTGAGAAAAGAAGAAAAATTAAAGTGAAGATAAGTTGTGGAGGTTACCAAAGGGAAATTGAACCAAGGGAAGAATCAAACCATGGTATCAGAGCATGGTATAAGAGAAATCGAACCATGGTAAGAGGAAGGGGAAGCAAACATAAAAGGAAGGTTAGAGCCTCATTTTGATCATTCTATTTTGGCATTTCACTTCTAATTGGGAGGGTTTGGTTGAGTTGTTGAGCCAAGTCAAACAATGTTGTTTAACACAGGGCTTTCCAAGCAGAAAGTCCCAACTCTTTTATGGTGAACCTAGAGTGTCACCCTATGAGAGAAATTTGGAGTTGACTGGATATTTCTTTTCCTAAATTTTGTGAGCCATTCCATCTTTGAAACCAGTGGGACAAATTTCTTTAGGACAACAGAGTAGCAAAAATAGAATTGCTTGAAGGAAATTGTCAGGGAAATTTGCCTCAAGAATTTGCAAGAATTTCTCTTTGAGAAGGACAAATTTCCTTGTGGAGTTTCAGAGCCTGAGACTGTTGCATTTGTGTGGGTTGAATTCTTCTCCCTTAGGGCATGCGTTGGGGTTTTTCTGGGTCGTTTTGTTGAGCAATTGTCAAGCATCTTGGTGTTGCGAATTAGTTGAAATTATTCTCTAAAATTTCAAAGTTATTTTCTCAGAGATTTCTTACTTATTTGGTGGAGGAAATTCGAGCTAATTTGCAGCAAATATTCTTGGTGGGACGTAAAACCCATTTGTTAGGAATTTTGTCCAAATTTGGTTATTTCCAGGCAATTGGAATCAGCCTAAAAGATTCATGGGATTTTGTGGGTTTTACGAGGAGAGGCTCCAGTTAATTTGGCAGATTTTTTTGAGCACTTTTGAGGGCCAAAACAAAGGGTTGAAGCCAGCGAACAACAACAATATTTCCAAAGCAAGGCACAATTATTTGGGTAAGCCATTTTACCACTTGGATCAGTGAGATTTTTTTGGGTTTTGTTAGTTGGGGTATGAGGAGCATTCCCCAAATTTTTAGAATTTTTGGAGCAGTTTTGAGGGGTGATATTACAATTTGCCTCCCGCAGTAGCAGTGGTAGCCGAATTTTTTTGGATAATTCGTTTGGATAGATTAGTTGTTTTCAGCTGGAGATCTCACTTAGTTTCTCACATGGGGTATTGTGTGTTCGCTGAAGCAAGCCCAGGTTCTATCATTTCACGATCTCACTTAGTTTCTCACATGGGTATTGCGTGCTTGCAAAAGCAAGCCCAGGGTCTATCATTTCACTCCATTGTACTCGGTCCCAACTTCAAAATTAATAAAATGGCTTAATACTATTGCCTTATTTCCTTAGTGTATTGATTTGTGTTTGCATGGTATATTTTTAATTATTGTTGCTAGTTCATAATTTGGTATTTACTGTCAATTTTCCGAATAGGAACATTACATGCGTGACATGCATTTGACATGAGTTTAATTGGTGTCTTGAAATTTGGACACGTATCCACCAAAAAAAATCTTAAAATTGATTTATTGCCCCATTCCCATGCAATTCAATCACAAGTTTGGAGCTCTCAAAGGTTTTGGAGTGCAACTAAGGGCGATTAAGTAATGTTAGAATGAATGTTAGTGTTGGGAAGTGGATTTGTCTAGGGTGTACCATTGCTTTGCAATAAATGGTAATGTTAAATTCTTAAATTTTTTTTAACATTACCATTGGAGTCTCTCATGGATGAAGGTATGGAATTAACATTTAATTAAGAGGACCAAGCCTTCTATGTACCTCAATGTTGGTGGCATTGATTGTTCAACTCTATCATGACCCTAGTAAAAATATATCCATCTCAATTTGACATGTTAAGTTTTATTTATCCTATTTTAATGCTTAGTAGGTGATATTGATGATGAGGATCCAATAGAGGCAATGATTTTGATGATATGTAGTACTAGTTATTTGTTGTAGCATGATATTTTTCGGACTCTACAATCCATTTAAGGCCTCTTTGTTGAAGTATTTTTTTATTTAAACATGGATTGCACTCAGTGCTATTTTATTTATACCCATTAGTTGTATGATTGAATTTGTATCATCAACATGTAAATGTTTTATATATTTCATATTTTATATGTAATTGACTAATTCGTTAAATTTTTTAATATATAATAGATAAGGTGTCCTTGTGTCATGTGACTTAAGGTTCCAAGGAAAATATTCCGCATTTATTTATTCATTGTGAGTTCACAAAAGAAGTTTGAACATTGTGATTCAATCTTTAGCAATGAGATTAAATTGGCTAACCTTTGAAGATGTGCCCTCCAAAATTCATTTGCTAGAAAATATGGCTTACCCAAAATAGTCTCATTTTTTAGGATAAAAGTCCAGAGGCTCATGAAGTGGCCATGGGGGCTCCATCTTTGATGGCAAAACATTGGCAAACAAAATCAGACTCCACCCTTCATTTTCAGGGTTTGGATGCTCGGGAATTAGCTTGGATATCCCATTTCCTTCAACCCTCCTCTTACTCCTTTGCTACCTCAACTAACATATATGTTCCAATCGCTTCTTGACAACCCCACTTCTCCAAATAGAGTTCAACCAATGGATACACTCTAAGTCTTGCCACATTTTCTATTTTGATGGAGTTGTTTTGATGGAGCATCTAAAAATAACCTAAGGGTGGCCAAGGGGGTTATCCTTTGCCTCAATGAATCAATTGAATTAACCTTTTCTTGGGGCCTAGGATCATAATCCAACAACCAAGTTAAGGCATATGCACTTCCTCAATGCTTGATGTTAGACTAGTTTCAAAATATACCATGTTTATCAATCATTAGAGATTCTAGAATCATTATCGGAAGTCCAATCATGGAGACCCTTCCAAAAGGCATGCACTTGAAAACAATTCTTAAGAAAAGTCTAGAGTTGTTAAAGAAGTTTAAGTCAGATGAGTTGCATAATATTCTGAGACAACACAATCAATTTGTTGATTCCCTCACTAATATAGGCTCTTCATTAGCCTTATGTGTTATTAATATTAAAGACCATAGGTCATTTTGTTCCATCCCATAATCTTATGCTAAAAATGATTGATTCCACACTTTGTGATTTTTTTGGTGCCATGTTGATGTAAGAGCATTAAAGCTTCCAAGCCATTAAGTCTTTGATGTAACTTCAAAAATGGGTCTTGATTTTTGAGTTAACTAGATGAGTCATAGTTTTAGAAAAGCTATGTGTAAGTGAGATTTTGTCCATAACGCAACAACAAATCTACCTTGAAAAGCATGAGAGATTTAGGGAATAAATTATGGAGTGATTTATGGATCTATGAAAATTTACTTTAACCTCTAAAGTTGTATTTAATCATTGCAAGGCTAAGAGCCAACGCTAATGGCCAGATGAATGTAGAATCGCGCCAAGAGAGGAACAAATGATTTTGTAATTGTATGTACAAGATTTTATGAATGAAATAAGATTTCACGCCGATTGGTAATTGTCTTTGTGTTGGTGTGAATGACGAATTCAAGTTCTGTGTGTAATTTGAAATTAAGCATAGATTCAGTCCTGTATGAATACAAAAAAAATTGATGATAGATTGAGTTTAAGTTTTGTCATGAATGAATGTCCTCAATTTAGTGAGGCTAGAGACAATGTCAGTGGTAAGAAGAGTTCTTGTACATGTTGAGTCTCCGTGTGGCCAAATGTATTATGTTAATTTGCATTGTATGATGTTTCTTTGACATCCTAGATTGGTAGATCTGGTATACTGCATAAGGTGAAATCACCAAATGGGAGAGGGTGAATGCAGACTCTAGAGAAGAAGGTGCAGGTTTATGATTTTTCCTGCACATGTGGCACCATGGTGGAAAAGGAGACATGCAAGATATGTAATTCCACCTTTTGTTAGTATGTATTGTAAATGTTCTCAAAATTTGCATGTCTTTCGGTAAATTACCCATATGGGCATACCAATATCGCTATAAAAGAATTGCACAACCATCTCTCACAACAATTAAATAGAAACCCTCCTGCTCAATTTATGGAGTACTTGTGCTTGATGACGTGAACAAAACATGTATGCACGAACTCTCTCCAACACTGGACAAAACTAATGTCCTTCACATCTCCACCTCTATGCAACCAAATTGTTCTACATACAATCGACCCCTTCAAAACAAGTGCACGAATAGACCTGTGCACATAGGATTGTAAAATGTGGTCTCAACTCAGCTTGAAATTTTAACTCCACTTCATAGGCTACGAATAACAACTTCAACCTATTATCTATGTGGAATTCCCTCAACCTTCAACCTTTCTCTGCTTCTCTGCACCCTCTGCTCCACGGGCTTACAAATGGCTCCACCTGTTCTTATATGTGAGATGGACAAAAAATAGCTTCTTCACATGGCTCTATCTCAGCCCTTTCACCTTGGCTCAATTGCTCTTTGTGCAAACAAGATCTCTACTGAACGACTATTTAACTTCCTCCATGAGATGCTCATTATAGCTAGGTTCTTGCGGCCTTCAACAAACAATTGAACAAACCTCTACACAAACTTAGCGATTGTCTCTAAAAACACATCAAAATTCAACCGTTGGTTCTGATACCATTTGTTTGTATTTACAACCTGCATAGAATTACATACAAAGAAATTTACGTTATAAACCCTCGCACAACATGAAATTTACATTATAAACCCTGTTGACAGTGTGTCAAAGAAACATCCACAAAAAAAAGTATGATCTTTTATTAATCAAGAAGAAAATTTACAACCCAAATCAACCCATCGCTCAAGATACATAGATATATCTTACCTGGCACCGTTACATGCATTACACAAACTGCCATCAATTTTGTAAACCAACACTATCATATAAACTACCAAAAAATTTAGATGAAATAGATTTGGCTTTTACAATTTCAATTAAAACTGTTATTACAAATTCTAACAAAAAAACGCATCCAAGCAGGTGAAATAAAAAAACTATCATGGCAACCGCTCTCATATTCTTAACAAATATTCATGCAGACATAACCTACATTGGCATGATTTTTAGTGTCCAAGACTGGGAAATTTAGCATTGAAATTTGAAACCCTGGGATTCTCATCTATATATCTTCATTGAGTTGGAAACTGACATGGTTATGGTCATAGAAGCCATCCATGCCACTAAAAGTCAATACTAAGGAAACCCAACAGCGAATACAATGTAGGTAGCTCTTGAAAATGGTGGTTGGCTCTAGCTTTTCAGTCATTCGATGACTACAAACGATGGGAAGGGTGTCCAGATGGCCCAAGCGTTAAACTGATGTTTTATTTCAATTATTAACCCAAAAAAAAATTATATATGATAGCCAAAAACTTAACAGTTCACCAAAGAACACTCCAAATTAACAATCTTGGGGATGACGAGGTTATACTGACACAACAAAATATAAAATCTCCAAAATTTTATACCTGTAAATGAATGATTTCCATCCACCACCTTTCTCGGCCATTAGGTTTACGTTAGGTCTAAACTACAAATTAAACTTGGGTCTAAACAAATTCATAGGATAAAAAAAATTAACATTACTTGTATCTATCTACAGATCTGTTGAGGGATTAAAGGGATAATAAAAAATTTCAATGAGTTTTTTTGTTATTACTGGTAAATGCACCATAAAAGATGAGCTCCAATCGGTCGTTCCTCCAACTACATCCAACACCGTAGCAAACTGCAGTCTGTAAGTTCCAAGACTCTATTGGAAGGCCCTCTTCAAACTCTCTTGATGTCTCCTCATTTCAAAAGTTCCAAACCTCTATTGGAAGGCCCTCTTCAAACTATCTTGATGTCTCCTCATTTCAAAAGTTCCAAACCCCTATTGGAAGGCCCTCTTCAAACTATCTTGATGTCTCCTCATTTCAAATAGGCATTCCCCGGTATACATCACTCCAGCCTGTGAACAATAACCCAGGTGTCGTCTCCTCATTTGAAATGGGAGATCCCCTGTTCCAGATATCACTCTAGTGCACAATTTTCCAGTTATTGCGGTTATTGCTCCAGGCTATTACAGACACTGAAGCATAATTATTCTAGGTATTTCCGTAATAACAGTACCAGAGCTGTTTTCACGTTGGGTCATGGAATTAGCCAAATGAAACTGTGAGCGTCAGCAGTCGGAAAACAACAGCAGATCCATCGAATGGGCATCAAAGTGTACTAAGGACTCCATCCCTTTCCATATCCAATCTTTATCTTCGACCTTTTGCATGATACAATCAGCATCCAGCATGTGCCAACACAGCAGATCCATGGAGCAGGCATCAGGTATACTCAGGAATCGAATTAACTGTGATCACCCTCAATGGAGACACATAGGCTCGATCTTGGGCAATGGACATACAATCAGCTGACAGGGTCTTAAAGACTACAGCGAGTGCTTAGTGATCTGTTGCTGCTGCCAACTACCAGACGCTGACATTAACTCGTGCAAAAACTCAAAAAGAAAAATTGGATATAACAAAGATAAAAAAGACTCACACCAAGTTCATTCCATTATCCAACCTGGAATCTGTCCAAACACTCTTATTATTACAAAGGTAAATTTTCTAAAACAATCATACAAGTGAGACATCTGGAACAGTGGAATGATGGTTTGAAATGAGGAGCACGCCCGATTGCTTAGTGACATCTTGGAGTGATATAAAATAAGATAATTATAGTTATGTCTAATTAATGATTACAAAGTAAGTCAAAAGGATTGTTAGGCACAATGATGTCCATACAATGTGGGAGAACCACAGGGTCTTTTACTAAAAATATAAGATGCACAATATAAAAAATACAATGCAGGAACATAAAAGATACAATATATAGAATACCCTGATGGAGAAGATCCAGGGGCTAATGGGGCTAATGGGTCTGAAGATCTGACCCATCCCTCCTAACATCTGAACACTGAAAAAAAAAACTCCACAGAGTTTAGAGTTCACGCACTTTGTAGGTCTGGAGGACCTAGTCCGTCTTCCAGGGACAGATCTGAGACGGTTTGTGTTTAGATTTGGGATGGATCTGAGACGGTTTGGATTTGGATCTACAGATCTGAGACAATTTTGCTGCTGAGATGTCATGTGGCAGAGTGAGATATAGTGATATGATATATATATATATAAAAGAGAGGAAATGCTTAAATTTTTTAAATGAAGAGATAACACGGCAATTCGAAAAGAGCCCTCCAAAACACACGAAAAAGCGTCCAACAAATATTCAGTTGGGACAATTTACAGAATGCAGTTCACTACTCCATCGGAGGAGCACACACGCTGCTGAAGTAAAGCGGATTTGTGTTCCTCTTTCGCGGTACATTACCATAATTAAAAAAGCGCATGCTTAGTGATAGCAGGGAGTTTACTACAACTAGACCAAATAGAAGCCCTAAAACGATATGCCCTCCGACCCTAAAACACGGAGGGAAGGGGTTTTCTGTTAAAGAAAAACAACAACAAATTGACCACTGTCTGCCAAATGCGTTTTGCATGGCTCTATATGAGAATCCCTAAAATAATATGTCGTAGTACCCATGACCCCACTCCGACCAAAAAAAACCTATGGGAGGGTTTCATTTAAAGGGAAAAAATTAGAAATGCTTGTAACCCAAAAGAAAAGTGATATCATACCTGTAGAGCTTTTCGAATTGGGTACAGTGAGCAAAGATCTGCAAACAGCTATGGGTTTAGCAAGAAGGCACTCTAAAATAATTTTCAAATTCGGCATGTTAAACATTTTGGCAACATAAATAATATACCCTAGTATTTCACGGATCAGGAAACTTTTGAGCCCTGCTCATTTTTTGTTTTATTGCCGCTACAGATTGCCGTAGAAGAAATTGATGTGGACAAAATAACACGAATGTGGATCGCAGAAGGTATGGTAATGACAAACAGACAAACCGTTTGATGAGTATGGCCATCAACATGCAGTTGGCTGCTTCATCGCAATTGCTCGATCTCTAGCAGCCAACAATCTGCAATTAGATGCCTCTAATATAATATATATTAGATGGGTTTTGTATTATCTACTAGCCCTTCTAGATCCACATTTGTACACACTGAACGCATCAATTTCTTCATACTGCAAGAAAATCGCTCCGGAGCCTTGCAAAACTGGTCTCTACGGCCGTCGATTCAGAACTGTAAGATAAGATTTATGAGGAAAGCGAGAAAAATAAGAGAGATGAAAACTAATAAATATTTAGAAAGTTTCTTTTCGATCTTAAAACAACCTAACTCATTCAAGAATTTATTTGATTTTATTTTATTATGAATAAAATTGATTATACTTCTAAGAGATCATATGTTTGAATTTTTTTTAATTTACTCTAACATGAATAAAGATTGTACTTAATTGTATTTTTTAATGAGCGTAGATCTATCTTAACATCGGATCTATCAAATGTCGAGAGGAATCAAATCTCTCCACGTGCAAACCTATTTTTTGAGCGCAAGATTTGAGGAAAGGTTTGCATCTCAAAAGATTTGATCCCTTTGGGCGCTTGATAGATCCTATGTTAAGATGGATTTAGGCTGGTTTCAATGGTGTGCATTGATACAAAATTTGCTAAACATCTAATTATTTTGATTTTAAATATGCTAAAATATTTCTAAGATTAATTTGATCAATGTAATTTAAAATTTTCTTAGTTACCTCATTTTGTTGAGATGGGAGAAACTCTTAGTAACTTGAATGATGAAAAATGATGAAATACAAATTTTGAGTGTAAAGTGTCAATGTAACAATTTTGATAGATAGAAAATGTGAATACTAATAATATAGTCTGTTATAAACAATCTTCATTGCAATCAATATGAAACTATTTTCTTTTACTGTTTCTATTATCACACCTATTAGTTTTTCCATTTTCTCGTATCGATCATATGAAAAGAGTAGTTGGAACCATAGACCATTCAAATATATAACTCATTAGAGTAAATAACATGCCTTGTCTCTGTTGCTCTCCAATATTAATAGTAGTTTTCTCCAAAGTCAAATATTCTGACTTATGGAGTGTTAAACCCCAAATAATATTAGTTTTTCCATTTTCTTGTATGGATCACTTGAAAAGAGTAGCTGGAACCATAGACCATTCAAATATTTAATTCAGTAGAGTAAACAACATACCTTGTCTCTGTTGCTCTCCAATATTAATAGTAGTTTTCTCCAAAGTCAATCATTCTGACTCATGGAATGTTAAACCTCAAATAATTTTCAATGGTAGTTATTTTCTATTACTGCGTTGGAATGCAAAGTAATTAACAATGTTGAATGATGAAAAATGACAATAATAAGAATGTAGCCAATTATAAATAGTTTATAGTTTCAAGAAGCAAACATTTGGGGTAAGAAAACACTTTATATAGGATGAAAACTCAAGTATTGTATCTAATGTTGAAAAAAATTTATGTGCTTACATTGAGAGAGAGTGTGTGTGTTTTGGGTGTGAGGAGGAGATACAAGGGGAGATAAAGATATAGATAAGGAGGAGAGGGAAGAAGAGAGAGCATAGACAGGGAGGGAGGAAGAGAGATATATATATATATGGAGAGAGAAATGTTAGAGAGAGAGAGAGAAGGGGAATAGCGAGAGATTGAAGGGAAAGGGAGAGAGGGAGATATAGAGAGAGAGTGTGTGTGTATGTTTAGGGGTTGAGATAGAGAAATAGAGAAGGAGAGAAAATGGGAGATAGAGATATAGATGGAGAAGGTAGAGATGTGCTTATAATGAAATCAATCCACATTATTAATCTAATTACTTTGAAATTAATGTACATCATACATCTTGTTGCATCAAATCAGAAATCAACCTCTATATTAAAATCAACGCATGTAGTGCAAACAATCAAATAGGATTAGAAATCATCTATACTGAAATCAATGCATTTAGTAAAAGAAATCAAATAGAATTAGAAATAAATATCTACACTGAAACCAATGCATCTAATGTAAGCAATCAAATATGAGTAGAAATCAACATCTACATTGAAATCAATGCATTTAGTGTAAGGTATTAAATATTATTAGAAATCGACATCTATGCTAAATCAATGCATCTAGTGCAAGTGGTTAAATAGGATTAGAAATTAATATCTACACTGAAACCAATGCATCATGTGCAAGAAATCAAATAGGATTAGAAATTAATATCTACACTGAAACCAATGCATCTAATGCAAGCAATAAAATATGAGTAGAAATCAACAGTATGCTAAAATCAATGCATCTAGTGTAAGGTATTAAATATGATTAGAAATCGACATCTACACTGAAATCAATGCATCTAGTGCAAGTGATCAAATAGGATTAGAAATCAATATCTACACTGAAACCAATGCATCCTGTGCAAGCAATCAAATAAGAGTAGAAATCAACATCGACATTGAAATCAATGCATCTAGTGTAAGGTATTAAATAGAATTATAAATCGACATCTACATTGAAATCAATGCATATAGTGCATGTGATCAAATATGATTAGAAATCAACAACTACATTGAAATCAATACATCTATTTTAGTGAAAATATAAAATATTCATGACTTTCTAGATCTAACTTCTATGTCTATATTTGTCTCTGTGAGACTCTTTCTTCTTCCCTCTCTCTCCACCTTCCATTTTGTGTCTATCTCCCTCCTCCTCTCCTTCTCTCTCTTTCCCTCCCTCTCTCCCCCGTCTCACTCTACCTACCTCTCCCTAACTTTCTCTATTTGTCTCTTCTTTCCTCTCTCCCCCTGCCATCTATATTTATACCTCCCTCCATCTCTCCTTATTTGTCTTTCTATCTCAATTCCCTAAACACATGCCACACTCTCTCTCTCTCTCCCCATATTATATATCTATCTATCTCTCCCTCTTCCTTTCCCTCTCTATCTCTTCATCTTCTCTCTCTCTCTCTCTCTCACACACACACACACTGACTCTCCATCTCTCCCTTGACACTCCCTCTGCATCTTTATCCCTCTATGTCTTTCTTCCCCTTCCAACTCCATCTCTCTCTCCCACCTCCCTCTGTCTCTGCCCCCATCATACACACACTCTCTCTCCATCCTCCAACTTTGTCACTATCTTCCTCCCTCTCCCCCCCCCCATAAATATGTCTCCCTATCGCTCTCTTCCCCTTCTTTCCTTATCTTTATCCTCTCCTTTTCTCTCTCTTACCTCGTCTCCTCTTTCCCTCATTCCATCTTCATCTCTCCCTTGTCACTCACTCTCTTTCCCCCTTCAAATCCATCTCTCCCCCTCCTCTCTCCCTTCCTTTCTCTCTCTCACTATGTCTCTCACCTCTATGTCTCTATCGCACACTTTATTCCCCCTTCCATCTCACTCTCTTTCTTAAACATGATCCCATTGTATTGTATTTAAGAAAGTATTTAAGTTAATAAAAAAACATAATTGGTTGTAAAATATTAAACCTATATTTTGGATCAATTATGTTAAAGAAAATACAATAATAAAAAGATTAAAAGAATCACTCACTATCTTTCCTCTATCATTGTTAATCACTTTGCTTTCTCACTTCATTTGGATCTTTGGTTAAGATGCATCTATCTTAGTACTTTATAATATTATTTATATTATATAAATTTCACATATCTATATATAAAAGTATTCTCATTTTTTAATTTATAAAAACCTCCATTTCATCTCTATGAAAATATTGTTAGTGGTAGTAAGAAGGGAGGGTTTAGATATACCTCAGAGGTAATTATAACCCTTTTGCTCTTAGATTTAATTAAAAAATGTTATACAATTAAATTAAATTAAATTATTTTTATTTTGAATGAAGTTTTTGTTTTTGGGCATGTGCTATTGATAAGCCATAGTATTGGCCCATGGTATTGTAACAATTAAAAGCCTAGAACCATAACATAATAATCAAAAGTCTAGATGGCCCATGGTATTGATAAACCATGGTATTGTAATTTGCTTCCCTCCTCTCCCTCTTTATATTTCTCTTGTGGGTATTGGCCCATGGTATTGTAAAAAAATTATTAAAAAACGTCTTATGGAAAAAGAAAAAAAATAATTATCAACATCTAAAAAATTCAAAATATTCTTTAATATCCCACAAATATAATATAAACTATAAAATAAGTTTATTAAATAAAAGATGTAATACATTTCACGTTTACACATTTATATTACCTACTTATATGTTAATATTTATATTTATATCATAAGACTATTTACAAATTTAGAAATAATCTTAATCCCAATGTAAACTAATATACAAACTTTCAACAAATCTAGAAATAATCCTCCTTATTATATATAAAAATAATCCCCAAATGTTTTTTTTTTCAGAAACGAAAAAGCTTTATATTATATGAGAGATATAAGGTCCAATAAGAAGATACATCTGAGATAGTTATATAAGGCCATTAGTCCAACTTAAGCTCATAAGATCAGTACTGAAATAATCCCCAAATGTTACCGTGTAAAAGAAAGTGCTTATGACAAAGAAAACCGTCTTACTGTGATATCTGTTACACAAAAGTGCTTATGACAAAGAAAACCGTCTTACTGTGATGTCTGTTAGAAGAGAGTGTCAGTGACAAACACAAATAATATACCTACATTCTCCAACTATCAGAACGGTGAGGATGTTTAGAAATCTTTATACGGAAGGGCTAATTTCATGCTTTTAGTATTCGAACCATAATTGTCTTGTTAAAGGAATTCTCTCTGAAATACATTAGAATGGCAAATACTTCAATGAAATCGAGATGAGTTTCATGGCAATTACTTGCAAGATGAATTTCAAAAGTTTTGCATTGGTATGGAGAATCAACTTGCATTCCTTAATTATAATGAATTGAAAACTCAGGAATTGTCTCTGCAATTCATTGGAATGGCAAATATTTCATTGAAACCGAGATGAGTTTTATGGCAACTGCTTGTAAGATGAATTTCAAAAGTTTTACATTTGCACGGAGAATTATTCTGTATTCCTTAATTATAATGAATTGAGAACTCAGGCTGATGTGAAAATAATATAAATGGAATGGAATTTGGGATTTCAACTTGAGAGTTAGGTATCTTTATGAAAGTTACGCAACAATTATTAGTTTCAGAATTAGAGTTCTTTAGCATAGGAGATCTTTTTTTATTGTGATCATTGCAAGCAAATTAAGGATGCTTATGAAATAAATAATAATGAAAAATATATAAAATCGGTTGAAAGAGGTTGTGTTGTGAGATTGACTTTGAAACATTCAGTGTCTAGACTGCTTTTTTAGATAATTAGTGAGTACAATTGATGGTACCAATGTATTTTGGTAGATAGAAGTATGTCCATAAAACAGTTAGTATTTCAATTATTACAAATAGGGAATTGATTTAGCGGCCTAAAGCAATTGTATCTTCAAAAAGGATCAAGTGGAAGTACAATTAAACATGGATGGTTGTCCATTTAGTTCAGAAGTTGTGGATCTCTAGAAATATCCCTCTTTAGTTGTAGAAACCTGCATATGGATTGCAATCTACTAGTAAGTTTACATGACAGTACATGGATTGTTGTTCAATAACTGATTTCAGGAGATTCGTGATTCAAGAGTTCATGGAGGTGGAATCCAAGAACCTGGAAATTCAACTTGGGAGTTACACCTCTGAGAGGGTTACGAGACAACTTGATGGAGTTTATAGTCTACAAGATTTCAATGAATTTTATCTGACAAATTGAAATCTTGTAGGTTATAAACTCCATCAAGTTGTCCGTAACCCTCTTAGAGGTGTAGCTCCCAAGTTGAATTGCTCAAGTTCCTAGATTTCACCTCCCCCGAATAACGAATCCCTGAAGTCAATTATTGAACAACAATCCATCCACATGTTATCTTGTAACCTCACTGGTAGACTGCAATCCACATGTAGGTCTCCACAACTAATGATGGATAGATCCACAAATTCCAAACAAAATGGACAAGAATCCCTGTTGAGTTGTACTTCCACTTTCTCCCTTGAAAATATAATTGCTTTAAACTACTAAATCAATTCCATGTTTGTAATGACTAAACTACTAGCCATTCTATGGACATACTTCCGTCTACCAAAATAATAATTTGATGTCATTAGCTATACTCACCAGTTATCTAAAAAGATTTTCAAATCAATCTCTTTTTAATCTGATTTTAAATATTCTTTCATCATTATTTATTTAATAAACATGTTTAGTATCATTGTAATAATTACAACAACAAAAAAATCTCTTCTACTAAACAATAGTAATGCTGAAACTAATACCACTGTAATGCCTTATAATTAAAGACCATACTCAATAGAATCCTGGTGAAGAAACGGCGAGATGATTCCATTCCTTTATGGAACATCATTTTCTTGATTTGTGACAATGACCAAACCACTCCAAACTGCCTTTTCCAAATATAATTCATCGAGCCTTGTTCGCTACTATTACTCTTTTAATTGTCAGTGCAGGTTTGTTTAGAGCCGATTTAGCCTTCATGAGAAAATTTGTCATGCCCGAACACATTTCCGAGCTTCAAAGCCTTGCTGCAAGAAGCTGCAAAAAAAGGCAGTAAGCAATAATATCTGCATATCTCAAAGTATTTCAGTGTATGCCCTCAATAACCCTAATTAGGAGAAATGCATGATACCATAACTGTTCATGAAGTTACAAAGGAATCATGAAGCAGTTCTGTTGCTTGCTGTCGGGCATTGTCCACAAAACACCTACCAGATTCTGCATTGCTAAAGTTTTCTTAGCGCGTGACACGAGATTTTCTCGGGTGAGCATTGTATGTCTGAGACTTCAAATTCTTGCAAGATGACAATACAAACTGTATTGACATTGGGATGAATTCTGGATAGTTGTCTCTATTATTCACCGGCTTCCTCTTTGCGTGCAGCTCTCCACACTTCACACAACTGTCCATCCACACGCCTGTCCGCACGCAGTTCTATGCTTCACAGCTCTAATCTCAGCGTAATACAATTTATTCCAGGTCAACGCTGATAAACGCAGGTCCGAGTTTGCAGTTGTTAAACCAGGATGGATGCTTCTCACACTTCAACAAACTCACCCACAAAGTCATATAATAAAAAAAAAAAAAAACCAAAAAACAAACTTCACACAAACAATTTACTCACACTTATGTTAATCTAATCTTACATATTTACATAAGAGTAAAACTGGACGTCTCACATCTCACATTTTCCTCCTCAGCCTTCCTGTGAGAGAGTCAAATCCAAAACCACTCTGCTACCAAAATAAAAAAACTGGACCTCTCACATCTCACATTTTCCTCCTCAGCCTTCCTGTGAGGGAGTCAAATCCAAACCCACTCTGCTACCAAGATAAAATTGAGGAGAGTAGTTATAATTGTATATACAAATGATTTTATTTTTATAATATTGTATATTTATACATTAAACTTGACTTTATATAATATTGCATATTTATACATTAAATTTGATTTAGGATAAATTTCCCATCTTAACCATACATTAATTTAGGAATTCCAGAAAATATCTCAACTGTATACTAATTTAAAAAGCTATCTTAATTAAACCATATCTCTTAAATCTAACTAACAATCTCTTAAATAATTGGAACAAACAGCTTAATTTGATATTACAATAACCGATATATAAAATGAAAAATACCAAATATAACCAATATATATGATAAAAAATATCAAATATTAATCTCCTAAATAATAAGAACGAACAGCTTAATTTGATATTAAAATAACTAATATATAAAATAAAAATTACCCAATATAACCAATATATATAATAAAGAATATCAAATATTAAACCTAAGACAAGTAAGAATTAATATCGAACAAACAGATTCATTTGATATTACAATAACTAATATATATAATGAAAAATACCAAATATAACCAATATATATAATAAAGAATATTAAATATTAAACATAAGACAAGTAAGAATTAATACCCATGATGTAACCATCAATGTACTGGTCCTAGATAGCAGATTCATACAGAAAAATATGTTACTTATCCAGCGAAATTCAAAACTGCTTAGTTGATAAACTAACGAGAGAATCCACCAATAAACTTTGAAACTTGCGACAATTCTATTTTATTGTTCATGCCCTGCTATATGATGACATGTATTAATTCACTAGTATGAATATCCAAATCATGAATCTAACTTCAAACACTAATTGGGCTTATCATCAATAAAAATGCATTATTTTCTAAGGTCTTTTAAGTTTTTAGAGCATCAAGAAACTAAAATGATTGTAGACATAGGCATGCATAAGGACAACACATTGAACAACAAATGTATAGATTTAGTTCCTCTCTACCATCTTCAAATATGAAGGAAATTTCAAGCATGCATGACATACATCTCGATCCGCACCAAAATTATGGTGTTCTGCGCTCGAAATTAACGCTTCATAGCACCATATTAACACACCATTCTAGAAAAATGTCCCCTTTTTCAAATGAATAAATGCAATCTGTATACAGCAAAAATAATATATATTTATCTGCATGCAGACTATGCCCTTTAAAAGCTTTGGCAAACATGATTCATTTTCGCCCATCAAAGTTCACTGCTAGATTACTACATTATTGAAGTGTCGATCCTGACAGAGTAAAATTGCTTTCGCATTCTGATCTTGTTTGGGAGACCAAGGCCTTTTCACCTTGGATCGATTGCACCACGGTACACGGCCAGGCTTCAGAGCATCAATCGGATCGATGCAGGTGGAATTTCAAGAAGATAAAAATGAAGACAGGTGCAGGTGGAATTTCAAGAAGATGAAAATGAAGACAGGTGGAAGGTGGACTAACATCTGACAAATCGATAACTGCCAAGTGTTAACAGATGAACAGTCATTCTTCAACATTTAGACTGTCTTCTGGTCAATCCCTTCAAGGAAAAAACACAAATACCTCTGGCATAATCATAATCTGTCTTAGTTAAAATGCTGAACATGTTGGTAGAAAGGAGTATAAAGGTGTTAAACCTCTTTCAACGAGTTCATTCCATCGTTTTGTAAATAATGGTGTAAATTGCACATGAACTGTGGAGGTGAATTAATGGTTACGATTAGAGGTGTAGAAGCAACTTCATGGTTGGGATTATAAGCTAGGTAGTGAGACATAAAACGATCATCTAATAATAAAAAAACGTTAGCGAAACCACCAGTGCAAAGCCATCCATGTTAATTATGGAAATACTATGTTTAGAAAAATATGTAGAGGTCAGAGATTTTATAATTTTGAATTAAGATTAAATTTCCTCTGCTTTACAAACCCTTCCGTGTAATACCTTTCAGCCATAACAACAACCGGTGATGTCTTAAGTAATCACGCCATGCCCTTGAGCTTTGAGTCTGGAATTGCAATCACAGCTTGAAAGATCACAAGCAACAATAAAAACATGGAACACACCATCTATCGCTTTTTTTGGTTCTAGGAATAAGAGTTCATATGATTGTGCAGTGCTTACAAACTTTTGAATTTAGGATGTAGATCTATGTTCAAAATTATTCCAAATTTTTCGTAGTGGAGTTTCAAACATAATTTATATCCCAGCGTACCTCTAAAAAAGGGAGAAGACCAAACTGAATTGAGCTAATTAAGTTGCTCAAAAACCTGTGTGGTTTTTTAATCTCTGATTTTAAGCTTTTGTGATCCATCTTGTTTTTGAGATTGTTTTCCAGATTAATCACATAAATAGTTTTTGGTTGACGTTTTGAACCGACTAATGTGGTTCATCCGTGAATAATTAATAATAGACCCATTCAACATAGTATCTCGTTCTTCAATACGAACCTATGTTACCAGAAACGAGAAACGGAAAACGGAACGGGAAACAAGAACGGTACGAGAAACGAAGTTTGGAGGTTTTGCATATAAGAAACGAGGAGAGAGAAAAACACCATATTAAAGGTGAACAATATAAACAAAGCATTAATCATAAACTTGCAATGTTTCTGCTCATGAAATTGTAAAAAAACAATTGTAAATACTAATTTAGTTTAAGAAAGAAGTGATAATTTTGTAGATCCAAAAATTTAGCCATCATTAATTCCAAGAAAATAGCAAACATTGATAAGAATAAGAGATTTGAAATATAAATAATTAAATTTGTTCTTTTGTATATATATGTATCTCTAAAGTCACTTCCAACAATTCATATCAAAATGCAAGTAAACCTAATAATCTAGATTTTGAAGCTCATTTTCTGGAATAGTTGTTGAGCTTGAGCCAATTCCAAAAGAATTATTTTGGTCAATAGACTTCATGGTATCATCAAGCATGTCTTCAACATTGTTTTGTAGCACCTCAAGTGGAAGCTCATCATTTTTGTCATGTTGTGAACCACCATAATCCCACATTCTCGTGGGGCCAGTTTTGTATTCTAGTTGTTGTCGAGATAACAAACGTAGATTTGAGTGTACAAACACCAAATCTTGTGCCATTTTTGTGCCTAGGCGATTCCTCTTCGTTGAATGGATGAAAGCATATTCACTCCAATTTCTTTCACATGCAGAGGAACTAGTCACTTGTAAAATAAAATTAAAATTATGTTAGTCATAGTCAATCAATAAATCTTATAAGATAAGTAATCCAAAATGAGCTTTAGAATTAATTGTTTAAACAATAAATCAATACATTAAAGGTTTTTGTTATTAAGAATACCTGTGAAAGCAAACGGATGGCCAAATGATGAAGCAAGGGGGTCCCTGTACCATATTGTATCCAGAAGTCGATGGGTCCAAGTTGTTGTCTGTTTTATGCACAATCTTCATTTGCAAAGTGGTCTTCTGATCTCAAATACTTTTCTAACTCAAACCGTAAAGCAGTGCGATCCTGACAATCGTAACTCCTACTTATAAAAGTGTTCCAGTTTTGCATAACCTCTACATCTGACGATGGTTTCTTATGAAACCATTTAGGATTGAATAAAAATGCAATTGAATGAAGAGGGCTATGAAGCATTTTCCACCTTGTCAGACTAAGTTCCCACACTTCATTTCTAGTGTCTTTGTCAATCCTAGAATTTTCATCTCCCATTATGTCATGAATCTTCTCTCTCATTTGATCCATGCTCTCAAAGACATCCCCTAAGCATGGTTGATCACTATCAAATATGCGAAGGGTGGAAACAATAGGTGTAATAAGGGTGACAATATCCTCCACTCTCCTCCAAAAATTCTCTGAAGAAAGACCAATAATAATGTCCTCAACTTTTAGGCCATCCCCAGTATGAAAACTCTTCCACCTTTGCCAATCCATTGATACCACCATCTCTCTCAAAGATTGATGCATTTTAATAAGGCGTTGAAGCATAATGAAAACAGATGCAAATCTAGTCTCGGCACATCGAAGAAGCTGAAGTTTTGCATATTTCCTATAAATTTCTATGGATGCTGCATGATTAATAATAAAGTGTTGTAGCATCTTTGCTTCAGTTATAGTTTTATCAACTCATGCAATGTTATTAATATCTTTCAGGAGAAAATTCAAACAGTGCATAGAGCAAGGAGTCCAAAAAATTGTTGGATATTCATCCTCAATCAACCAACCAGCAAGGATATTGTTTGAGGCACTATCTGTAACAATTTGGACCACGTTTTCTCTACCAACCTCCTCTATTGCCTCTTTGAGGAGACCTGTTAGATATGGACCATCTTTTGTCTTTCCTGTAGTATCATAGGATTTTAAAAAAATAACTCATTTTGAGCTAGAAACCAAAATATTGATAAGGGGACAATGGTTAACATCTGTCCAACCATCTGAGACAATGGAGACCCCAGATTCCTTCCAACTATCTCTAATGTCTTGAAGTCTAGCTTCAACCCGAGCCCTCTCTTCCAATAACACGGTTGTCTTCATCTTTTCATAACTAGGAGACTTGTAACCTTTAGGAGCATTGTTAACTAGATCCCTTACCATTTCTTTCCAACAAGGAGACCTACAAACATTAAAAGATATGCCATTTGCGAAAAAAAATCGTCCAATGGATGCATCGAGATTTCCCCTCCCTTTTACGTTCCATAAGTTTTGAAGGTGAGAAACAGAAACTTGATGTTGAGAACAAGAGTGTGGATCACCAATTGTCAATCCACTAGGATTGTTGTT
The DNA here is from genome assembly GCA_031772625.1 of Pinus tabuliformis. Lineage (NCBI taxonomy): Eukaryota > Viridiplantae > Streptophyta > Pinopsida > Pinales > Pinaceae > Pinus > Pinus tabuliformis. The sequence goes on from CM062814.1 coordinate 532,070,392, forward strand.
AGCTTGAACTAAGCCTTCAACAATATGTCTAAGCTTTTCAAGTTCATTAAATTGCTTAATTAGAGAAGCTTTTTCTGTTTTAGGTACACTGTCACATAAAGCTGATTGTTCTTTTTTCCCCATTCCAAGTAAATGCCATCGAACTCTTCCTACATTCCCCAATTTTTGTTTTTTACAATAAGGGCACAACCAAACCTTTGAACCAGATGATCCACTTGATCCTCCGCTATAAGATTGAGTGCATTTCACAGCTGCCCAACCTTGCCTCAAAGGCTTTTTTGCTTCTTGATATTCTTTGCTTTGGATTTTTTTGGATGCCTCTATGGAAAATTTATGTTGGGAAAGGGGTGGTCTACTTTGTGACATTGATGAACTTTCTTCCATTGCAATGAGAAATGAGTGGAATAAAAAATAAATGATTCTCCTCCGCAACCAATTTTAATCTGCACAATTTATATTTGAAAATTAGTTACAGAAAATAAAATAAAAAAATTGACACCTAATTAGAAAAATATAATTAACTAAAAATTTGAAGAGAAAATCAAAGAAAATTTTGGAAAACTTAAACAAAATAAGATTATTTATCTTTTTTCAAATTTTCAAACATCTAAATCACCTTACTTCGAGCATCGAAGGGACTAGCTCCAGAGAAAGGGGTCCCTGGCCCATCCAATTACCTCCTAGATCCATAGATGCTAGTCCCTTGCTCTAGCGACCCCTCTAGGATCATATAGCTGGACCAAACGCTTGTTCAAGGGAACTTCGATAGTCAGCCAGTGCCTAGTTCACCTTTGAGCATCAGAGGGACCCATTTTAGACAATTCGAGGAAATTAGAAAGGTGCATCTAGAATTAGGATTGCTTCCTCATATCTCCGGATGTCCCTTTCAGAAGGTTCAAATTTGGCAACGAAACTCAAGCTCAAGCTCTATACCCTACATTTGATACTTTAATAATATATTTTTGTAGGGTTTTCATTTTACCACATACAACTCTGTCAAACTCTGTTGGTTGAGAGTCAAATTTGTGTAGAGATTCATTCAGACACCCAAAACTAGGAATCACTTTGTTTATGGATCACATTCAGTATCAGAGCACATTACAGAACCATAAATGAAGTCTTGTGGGGTAGATTGATGGTTTGGACAAGAAGCCACCATTATGTTTGTTGGAAAAAAAAATCCCATTATACCGAGTTGCCAGGTGGTAGGAGAATGGAAGGGAACAATGAAGCAAAAGGTCTAGCTGAGTGAAGATTGTGCTAAGAAGAAAAACTAAAATAGCTCACAAGTAGTTATCATATTAGAAGAATCTCATTAACTTCACTTGCCCTATATTCTTCCACATCTGGAAATTTCCAGGTTCAAATTTTGCTATTTTTCTGTGTATTTCCAAGGGCCATTTTCCTTGTGAGAGGAGCCCTGAATTTTCCTGAGAAAATTAATGAAGGAGAATTTGTTGGGGCAAATTTACTGTGATTTTTTTATGGCTATTTGTGACTGATTTTCTGAGCAAATTTTCCAGAGCAAATTTATACTGTTTAAAAGTTGAAAACACCAGCGTATTTGTTTTTACAATTTCAGAATGCATTTGTGAAAAAATTATTATCTAGGTATAAAAAAATTGACGGTAAAATAAATCAGATCTGGTGTTAAAAGTTCAACCACCATTCACTCCAATTGTGAAAAATCGATTTAAAGTGTAAGCAAACATTGAAATCATGCCATTTATAATGGACCTTGATACAAAACTTGCCAAGTTGGCTCGCCAAGCTGTAAAGGGACTTGTAATGGAATAGCTTAAACAATTGATAAGAGTTTTGACTTTTTCCCTGTGGGATATGAGAGGAATATCAAGATAATGCGGTACTTCCCGGAGCAGTAAAGTTGCAAACAAGACAGCAAGTGTCAGAGTATATTGATCACTTTTATCAGCAAACATAAAGTTGAAAAATTGTAAAGATGAACAGCAAGTTGTACTTAAATATATCAACAGGCTCAGCACAGCAATTGAGAGGGAACTAGGGCTGTTCACAATCTGAACGCTAGAGGATGCCTATAATAAAACAATAGCCATTGAAGCCAGGCAAATTTATGACTTTTTTATGGCGATATTATGTTGGCTTAGAAAACTCATGAAATATTGTAATGTTGTCTATATTTTGGCCACAATGGTCAAAATTTCAGTACTGTTTCTAACTATAAGAAAGACCAATACTCATATTATGAGGATATTCTACACAGTAGGATAGAATCAAAATTAGAAGCCTGGGCCTCAGCAACAACTGGCTTATTGATTTACCACTATTATAGAACCAAACTTACAAGAAGGAGCATTTAACTGTATATTTTTCTAAAGTGTTGTTCCATATTGTCATGATAGTATCAGCGTTTTCCCTTGGTTACAAACCAAATCCCATATTTTATTCATAACGATTATACAGTTGCACTCCCATATTTTATTCATAATGATTGTACACTTCTTCAATCCCTTTGACTTATCTTTATGGAAATTTAAGACATTAATAAAATTATCTTATATATCCTTTTCATGAAATAATATAATAGTGAGTACAGCTATGTCTTTCTCAATCCCTGGCTTCCCTCTTCAAACTTCAAAGTGAGAAAAACAATCCAAAAAACTAAAAATTTCTTGACTTAATGGATATTCTCCATTTCCCCTGATATATTACACTGATATTTTCAAAATTTAGGGATTATTCAAAATTTGAAAAATTGCGACTTTTTCATGGCGATATTATGTTGGCTTCGAAAACTGATGAAATATTGCAATGTTGTCTATATTTTGGCAACAATGGTCAAAATTTCAGTACTATTTCTAACTATAAGAAAGACAAATACTCATATTATGAGGATATTCTACATAGTATGATAGAATCAAAATTAGAAGCCTGGGCCTCAGCAACAACTGGCTTACTGATTTACCACCGTTATAGAACCAAACTTACAACAAGGAGTATTTAACTGTATATTTTTTCGAAAGTGTTGTTCCAGATTGTCATGATAGTACTAGTGCATTCCCTTGGTTACAAACCAAATCCTCGATGATGAAAATGCCGGTAATCTTTGCTATGGAAGGTACGATTAAAATATCACTGAAGTGGTATGAGTTACAGAAAATCTCACAGCAGTCACAATCATTTTAACGGAGTACATATACATGCATTGATATGGACGATAGAACAGAGGTTTCATTAAATTAGGCTAAAAGAGGATATTACAAGACTGAACACAGGTATAGTGCATTACGATATGAACAGTTGATCCCAGCGAACCTCACCTACCCAAATCTTGAGAGAATTATGTGGTCTGGAATGAGCATTCATAAAATAAAAACCAGAGATTGAAGTTTGTAGGCAGTACCTTTTGACAATAGAATTGACAATGCTGTTGAAGATAACTCGATGGGGGCGTGAAGCTGCTTGGCTCTGATCTGTGCCTTGCTTGCATCTGAGTAGTGATGGGTTTGCTCTCCTCTTCTGCTTAAATCCTTGAAAAAACATGAGCAACTGCACAACTAAAAAAAACCACTGGTTTGCATGGATCACTACCCAGTTAAAAAAAATATAACTACTGTCTAAATAAATAAAAATTTCTGAGACATAATAATAATGCTATTCAACTGGAGTCTAGAACTAAAATTTAATGGCAACTGGTGTTTTTCTTTGGCAGCGCTCTCACAATACCCTGCGTTCTCTCAAAAATACAGCTAGTTCTTTCTTCAGCTGCTCGCTCACAATACCCTGGAGTGCTTATGTTTAATTTCCAGAAAACTAACAGTCCACTGCAGCAGACTAACAGTCAACTGCGAATTAAACTAGACTTAACCCTCTGTATGTGTAACTTCCAGAAAACTAACAATCAATTGCTAATTAAACTCGATTTAACCCATGGTTTGAAAAAATTAAATTTAACCCGAGTCCGAAAAAATAAATTTAACTGCAAGTCTATCCGGAAACGGCGAGAAGAAACTGTTTCGTTTCGCGGGAAACTGTTTCTTGCCAGTGAAAACGAAAACGGCCGTTGCAGACGGCGTTTCTAGTATGGTTGGGTTTCTTCGAAGGTTTCTGCCAGAAACGGCGGACATCGTCCCGTTTCTGGTAACTGGGATACGAACAAATAAAAAATGTATAATAGATTTGTATAATATCATTAACCTCTTGGATTGTTCTAATTAACTTCTTAGATTTAGGATGTAGGTAAATTATACAATCACCTCTTGAATTTAGGAAGTAAATCCATGCTCAAAATTAACGATCTCCATCCAAGGAAATATTGATATAGTAAATTTAAAAGAATTGCATCCCTTAAAAAAATTAGTACCCATCGATACATTTATCCCTATCCACTCTTACAAACACAGGGCAATCCCTAAAAAAGTAAAGGTGCCATATTGATCTGTGCCAACTCCTTGTTTTACCAAGGAAGTTACATGACTTATTGGAATTTGGAATATAAGTAGCAGAAGGCCAGGGTCCACTCAAAGTATAATATCTAAAAACCTTTGATAAATACCTAAAAACACGTACATTTTCCCATGGACCGCTAAAATGACTCTAAACAAAGATGCCTAGATAGTTTCTTAACGGTTCCTCACCTGAATTCAAGTTTGATAAGCCATAGCCGCAGGTATTCTTATTGAAGCAGAGAATGAAATCATTGGATCTAATTTTATAAACGAGGGTGGCTGAAGGTATCAAGGCCTCGATTTTGGTGCAAATAGATCATTAGCTCCTGACCATTCTTCAGAATAGACCAGAGATGCATTAGTTCCAAATGAGTATACTTTTTGTTCCCCCTCCAATCGAAATATATAGAGTACCATCCTTGCTATAGGGGATTCAAAGGCATTTCCTACAGTGAGCATGGTAAGGTTGTCAACATTTCTTTGTTAAAAAAGGGCTATCTAGATCTTTGAATCCATCATTTGCAAAGAAGAGGTGTCCTAATGGAGCCTATCTACATTACAACCATTTGAGAGTAGAGATTACTGAGAAAGTATTGAATATTACCTAACTGGTTTAATCGAAGAGAAGCAATCACTATGTTGAAGGTCTAGCTTCATATTATAGTAAAGATCAACAACTTTGGCTCTTGAGATTGCTGGATTCTTAGACTCTTTCACGAGCATTACTGTAGACTACTTCTTAACATTGTTGACAAACAATATAGTGTGGTATCGAATGACAATCCACAATTTTCACTCCTTACAAACTTTATGAACATCAACTTAACTTTATTTACACATTGTGAATTGCATATTGTCTCCATCCCAACAATTCTCTTTCCCTCAATTTTTGATAACGTTATTGATATCGTATGGTTGTGATGTTAGATCATGGAGTTATTGGTGGAAGGTAACAAATCTAGTGATATATTAAAGTTTCAAAAGAATATATTGTTATCCTATTCTGGTCAATCAATCAACTTTGAATCACAAGCATAAAAGAAATAGACGCAGTCCTCTTAAAGGTAGAAGTGGCTTGGATGTGTGATTCCCCAAAATGACTAGCAATAAAAATATAAATTTGCAAATCTCATTAACGTTTTAGTCAAAATCAAACTCAACTTACTTGAAAGCACTTTCAATGATATAGATTTTCCTGATTTTAGGACATAGTATAGCATAAAGATCCAGGGCTGCTTGGGAATGGGAGAAGAAGTGGAAGCAGAAGCGGAAGTGGGAGCGGGGAGTGACATTTTCAAAAGCTCCCAGGTCAGGAGCGAATTTTGATATAAAATATATTTTTATATATATTGATGCATATATGCCAACAAAACATGTAGAACGATGAATTAGATATAAAAAACATAAAAACAAGGATTACACCATATAGCACCAATCATCTCGAAGTTATAATCTTCATCAACCACGTCCACAAGTTAGTAACATACAACATATCGAGTCTCGTGATTGAAGATTCATCAATCCTAAAGTTTCAAGCTTTCAAAATTCAATATATAACATCTTTCATCATTGATCACTAAATTGGTACTTGTAACCATTACCATTACCAAGAAACCAAACTATAACAAAGAATATCTAACACGAAATGAAATATTTGAACTTTCAAGAAGCATCATATTCATAATTCATTACCAATGAGATAATTCCCAGCTTCAAAGTTCAAAGTTCAAACTTAACTTGTCATATCTTGTTTACAAAAAAATATCATAATAAATATGAAAGAGCCAACAGTTATAAAAAGTTAAAACTACTAGAAACTAGAAAAGACAAGTAAATCTATTATCTACTGCTTGGGCCTCTTGCCACAAGAAATGTCTAATTTATGAGAAGCTCGTGGTCTACTGGGAATCTCCTCCCACATAGTCGGACGACCATGTCCAAAACCAGAACTAGAAGGCACATGACCTCCACGTGAGGATGTAGATGGAGGTGGCAACAACAAAGCTTGTGGAACTGAAACACTAGTACTGGATGATGAGGGTGGCATGGTTGTTGTTGTTGCACTTGCTTCGTTATCATCTTTTAAAAGTTCTATTTCCAATTCTTCTAGATGTATAGCTCCATCCCCCAAATTATCTTCCTCTGGGGTTTTGTCCCAAGTCAGATATGATATATTGGCACAAGCCCACTCACAATAATGTGTCAACAACCTCAAGTTGTAGTGCACAAAAACCAAGCTTTCTGCCTGGTTTTCATTGAGGTTGTTTCTTCTCACATTAAGGATGAAGCTATGGGTGCTCCAACACCTCTTTGCAGAAGAATTATTTACAACCTGTGAATGCACTTTTTTTGCCAAAAGTCCTTGGCCACCATACATGTCCCACCATGTGACAACATCCAATCTATCCTTATCTTCCATTGCATGCAAAGAACCAAACACTCCAATGCTAGTGAAGTATTTGCCTAATTCTCCATGCAATTTAGCACACTCCTCTTTGTCAAGGACTAGCTTGTCTAATGTTGTCATATAACCATTTTGTACCTTTGGATTTGTATGGGGTTTGGTCCTAACCCCACCCCTAGGTGCAGGTTTGCCCAACCAAGATGGAGAGTAGTGTTTTGGCATAAGGATATATGCCAAGGCATGTAGTGGAACATTAAGTTTATCCCACCGTGCACACACAAAATTGTAAATATGATCATACAAATTGGGATCTTTTGGCTAAACAATATCTTTTATTTGCCTCAACATGTCTACTCATATACCTCCCCAATCACTAGTGCATCTGTATCTGCAAAACAAATCATGTGATAAATGGGCTTGGTGTATTGCAAAACATCCCTCACACTTGCCCAAAACTGACCATCAAGAGCGGTCACCTCCACATCATCAAAAGCTTCCCTGTCAGTTGCAGTTGGAGCCCTGTCCTTTAATACCTGCCAATGTGTACTTGATACCATGCTAGCCAATGACTCTCTTACCTTCAAAAGGCATTTGAAGGTGAGGTAATAGCTAGCAAATCTAGTCTTCCCAAGCTTCAATAGCTCCAACCTTGAGTGACTACGGAAAATCCCATGGGTATTGCTATGATCGGTAATAAATTTTATCATTCTCTTGCCTCTCTTGTACAAGTCACCAATCCATATGTATTGAAGTTCCTTGATCTCAATAATTTCATGCATAATGTTGCACGAAGCGGAAGCGTTTTTTGGAAGCGGGGACGCCGAAGCGTCATTTTCCAAAAATCTAGGAAGCGAAGCGTCCGCGGAAGCGTCTGCTATATATATATATATATATATATATTTATATTTATATTTTTTTGCATTTATACTCAAAACAAACATCCCAAATACCAAATTAATTGTAGAAGACATGAAAACATGCATATTTTTGCATAAATCAAGATAGATATAACATCCATTGTACATTAATGATCTAGAATCTAGATTCTTCTCCTCTTGTCTAGCCTTTGCCTCTACCTCGATTGTCTAGGGATATTAGTCAACATTGTCCAATTTTGATCAAACTACCTAATTCAAGACTTAAAATATGGTAGAAAAAGCTTAACATGTTTGATCGATGATTTTGACTTGATTGAAAGGTAATTTTTTGCTAAGGGCGTGCCGCGTGACAAAGGAGTTCAACAATTAACACCACCAACACTAGGGTACATATAGGGCTTGGTGCTCTTGATTAAATGCTAATCGCATACCTTCATACTTGATATAATCTAATGAAATGCCACAGACCCATTGATCCTGAATTCCTTAAAACTGTTAAGTCTGCTGAATTTTGAATAGGATATGAAATTCTATTTTCTCCATATGAAGTCCAATGAGGCTGGAACCACTCTCAAACATCCTGAGTCATTTCATGGTAATGTTAAAAATTTAAGTAAAAGGATGAAAATGAAAAATAAAGGAGAATGTCACTTTTACTTTAAGAATTTAACATTACCATGAGGGAGCATCTGCTATATTTATATTTTTTTTGCCTTCATTCGTCACCCTAACCCAAGGTGGACCCACCCCCAACAAGCAAACTCACCTAAAATTAAAAAAAAAATTGAAAAAAAACGATTTTCTAAACGCTTTTCCGGAAGCTTTTCTGGAAGCGTACAGGAAGCGTACGCTTCCTCCTCCGAAGCGCCACGCTTTCGACGCCCGAAGTGCGCTTCGGCGCTTCCGTACAGCGCTTCCAAATTTCCAGGAAGCGGCTAAAAAAGCCAAAGCGGCGCTTCCGAATTCGGAAGCGCCACTTTCGGCCAAGCTTCCGAATTCGAAAGCGCCGCTTTCGGCCAAGCTTCCTAGGCGCTTCCGTATGGGACGCGCTTTGGGGCTTGGAACTTGGGGGGGGGGGGGGGCGCTTCGTGCAACACTGGTCATGCATCAAAAGGTTCATTATGTGAACCAAACAAGCAAACCAAAAAATGTTGGGGTATCTATCCTCAATGATTGCTCCCGCTGCCTTACAATTAGAAACATTATCAGTGATGACTTGGATGACATTGCATGGCCCAATAATTTCAATTGTTTGAATCACTAATTCTACAATGTTTATGGCAGTCTTGAACTTGTCTGAGTAATCATGTGATGAATGGAAGATTGCACCAGAAGCAGACACACCAAGAACACTTATCAATGGTTTTCCTTTGACATTTGTCCAACCATCACATACAATGAATAACCCATAGTCATTCGAACTATTTGTGAATTTACCTAAAGCATGTGTTAATTTGGCTTTTTCATGACCAAGTCCATTAGTTCTAGCTTTGTCATACCTCGAGCTCTTGTATCCTTTAGGGGCATCATTGATGGTGGAAACCATTTCATGCCAATAAGGTGAACAAAGAACATTGAATGGTATCCCACATGCACACAGAAACTGGAAATTTTTTTCATCCACATCATCTACACACCCTTGATCAAGCATTTTTTATATGGTTCTACACCTTATAGGGATGTTTGTGCCACTACCTATGCCTCCATATCAACTACTATGGGTGGATGTTGATGGAGTTCTTAGTCTATGTGATTGTGGGCTAGTCGTGTCATGTTCAAAGTCACCCTTTGATCTTTTATTTTTGTATTGCGCTTCCTCCTCTTCTCTTATGTATTTGGCTCTTTGAGCTTGTGACACACTTACACAAGTTTTGATTCCTATTTGTTTATCTCTATCCCATGCCATTTTCCCACAAAGATGCTTTCTGGCATGAGTGTATGAACCTATTAAGTGTTTTTGCAATGGAGGCATGTAAATTTAGTGGTTCCACCCCTTTTCCCTCCTAAAATCTTTTAAAGAGAACATCTTTCATTCAACAATGGACATATAAAAAACACAAATGCTATTGCTACATGGATTCATGGAAAAATTTTAAGATGGGAATAGAGTATAGACCCTACCTCTTTGGCTCTCCAATGGTGCCTTCAATCCCAGGCTTCAATCTCCCTTTAAAACTCCTCAAGCTCCCAAGCAACCCTCTCACTCACCTCCTTGCTCCTTTCAATCATCCTCTCAAGCCCTCTCCTGCTCTCAACACAAAGTAAATGGTGCATTTGTGGGAGGGGAGGAGGGGATTTTATTTATTTTGGCCCCTCCTCCCCTCCCTCCAAAAAAATTTGCAGTCACGTGGTCGGCACCCAGGAGAGCAACATTTTTAAGTCGGGAGCGATCGGGGAGCTCCCCGACTGCTCCGGCTTTCACTCTCGAAAAACTAGGGAGAGGTTTTTTTTTCAAGGTAGCGCACTTCTGAAATTCGCTCCCTTTGGGAGTGCACTCCGGATCCGCTCCTGATCGGAGCGCGCTTTGAGAGCAGATTCAAGGGGGGCCGCTCCCTGCAGCCCTTGTATAGATCAACCATTTGTATTTCTCTATCTCCATCTACATCATATGTAAATACTCATGCATTTAATTTGACTGGCCTTCAATGACAAACCAATATTATCCAAACGCAAAATAAAAACAAGAGAAGTTAACAAATGTCCTCAAAAACACAACACTATCTGGCGAACAATGTTGCATTGACTCAGCCCCAAGAATAGATAAAGATGTGTTGTTTGCCAGACCAAATTCACTCCAACTATTTCATCTGCAACTACTAACAAACTAAAATAGCATTAGGGGTGGTAGGTAGGGGAGGGATTATTCACAATCCCATAGGAAAAACAGTAATTAAGTATGCTTAGGGCCTAGGTAAGAAAACAAACAATCAAGCAAAAACGTATGGGCTTTATATGGGCATCCTCCTCGCCCTTCAACAAGGCGTTAAAGACCTCACTATCATAGGCGACTCTTTCCTGGTCATCAAATACTTAAGAACCAACTCTTCTCCTAAATATAATGCACTCAACCAGATTCTCTAGCATGTTAAGAGCCTCCTCTCATCTATCTCCAACTCCCCCTCCTTCCATGTTCTCAAATCTCTTAACACTGAAGCGGACTCAATGGTCGATAGAGCTTGCCTCTTACAAGAAGGAACACCAGATGTCAATGAGGTCTTACAATGTTCCTTGATGCTATTGGAAAGCTTAGGCTTTTTTAGTCTTCTTATCTTTATAATAGTGCCTTTGTGCCTTGCTCCATTCCTCCCCCCCCCTTCCTCATGGTCCCTCTTGCTCCCCCTCCCCGACCCCCTTTCCCATATTCCCACACCCCCTCCCATTCCAGGAGAGTGGTACGGAACCCTGGCAAGCATAGTGCCTCTGCAAGTAATCTCTCTAGCCCTGAAGCCATGGCTCCCACATGTGAACAATGTTGCAAAGAACTTGCAGAATTGAGAGCCGATGTTTATGACCTCCAAGTTTTGCTTCATCAACAGAGCCTTGCTGACAATTCCACCTTGGACACCATAGAAAGTCAGCAGAAGAAGATTTCACAGCTCGAGGATGAAGTGGAGGCCCTTCGGAACATTGTGGCGGATCTCCAGTTGCAGGTTGCCAAGGTTGACAGTCCGCCAATTGAACCTTGCAGGGACATAGACCTGAATCGATTGGCTTCTCCCACAGATTAACCAATTTAGATGTTTGGCTTTCAATGTATTTACAAGTTTTGCTACAAGAATAAGGGTGCTATCGTATAGTATAATTTTTTACTATGTTAATACTAGATTCAAAAGCTATCTCATGGCCACTATGTTGCCTGAGAATCACTCTGCAATGTAATACACCCGGGTTCTTGCCGCAAACTTAATATAAGCAGTGTTCATTTTTGTTTCAAAAAAAAGAAAAAACAAACTAAAGTAGCATCGAAATATTCAATTTTGATGTTTCTAACATCTATATGCAGCTCAACTAAATTCCAATATATCGAACTAAAAACCACAATTTTGTTTTTGCTTTACCTACTTGTTTAACGTTGTACAATTTTCTCTGGAGCAGACATCCCTACCATCCATCTATAATTCAAGTTTTGGAAGTTCATTGCCTTATTTGGATCTTCAAGGGTTCTAGGGCATAGATTGGCAAAAGATCTCAAAGCCAGTAAGCATTGACCCAACTGCTAGGGAGACTGGTTCACCATTCTAATGAAAAATCCTTCGCTTGCAGATAAGCTAGGGAAAAATAGCAGTGAGATCCCCAACCTAAAAAAAATACAAGTTTATTTGGTTATTGGTTTATTTGTTTCCCATTTTTCATTATTTATATTATCATAAAAAAATAAATACAAGTTCATTTTTAAAGTAGCAAAACTTATCTCAATTGAGAATAACAACGACAACAATTATTATTGACTGCTATATATGAATATAGATTGATTCAAAATTCACAAGATATGCTTCTGTTTTCTTTGGTCGGGCACAAAACATTCCGGAGGTATTCCATTGGTCAAACAGGGCAAAATTGCACCAAGTCTCTAGGAGGTTAGAGTTTCAAAAACATATATCTCTTCAGTAAATCACTTGCAGCCCAGACTCTGACGCCTGATTCACAACACATCCTTGTGGGGTAGGACCCTCAAAGCAATAAATATCCTCCCATCCATCTCTTTCACAGAGTGGTTTTATCTCCCTAGAAAATCCCACAATGATGCCTGGTTCACAACACATCCTTGTGGGTTAGGACACTCAAAGCAAAATACCTCCCACCCATCTCTTTCACAGAATGGTTGTCTCCCCAGGAAATCCCACAATGGCCCTAATGTTAGGAAAGTGATCATCCTTGCCTTCCCCTTTATAGGAGAATGGACTGATGGCGCATTGGAAATGGGAAACAACTGAAATTGGGTCAAGACCCTTGGCTGGGCTCTGTAAATGAATACACCCAGTCCAACAGTCTTTTAGATCACCTACACCAATTAGGCATTTACACACTTGCTGATGCTAAGGCACAAAATACACAAGAATGGGGGTTAGCCGGTTGGAAATCAGCTACAGATTTGAGGCTTGAAGGACAAGATGTTGATGATTGAAAAAACTATACTAATCTCCTAGCCACAAACTCCGTAAGACTAAAGGAGAGAACATTTAAGATGACCTGGTATGACAAAAAATCCCTAGCGGGTAACAATGGAGACCTTAAAGCAAAGTTAGGATATCAATCACACTCAGAGTCACTCTTCCATGGAACAAAAAAAATGGTAGTTGTGTTCCCTCTGGAAATTGCATGCCCCTTTCAAATGCAAACTTACCTTTTAGCTGGCTATTAACAATAAACTTTTAACATGGGACAATCTCATGAAAAGGGTACATATTCACCTGTTAGCTTTATGGTACTCTATCAATTGGTTAGTTGGGTAATTATTATTATTATTATTATTATCCAATTTTAAGGTCACAGCCAAGCCAGACACCAAATTGGTGTATGAGACCCCCTTGTTTGTGAGACAAGGGACCCACCTCCGCGCAGCGATTTGACTGCTAAGTCTACGAAGACATACATACTCTACCCCCCTCTGGTTTTGAACCTGTGACCTCTTAGGGCGAAACACATGCTCTTAACCATTAGGCCCACTCAAGTTGTATTACTTTACGTACTTTTTCCTACTTGATTATTATTCATTACATATAATGACCCCCTCTTTGTTCATCGATTTTGTGCCGTGTAAGGAGAACTCCTTAACCGCTATTATAAAAAGTGGATCATAGAAGACGAGTTGGTAGCAAATAAAGGACTAAATCAAATGCAAACTTACCTTTTAGCTGGTTATTAGATTCTTAACATGGGACAATCTCATAAAAAGGGGTTGGCATGGCCCTAGCTTCTGTTCTTTATGCAGATCCTCTGATGAAAGTGCCTCACACATTTTCACTTCCTGTCCATATACAGTACAGGTCATCTCATCCGTGCTAACAGAGTTGAACATAACAGGCTCATGATCACGCCCAGAATTGGAGGAATGCCTCAAAACATGGACAGAGAACAGCTACAAAGTCTTATAACGATTTTCCATGTATTATTATCAACAGCCTGTGGTGGGGCAGGAATACAAGCATTATTTGTTCAAAAAACATCCCTATGGAGGTCACTTCAGGTTTGGTAAAAAAAACTATGTCTGGAACACAAAGTAGATCACAAGCCACAGAAATCACAGGTACCAGTCATGGCCCCCCTTACTCCAAGTTGTCTGTAGCATTTTTTCGATGGAGTAGCACAAGGAGATCTGCCACGTTGTGGGGTTGGTGTTGTCCTCTTTCTATCTCAGTCATTCAGCAAACATGTCAGATATGCCACTGGACGAGGCACTGACAACCAGGGAAAGTTTCTTGCTTTGCGCACCCTCCTGACCATTGCATCACATAAAAAGTTTAAAAACTCCAGGTTATGGGAGACTCAAAACTTGAGATCGATTGGGCCAGTCATAAGATCAATATAGAGAACATCTATCTCCAGCCTATGCTGCAAGATATCAGAGAAGCACTCTCATCCTTTGACTGGTTATCCTTTACCCACATGCTTAGAGAACTCAACTCCACTTCCGTTGGTCTCTCGAAAGATGCACTATATCTACTGACTGCGACCTTTGTTATATCTGACTACATAGATGCGAGGAACATGACCAAATGGTCATAAAAGTTTAACATGTTCACCGCTCTACTCATACTCTCCTATCAGTTTAGTGCTGAAATGTTTTTAACAAGCTAAAAAGAATTTCTGCTACAATTCTATACATCTTTACACAGGAATGGATGAACAGTCAAAAGCTAGCTTTCTTCTATCATTTTCAGGTCTCAGATGGAGGCATGTAGTCTGCTAAAAAAATATCATTTTTCATACAGTTACTCTGAAACAAAAAACTTCTTTTTTTTTCATCTAGAAAGAAAAAATGAATACAGATTGATTCATCACTATTATTTAATAAAAAGTATACCACCTAAAATAACCTGTTAGAGGCTTATAAAGGTAGACTTCACTTTTACCAAATCTCTCTGTCTTGGGCCATTAGCCTATTTCCCTATGTTAAGGAAGACAAGCTCTTAGCCACAAACACAATATCAGGTCTTCCTTTAAGACTCAAAAGATGATTCTAACCAAAATAATATTTACAAGAAAGCTAGTCTCCCTTCTGATCATCACAGAGGTAACCTAGTATCCCTTCTGATCATCATTGAGACAACCTCTATTGAAGTAATATGCTTTTCAGTATTTTCTAACTTTAGTCCCATATATGAAACCAGATACTACCCTGATTGTAATGTAACATTATAGGCTGCTAGTGGTCTATAAGGGTAGACTTTCACTTCTACCAAATCCCTCTTTGTCATGGCCATTAACCTATTTCCTTACATCTAAGGAAGACAAGCTCTTAACTAATCCAATGTAATTTCAAGTCTTACTTTAGGACAAAAAATAATTCTAACCAATTTTTTTTTTCCAAGAAAGCCAATATCCATGGTGATCATCATTGAAACCACCTCAATTAAAGTAATATGCTGTTTAGTATTTTTCTAGCTTTAATCCCATAAATAAAACCCCATACTGCACTGATTGTAATGTAACATCTTACTCAAAAGGAAAATACATTTTTTTTTTGGTAAATGCCTCTTAGAATTTTCACTTTCTTTTTTAAATATTAATACAAAATGTTATATAAATATTTTTCAAAATTTATTTATTTATAGAAAATTATTTACGGGAGCATCAAACAACCCTGATGATAGAATCAAACTTAATTTCAATGCAAGTAAAATTTGATGGGCGATGGAGTCGTGGATGGGAACCCTAGCGCGACCTAATCTTGACACGGGGTAGGGTCTCTGCAGTACACCTGGTACTACCACGTCTGCGCTAGGCTAGGCCCGTTCCCAGTAGGCGTTTGGCTCCACCCCGTTTCACTCCTTCCGTCCATTGCACGCCTACCTTACTCCCCGCAACCGCGACTGAACCCTACCATTTATCGGTTGTTCGCAGTTGTTGGTCCCCTACTGTGACGGTTACTCCGGAATACGGTGGCAGCTGGCGTAACCCCCGGAGCAACAATGGAGACCGAACTAATAGACTATTCTGAGGACCCCCTCGAGGGTATATCCATTTTTGGCAGGCATACAAGCTCTGAGGGTTTCTTCCCTTTCAGCAGAGAATTAACTGAAGCCATTGCTCCGCTCCCGTCGCTCACAGGTCCATCCAGTGCGGTCATCAATCTGCCTAAAGTGTCGCCCTCTTGGCCGCCCTTTGACGTTCCTCCCCTGACGCCGATCTCCCTTCATTTCGTAGCCAAGAACACAGGGCTTGATCCAGCGGCTGGTTCATCTAGACTCTCATCCCTCCAACCTTCTCCCGCCTCACATTACCCCTCACAGTCTCACCATGGTGTGCCTCCGCCCCTTCTAACTCCCACCATTTTGACCACAGCTCTTGTTCCCCCTTCTGGCTGCTTCACGAATGTCCCCCCTCTCCCGGACGCTTTCCCTGCTAGCCCTAACCTAACTCCCCCAAACCCTAACCCTAATCCTGCTAACCCTACTTTCGATAGAGCTCAAGGGTGTGCTGAGGCTGCGGAGCCAAGACCTGGAAAGAGGCTAAGGTGCATTAAACCTAAGGCGCAAGAGGTTATCATTGACTAGGAAGAGGACTTCCAGTGGCAAGATACCATGGACATGGCTGCGACAGTCCTGGTGGGCAAAGTTAGGGGAAGGAACTACTCTGCGGCAAGACTAAAACAATGGGTCGCGGAAATATGGGGCCAACATCTGGCTAATTTGCCTTTCGTACAGACCTTTGTCCGTGGTTGGTTTGCTCTGCGATTTGCGCGAGCAAAACATACAAATTGGGTATTGTCCTCCTTTTGGCATATTGAGCAGGCCCCGATAATGCTAAGGAGGTGGAGTCCGCTTTTTGACCCAGACAGAGAACAACTTGGGGCTAGGCCATTATGGGTTCGCCTCCCTGGTCTGCCGCTTCAATTTTGGACCGAGGACATCTTCAGGAGAATTGGAAACACCCTCGGCACCTTCTTAGATTATGATAGATCATACCTCTCCACTGGGGTTATGGCCTATGCACGGATCCTGGTACATTTAGACATAAGAGGAGGGTTGTAGGAGCAAGTCACCCTGCGCTGGAGGAACTACAATCGAACCCAGATCCTTGATTATGAGGGGGTCCCCTTTCGATGTAGACGATGCCACAGAGTTGGCCACCTCTACAAAGACTGCCCTCTTCTAGGGAAATCGAAGACTGGGAACAAAGGGAAGACAATTCCCTCAATGAAAAATCGGACACAGGCAGATCACTCAGAGGATGCAAAGCATATAGACACTGAAGCAGCTGGATCCAGGCCGACCTCGACAACACCGAAGAAGCGCGGGAAAACACCTCTTCGGCCTCCTTCACCACCATTGACCAGGTCAAGGGCAGCCGCTGGAGCCACGCTATCTTCGGGTATGTCTAATTTTGAACCTTGCTCTGCAACATTTACAATTTCTTCGGCTTATAATGATAAATCTAAGGGACCCCATCAGAGCCCTGTTACCTTGCCATCCCACCCCAACCACCTTGAATGTCCCCTGATTCCCCCTCCTCCTACAATATCATGTACCCCCCCTTCTTTTCCAGAGGAGGTGCCATCTGAATTGAATCCTGGAATTGATCCCATTCCCCATCGTTACCACCTTCGCTCACATTCTCGGTCCCAGGCCCCTGATACTATCGGCATTGGTCTAGTACCTTCCCCCACCCCTTCGAAGCTCCCTCGAGGTAGACCATCCTCCCTATCAAAAGCTAAACAGCAAGCAGGGATGGAGATTGCCACGGGGAGACAACTTACTCTTGACAGGGTCCTTAGAGCACAGAATCCCCTGGAGCCGTCTCCCCCATGAAGGTTCTCTCTTTCAACTGCAGAGGGATTGCTAGTCCTGAGAAAAAACTAGCACTGCGAAGGCTCCTCAAGACTGAACCGACCAATATAGTCTTCTTACAAGAAACTCTGGGAGCTGCCGATGCCATATCCCCTCTCCTGGAATCCATGCTTCCCGGATGGCACTTCCAAGCCATAGATGTAAATGGCCGCTCTGGTGGCATCGCCCTAGGATATAATCCACGCTCGATAAAGCTGATCAGCACCTGGGGTGGCATTGGATTTATAGGGGCTAACACCTTCTCTACTGAACTGGGAACTGATATTAGACTGATAAATGTCTACGGACCCTGCCACCATCGGGAGGACTTCTGGGAGCATCTTCTGGCATCCAATATCCTGCAACCAGATAACATCATTCTGGGTGGGGACCTTAATTTCTCTCTGGGATTTTCAGAGTCATGGGGGCACCATGCCCAAGTCGATCCTCTATCAGCCTTCTTTGAACACCTCCTGGAAACCCACAGTTACATTGACATCCCCTCTGCTAAGCTAGTCCCGACTTGGAGGAACAGAAGATGTGGGGAGAATAGTCTTGCCAGAAGGCTCAATCGCTTCCTCATCAAGGAATGATTCCTGGAGAGAGGATTTACATACCGCCAATGGGTTGGCTCGGGAGGATTATCGGACCATTTATCGATATACCTTGATATTCAGGGAGATATAAGCAAACCACGAGCCCCCTTCAAATTCAACTCCACCTAGTTGAAGGATATTACCTATATCCGCCTAGTCACAGACTTTTGGAAGGCCCACCCACCTGCAGACGGAAGGAACATCACTGATGGCTTCGTCGACAACCTAAAAGAACTGAAGAAGCTATCAAAGATTTGGGCTCATAACAAGAGGGTACAAGAAGAACAAAATCTAAGAGACATTGAATCAAAAATTGCTGATATGGAGGATGAATGCGGGGGACTTTTCACAACAAATGATCATAGGGATAAGCTCACCGCCTTAATAACCAAGAGGGGGAACATCCTTAAAGAAAGGGAGGAAACATGGAGATTGAGAAGCAGAGCAATATGGTTGAAGGAGGGAGATGATAAC
Source organism: Pinus tabuliformis (assembly GCA_031772625.1). NCBI lineage: Eukaryota > Viridiplantae > Streptophyta > Pinopsida > Pinales > Pinaceae > Pinus > Pinus tabuliformis. Next base: position 532,089,160 of record CM062814.1, read on the forward strand.
TCAAAATTCTTCCATAAATTTGCAAATGGAAGAAAGGCAATCAACACTATCTGGAAATTGACAAATGAGCAGGGTATTGAGGTGGATACCTTCCCTCATTTGGCCACACTCACCACCTCACATTTCAAACAAGTCTATCAGGCTCCTCCCAATGCCACCCTAGTAGAGGTCATAAGAGTAGCACAACTTTTTCCTCGGTTCGTCGATCAGGAGAATGCTATGGATCTGAATAGAGAAGTCACTCTTGGGGAACTGGAGGCTACCCTGAAATGGTTTAAGAGGGACAAGAGCCCCAGTCCAGATGGCTGGTCGGTGGAGTTTTATTTGGATTTTTTTGATATCCTAGGAGAAGATTTACTCAAGGTCATCGAGGAATGCAGGATATCTGGGCAAATGCATGGGGCCATCAATTCCACATTCATAGCCCTCATCCCCAAATTAGACAACCCATTAACCTTCAATGATTTTTGGCCCATATCCTTGTGCAACTGCATATACAAAATCATCTCCAAAATCATTGCAAATCGCCTTCATCCCATTCTTTCCACCCACATCTCCTCAGAACAATTTGCCTTCCTGCAAGATCGACAGATACATGAAGCTATAGGAACAGCCCAGGAAGTACTGCACTCAATACAGACAAAGAAGATCAAAGGTATGATCCTCAAAGCTGATCTATCTAAGGCATTTGATCGAGTAAGTTGGTTATATATCAGAATGCTCCTAACACATTTAGGATTTCCTGTGGGAGTCATAAAATGGATAATGTGTTGCATCACAAATATATCCTTTAGTGTCCTGATAAATGGAGCTGCTTCTCCTTTCTTTCACTCTGAAAGAGGACTCAGGCAAGGATGCCCCTTATCACCCCTACTCTTTCTACTGGTTATGGAAGGGCTCAGCAGACTTATTAAGGATATGCATCTCAGAGGCAGGCTTACGGGAATTAGGATCACGGACAGATGCACGATAACACACCTCCTCTTTGTGGACGATGTGTTGATCTTCCTCAATGGGGGAATAGGAGATCTGACTACTATACAACACTCTATCAACCTATTCCAAACTGCAACTGGCATGGCTATTAATAACTCAAAATCCACTCTCACCGTATCTGACTGCTCCCCTCATGAGATTCAGTTCGCACTACAAAGGTTTCCTTTCACCCTGTTACAGCTGGAAGAAGGCCTCCGGTACCTGGGGTACAAGCTGAAGCCACTCGGCTACAAAATAGCTTATTGGACATGGTTGATCTCAAAACTAGAAAGGAGACTTAATATATGGTATCACAAGTATCTCTCCAGAGCCGGAAGACTAGTGCTTATCAAAGTTGTTCTTGAGGCCACCCTGGTGTACTGGATGTCACTAGCTTGGATACCAAGAGGCATCCTTACAAGATTACAAAATCTCTGCTGTAGATTCCTATGGAAAGGCAAAGTATTAATTTTAGGTATGTTCTATGCTTAGAGCAATTTATTTCAATTTTCACATATCTTTCCAAATTAGCAATCACATCACCATTAAAGTAAACTGCAAATAGAACATAAACATAAATAGCAGAAGACAAGCCAAGACAAGAGGACACAAGATGTGGCGCTAGCTAGGGACAAACCCCAATGTGGGGAAACCCTTGATCAATTCTTCTTATATGTTCTTCAATAGTTCAGCAGAGAGAGAAAGAAAAAAAGATAGTACATTTACAACAGAATTCAACACTTCAACTTTCTAGATAAGAGAATCAATCATCTCTACATGAGATCAATTGAAGACATGCTGCTTCAACTGATTCTCCAAGGTGACTCCTTCACCTATCATTGTGTTGCATCTCGTCCATATGTTGCACCTCACGGTGTTGCACCATGTTGCACTCATCATCACAGTGCTGAACCTAATGACCATGCTATGCACTTCATGCTGCTTTCCTGTCACTGTGCTTCTCAATCACTGGACTGCCCTCATCACGAATCTGCACCCAATGCTGCACTCATCACTGATCTAGTCATGTAGCTGCATCATACATAGTGTTGTACTATGCATCACATCATGCTGCGCCTTGTTAGTCCAATTAGGCCATGCTGTCATTTGTTTGCACAGCTGTTTGCTACACTCCTGGTTAGGACACTTGCAGCAGCCCTAGTTTCATCCCACAGTCAACAAACTAGCCCTTTAAGGGCTACGACATACCCTCATAGGTCTCCTCCTCACCCACACTACTTGCTTAGGGTATTGTCCACCCTTGACAGCCCTCACACAACCTCTAGTTGTGTGCTATGGCCTGCGGCCTAGCACAACAGATTGTTGTAGCAACAAACCTCCGAAAATGTGCCAAAATAACTTCCAAACAGCAACATGTTTGACCCTTAGGAACTCGACCTAACAGTCAGCCTTCTCGACCCTCTTCATAGCAAACTCGGATCCTAATTATATCATTGTTCCAGCCCTAAGACTATCCGCACTTACCTCAGCCACTCGGCCTCCTATAGCAGACTTCGGATCCCTGTTTTCCCACGCTGTCCAGACTCCAGAACTCCTCCTTGTTCCCTTCTAGGTTGCTGTGACTAGGGTATATCCATACCACCCTTAGTTAGGGCAGCGTAGGGCTTCCTCTAGTTGTGGATTAGAGCCTTCCCTTAGTTGTAGATTAGGACTCTACTAGCTGCGGATTAGGGCCTTTTAGTTTTGCAGCCAGATCTCCTATAAGTCTGCAACTAGGGCTCTCCTAGATGACCCTTATTTAGGGCTGTGTAGAAGGCATCTCTTCTAGACCTCCTCTTCCACCAAAAACCCAAACAAGTGGAGAGTGAGATCACAAGAGATGATATCAAATGACTTGAAGTCCTCCTTTATTTATACTAAAACGTTGAGCACTTGTGGGGTTTATTTGGTCGCTGGCCGACCTTGACGATTTGTCCAATAACACAAATAAATTCATATCTCCATGAATTCTTATCGGAATCGGATGATCCTTAGATCAATCCTACACCTCTCGATGAGAGGGATCTAAGAAAAATATCAGCTACCATAAATAAGATGACCCACATGGAGTTTGGCCCTAGTTGCTAAATTTAACACAAACAAACAGGGAGGATTGTAACATAGCATAAATAATAGTCTAAAATATTTAAACCTAACTATATATAAAATAAAAAACATAATATAATTTGATATACAACTCTAATTTTACTAAGTTTCTTTCATAACACTCATTCTCTTAGTAAACATTCTCCACTAACTCACATATTATTTCCATAGCTGATGATAAAATATTTTAATATATGTGCTTTTATTCCTAGGCATTAATAAAAATAAAAATTGTTTGTCCTTAATAAATCATTAAATAAACTTTTATTTATTAATTTATAATATTAGATTAATATATATTTAATGATATTCATATCAATTATTAATGAGTTAATTCAAATATAACTCGCTAATGAATAATATAATTAAGTCCTAAATTAATATTTAATAATATTCATATCGATTAATAATGATTTAATTCAAATATAATTTGCTTGATGAATAATATAATTAAGCCTTGCCAAGACTCCACGATAATTAAGTTTGGTACGCGCGTCTCCACAATAACATCCCTGCATACTTCACGGAGGTGATTGGCATGTCGACAAAAGGCCAAAGCCTATGACCTTGTGGATAGAGGTTCGAATTACACGCCGATCATTTCTTCTGTTGACGTCTGGTTGTTTTATTATATTCCATCGTGGCTCATCGCTTGGCTTGTTAACTGGATACTTTGATACCGTACGCAGAACATTATATATATATTTTCCTTCCTTCATTGAATACACAACAAATTACTTCTTGACAGGAGCACCTTCTTCATAACTAGCTCCTTCTTCTCGACTTCTTGATCTCTGCTGCTTTCATGGAGACTTAGCCGACCTATGATCAACCATTCATGTTGGCCTACCTCCAGATAGATGTGTCCCTTCAGTTCAAGGTGAAATCGTATATAAATATGACGTCTAGCACCTCATTTTAACCATGATTTTGGTGATTGATTCAGAGATAAGATACAGAAAGAACTCATCTCAGCTTAGACTTGTGGTTTAGACCTGTTCCTAGAATCTCCTACATGTGCCTAAAATTTCAAACTTGTTCCTAAAATTTTGGACCTGTGCCATCTATAGTGCTTGGACCTGTGGCAGAGGATCTGTGATATGTAAACCTTAGAATAGTGATGAAACCAAACTTGTGGGAAGTGATGTGCTTGTGAGAAGACTTCTTGAGTAGCTCTTGAAGTGATTCTGAAGCAGTTCTTGGGAACAACTATTCGCAGAATTTTGGAGCAGTCTTTGAGAAATTTTTGGAGGTGTTTTAGATCAAACTAAAAGTCAGTTTTAGAGAAGCTTTGAGGACAATGTTGGAGCAAAAATTTTAGTAGAGAAGAAAAAATCTAGAGTTGTTTATTATTTTGCAGGCCTGTTGAAAAAGACATTTTGGAGCAGTCCTATGACATATTTTGAAGCAGTCCTGTAAGCTTTTTTTTTAGCAGCCTAATGACATTTTTTCTAGAGCATCACACTAACATCTTTAGAGTAGACTATTGGACACCTTTTGGAGCAGCCTAGTGGTTCTTTTGAAAGAAGACTTAAGGAGAAATCTTGGAAACTTCGTGTAGCAGTTGTTGGAATTTCTTGTTGTAGGAGACTTGAAGTCTTGTGAGAAACTTGGATGACTGAAGACCTCATGTAGAGAATCCTTTAAAGTTGTGAAACTTCTTGAAAGCTTTTCTTTGAAGACCTTAAAGCAGTATTGAATAACCATTAAAGACATCTTGTTGAGTGAGTGACTGGACAAAGTCAGAGATTTCCTATACTGATACTCTAAGTCCACAGAGAGTTCGTTGGGAATTTTCTTGAGTTCATTTGTGCTATAGTTTTAGCTCTTTTTAAGATTATATTGGTAGAATGTTTCTCTTCATCACTGTTATCCAGATATTGAACACTACATCTTTTGTGTTTGTAATAAGCGGTTTAGCACAATCATTCATAACTGAAGCAGTGAGTTGAATTTAGAGAGAAGTGTGACTGTTATCTTGATTAGGAAAGGGAAACCCTCCCGACAATTAACCGTCTAGTTATGCCATTTTAAAACAAGGAAGCAAGATAAGCAAGGGTCTTAGTCCATCTATTCAATCCGAAATCATAAATAGAGTAACAACTAATGCTACTCTTGTCAAGCATCCATCCGTCATTAATACGCAGGCGGCAAGGAGTATGATTTAATGGGCCTTTTAGGATCCCAAGGGTTTGAAGAAGGCTCTAATACCAAATGTAATGCTCTAAATAATTTAATCAATAATTTTAACAGATATTTAGTCTACACAAAATATGAAATCTACATGAAACCTGCTTTAAAGTTTAACCAAAATTCATATATCAAAATTAATTAATTTGATGTGGAGTACCTACCTGGTTCCTGCGGATGAAGATGCTTCAACTTCAAAATTACTCCCGCTCTCACTTCCGTTACCAAAAGACCATAACCTCCCAGCCAAACTGGATACAACCTAGGTACTCAGTCTAGAATGCTTCTCAATTGCTGCAATCTGTTCCCCCGTGCCCAAAAACTTCACAACAAACAAGGCTCAGTCCTTACTGTCGATAATCTTGTGTTACAAATTTTCCGTCTCTCAACTGTGCTTCCTCTAACAGCCAAAAGATTCCCCCTCTAAGTCCACAGATAGTTCGTTGGGAATTTTCTTGAGTTCATTTGTGCTATAGTTTTAGCTCTTTTTAAGATTATATTGGTAGAATGTTTCTCTTCATCACTGTTATCCAGATATTGAACACTACATCTTTTGTGTTTGTAATAAGCGGTTTAGCACAATCATTCATAACTGAAGCAGTGAGTTGAATTTAGAGAAAAGTGTGACTGTTATCTTCATTAGGAAAGGGAAACCCTCTCGACAATTAACCGTCTAGTTATGCCATTTTAAAAAAAGGAAGCAAGATAAGCAAGGGTCTTAGCCCATCTATTCAATCTGAAATCATAAATAGAGTAACAACTAATGCTACTCTTGTCAAGCATCCATCCGTCATTAATACGCAGGCGGCAAGGAGTATGATTTAATGGGCCTTTTAGGATCCCAAGGGTTTGAAGAAGGGTCTAATACCAAACGTAATGCTCTAAATAATTTAATCAATAATTTTACCAGATATTTAGTCTACACAAAATATGAAATCTACATGAAACCTGCTTTAAAGTTTAACCAAAATTCATATATCAAAATTAATTAATTTGATGTGGAGTACCTACCTGGTTCCTGCGGATGAAGATGCTTCAACTTCAAAATTGCTCCCGCTCTCACTTCCGTTACCAAAAGACCATAACCTCCCAGCCAAACCGGGTACAACCTAGGTACTCAGTCTAGAATGCTTCTCAATTGCTGCAATCTGTTCCCCCGTGCCCAAAAACTTCACAACAAACAAGGCTCAGTGCTTACTGTCGATAATTTTGTGTTACAAATTTTCCGTCTCTCAATTGTGCTTCCTCTAAAATACATATTCCAATATGTTTTGCAAGTTAGATATTTATTTAATATCTTCAACAGTTACATCTTTTATCCTATATTTGGAATTTCTTCATAATTTAATACTACTAGTGCAGTGCAGGCAACGTATGCATATGTAGCTATCATATGCATGCATTGTATGCATGCTAATAATTCACATTTTGTTTGTGCTGGTAGATGGGTCATTACACATTACATTAACCCATACAAGAATAATGATAACAATATACATGCATTTGACAAGTAAGATAACAAGAATAACATTTATAGTTCACTTACATGAGAGAGAGTATATATCCATTCATCAATTTTGCATTAGAAAGAAGTTCCAAAGACAATAGCGAAAATCCAAACATCATAGTGCAAGAAACTCCAAAAAGTTAACTCATAAAAAAGTGTGAAATCTCTCAAGAGATACTAATCTAATCCAAGTGATGATGAGAGGTTAGAATAAGCCTCACTCATATTTATATAACTCTAAAGGGGATTCGATTTGCCTGTTGAAATTTGGTACCGGAGGACAGGTGGTTCCCTAAGGCTTTGATCTTTGGCCTAGGGAAAAGTGTCCAAAAGAATTTAATTTTTCTCCTAAAGTGACTATAATTTTTATAAAGTCAAATCTAATTTAAAAGTGACTTTAAGTGATAAAGTTACTAAAGTCTAATTTTAAAGTGACTTTATTAAAGTCAATGTAAAATTAGAAAGGAAAAGTGACTTTGGAAATAAATGACTAAGTGGGTCTTTATTAAAGTGGGGTGAATTAAAAAATAGAAAGTGAGATTTAAATGAGAATTTAATTTCAGCCCTAGATCTCAATCTATTTCAGCCATTGGATTTAGGGATTACCCAAAAGTCACTTAGGGTTAGATTAAAGGAGGAAAAGGTCATTCATTCTTTCATGAGCAGATTGAGAAAGAGAGGGAAAGAGAGCAAGGGAGATTTCTGGACAAGGAGGAGAAGGAGGCAGCAGCTTGGCACACATTCCAAGGCAGCGTTTTAGCAAATCCATACAGCTGAGTGAGCACACAGTGAAAGGCAGATATTGGGCACAATTTTCTAGAAATCCGTACAGCAAGTGCACAAAAATCGAGCAGAAATCCGTACAGCAAGTGGTTGTACCTTGGCACGCAAATCGAGGCAAATCCATACAACTGGATTGCTGTTTTTTTTCTACACGCAAATCGAGGAAATCCGTACAGCGTATTTAATGGCAGCTTGCACGCTTTTCTAGGAGGCCGTACAACATTTATTGTTGTTCTGTTTTGCTGTTGGCAAGTTTTCCAGTTGGCTGTGAGGCACGGAAAACGAGATAAGTTGTAAAATTTGCTTGCTGATTTTTTTGCTGAATATTTCTCACTGTAAAAAGCATTTTCTAGAAATAAGAAAGAGCTCTTGAACTGGTTTTCCCCAAGAGTTGTAGGGGGTTTTTCCAGGGTCACCTTGACAAAAAATCACTGTGTTTAAACATGTTGAATGGTTGTTTATATGTGCTGATTTTTATATTTCTGCATTTTCCAGCATTCTGTAAAATTTCCAGAATTTGTGTTTTCAGCAGAATTTATTTTTCAGTTGTTAAATGTATGGATATGAGAAAGGGCATTTAACTATTTTGGAGAAATAAGGTGAAACTGAAAACCGGGGTGGGAAATGAAAAATTTCTACATGGTATTAGAGCTTAAGTGCTAAAGTGCAGTTTGAGACAGCAAGGAGAAAAATTACAGCCTGCTGATTTTTCACTCAGAAAATTCCAGCGAGCTGATTTTTCACAAACAGCAGTTTTATTTTTCACAAACAGCAGTTTTATCTTTACTACAACAGTGCTATTTTTCAATTTTAGGACAGCAGGATGTCATTGGGATTGAGGGTGGAGGATAGATTGGATGGGCATAGCAATTACAGCGTTTGGAAGGAGAGAATGTAGAGTATCTTTGATAAGACAGAAGTCTGGGACATCATGGTGCATACCACACAGAACCCTGTTGTTGTGCCTACTGATGCTACTCAGTTCGCTGAGTATAATAAAAAGAACAACAAGGGTAAGACACTGATTCTAGACGAAGTCAAAGACCATTGCATTCCTCATGTGAGAGGAAAAAGAAATGCCCATGAGATGTGGACAGCATTGTCCAATCTTTACCAGAGTACCAATGAGAACCGGAAAATGGTCCTGAAGGAGAAGTTGAAGACTATTAAGATGGGTAATGATAGTGTAGCTGGATATCTCACAAAGATTACTAATGTGAGAGATGAGTTGGCAGCAGCCGGAGAGGTCATTCCACCCACTAAGTTGGTGCAGATTGCAGTGAATGGCCTCCCCCGTTCATGGATGAACTTTGCTGATGGGGTTTGTGCACGTGAGACCCTTCCCACATGGGAGAGGTTTTGGGATGATTACATTCAAACAAAGATCAGGAAAGGTCAGCTTGGGGCAGCCAAGCCAGTTGAGCAAGATGAGGATGTAGCACTGGTGGTAGGAGGTAAGAAAGGCAAAGGGAAGAAGCAAGCTTCCACAAGCAATGGTGGGGGCAAAGGCAAAGGTAAAGGTAAACAAGATAACACACAGAAGGACTATTCCAAGGTGAAGTGTTGGAATTGTCAAAAGATGGGACACTATGCAGTTATGTGTCCGGAGAAGAAGAAGAAGGGGAAGAACCAGAGCATGGCAGCTTCAGCAGAGGTTGAGGACTTTGCAGATCGTTTTGACCGGGAGTTTGCGTTCATTGCGTGTAAGTCCTCTAGTGCAGGATCACCTGCCACACAGGTTCAGAGGGAGCATGCTTTTCCCTTGATTAGCGGAGCATCTTCGGGTATCTGGTATGTGGACAGTGGGGCTTCACGTCACATGACAGGGGTCTGTGAGTACTTCTCAGAGCTTTCAGAGAGTGGCACTGATATAGAGGTAGTACTCGGTGATGACAGAGTTGTTAGAGCAGTCGGGGTGGGGACACTGACATTTCAGAGGGAGTCCAAACCTCCCTTGAAGGTGACAGATGTTATTTATGTGCCAGGGATGAGGAAGAACCTCATATCCGTATCAGCTTTGGAGGACAGAGGATATGAGGTACTGTTCAGGGGAGGACAGGTGTTGATGTATCCCAGGGGCACTCCAGCTGATTCAGCTAGAGTGATAGGTGTACACCATGCAAAGGTGTACAAGTTTGCATTCCAGCCCCTTGGCATTGAGCAGTAGTACCGACAGCAGAGCTAGCAGTTCTGAGCTGTGTGAGATTTGGCACCGCAAGATGGGGCATATGTATCATGGAGCCTTGAGGACATTGCGGGAGAACACTACAGGTGTGCCAGATTTCAGTACTGATCACTTTGATACTTGCAGAGGATGTGCGATGGGCAAGTTTGCCAAATCCCCTTTTCCCAGCAGTGACAACAGAGCGACTGGGATACTTGATTTGATTCATTCTGATGTGAGCGATCGGATGTCTCATGTTTCCTTGAGTGGATATGAGTACTATGTTTTATTCATTGATGATCACTCCAGGAGGACCTGGATTTATTTCTTGAAGACCAAGAGTGAGGTCTTCAAGCGGTTTCAGGAGTTCAAAGCTCTTGTGGAGACACAGATAGGTCGGAAGATCAAGTCCCTGAGGTCGGACAATGGGGGAGAGTACACCCTTGGAGAGTTTGTTGACTATTGTGCAGAGGCAGGCATTAGGAGGGAGTTCACTGTTCCTTACAACCCCCAGCAAAACGGGGTTGCGGAGAGGAAGAACAGATCCATCGTAGGGGCTGCCAAAGCCATGTTACATGATCAGGGGTTGCCATTGTTCTTGTGGGCAGAGGCCTGCAACACAACTGTTTATTTGCAGAACAGGAGTCCGCATCGTGCATTTGGGCACATGACTTTGGAGGAGGCTTTTTCTGGGAAGAAGCTTGATATTTGTCATCTTCGTATCTTTGGGTGCATCACATACTCCTACATACCCAAGGAGAAGAGGACCAAACTAGAGCCCACCGCAGAGAAGGGTATCTTTGTGGGCTACAGTGAGACCTCAAAGGCCTTTTGGATTTACATTCCTGCACAAAGGAAAGTTGTTGTCAAGCGGGATGTGAAGTTCGAGGAGCACAGGGCCTTTAGGAGGTCACGGGAGTTAGAGTATCTGGATCAGCCAGACCCTCAGTAGCAGTTGAGTCAGTCGCAGGGATCCAGTGGACAGGGATCAGGAGGATCCGGAGGTACATCTATGAGGATGTCAGGTCCGTCAGTGAGCAATGGCTCGCCGAGCCAGAGGGGTGGTGCTCCGGGCAGCATGCAGAGCAGTTCACTAGGGAGCCCATGAAGGACAGTTCACACGGTACCTCAGCTTCTACAGGTTCAGGTGTAGGCAGGAGGACAACAGACAGACAGTCAGGAGTTCAAGCTCCTAATGATGATGAGGAGTTTCATTCTCCTATGGGAGAAGTGCGTTCAAGGAAGAGGAAGCCCAAGTGGCTTCACAACGCCTTGAGAGATGCCACATCTGTTGCTGAGCCTAAGAGGCCGGTCAGAGAGAGTAGACCACCTGAGAGGTTTTGTAGCTATATGGCAATGGTTACCAGCATCCTTGACTCTGAGCCTTCTAGCTATGAGGCAGCTAGCCAGCAGGTCTGGAGAGAGGCCATGCAGGAGGAGTATTCTTCTATCATGAAGAATGATGTTTGGGAGGTGGTGCCGAGGCCCGAGGGAAAATCCGTGGTTACTTCCAGATGGCTTTACAAGGTAAAGCATGCTGCAGATGGCAGCATTGAGAAATTCAAAGCGAGGTTTGTGGCTAGAGGGTTCTCCCAGGTAGAGGGAGTTGATTATGAGGAGACCTTCGCTCCCATGGCTCGATATACTTCGATCCACTCCATTATATTGATAGCAGCAGAGATGGGTTGGAAGATCCATCAGATGGATGTGAAGACTGCATTTCTCAATGGCTTCATACAGGAGGAGGTGTACAGTGAGCAGCCACAGGGCTTTGAGGTGTATGGGAAGGAGTCCCATGTGTGCAGACTGAAGAAGGCCCTTTATGGCCTGAAGCAAGCTCCCAGAGCTTGGTACTCCAGGATAGATACATACTTGCAGGGGATGGGTTTCACAAAGAGTGAGGCAGATTTGAACCTTTACTTTATTGTGATAGGTGAGGAGCCTCTCATTCTGGTGCTGTATGTGGATGACTTGGTCATTACAGGTGCAGAGAGACTCATAGAGCACTGCAGGAGAGATCTTGCGGCGGAGTTTGAGATGAAGGACATCGGCTTGATGCATTCCTTTTTGGGTTTAGAGGTGTGGCAGGAGGAGGGGCATTTCTTCCTGGGGCAAGGGAAGTATATTGTGGACATCCTTGGCAGATTGCACATGGAGGATTGTAGACCCATGTCGACACTGATGATCACCAACTGGAAGAAGCTTCATGCTTCGAATTCCGAGTTGGTGGATCCCACATTATACAGGCAGCTGATTGGTTCCTTGATGTATTTGGTCAACACTAGACCAGATATTTGTTTTGCAGTCAACACAATGAGTCAGTTTATATGTGAGCCTAGGAAGGTTCACTGGGTGGCTGCAAAACACATTTTGCGGTACTTGCAGGGGATAGTGGATTATGGTCTGGACTACAGGCAGGGGGATGGAGTGAGATTGGCAAGTTATACTGATTCTGATTGGGCAGGTTGTGCTTCTGATAGGAAGAGCACTTCAGGGTGCTGTTTTGGGTTGGGTTCGGCAGTAATGTCATGGTTTAGCCGGAAGCAGCAGTCAGTAGCATTGAGTTCAGCAGAAGCAGAGTATATGGCAGCAAGTCTAGCTAGTTGTGAGGCCATCTAGCTTCGCAAGATGTTGTTTGGCTTATTTGGTCAGCCGTTGAGACCTTCAGTGATTTACTGTGATAATCAGAGTTGCATTAAACTCACGAAGAATCCAGTATTTCATGACTGGTCAAAGCATATCGGGATCAACTATCATTTCATCAGACACTGTGTTCAGAAGGGCGCTGTGAAGCTTGAGTATATTCCCACTGATGAGCAGGTTGCAGATATTCTTACCAAAGCCTTACCACGGGGCAAGCATGACTACTTCAGAGACAAGATGGGTGTGGTGAGGAACACCTTCCTCGGTAAGAGGGAGTGTTGAAATTTTGGAGGACAAGTGGTTCCCTAAGGCTTTGATCTTTGGCTTAGGGAAAAGTGTCCAAAAGAATTTAATTTTTCTCCTAAAGTGACTTTATAATTTTTATAAAGTCAAATCTAAGTTTAAAATGAATTTAAGTGATAAAGTTACTAAAGTCTAATTTTAAAGTGACTTTATTAAAGTCAATGTAAAATTAGAAAGGAAAAGTGACTTTGGAAATAAATGACTAAGTGGGGTGAATTAAAAAATAGAAAGTGAGATTTAAATGAGTATTTAATCTTAGCTCTAGATCTCAATCTATTTCAGCCATTGGATTTAGGGATTACCCAAAAGTCACATAGGGTTAGATTAAGGGAGGAAAAGGAGAAAAAGGTCATTCATTCTTTCATGAGCAAATTGAGAGAGAGAGAGAGCAAGAGAGCAAAGGAGATTTTTGGACAGGGAGGAGAAGGAGGCAGCAACTTGGCACACATTCCAAGGCAGCGTTTTAGCAAATCCGCACAGCGGAGTGAGCACACAGTGAAAGGCAGATATTGGGCATGATTTTCTAGAAATCCGTACAGTAAGTGCACAGAAATCGAGGAGCAGAAATCCGTACAGCAAGTGGTTGTACCTTGGCACGCAAATCGAGGCAAATCCATACAGCTGGATTGCTGGTTTTTTTGCACGCAAATCGAGGAAATCCATACAGCGTATTTAATGGCAATTTGCACGCTTTTCTAGGAGGTCGTACAACATTTATTGTTGTTCTGTTTTGCTGTTGGCAAGTTTTCCAGTTGGCTGTGAGGCACAGAAAACGAGATAGGTTGTAAAATTTGCTTGCTGATTTTTTTGCTGAATATTTCTCACTGTAAAAAGCATTTTCCAGAAATAAGAAAAAGCTCTCGAACTGATTTTCCCCAAGAGTTGTAGGGGGTTTTTCCAGGGTCACCTTGACCAAAAATAACTGTGTTTAAATGTGTTGAATGGCGTTTATATGTGTTGATTTTTATATTTCTGCATTTTCCAGCATTCTGTAAAATTTCCAGAATTTGTGTTTTCAGCAAAATTTATTTTTCAGTTGTTAAATGTATGGATATGGGAAAGGGCATTTAACTATTTTGGAGAAATAAGGTGAAACTGAAAACCGGGGTGGGAAATGAAAAATTTCTACATTCCCTAATTGGTCTATTTTAGCCCCAAATAATAAAATATTACATAATAATGACATGACTTGGTGACAAGCCCACCAAGATTGCTCAACAATATAGAAAATAACCTCTCAACAGGGAAAAATAATGAATATGATGAGTCGTTAGGCCATTGAGGAGGCTTAATGGAGTCCAAATGTGACAAGTTGAGTGAAAAGGCTCCAAACATAGTGGACAAGGGGTTGGCCCCTTGATATCCAAGCAAATCATGTGGTGCTCCTTAGTGGCTGTGGGGGTACAATGACATCCTCATGGGTTTCCAAGTGGATCGATAATGCTTGTAAACATTTGTAAGGGCTAAGATGATGACATAAGCCCTCCCATTGTCTCCTACAATGAAACACATCCTCATCTGAACCTTGGAACATCCACAAAGTGTATGGTGCAAGTGTGGAGCAAGCTGGTCATGGTGAACCAAGTGCATCATCCTCATCCAAAAGGTGGAACACGAGTAATCACTGAATGGTGTTTTGGATCCATGAAGTGTTATCTTCTATGGTGGAGGCCCATGGCACTCAATGCTCACCCTGCAAGTGCCAATGTGGTTCTCTGGAGGGCTTGGACCCCGTATAGGGAGACCAAACCCCAAAATGTAGACCCACCTGTAATCCTGCATAAGATCCAATGCATTCCCTTGCCCTCCAATACAACCAAATATTAGAGTAATCAAGTAAAAGAACTTACAAATCATGAAATCAAGTGGGCAATTCATGGTGGCATGCCCTTCCATGGTGGGATTTGGCATGTACAGGTGTCTCCAAGCTCAATAAGGGGGTTAACCAAGGACCCTATTAGGTGGTTTCAACCTTTAAAGGGGGTGACATATCCATGGTACATCCATTAACGGGTAGGTGGCATGTGATATAGTGATGAGACGGAGTGGGGATGAGGTGAAGGCCCCAAACCACATGTCATGGTACAAGGGTAGATATGCTAAGGGAAGCCCACACTTGGGTATATGAGTGTAGGAAGGAGCAAATCGTGGTACATGAGTTAACCCGACTTTTGTTTTTCCACCCTTCTTCATAAGTCTTTTGCCTTTGATTGATTTTTCTTTATAACTACTCGGGGCTCTAGGGTATGAGAGCATGATTTGAAGAATATAGCAGTAGATACCCCATTTTAAGGTGGGGCAGCTCATTGCCCACCGAGGGTTGGTACAATCATAGGTTCCTTAGTGTGGAGAGGGCTAATCTAGGGCCCATAGGAACCAGGGTGATGGCCATGAATGAGGAGTAGAGCTCATGTTTGGTTTTTGCCCACGTGCTAAATTCGTATGTCCCAACCATCTTTTGCATGTTGTGTTACATTTCCTATTGTAAGTGACCAAATTATGCTTTTTCCTTTCCTTTTAGTTGCATCAACCTCCAGGCATCGTTCCAGGCTTGACCCAAAGTGTGGACCAGGGGAGAGGAAGGCTAAAACCCTATGTGAACCCTATGTGGACTCTGATGGGAAAGGTGATGAATGGGGTTAAAATGAGTGGAGGGGAGTGATGTATATGGTGTCAGGAGGTGGGACCACGCAACTAAAATAGGGATTTCCCATGTAGTGTCAGCCCTAACCCTAATGGCCAGTAAAGGAGATCCCACGGGACTAAGATACTAGGCTAACTACCGAATCGGGCAAGGGAGACAAGAGTACAAACCTAGCTCACTCTTTCCGCCAAATACCCCCATGAATCCATGCTCAAAAGTGTCCATGATAAGTAAAAAAAATTACTAAACCAAACTAATGAAAAGTCATACCTTTGGGGTCGGGAGGCCCATCTTCAAATGTAAGAACATAACAGATGGGCGAAGGACCACATGGCTAGCTCAGGTGGCGGAAATGATGGCACATTGAGCTACTGGGGGCTGCTAGCTGCCAGCTGAGGACTATCTTGGAGAAAAAATTTCTCCTAGGGATATCACCCACAAAGTGGTGGGTAACGGGAACCATATATAGCGCAATGCCAAAAAATGAATTTCAAACTTAGATTGTGCAAAGCATGATGATTATGTTCAAACAATTATTGGCCACCCAACGACAAAATCTACAACCAGGATGTCAATAACAACAAACAACCACGTCCATAACCCAATATTTCCAAAAATCTTCATTTAGTAATAAAAGATTTTCAAGTTGGACACTAAGATGTCGGTGCTTAAGTTTTATGGGGATCAAAATCTTAATTAACAAGCTTAGACCCTTTGATACATACTTTTCTGGAGGCCTACTTTAAAACATAAATTTGGCAAATGTAAACAGAAGTTGAAGTTCACACTGAGGAACAAGCCCTCACATCATGGTAGACCCTCACCCAACCCCCAAAAATTACCATCCAACTTTCAATTGGCACTTGGAAGTTTAGACAAACTTCTAACATGTCTTCTACAAGCACTGCTACCTTGTAAGATAGAAGGGTGTGTTTCCATCAAAGTGTCTCCAAGTTTGGAAGATTAGTTGACACATTGTATAACTAATAATAGGAATCTTCAACAACATCTCTTCTAAGCTAGAGGCAAGTGAGTTTGAGGACACCCTCTAGTATATTGTCCATTTTCATAGGTGAATTCATCAAAAAAGCATTTGTGGATACCCTAAAGCTCATGACAAAGGAAAACACATAATCGTTTGAAATGTTGAGAAATTAGATGATTACACAGCATCTCCACAATTGTATTAAGCTAATTTTTGGTTTATCACCTAAACTTTATATAGAAAGGTGACTCTTCCGTATTTTACATTAAAGAATCACACCTCCAGATTTTCTTTAAAGATGGAAGCCAAGTTACAAACCTACCCACCTCGTTCAGAATAAATATACTTGATTTTTTAGTGTTCTGCCACTACTGTAATAATTTCAAGACCTAAATGACTAATGTTCTTATGATCTCAATCAAGCAAATAAATTGCTCAATTTAATTCTGTTGAAATTAAATTTCAGACAATAACATCAATCACATAATAACTAGAAATTAAACAACAGAAGCATAAAAATGAATTTCTCACACCTAAGTAATTACTCCTTTAGATTAATTTTTCATTCCTTCAAAAAAAACTTACAAGGAACCCTCCATAATGTCCACATTCTGCCCAAAAATAACAGCATTGCATGATTAATGAAATCACCCTGAATTTGAGCATCTACAAGTTGTTTGACAGGTACATCTGCTACAAAAGCAGCAACAGCAGTTCTCTGCTGTAAGGGTAGTACAGATGCTGTACAAAATCTATAGGGTAATACAGATGCTGTACAAAATCTATACAACTGTACGGATCTGTACAGTATTTGATCATTTTCTAACCCCATCACCTGGTTAATTAACTTCCTAGCAGATTAGATCTACTGAATAATAACACAGCTGAGATTTTAGAACAAATAACATAAACAGCGGAAGTAAAATTAAATTACCAATCTCACAATTGCATGGACGCGGAATTCTGCCCTGCAAATCAGTCCATTCATTAAATTCATAACTTACAAAGGTTCTTTGGAAAATGGCCCACTAAGGAAAAACATACAACAAGACCCTGGAACTGATCCAACTGATCAAGCCCTAGATCTGTCCTTCGATCTGCTTGGTTGATTTGGATCTCCCTTGCTGCCCCTTGCACCTTCTTCAAACCCTGCACACTTGGATGGAAGTCCTCCTCCACCCAAGCATTGTGATCTCACTCTCACCGTGTCTTATGCTCAAAATGTCTTGTGAGTCTTCTCCCTTAGCCTAGCCTTCCTTTTATAAGTTTGAGTCATTGACCAAATCCACAACCTTAATCTCCAAATTGATTTATGTTTGATATTAGATCTCACCTCACCTGAGACCAACTGTTGGGATTCATCTAATTCGCGAATGCAAAAACCTTTGCATTTCATTAGATTAACTCATTTTATCTTATAAAAGTCAATTACTTTAATACTTAAAATAATTGTTATGGTTAAGGGTCTATTAAGCAAGTTTTGCATGCCTAGTCACTTAGGCCTGTGCAAAAATACCTGCCCGAGCTACAAACTTCAACACTCTCTCTTAGCGAAAGAAGTTCTTTCTGAAGAGCCACCTAGAACTAGTTGTTCCTATGATCCAAGCACAATGTCCCATGCATCATTCTCTACCATGGCCTTCCTCCAAACCTCCTCCTTTCTACCTCTTTAAGGACTCTACTCATCAATGCCATATAGTTCAGAAACTTCTTCAGAGCCCTGCTCTTCCTAAATGTGCTCCTGAGCATCACTCAATGTTTGCTCAAACCACCTGGGTCCCCTGACAAAACTGGAAAGAGCTATTGACTCCTCCGCACCTAAAGGTTGACTCCTTGAACTACCTTTAAAGCCTCTTGCACCTCACCCTCTATAACTATTGGTGGCAACTCATGAGACTTCCTAAATGATCTGGATTTATCAAGGGAACGAAATGGAATATAGATTTATAACAAAAACACAAAGATCAATAAAACTTTACTTCTATTAATAAATGGAATGTGTTGAAACTGTAAAAAATGTGGAATGAAACAAACTCGCTTGAGTTGCTTATCTCTGAGAAGAGATGTGATGACTATGCGCATTCACCACAGTGCATTGCAATGAGGCCGAAAGGTCCTTTTTAACATAACAGAGCAATGAGGAAACCTAAACATCCAAAAATATAACCCTAGGAGATGAAATGCCAAAAGGTTTGTGGCCCCAATGGAGTTGGTATGTCAACTTTTCAAGGCCGTAACTTTTGCATACAATCTCTATTTGGCAAGCTTAGTAGCCCATTGGAAAGGTCTAGCCGAGAAGTACACCTTTCAATCGAGTCCAGGCCAAAGCCTGTGGCTATTGCATGGGTCCCTACCACATCAAAAAAAACGTGTTTAGAGCCTCAAAATGGCCCTGAAAGTTTAGGACTCAAAAAACTGTAAAAAAATTCCCAACTAGAGAACTGTGCTTTGAACTAATGGAATAGGTGGGTGTCCATCGATATCCACCTGGATCAGTTCTCCCCCCTTAGGAAGCAATGGTCTCCATTGCATGGAGGGGCAAATTCTTGCAAAGCGAGTATCTTATATAAATAGGAAGGCTCTTAAATACCTCAAATGGGTCTTTGACCAAATTTTATTTCGTCACATGTGGTAAAAGTTGTGAACAAATTTGTAGCAAGAGGTCCATTGCCAAATACCACAACAACAACAACAACAAAAAAACCATAGTTATGGGTCATCCACAAATCCATAGTTATGGGTAAACCGCTTGCCATTGCCAAATTGGTTATGGGTCATCCACAAACCCACAATTATGGGCTAACCACACACCCCTTCTCTTCATTGGCACTTGGCACATTGTAATCATGATGGTTATGGTCATCCACAAACCCACAAATATGGGTTCACCACACAAAATCCTTCTCCTCATTGGCTCATGGCATACTGTAATCATGATGGTACATTAAACATAATGGGGTCCTTTTTGTTTAGGTTGGGTGGATGATGAAGGCCATCATTTTCTAAAGGGGGAGGATTGATCCAAATCTTAGGGGGGCTTATAACCCAAGTTCAGATGTATAAGTCATAAAGTCATATTATTTTGTAAAAGAGAACTTGATTGATATGTAACTGACAGGTGCAAATCTAATCAAAGTTGAATCCTCAAGAAGACACCTTATAAGAAGGTAATAGGAAGAGAGTGAAGGTGGAGAAGGTGAGCTCCCGAAATTGTCCTCATTGCATGTAATTGAACTTCTTAATGGAATTCTTCTTCTCCAATTTTCACACTCTTTTTCTATTCATATTTTTATGATGTATTCAGTTCTTGCATACTTATCAATGTTCTTGTGACTAGTTTTATGGCAGATATGTATGTTTTCTCTCCTCCTCTCTCAACATTCAAGCCTCCTGGATCTTAGCCCCCAAGATATGAATCATTGGTATCATAGTGGGTTACCACTCAATGGAAACCCGGGTTTAAATCATATTTTAGTTTCAAAGTTTTGCATCACTCGCCAAACTCCTTTTGGCACCTTTGGAGTTCATTTGTTGGGCCATACATTGTAAGTATCACAGTTGGTCCAAAAGCATTATAGGGTTTTCTACTCTTGGATCTCCATTCACCATTGTGGGAGCATTCTTAAATGGATTCACTACATTCATTGCTCTGCAACACGAAGGTTCAATGACCTCTATAGCAACCCATGTTGAACCATGTTGCTCTACAAACCCTTGTCATCCTTTGTGGCAAATTGCACATTGTATTCTTGCATTCATTGTTACTGCAGATTTATACAACCATGCCATATCCTAAAAACATATGTATGCAACAAAGAGAAGTATAGGTGACCTCATTTCAGTCATTTCTCAACTTTTCCACAATGGTATGGCTGCCATAGAAGCACAATAATGGATGGAACACAGGGCAACAATCTTTAGCAAACTCTATGCAGGTGCCACAACCTCTACAAAGCACTTCAAAGGGTGTACAATAGCTCATTTTAAAGGATTTTTTGTTAGCTCAAATGGATCTTTTACAAAATTTGATTTCATTTGCTCGATTGAGAGATATCAGCAATTGAAGTTACAAATGTCTATAAAGTTGCATACCATGAGTTTCATGAATGATTTTCTCACTCCACAAATCATTGCAAAGCAAGTATCTTATATCAATGGAAATATCTCTTCAATACCTCAAATGGGTCTTCGACGGAATTTGATTTCATAACCTATAGCAAAAGTTATAAACAAATTTGCAGCAAGAGGTCCAATGCCAAAAGAAATAAAAATAAAACCACGGTAATGGGTCATCCACAAACCCATAGTTATGGGTAAACTTCACAAAACTCTTCTCCAATCTTGCAATTGCCAAATTGATTATGGGTAATCTAGAAACCTACAGTTATGAGTTAACCACACAAAACCCTTCTCTTCATTGGCGCTTGGCACATTGTAGTCATGATGGTCGTGGGTCATCCACAAACCCATAATTATGGGTTAACCATACAAATTCCTTCTCTTCATTGGCTCATGGCATATTGTAATCAAGATGGTACTTTACACATAATGGGGCCCCTCTTTTTTAGCATGGCTGAATGATAGGGACCATCATTTTCTAAGGCAGAAAGATTGATCTGAATCTTCAAGGGCCAATAACCTAAGTCTGAATGTACAAGTCATAAAAGTTGTATTTTTTGTAGAAGGGAATTTGATTTATATGTATGTAACTGACAGATTCAAACTCAACCAAAGTTGAATCCATTAACAAGACACCTAATAAGAAGGCAATAGGAAAAGAGTGAGGGGGGAGAAGGAGAGGTCCCAAATATGGCCTCATTGCAGGTAGTGGTTCTTCTTAATGAAACTCTTCTTCTCCAATTCTTGCTCTCTTTCTCTTCATAGTTTTGTGATGTATTCATTTCTTGCATTTTTATCAATGTTCTTGTGATTATTTAATGGAAGATCTTTATGTCTTCTCTCCTTGTCTCTTGACATTCAAGCCTCTTAGATCTTAGCCCGCAAAATCCAAATCACTAGATGCCATATTCTACTCAAACCTAAGATCCCTACTCACAATTGTCTTCCTTTGTGTTGGTATGAAGATCCTGTAAGCCTTTGACTCTTTGAGGTTTTGCTATACCCAACAAAAATCCCCTTCTATCTCAAAGGTTCTAGCTTCGTCCTCTTCTCCACAGGAACATGGATATAAATTGGACAACCAACAATGTGTAAGTGCCCCTGTATCTAGCGTCACCCCTATGAATACCTCCTCAGGAGTCTTGTCCTCCAATACCCTGTGAGGACTCTTGATCTATGCATACCCTATTATGTTAGACGCCTCTACCCAAAGAAACATAGGATGCTCTTGGTCATGTAGGATAACCTTGGCAGAACTAATGATGGGTTGATTCATTCTCTCTAAAACCCCATTTTGTTGAGGGTTGTATGAGACTGACATCTCCCTCTTGATCCTTGCCTCATGCAGAAATCCTTAAGGTGTACTCTCCTCCATTGTTTGACCTCAAGACCTTGATCCTCTTGCCTATCTGATTCTCCACCTAGACCTTGAACGCAATAGGAAGAGAGTGAAGGGGGAGAAGGAGAGGTCCCAAAATGGCCTCATTGCATGTAGTGGTTCTTCTTAATGAAACTCTTCTTCTCCAATTTTTGCTCTATTTCTCTTCAAAGTTTTGTGATGTATTCAGTTCTTGCATTTTATAAATGTTCTTGTGATTAGTTTAATGGAAGATCTATGAAGCATAAAAACTGATAGCTTGTAGACTTGAATGTAAAAATACACAAAAGGTATTTGTAATAATAATTTTATATATATATATATATATAAATGTATAAGTGATGATTGTTACAAT
The DNA here is from genome assembly GCA_031772625.1 of Pinus tabuliformis. Taxonomy (NCBI): domain Eukaryota; kingdom Viridiplantae; phylum Streptophyta; class Pinopsida; order Pinales; family Pinaceae; genus Pinus; species Pinus tabuliformis. The sequence goes on from CM062814.1 coordinate 532,111,312, forward strand.
AAGGACCCGCATATATATATATACCTAAGCAGGTGTCCTTTCGTGATTGGGCATGTCTTTTTAGACATGCCTTTTCACTTAACTAATGACTATTTAACATAACCAATATTTGATTATTTAATATTTACATTAATTTTATTTATTTTACTTGTTATGAATTATATTCATAACATAGCCCCTTCCTTCGGAAGCTTTGTCCTCAAAGCTTTAATGTTGTGGATTTTCTTCACTTAGTGTCTGTTGTCTCGATGTATATAATCTGGCCATCCTCTCGTCATATAGCTCATCAGTAATATTCCCTTGAATTTTTATTTTTATTTTTTTTAATAATTTTTTTAATAACTCTAATTTTTTTTTTTTTTACAACTCTTATTTTTTTTCTTAATAATTGAAATTTTTTTTTATAACTCTATTTATTTTTTACTCTATTTTTTTTTGTTTTAATTGAATTAATCATATATTTTATATATATAATAATTATAAACTATATATTAGTTATAAATATAACTTTATATAATAGTTATAAATATAACCTTTTATATATATATATATATTTACGTAAAGTTTATGTTATCTGTATCTTAATTAATAAAAATTAAACCCAACGATCCAAGTCTGAACCGTCGCCAGAACCCGTGACCTTTTGGACGCCATGCTTGACGGCAGGAGCAGACGGCAACGTTGACGAAACCCGTTGAACTTTTGGATGCCATGCTTGACGATAGGAGAAGTAGACGACAACGCTATGTTTTGTACTTTTGTTTATTTTTTTCCGCGAATATCGGTGTTAGGACGGTGAGAAGGCAGGGTATGATGGGGAAAAAATTTCGTGGAATAATGACGAAGGGTGAAGGACGGACATCAATCAGGTGTGTTGTTTGAGTGCATCGATTTGACCACGACAAAAACGACGGTCCGATAGAAGCAACGTAAAACCGAGTTAATGGATCAAATTTACATATCGAGGGCGTTGTATCATATGACCATTTTGACTGGACACACCGTTTGACGGTAGGGGCAACGTAAAACCGTTGTATGATCATTTTGACCAAACACCGTTTGAAAGTGGAGGCAACGTAACACCGGCGGAGGCCGCCTTTCAAATGGCAAACACCCATCTTGCTTTCACTTAACCCAGTTCTGCTCACATTCCAGTGTATGTTCAATTCTCCTAAAAAACTCTTTTCCTTCTGGTGGGGTGATTTGGATAAGCTTCTTCACACGCTCTTCATAGACCCTGATTTCTTCTTTCCTGCTTTCATTTAAACCCTCCTTATCAACCTTTCCTGGACGTTTGAGATAGTCAAGATAGCCAAGAACAATTAAGCATTGCACAAGAACATGGCGTCTAAAGTTAGGATCCTCTAACTCCAAATTCATCAGATTGCTGCTAGTCATATATTTCACACTAGAAAATGCAGCCTCTAGCATCAGATCATCTTCATCAAGAGTACTAGAAGCTGTTTGATGATCTTGAACTTCTTCACCAATATCATCTGCATTTGCACTTGTAACATGATCACCAAGTGGTTGGTTTTCAAAAACATCTAGCACAATTGCTAAACTTGCAGTGAAGCTTTGCCACTTAGGAAGACCATGAATCATTGGAGCAGGGTTGCAAAAGTATTCATGTAAACTCCAGAATGTCTGATAAAAATTGGACTCAACAGAAGAAATCCCATCAGGGTTTTCATATTTGTGTCATTGGATGTGTTGAAAATTCTCTTAATGTTAACTGCTGAACGTTCTGAGAGTGAGAAAAAAAGTGCCAGAAACAGAAGAATTCGACCACAAAAGACCACATCACTTGCATTGGACAGACGACGAAGTAGTTGATTGCATGTCCTGAGCATGACAAGCTTCCCTCTCCTGAGGAGTTCTGCCTTTCCAAGAACTTCCTGCTTGCTTTCAACGTACCCAAAAACCTCTTTGCAGTCTCTAATTGTTGACATCGCAGTCAAATCTTCAAGTAACTGGAATATGAGGCCTCCTACATGACCCATTTGGCAAAGATAAAGCACAATATCAAGAAGCTTGGGGATAAGCCCACAATTGTTTTCTGCATCTTGTTCTGCAATTTATTCTCCATGTGCATTGTGGGCTTTCCAGCCTCAACTGCAGAGGTCACTAACTCCTGCAACAAAGCCCTCAAGCCATTTTCTAGCAACTGATTTTCATCTTGGGCGAGCACAGTCTGGTTCTTAGGACCCACAGCCTCCTGCAATGCCTGATGTGCAAATGTGGATGGATGGCTTGGCTTCATCAATGCATCTCTGAATATTTCCCATACTTGGTCTCTCTGGCCATGGCTAGAATTGGGGATAGGGGTTCTTTCCTAAGAAGACTGATGCTGATAGAGTTCAACTCTCAGGGAAGGAACAAGATGGGCGTTGTCTTCTATATGGAACAAGATTGTTGGCAGATGATTATTGTTTACATTTTCTCTAGATAGACTATGCCTCTCTAATGAAAGTTGCATTGAAGTCACTGCCTCAATCATTTCTTTAGGACTGCTAGCATTTCCAATGCCTATAACTTCAGCTGGAAGAAGATACACATATTTTCGACTATTACATTCATTTCTTGCATCGAATCGCTTATTCACTGGAAGAATGCTGAAAATCCTTATGTTGTATGGAAGATGCCCGTTGATAACATCTGCAAGTGCTATACCATCTGGATCTTCCTCCCAAGCACCATCAGGAATCTCCATTTTCATTGTTATTATTGTAGCCAGAGAATGTACCCCTTTGTCAGTTCGACTGCTCCTCTTTGATTGGATTTTATGTAAATTTCCATAGTTACTCTCAAGCATCCCTCCTGTTTTGAGAATAGCATTTTCCAATTCATCCTCAATTGTGATTGTAGAAGCAAAGTCTTCCTGAATTTGTAGACCTCTGTAATTAGTCCCAACATAATCAACACACATTGCCACCTTCCTCTTTGTAATGGGTTTCCACTTGGTCTGATTATTTGGAGAATTATCCGTCTCTACTTCGGCTGAATCTGGCTCTGGTTTAATGCTAGTGCTAGAGTTGCTAACACAGATAGTCCGAGGGCAAGGACAATATGATAGGAGAGGTTTTGAGAAAGGGGAGAGGTCTGTTATTTTTTGGATACTGGGAGATTTTGGAAGGTAACAGCGAAAACCGAAGCTTTGGCAAGTCCCTTTTCACAACACTTCCACTGTAACTATTTGTGCTATCTAAATCTGACTCATCTCCATTATCAGAATTAGTCATCTTCACTTCCTTTTCATCATCAGAATGAGTAATCCCCACATCTTCATCATCAACAACTGTATTTACGTCCTCAAATTCATTTCCTCCACTTCTTATCTCTCTGTTCCTTTCATTTTCCTCTTCACCACCACTATCAGAATCAATCATTTTCATTTCCCTTTTATCATCAGAATCAATAATCCTCACATCTTCATCATCTTCCTCTGGATCATCATCTATTATATTCTCATTTTCATTATCATCATTCTGATCAACATTTTGATCAAATTCTTTTTTTTTCTTCTTCCACATTTTCCTCTCGACATGCTTTAACTTCTGCAAATGATTTTTCTAAATGCTGAAATGCTTCTTGAAGTTTACTAAATTGTTCAACGCATTCAGGATGTGAACGTAATGGCACATTGTTCGGCGAACAACATTCAAAGACACGCATGATTATATTGTGTGCCATGGCTCTGATACCATTGAAGCATAAAAACTAATAGCTTTTAAACTTGAATGTAAAAATACACAAAAGGTATTTGTAATAATAATTTAATATATATATATATATATATATATATATATATATATATAAATGAATAAGTGATGATTCTTACAATGACGACCTGCATATATATATATATATACCTAAGCAAGTCATGTCTTTTTAGACATGCCTTTTTACTTAACTAGTGACTATTTAACATAACCAATATTTGATTATTTAATATTTACATTAATTTTATTTATTTGACTTGTTATGAATTATATTCATATCAATTTGTATGTTTTCTCTCCTAGTCTCTCGAGATTCAAGCCTCTTGGTTCTTAGCCTGCAAAATCTAGATCACTCGCTGCCATATTCTCCTCAAACCTAACATTCCTACTCACAATTGTCATCCATTGTGTTGGTATGAAGATCCTGTAAGCCTTTGACTCTTTAAGGTTTCACTATACCCAACAAAAATCCCCTTCTATCTCGAAGGTTCCAGCTTCGTCCTCTTCTCCACGGGAACATGGATATAAACTAGACAACCAACAATGTGCAAGTGCCCTGTATCTAGCCGCTAGCGTCACCCCTATGAATACCTCCTCAGGAGTCTTGTCCCCCAATACCCTTTGAGGACTCTTGTTTTGTTCATGCCCTATTATGTTACACAACTCTGCCCAAAGAAACATAGGATGCTCTAGGTCATGTAGCATAACCTTGGCAGAACCGATGATGGATTGATTCTATCTCTCTGAAACCCCATTTTGTTGAGGGTTGTAAGAGACTGTCATCTCCCTCTTTATCCTTGCCTCATGCAGAAATCCTTAAGGTGTACTCTCCTCCATTGGTTGACCTCAAGGCCTTGATCCTCTTGCCTATCTGATTCTCCACCTGGACCTTGAACTCCTAAAACCGACTAAAGCTCACATCCTTAGTCTTCATGAAAAAGATCCATATTTTCTTCGAATAGTCTTCAGAGCACATGACATAGTACTATGCTACATGTATCGATGCCACTAACATCGGCCCACATACATCTGAGTGGATAAGATCCAAGATACCCTTGGACCTACTCTCACTAAAAAAAGTAGCCTTGATATTCTTGCCTATGCACATGCACTACTGCTCAATGATGGAATCTAGGATACCAGTGACAATTTCCCTTAGAATCAACAATGCCCTGTAGTGCAAGTGTCTCGTACTTCTATGCCATAGCTCACACAAGTTCTCGCTGTCATGTACCAATGCCTAAATAGGTTTGTTAATCATCCTACAAATGTTGCTCTCTCTAATACCAATGGCCACTGTTGTGTTTGGGCTAGACCCCTCTGGATGAACGAGCGCCTGCACATTCCTAAACATAACATCATATCCTCTATCCTCAATCACCAAGACCGACAGCAAGTTCTTCTTCAGTCTTGGTACAAATAGCACGTCCTTAGCTTCCAACATCCCTCCTAAGCCTAGTTGAAAATGTTCCAACCCCCTTCACTACATACTTGGCATCATTACCAAGCTACACAAACAAATTGAAGTCACTCTCCCTCAGACTGCTAAATAGCTCCTATGCCTCTGTCATATGACGTGATGCACCACTACCCAAGTACTAAGCACTCCTTATGATGGTGCTTGTAGATAGCCAAGAGACAAATGAGAAGTCCTTCTAGAACTTCATAGCAAACTCATCATGCTAAACTTCTGTTGATGTTGTTCTCTGTTGTAAGTCCTAACTTCCCCTTCCCCTTCTTTTCCGAAGGCTATGATGCATAGTGCGCACTCTTGTGGCAAATGAAGCACTTGAGCTTGCTCAATTCATTCTTCTTCCTTGGCTGAGAGGTTGCCCCTTTGCTATTAACTTTGGAGCACTTCTCTTTTCCCTTCTTAGCCACATTAACCAATTCCTAGCTCTCCTCTCCATCTCCCTACTTGTTGGATTTAAATTCCTCCCAAATATCTTCCCAAATGAAATCATCCCAAAGTCTCAATGGGAAGTTTCTCCCAAGCACAGATTACTTTGACAAATGGTTCTCATGACTCACAAAAACCATTTAGTGCCACATTCACGAGCTCTACATCTTCCATTTTCTCCCCAGTGGTTGTAACTTTGTAAGTTGATCTTGTGTCATCATGATCCTCATGAAGTAACTTATAACATTATCAAACCATGACATCTGGATAGATTTGAGATTCAAAACCAAAACCATCTTCCTAATCATCTTGTCACTCTAGAACATGTCTACTAGAGCTTTAAACAACTCCCTAGTTGCCTTTTTTTCTATTGAGGGAGGAATCAAGTGATCCTCCACGGCATTCATGATGACACATTGAGCTCTAATTTCCTTTTAGTGTTTGCCAATTGCGTTGGATCTATTGGCAATTGGAGCTCCTTATCCACAATCTCCTAAAGGTCATTCCCCTTTGGCAGTAAGGGTTGTTGCTAACCCTTGCCTTCTGGGACCAAAAGTTGGATGCTCCATACAAACAACCCTCAAATCTCAAACTAATTGCTACCATATCTCTGATCTAATAATTTTGCCTTATGCTAAGTCCTTCTAACAACCACAAGAATAAAGTTGTTGGTTTATAGATCCACTAGGACCTCCTCACAAATCAATGCCTCGGTCCTTTGAAACATTGCCAAAATAAGTTTAATGCCACAACTTCGACTAGTACAACTCCCTTTGAAGAGTGAGCTCTACCAATCAATTCGGCAAATTTGTTAACATTTCAAGCCTACTAACTCTACCAATTGTATGATCCTTCATCACCTATGTTGGTTGTATGGATGATTTCTAACACAAAGTACATAAATCCTTCACTCAACTCAATGGTTGTGTTGTCGTAAGACAACGAACTTAGTTGTTGGTGGTTGGCTTGTGAACCGGTCTCCTGCGCAACTAACACACTCCTTTTTTCTGCTTTGTTCGTTGTCTCGACTGCAAACTTTGTGATAATGACTCTTTTCTCATCCCCCATTGCACCCTTTGTGGTTGCTTACTCCTCAACCAACACAACTCCACACAAAAACTCTTAATGGCTCTCAACCCCACGATTGTCTCCCTTTTTTCAACCAGCGATTGGCGGTTCTCCCCGCACCAACGTCTAATCCTAAAGTCCACAACACCTTGCTTTGTCAAGTTGTTGTTCTCGCATCTGCTTGAATACCTAACAACTATCAATTCTTTAGCTAAGTCCTTGACCTTAGCAATTGCTATGTCCATTTCCCCCTCCTCGCAGCCCATTGGCCCTGCTCACATACTTTGGTCTACATTGTTGGCTATCTACCTTCAAACAATGGCTCAACTTTTCTCCTCATCCCAATTGTTCATTTCACCCTCATGAGTCAACTACTAGCAGCAGTTGAACCCTATTTAAAGGGCAAGGAGGATCATGGCTAATGATCGATTGTGAAAACTCTATGTAAAAATATTTATTTTTTCATTAATTAAATTGCCTTAAGTGGTTGCATTCATTGAGGCCATGGCTATTTCCCTCCTATAAGGTTTTAACCATGTAAAGATATTGGCATTGTGATATTTGATTTGGTTGTGTGAGTGGGTACTAAAGGTTTTCAACCTATATGGAATACCCTATTTACCTAACTGGTGACAGGTGGCAGTGGTGGCCACTAATTTCTTTAATATTTTATTTTTTCTATTTTCTCTCAACCTAATTTGCGGTGATTCCCCCTGAATAGTTTGATTGAGCCACCGTACATCATACACCTTGTGCACTTACCCGTGTACACAATTTTTTTATTTTTCTTGTTGCCACATATGGTCATTGGTTGAACGCAACCCCTATGATTCCTGTATGAATGGATTTTGTGTGCAAATACTTCGAAGATTGGTCATTAACGCTTTGATACAATGTTAATTTTCTAACCCCAACACCTCGTTAATTACTTCCTAGCATATTAAATCTACTAAAAAATAACAAGGTTGATATTTTAACACACATAAAATAAACTAAATAAGCAAAATTAAAGTACCAATCTCTCACATGCACACATATTTCTACCATTCAAATAAAATCCTTCATTCATTAAATTCAAAACATACAAGAGCTCCCTTCCTAGGAAAATGGATCACTGAGAAAAATACATGCAACGAGACCCTAGAGTTGATGCAACTAATCAATCCCTGGATCTATCCTTAATCAACTTGGCTGATCTAGATCTCCCTTTTTTCTCCTTGCACCTTCCTTGAACCCTGCACACTTGAATGAAAATATTTCTCCACCCAATCACTAAGATCTCATTCTCACTATGTTTTGTGCTCAAGTTGTCTTGTGTGTCTTCTCCTTACCTTAGCCTTCCCTTTATAAATTTGAATTATTGACCAAATCCATGACCCTAATCTCCAAAATGATTCATGGTTGATATTAGATCTCGCCTCACTTGAGATCAACAATTAAGATTCATTTAATTCACTAACGCAAAAACCTTTACATTTCATTACATTAACTCACTCTATCTTATAAAATTTCTGGTTTAAGAGTTTTCTAGAATTCTCATTAATTCATTAATTAACCTTCAATTAAGCAATAAAACAAAAAATACAGGTCCCAAGAATTAAATCAAGGCCAAATCAGACAAATTTCATTTGGAAACGCATTGTACAGACGTTGTGTTGTCACTCATTGCATTGTGGATCTCAGTTGGCCAAGGTTGCCCAAGAGCAGTGAAGTTTGAAGCCACCTTCCCAGGCCATAGAAGCTCTCAGAGCCAAATCAGTCCCACTCCATTGCATAGTGCCCAAAACGAGCTTTCCAATGGTATATAGAAGTCCCAAAATGGACTTCTGGATCAGAAGATATGGCCTGTTGAAGATCAGGAGTTATGTTACCCTAAAATGAAGGAAAAGAGCTTATCAGAGGACCCCGGGCATAGCTTGAAATCAGACAAATTTCATTTGGAAACACATTGTACAAACGTTGTGTTGTCACTCACTACATTGTGGATTTCAGTTGGTCAAGGTTGCCCAAGAGCAGTGAAGTTTGAAGCTACCTTCCTAGGCCACAGAAGTTCTCAGAGCCAAGTCAGTCCCACTTCATTGCATAGTGCCCAAAACGAGTTTTCCAACGATATATAGCAGTCCCAAAATGGACATCTGGATCAAAAGATATGCGTGTTGAAGATCAGGAGTTATGTTGCCCTAAAATGAAGAAAAAGAGCTTATCAGAGGACCCCGGGCATAGCAAGTCAAGCATATCGGGCACCCCGCAGTCCCACATCATCGCAATCCCACACATTGGCTTATTGAGCATATCAGCAGGCCCAGGGAGTTCATAGGCTTATCGGCGATCGGCGGCGGGCAAATCTCGCATTCCGTAGTCCCGCATGGCCCCCGCAATACTTGATGGGCCATCCTTAAGGAATTGCGGGGGTGGGGGGGGGGGGGGGGGGGGGGGGAAGGGAATCACCGATATAATGTGAAATCGCCGGCAAGGGCCAAAATAGTTTAACAAAGTAAATGCATGCAAAGATAGGGACAGGCGGGCTCTTTCTCTCTCCTCCTTGTGGCACACCGATTCAGCATTTTCAGTGTCCTATGGGGGCATTTTCGGGTGACACGTGTCACCAATCATAAGGTGACGCGTGGTAGTGATGACGTCACCCCTCGCAGATCGACAGTCGCATAGTTTAAAGCGTCCTACACCAGAGTTCCTTTCAGGCTTGCGATTGTGATAAGCGGGGATCCTCCCGAACGCGATATTATGCGATCCGGCCTATAAAACTCCCGCATCCGAACAGGCCGCCAGTGTTGAGAACGAAGGTAAAAGGTCCCCCTCTCCGGTGCTGCGATTGCGATACTTCCAATGGGGCCGACCCTGCAGATCGGCGATTGCAGGGTTCATGGGGAAATAACAGTGGCAACCCTCAGAAAGCGCCGAAGTGCGGGATTTCATATAACAAAGGAAAAAGGCCCCAGACGGGAGCCTAAAGGCCTTAGCACCCGAGGACTCAGCACTTGGTCGCAGCCCCTGGTCATATGAAGGAAATAGTGGAAAGGGGCTAAACCAAAGGGGGGCTAAGGTGCATCTACACTCGTTGTTCCGTAATGTTTTTAAAAAGAAAAGTCTCGCTACCATAAAGCCTCAAAGCATGACACAAAGCTTTAAAGGCAGATGGGTCGGCAGCTGAAGCAATGAATGAAGTATGGTGCAGCAGTAGATCAATATGGGGGGACTCAGGAAGATTTAGTGGCTCGTCATGGAGCCTCACCCCTCTACACAGGGAAGGACCATCGAGACAGGTACTTGCAGTGACCCACTCCATGCTCCACAGAACAAGGCATTCGAGCAGTTAAGGCTGAAGCGACAGGGTCAATTGAGCAACACAGGAGGCCATACCATGAGCAAATTACAGCCTGAGGTAGGGGCGATCACAGGATGGGCACAAAGATTTTTCATTTACTTTTCTGTCTAGTTTACTTATTTTTGTCCTGTAACATGCCTTCCTTCAATGTGGTCATTAATTCCGTAATATTTTTGGGCCACAGAGCCATCCCGACCGAGACAGCTAGTCAACCTGACAGCTGAGACTCGGCCGAAGATATTTTTGTTGTAATGAATGTCCATGCGCCCCTCTCCAGAATAAATAGGAGGAAGCAAGACTTCATTCAGGTTCAAAAATCTACAAGAAAAAGACATGTTGTTTCAGATTGTATAATTTTAAGATACAAATCTTTAAGAATATGAAGAAATGGTGGTGATTCCCCCTTTGAGTATTACAATATGTTTTTCTCTCTGTTAAAACCCATTATGTTCATGTTTCTTTTGAATTCATGCAATTATAGATGCTAGAAATGTTTCTTACTTCCTTACAGATTCACGTGTATTGATTGGTTGATGCATGTGCCTGTGAGGATTGCTGAAACCACCTCTTTAAACTACGCTACATGAATCATAGCACCCATTTTCCCTTCAGTCCATTATATCTTCTTGTAACTCAAATAAGTATAGGATTTCTTACTTGCTTCAAGCTCTATGTGTCAAATATAGAATTGTTGATGTTGTGAGCTCTATATGATGAGTTATGCTTTCTCCTTGTCCTCTTTCATTTGCTCTATAAATCTTATTGAACTATAAGTCCTCAAACTACTTAGCCTCCACTCTTTTATGTTATATTTCTGTGAGCTGTGTACGAGAAGAAATACCTTAAATACATAACTCATATCTTTGGATGAATGAACCAACCCAATTTATATATATATATATATAGAACATAATTGATGTCTCCAGTTTCCTGCAAATCATTTGAGACACACAAATCTAGGTGTGCCCAGGCACTGATCTTGTATGCAATCCAAGGTTGTCTCTGGGAGCTACAACACGTTGAAACACGTTTCAATTTGTATGAAACACAATTCCAACATCTAACATGTGTTTCTTATGTTGGAAATGTGTTTCATATGTTGGAAATGTGTTTCATACAAACTAAAACGTGTTTCAATTGAGTTTAAGAGTTTCGATACAGAAACATAGCTAACATGCAAGGGGGGACAAGTTTGCTACAACATAAGTTCAAAGTCTCTACCTTCCCTTGACTTTATACTTTTGGAGGAAAATCTATTTTTAAGATTCCCCATATAAGTCATGCATGAGATACAATTTTAGACTCGCCTGCTAATTGTAAGACTTTCACTTTTTTTACTAAAATAAATTACAAAGTAGCATCATTTTTCTAAAAAGAATTACTTTTTGGAAATATCTTGAACCACTTCTTACATGTTCACACCGAACCTGCAAAAAAGTTCTTGTCCAAGCTATAATTCTAAACAACTAATAGGAGCAAACAAATGATGGTGGTCAAACCACACATTTTTCTTGTAATGCACGTGGTTGGAACATAAAAGGAGTGTGGAGGAACATATATTGATGTTAACAATCCATCTTTTGTAGACCCACATTTGGTCTTTATGACCACAAATTACAATGACCATGAAGAAGAACCATTGATTACCTGATAGGATTGCTTCTACGGTCATGGACAACACAGGAAGATAAAAGATTTTGGTTTCCCAACAATTAATAATATATCTCAATCTTCCAACCATGCCTCATCCCAAACCATGATTGCTTGGATGGATCAAGGATCCAAAAGCCCTACCCTCATCACTCAAAAAGACCCTTCTAAGACACAATGAAGTGTGACTTGGCTCCTGTTAATTTAGATAACATGTTCTTAACTTAGGACAATCACTTCAAAATTCCATATAAGCTCATTTGTTAGTTTATTTTATTTCCATTAGCAATCTCATGAAACATTATCAAACTGACAATCACTGAAGAAAGAACATAAAAGATAGATGCAGAAGAGAAGCCAAGACAAGATTACACAAGGATATGGCTCAAGCCAGGGAAAAACCCCAAGATGCGGAAAGCCCTATATCAATTCTTCTTAATATTAACATCGAATGTTCAGCAGAGAGAGAGAGTACAATAATCCAAAGTCAAAATGACTTTGACAATTTGAAGATTCAATATCTTAAACAAGTGTAATAACTGTAATACCAATATTTAGTCAACTATAATCTTGTTAGGGTTGCATACTGTCCACTATGATTTCATTCATTTAATCTAAAGACCCTCTTTTCTACTGTAGCTTTTACTGGCATGCATAAAGAAGACCTTCGCTGGCCCTTAGGGCTGATTTGGGCCCATGATAAGAGTCTTGGTCCCCTTGACTGTGATGGTGCAGACCCGCAACTACCCTAGAGAGGTAGATCAGAAGAGCAGTTTGAAAATCTTTATCAAAACATCCACAAACTAACCTAGGAGTAGTACATGAATATGACCAGTCGTTCTTCTCTATAATTCGATATTGCAAGGACAAATTTTACCCACACAAACATTCCAGAAATTCCCTCAAAGTCTGTGGCTGCCCTTCTAGAAAATCTTCGCCCTATCTAAGAAGAGAGACCCAAAACAACAAGCACTGTGCCTTCCTCCAAGAACTCGGCTACCCCAGAAGCCTTTTGATGTCTCTAAGATATGTCTAATGAGGTTGAAGTGCCCTTCCTTTTATAGGACTTGGAGAGGGGTTTAACTTGGTTAGTTAACACCAAGCCGACCTTGATGAGTTACTCATGGGATTGTCTTGACAACCAGGGGTATTAACACCCAAAAATGTCAGTCTAGTTGCTATTCCTTCACTCTAGTGGAATTTTTCTCAATCTTTTTTATGAGAAACCATTCCCCTTCAAGATATTCATTGGTTGACCCATAACAACATGAAAATATTATAAATCTATGGAATCGATGTCAAAGGCACGGCTTCTAGTATCCTCACAAATCCTATTAAATTTGAAAATTGCTCTTTCTACTCATGAAAATTGCTAGGACTTCTTGTATCTTAAAATATTTTGTTCTTTCTACTCATAAAAATTCTAATTGTTCAAGCTTTGTAACCAACCTCTCATTAGTCCACTCATCTGCCATTCCAGTCACTCGATAGTTTCATGGTCTTCAGCATTGTGTTGGAGGATCAATTTAAGGGTTTGACTTGGCAAGAGAGTTCTCCTCACTTTCTTTCCATCTAGACTATTATGGCTTCACATTCTATGCATCTTCTGAGGTTAGTATGCTCTTACAGTGTCTCGAATTTATCATTTGGATTAAAACAAGGAGATTCTGCAATGTGGTGATATGTGTGTAGGTTCCTACTTGGCCATAGGTTTGCGGGTTAAAACAAATTCTGATAAAATTTTACACATCTGAATGTCCACGAAAATTACATACCTAAGCGTCCATGGAAATAAATTACAAAGTAAAGAGGGTTGGCAACAGACTATGGGTATTATTGTCAATAAATAAAATGTTGTGAATATGTAGAAGGTTATGTAAATATAAGTGTACAATAATTTTAAATTTTTTAATAAAAAAACTATATAACTGTTATGATATACATAAACTTCTGAGAGCCAGGGATAAGTGTTGGAGCTAGGGTTCATGGTTTGGCACCAGGGTTTGCACCTGTCACAGCGTATGGCTACTGATAAACAAGTTTTGAATCCCTTTGTGTCCTGCAACAATTTAATTCTATGATGGATTACTATGAAAGAGGAGTTAATCAATTTTACGGAGGTCCCCTCAGAGGGGATTAAAGATTTGGTCCTCCCTGAAATATGCCTCTCCATCGGATCAAGTAAATACTAACCAAATTGACCCTTTTCCTTCACATCAAAAGGAGCACTTATCAATGACGGAACATCATTTGACCCTTGTACGACATTGCAGCTACAAATCGAGAATGACACGATTCATTGTCTTGCCAATAGTTTCAAGGATTGTCCCACTACTTTTCCCTCGATTTCTGGTTTCCTTGAAAACTGCTCCCACCCATCGTCCTTAGGCGACTTTCCCTCTCCCCGTTCTCCTTTGGACGTGATGATTCCCTGTAGTGCACCTGTTGTAGTCCCCCATTTCTTGTCGATTTATTTCCCGAGCTTCACCAATCCCTCCATACAAGCCACTTTTGTAACAACATCCTAACCTTAGACATGCAGAGTGGAGACGGTACCCGACGCAACAATCGATTTCTCCCTTACTTAACAAAGAACCCTCCAAGCTTAACAAGAAGGGCATTAAAAGAAAGGTAGAGGAACCTAGTCTTATTTTCGACAAGGACTTTAAGCTTAATGACATCTCCAAAATGGAAGAAACAGTGATCAAGGGAACATTTGTGAGCGGGACAATGTCTATAACCGTGTTAAGATCTTGGACGAAGGAAAACTTCACTCCACTTTTTGGGTACTCCCCACATTGCATGATCTTGGCAAAGGGATGATTGGTTGTTAGTTTTTGTAGCATCAGGTGTGTTCTACCCACGAAATTTCGTGGAGAGGCTATACATGAGATCTCCAAAACCCAGAAATCGTTTCTAAAAATTTCACCTAGAAGTGTCTCAATTAGATTATTAGTCATTTTTTAAATATTTCCTAAGTCTAAACTTAGGGAATATGGTTAATTAATCAATATTAATTGAGATAAGGTGAGAATCCTCTAGAAACTCATACGGATCAACTCCAAGATGATCCTAGGCATTGATAAAGTATTAATCTTGGTCGTTGGTGCTCCAACAATGGATAATAAGAGGCAGTTAATGGGCACTTGGAGAAGACACTTCCGTAGTTCGATTTTCTTGGCAGATCGATTTTCGGAGAGCAGCAATAGTTCTCAAGAACCAGAGATCGAAGCAGGGTCAGTGAGGGGCAAAGACAGTGATCCCAAGGAAGTTTTCCAGATATAGAGAGGCAACAGCAAGGGGCTGAGTTATTTCCAGTGAGGCAACGCATAGGACTGCGTAGTTGGTTCATAAGCAATTTGATTTCGCTGAAGAGAAATTGGTTTTCAGTTCCAGAGGCCAGGCAGAGGGTTTAGAGTGTCAAAGAAGCAATTTCCTCAACAAAGAGAGGCAAAACGACTTCCTCAGAGGCAGTTCAGAGGCTAGACATCATAGGGTCTGTGCAGAGCAATGCAAAGGCTGACGCGGAGGGTCCAAGAGGACAAATTTCTGAAGAGAAGTTGTGTCGAGATTGCTTGTGGAGGAAGGGTAATTCCCTTAAGATAATTTTGCCCATATTTTCCTGTTGTTTGAAATTTGGGTTGCCAGTTGGGCATCCATAGATTGTACTCAAATTTCACAATTACATAATAAAATAAAACCCTCATCTGCTGCACCGGTTTTCCCACATTGGGTTTTTCCAGGGACATTTGTCCAAAAATAACTATGTAAAATTTATGTGCGCTAGATTTTCTCAGTTTCCAGTGCTATTTTTTTCCGCAGTTTATTTGTGAAAACCACATTGTGAATTATTTGATATTTGTCGTAGCAGACAGCAGATAAATTGTTAAATAAATTAAGAATTAGAAAAATAATTTCCAGTTGTTGTGATAGATGAAAACATTAGGGTGGATTGCATCCTCCAGAGGAGATGCACAAAAAATTCTCCTATAGCGTTGGCACTAGGGCACTTGGGCTCTTAGCACAAAATTGACTCCCACTTGGAAATATGACCGAGCATGGGATGCTTGAATTGCAAAGCGACTAGATTGTTTTCTTCTATCTGCAGAAATAATGGACCAAAATCTTTGTTTGCATCTGTTGGTATCGACTGGTGGTGAGTTTGACCACCATCCTATTTTCCTAGAAATTGATTTACCCTCCAAAGAACAACGAGGCCCTTCAAATTGAATCCACATTGGCCTAATGATCATTCTCTTCGAGCTGATATCAAAAAAGTTTGGTGTCCTTTCAATCTCAGGGTTTCAATCCACCCCTTGAGAGAATCCCCTTCAACTCAATTTCAACATAATCTCAAACATTCAAAAAAAGTCATTATCGATTGCGGAAAAAGATAAAGGAACTTGACAAGAAATTCCTTCTAGAAATTGAATCTAAGATAGAAGAACTCTTGGAGATTTTAGACCTATTTCCTTCTCAAATGACAAGAAAACAAAGTTAAAACTTCTTGAAAAAAAGAGGAAAATCCTTCTTGACAAGGAAAAGGAATGGAGATTGAACAGTATAGCTCTCTGGCTACAGCCTGGAGATGAAAACACAAAATATTTCCATAGAATAGCAAACCACATGTAAACACCTCCGCCCACATTTACCCAAATTCACAAGCTCACCAAGGTAAACATGAGACGAGTGTCACTATGACATGACCTAACCTCCAAGTTCTAGTTATGTAAGTGGGGTCGACATACCGACAACTTACAGACATCCCTAATGAGCACTAGATCACCCAGAAGTCAATCCACAACCTCTGATGACTAGATCCCGAGTTCGAACTGCTTTTTCACAAGCTTAACCCCCAATCGCACCCACAACACAACATGAATGTGGTTATGCGGCTATAACCGCACTCATAAGCTTGCTTCCATGCGGTTATGACCTAAATTTCACAGTTCAGTGCCAGTGATTCTGATATCTGAGCCACTTTTATAGGCTAGTCTCGAATCCACTGCCCAGAACTGGTTGTAACTTTCCAAAATCGTAATTAACATGATAACAAGGCCAAACATTCAAACTTGAAGCAAGAACTTGCCCTAAACTGCCTAGTACACATCAGACATTTCGTCAAACATATGGTAAACATGTAAGCTACAGGTCATGAATGCATATCTAATCAAAAACTTTTTGATTTTCATCTGAGAATTACCAAGAAGGCTCCAAGCCCTCTCTAGCTAGTTGCAATAACACTTGTTAGCCCATGCATTCATCAACCATTCAATAACTTATCAAACATGTCAAGAGCCATAGATAGAATACATAATATAACCAACATAGAAACCATGGAAAATCAACCATAATGTCAACATGATAACTAGTACATATGCTCATATATCACCATTGTTTTACGAAACGGCCGTACCGAAACGGAAACGGCCGTTTCGATCCGGGTTGATAAAAAAAATTTCAAAACGGCCCTTTGACCCGGCTCGGTGACCGGGTCAGCTATGACCCGGCCGAGTCAGCCAATGACTCGGCCGGGTCATAGCTGACCCGGTCAACCCGGCCGGGTCCCGTCAAAAAACGGCCGAGCCAATAGGAACCGGCTGGGCAGCGATTTCAGTTAAAAAAAATTACTTTTTTGCTGATTTGGAGCTGATTTAGTTAGGGTTTGTGGACATGAAAAGGTTTATGTGATTAGTTAAATGCATTTGGGGTCCATTTCCCCCTCCCAAACTCTATTTAAGACAGCCAAATGCTCTCATTTCACTCACAGCAGTCTTATGCATTTGAGTGAGAGTCTTCTTTGAGAGTTAGTGAGCAGTTCTTGAGCTTGTTTTGGAGCAGCAGTGAGGAGTCTTGGAGGAGCATTGTAGCTGGAGTGAGGAGCTTCTTGGGCAGCCATTTGGAGCAGCATTGAGGAGCTGATTTTTGGAGCAAGTTTGAGGAGGCAGTTTGTGCCTGGAGGTATTTTTTTCCACCTCTATAAATCTGTTTTTACTTATTAAATTTTAGGTGCATATAAAGATAGCTTAGAGAGTGTTTTTAGTCAAATAAATGAACATTGAATCAATTTTTTTTTTTTTTTTTCATTTTCAGATTGTTTTCCTAGTCAAAAAATGGCACCTAGAGCAAAAGATGCTGCTTGGGCATATGTTGAAATGGTTGATGATGAGATGTGTTGCAAGTTTTGCCATAGGAAAATTAAGTCAGGTCCTGGGGGGATTCATAGGCTGAAACAACACTTGGCAGGGATTAAAGGCAATATTACTGCATGTAAATCCCCCGAAATTGGGGAGATTAGAAAGACTTTGTTGGAAAGCTTTGAAAAATTTCAAGAAGAAAAGACTAGGCAAAAAGAGATACAGGCTGAAATTGGGAGGAAGAGGGAGATACAAAGAATGATGGCTGCCAACCCCCACTATGAGTTTGAGGGTTCTTCCTCTATCCCTCAAACTGATGCATCAAACCCTTTCCGTTATGTTCCTCCCTCTTTTGCTTCTGTTCAAGATAAGGGAAAGGGTAGAATGAAGGGTGATGGGACTATCAAAAGTTTTTTCACTCACTCAGGCTCCTCTCCATCAGATGCACATGGTCCTGAAGTTAGTAAAGGTCTTTCTCAGCCCACTTTAGATGACCATTGGAAGAAAGAATTGAGGGAGACTGTTTGTGACTACATAGCTAGATGGTGGTATGATGCTGATATCCCCTTTAATGCTGCTCGTTCACCATATTATGAGCCTATGTTTGAGGCCATACATGTTGCTGGAAAAGGCTTCAAAGGCCCTACTATGCAAGAGCTAAGGGGGTTTCGTTTGCAGAAAGAAATTACATCAATTAATGAGTATTTGCAAGATTTCAAGGAATCATGGGCAAGAACAGGGTGTACCATCATGTCAGATGGATGGACTGATCAAAGAAACCGTACCATCATAAACTTTCTTGTCTTCTGCCCACAGGGAACCATGTTTTTAAAATCAGTTGATGCATCTGATAAGGTAAAAGATGGCCACTTGTTGTTTCAGCTATTGGATGAGGTTATTCAGGGTGTGGGGGTGGCTAATGTTGTTCAAATCATCACAGACAATGCCTCTAACTATGTTCTTGCTGGTAGACTGTTAGAGGAAAAACACAAGACCATCTTTTGGACCCCATGCGCTGCACATTGCATAGACCTCATGCTTGAGGATATTGGGAAATTAGATTGGGTCAGAAACACTGTAGATAATGCCAAAAGCATAACAAAATTTATCTACAATCATACACTGGTTTTGAGTATCATGAGGAAACACACTGGAGGCAAGGATATTATTAGGCCTGCCATCACTAGATTTGCTACACATTTTTTGACATTGCAATCTATGCTTTCCCAACATAGAAACTTGCAAAAGATGTTTTCCAGTGATGATTGGAATAATAGCAGTTGGTCTAACAAACTAGAAGGCAGAGAATTGAGAAGGAAAGTCCATGATGAAACTTTTTGGAGAAAGGCAACAGAGATTGTGAAGGTTGTTGAGCCACTAGTTAAGGTGTTGCGGTTGGTGGATGGGGAAAGGTTGGCTATGGGCTTCATTTATGAGGCTATGGATCAAGCAAAGGAGCAAATAAAGGCAGCATACAAGGATAGAGTGGCAAAGTATGGGCCCATTTGGGCAATCATTGATGAAAGATGGAACAATCAACTCCATCGCCCTATACATGCAGCTGGGTATTTTTTGAACCCACGGTATCATTATAAAGCTAAGGAGTCAGGAGCTTTGAGGGGGGAGGTCAGAGATGGACTGGTTGATTGCATTGAGCGCATGGTCCCATCGGAGTCTGATCAGCTACTGATACATCAGCAGGTCACATCCTTCAGCAATGCAACAGGTACCTTTGGGAAGAACCTAGCAAAGATTGCAAGAGAAGCAGATGAGCCAGGTAAACAAAAATTTCAATTTTCAATTTCTCAATTTCAAGTTAGATATAATTTGTAATTTTGTTGAGCTTCAGCCTTCATCTAACTCATAATTCATTACACTCCTATGTTTTTTGCAGCACAATGGTGGGAGGCCTTTGGTGGCCAGTGCCCTGAATTGCAAAGGTTTGCAATTCGTATTTTGAGTCAAACTTGCAGTGCATCTGGGTGTGAGCGCAATTGGTCTATCTTTGAGAGGATTCACACAAAGAAGAGAAACCGTTTGGAGCAAAAACGGTTGAATGATCTAGTTTTTGTCCAATACAACCTTCGGCTCAGACGGAACCAATTGCTGAACAAAAGACCTGATTCAGATCCCATTGTGTTGGAAGACATTGATCCAACATCAGATTGGGTAGTGGAGAGTCGTCTACCAGAGTTTGATCCTGATGAGGATCTTGATGAAATTGATGTTGGAGATCCACTGCAGCGTGTTCAGTTGAATGCAGATCCCAATCCACCAGCCTCAGTCTCACAGCCAGCTAGTAGGACTCCAGTTGTAGGTGCTTTGCCTTCCTCTGCTCAGCCACGACAGAAGCGCAGCCGCATTTGTACTCTATCTCAGCTTGCATCTGCTTCACAGCCTAGTGGTACTGGTACTGGCACCACTTCTACAGTTGCAGTTGGAGACGATGATGAGGAGGAGGAGCCATGGGGCCCCTTGTCTGGCTCTGATGATGATGATCCAGAGATTGGTCGAGATGATCTTGGCTCCTCTGGCAGTAGCCAGTAGCTACTAGCCTCCTTGGTTATTTGTATTTTGTTTTGACTCTTGAGTCTTTGATCATGTATGACAGACTACAGTTGACTATGTATTTACTATTGCCATTGGGTACACCGTACCATTTTGATATAATGGATTGGTTCATGAGCCTACTTTGATCATATGTTGTCTTCCATGTATATTATAATGTTGTGTGTTTGGAAACTTGAATGAAAATCTTTAAAATTATGTTTAAAATATTTAAAATTATGTTTTTTTATAAAAAAAATAAATATTTAATGTATTTTTTACAACGACCGAGTCATTGAAATCGAGCCGGCCGAGTCATTGCCGTTTCCGTTTCCGTTTCCGAGTCGATCCTCGGCCGAGTCCGAATCCGAGTCCGTTTTGTAAAACATTGTATATCACAATACGAAAATAGCTCTTATTACATACAAAAGTGCCAACCAAGTAAAGGACTTCCACGTACCACCCAACCATAGATTGGGCTGAACCAAATCTCTCTTTCAGCTAATCACCCTTGTGCCATATTCCAAGCATGAATGTGGGATCTCATGGGTTAAACCAAAACCAAGGCTTCCAGAGGCCATACCACCTCAACCCTCAACCACAGTGATCTCACCTATATGCTCCAAAAATCACTAACATCAACCAAATCGATCTCTACCCAAGTTGTCCAAGGCTCCAAGAACTAGTAACTCAACCCACAACCTTCCAGGGCTCCAGAGCATTTGTTCCAGTTAGTTGGCTCTATGTTGGGAATATTGAAAGGGGGAGTGAACCAATATTTTGTTAATTTCAACAATTTAAGTATCAAAACAATTAACCAATAACATCACATCAAATGAACATTACATATGTGTGTGTGTGTGTGTGTGTGTACAATATTTTTATATTACAAGGAAAGCTACAACTTCAGGTTTACAGACTACAACTGGAAGGGCCACAACCCCAAAATTTACCAGCTCCCACTGGAAGGAGTCGACAACCTCTTGAAGCAAGCTACAACTTCCTTCCCTAACACCATCCTACCACCCTATAGAATAAAAGATAAAATAAGATTTTCTTGGGCTCCGTACCAGGGACAATGGCCCAATTACAACAACACTCAAACGACTTTAGTTCAGCCCCTTGTCATATCAATAGTTCAACTTAAGAATTGCATGCCTTAGATCATCAAACCCACAAGTGATCTTGCCCTAGCTTACCCCAAAATCTGCCTCCAAAAGAGGTCTTCTACAAATTCAAGATCTGCTCTCAAGGTCTGCTCAAGAAAGGCTTGGTCCAAAGCTGCTCCAAATCTACTACAAATCTTCAAGGTCTGCCCATCAGAGCTTGGTTCAGGGTTGCTCCAACATATGCTACAAAGCTTCAAGGCCTGCTTGCTAAAAGACAACTTCAAGTACTCCTCAAGGACTACTCTAGAACTATCAAAGCCTTCTATAGGTCTGAAATTAACAAGTACAAAAGTTCTACTACAAAAGCGCTCCAAAGAATTCAAGCACCTTCTTGCATTGACTTGCCTTTGACACTGATAAGGAACCTTGTCACAAGAATCTCTTCCTTTGCAAAATTCAAACTAGTCTTCGAATTAGGGTTGCTACAAATGAGGTATGTGATATGTACAAAACAACTTTATTCTGCCTTAAAAAGATGCCAGAAAACACCTTAGAAAAGGGACCCACAAACAACCTTGCTTTACCTTAAGTATACCTCGGATCTGCCTTGTAAAATTCCTTAAAAGGAGAGTCGAACTAGGCCTCAGACAACCTACAATAAGCCTCAGACCAAGCCACAGAAGGCCTCGAATTAGGGCGCAAAAAGCATTAGATCATGCCGCAAAAAGCCACATAGAAGTGCGAAATTATGCCTCGGTCAAGTCCAAAATTCTTCCATAGGAAATGCTTCAACAAACCCGAAATATGTTAGTTGGTGTAGCTCGGACAAGTGTTCTAGTCTTAGATTGTGTCTATGAGGCTAAGGAACACATTTTCTCCAATACCCAGAAAAAGTTTCGTGAGAAAAGGCCTTGATTAGAATTAATTAAGCAATTAATTAAATTTCCTAAATTTATCTCAGGAAAATAGCTTAATTAATCAGAATTAATTGGGGTAAATCATTTTTTCTCTAAAGACTTCCAAAAAATTCACTTGATGGGATCAAGATGATCTTAGCCATCGATTGAGGTAAGATCATGGTCGTTGATTCATTAACAAGAGATTATAAGAGGAGATAGATGGGCACTTGGAGATGACAGGCAAGATCAGTGAGAGATCGAGACACAACATTGCAGTGAGAGCAAGGGCATGGAGGCAGCAAAGAGATCGATTTTCTGAAAGGCTAAATTTCCAGTAGTGGTGGGAATTGATCAAGGAGGCCGAGTTGCCGGAGGAAGGACGAAATTCCCAAAAGAGGGTCAATTTGCCTAAGGAAGTTCGTTTTCTAGATCAGATTTTTCTAGTGGAGGTCGAGTACATTTCCTAGCCAGTGTGAATTGCCAGGAGGGATGAATTTATCTGCCAGGTTGCACGTGTGAGCCAAATTGAATAGCCAAAAGGAGGTCGAATTTGATTAGAGGGGTCGAGTTGCTTCCAAGAGGTTAGAGAGACTTGCAAAAGTGCAACAAACATTTTGTCGAAGGTTTGCTATTTTACAACAACCAATTGTAATAATTTTGCTGAAGAATTAATAATAAAATCCTCATCTACAAAACCGATTTTCCATTTGAGGTTTTTCCAGGGATATTTGTCCGAAAAATTTATGTTTATTATTTGTGTGTGCATAATTTTCTCAGTTCCCGTGGTTAATTATTTTTTCAGTGAAGTTGCAGTTGTGTTTTGTTCAATATTTGTCGCAAATAATTTGTAGGAGACAAATAACCTAAATTGGTAGGAGAATAATAACCATTAATTGCAACAATAATCAAAATTTCACAAAATAGTCCTCAGAGAAAGGGCCGAAAATAATGCCTTAGCACCAGCGAAGTAACCATTGAAAACCACCACAAAAAGAAACATAAAAACAAGATAAAATCGTTCCTGAGATTTGGCACTCTTCAGATGTTCTATTAAACTAAGATCTCATATTACTTTGCCTTTATTTCTGCCTCAGATTATCTGCACTTGCTTTCCTCAATTGCCCACGAGTTGGGTATATTTATAGTGATTGAGGCAACCTATAATTTGGTCGACTTGGCCCATGAACAGACACCACATTTGCTAGAGTCGACCTGCGTAGAGGAGACTTTCTAACACTTAAAAATTCAATTTTTCTTTTTGATATAATCTTCTTTCAAGAGAGATTTGGATCCATGGATTTAGGCCACTTAAATTATAAATTTTGATCTCCTTTTTAGGGAAGCAATGAATGATAGGGCCACAATCCTTTGGGGCAAATGTGTTGGTGTTAACCCATCTTCGGGGCATCAATCTTCAAAAATTAATCTCTCCAACTAGGGGGTCCCAAAAAATGTGCCACCTATCAAACGAGATGGCATGACAAGGACTGTCACTCTAAGAGGTCCTTGTAACCAAATTTGCGGAAATGTTCATGCAAATCATCAAACAAGTATTGGCCCATTCACCCTTTGACATCAATGGCAAATTCTTCAAACAATCTCCCCCTTTGTCATTGATGTCAACACGCATGCTCCCCTTGTCATCATGCTTCCCCTGTCATCATGCTTCACTTCCGTCGTCATCATGTTGCACTTCCTTTTTTCTCCCCCTTTAAAATCAATGGCAAAGGGTGACTTATGTCTTTGGGGCGCTCCCCCTGAACATATGGCACTCAACATGACTTTTGTCTTCTTATCCTTCCCTTCTTTGTTGTTCTTATGGCTCTTTTGCTTGGCTGCAATTTTCTTTCGCTCTGCTTGATCTAGAACATATATGTTGTTTGGTCTTCTTGTGGCTGTTGCAATCAATCTTCCCGAGTCTTCTTTCTGATTTTGCACTTCCAAGAGTTAAACAAGAGATTATACCCTTGATCACACATCTTTCCAACACTAAGAAGATTATACTTCAAATCCTTAACTAGCAAAACATTTTGTGCCTTCATATGTTCGCTTCACTTGCTACACCTTTTCCGAGTATCTTGATAGAAGAGTTATCTCTAAACGCAACATTGCCACTCTTTTCTTTTAGGTTGAGAAATTTGTTTTGATATTCAGTAATATGTGTCAAGCATCCACTATCTATGTACCATTCACCTTCTTTATTTTCGACGATCAATCCTAAATTGTAATCTTCCTTCTTTTTCTTTCCCCATTTCATCGTTGGCTTCTCTGTCTATGGTTGGAGCATTTTCAAGCCTACAATCCTGTGCCTTGTGACCAAGATCATTGCACTTGTAGCATATAATGTTTTGATTCATTAGTGGTTCAAATGGATTATAGTTTCGGTTGGTAGGTCCATGAACATTTCCTGATCTGTTTCTTCTGAAATCATTCCTGCTTCTTACATAATTGTATTTTGTATTGATTTTACAATGGATTTATTTATTCCCAAAATTTCTGCAAGAGTAACAATGACCAAGAAAGATATTTTCATACCTGGGAGAGTAAGATGATCTTCTGAAGTTGTTCTGTCTTGGAGGTGGTTCAATCCATTATTGATCTTGGATGTTCTTGGGAACATCAGTAGAACTTCTTGAAGTAGTAACATTTCTAAATTCCCTTTTAATTTCCTCCTTCAAAGGCTTGGAGCTTGTGCCTTCATAACCAAGACCTGTTTTCTCTTCTGGAGATCTTTCAGGCTCAAAACTCTGACCCTCAACCCCCCCCCCCCAAAAGCCTCCTTGGTGGGGACAATTATTGTGGAAATAAAACAGTCCCTTGAACACAAAACTATTCTGTAGCTACTTTTTCAGAACAAGGCACCAACCTGGGATATTCTCCAAAGAGATCATTCAATGGCCCAAGCAGATGCCCTTTTATGCTCGGCAGCATCTGAATCTATTGTGCACTTATTCATCACTTGTCCTTTTGCTCAGGTGGTATGGCATGAAAGTCAAGCTAGTGAAGGTCCATTCTTACATATAGAAAGGAAGGACACACTATAGAGGACTTCTTAAAATCTTGGCTAGCAGCAAAAGATAAGACTCAACATAGAGTCCTACCCTTGATGGTAGCATGGGGGATCTGGATAGAACGGAGTCATGCTATTTTTGACAAGCAGGGGCACTCCTACTTAAAAGTGGCTCACAATAGTCTGGTACTTCAAAACGTTGTGTCTTTTTCTTCTCAGCCACCTGTATCAATTCATCCACCCGACATTATGATTCAAACGAACTCCCCATGGGTTTTTTGACAGTCCAACACATCTTTTACCTTCTATTGTGGGAGGGGGGGATTATCTTCCTGAATGAAAAATTAAATTCTCTTGCAACAAAAAACTACGCAGAACTTTTTTCTTTCTTCTTCGGCTAGCTTTCCTTCGGAAAACTAACAAAAGTCATACCTATGGAGACTCACAGGTATAAACTGGATGAAGGGAAAACAATTCTGAGAAATTAAACTCTACTACCACTCTTTCAACAAATCATGCACTGGCTTAATTTTTTCTCCCACATCTCATTTGATTATATCTACAAGTGAAACACAGAAACAGACACTCCCTCAAAATCTGGATTGGAAATGGACCAAGGCATATGGAAAATTACAGAACACAAATAAGGCCAGCTCACAGAATATTTTCTTGACCCTTGGGAGTCACCAGATCCAATCTCTTTTTTCATCTCGACATATCAGGTATACTTTTTGTTTTGTTGGCTTGACCCAAGGGGATTTGATCCTTAAATCTCATTGTTTACAACATACTTCATAACACAGTGATCTCCTAGTGAGCTGCCCCCATGGGCTAGGATTATCAGGCATACTTGATATATAGAGATGGGTTATTTTTTTTTTGGTAAATTGCATATATGCAAGAGGCACATTCTAACAGCCATAAACTACAGCCTTTTGTTGATGGAACTTGTACTTCAGGCATACATGAGACAGCACAATATTTTGTTGATGCACAAAAGAATTATGTACAGCTAACCTTTTCTCTGATCCAGAGAAAATTATGAGAGTATTTTTTTGCAGTTTTGGACTTCTTTTGGGGCTGGGAAAGCCACAGGAATGCTTGAAGCATATGCAATCGTAATTTTATATCTTCTATAAATAAAATTGCAGCTTTTTTCTTTATAAGAAAAAAAATACATAAACTTTTATATAATTAATTATATGTAAACAAATTATTTTATATATATATAATAACAGACTTCATCAAATTCTTTTGTCTAGATAAACTTTATTGGATTACTTGCAGTCAAAAGAACATAAGCCAGGTTACTTAGCCATAGACTAAGTAATGAAAATGCTGTCAGAGGAAGGTCCCTTTTCTCACACAAGGGAGCCTCATACCCCATTTTAACGTCTAGCTAGGTAATGACTTTAAAACTAGATTATGGAAATAGAAACAGAAACATCAAGTGAAACATGCAACAAAGGCAACCAACTCGGGGAATTGCCAATCTTAAAACCATTCTGAATGTTTTTCCCTTAATTAAAAATCTTTTCGTTTGATATCCAAAGTATGTTTTGGACCCACAAGGAAATTATTTTTAAAATTAATTTGCCAATCTTAAAAACCAATCTGAAAGTCTTTCCCTTAATTAAAATCTTTTATTTTGATATCCAAAGGATGTTTTGTACCCTCAACGAATTTAGTTTTAAAAATACCACACTATCCCAAGAATTGCCAATCTCGAAAACCATTCTAGAGGTCTCTCCCTTAATTAAAAACTATGTTACTTGGCATCCAAAGGATAGTTCTCCTGGAAAATTTGAGAAGACCAATCTGGAATTCTCTCCAATTACAAGATGATGTAAAGTTAACAACTTATTCAGTTTTGTCACGTATCTCCTGGAATTCTCTCCAATTTGAAGACGGTGTAAAGCTTACAACCATTTCAGTTTTGGCACATATCTCCTTATGGACTAATTCGCATACTCCCCTTTGAACAAAGTGGATCCATCCCACTACCCCCCTCAATACTTTGAACACCCTCTAGACCTTTCTCACCCAAGCTCTCGAAGTGAAAGTTACAATAAAAAGAGGAATAACTAATATGTGAACTAGGGTACCCAATCAAGAAAATACATCATTGAAGCGAACAAAGTTCATACATCCCGTTAAATACTCCAGAAGACTTGGAATATAAAAATATCCATGAGGATACAAATATTATATATTAAACGTATGAATATGAATGATGATACAAATGAGAGAGAGAGGCCTGTTTATATACCAAGGTCCAAGCATGTGTCTTTTCATGGAAAGTCATGTCTCATTAGACATGCCTCTTCAGTACTAATTACTACTTGACTAATCATTATTACAATTATCCTCATTATTTATATTTGTATTATTTATATATATTATTCGTAACAATTATAAAAAATAGGATAACCTGAACTTCTTGGAATGGGCATATCCTTCCTCCATCTACAAATCAAATCAAACAAGATTAGTTGATCTGTCCCATCCCCTTCAACTAGCTTCTGGGCACATAGGGCAATATTAACAGGGGAGAACTTGATGAAGAAATTATCGGTCCTCCAAGATAATGCTTTATGTTGTGTAAAAAAGGAATCCTCCTTTAATGTGTTCTTTGAATATTCTTTTGCCTCCAAAGTCTGTAACTCTCTTTTTACTGAAATGGGTCTCCCCTTCTCTATTCAAACATCTAAGAAACAAATTTTCAGTACGTGGTTCGTCTCATACCTTGAAGGTTTCCAGCCAATTATTAAGGAAATTTGGAATATTAATCTCCTGGAAGATATGGCTGGCCAAAACAACAAGATATTCAATGACAAAAATGTATACCCTGAACATGTCTAGAGAGCCAATGCTAACTTAATTAGGGAAATGATTATTGCAAAATTAAAAGTGAAACTGAGCATAGAGAATTAAGCTGAAATGAAATAGGTTGGAAGAATAGTTATGGTTTGGCAAATTGGGAAGACAAAGGGATGGAAGACAGCATCATGAGTGAATAAGGCTAAATTTTAAAATGAAACAGGTGGTTTGGCAAGTTGGGAAGAGAGAAATTGAAACTGGCATCAAAAGCAGTACATAAATGTAATACCATTGGAATCAATACCTCCAAATGATCATATTGAAAATTGGATGCAACCCAAAAAAATTAAAAAAGCTCTTTAATAGGGCATTAAAGGTGAATCCAAACACTTCAGATTGTGCATGGATAATCTTAACACCAAAGAAAGAGGAAGTAAAAAATTCGCTTGGAACATTGGAGTAGCAACCAACAATCACGAGTCATTCACAATTACTCAAAAGGAATATTCAAAAATCATGAGAAATTAGTCAGTTACGAGTCACGACTACCTCTCATGGAAATGGTCATAGATGAATGGCTTTCTTAACGCAGTTGAATCCCAAAAAATGATATCTAATATAATGCACTCCGAAAGACCCTCAATACTTAAATACATAAGAGTGAAGGGAGCTCTACTTGAATGGTTCATGAGGCACAATACTTGCTAAGGTTTTGCAAATGGGGTAGCAAGCTAAGTGGGGCTTAATTGTGGGGAAAACTCCATAGTTAAGCACGCTTGAGACAAAGGCAATCTGGGATGGGTGACCTCCCGGGAAGTCCTGGTTACCGGGTGCAAGCCCCGGAAGTGATGACTGACGCTATGTGATTCATTTCACTAGTTTCAATCCCACTTCTTCACCCCTATGAGCATCACCCGATGCAATGAGTGCTAAGTGGACTATTCAAAAATCATGAGAATTAGTTAGTTACGACTACCTCTCATAGAAATGGTCATAGATGAATGACTTTCTTAACGCAGTTGAATCCCGAAAAATGATATCTAATATAATGCACTGCGAAAGACCCTCAATACTTAAAAGGAATACTTCTATTGAAACATAAAAGAGAACACCTCTGGTGATCTAATAGTACTTGATAACTCCCAAGCAGTAGTAGCTCCATTGCTGGGAATCAAGCTCTTCCAACTTCAAGATAGCGAGAAACATAAATAAATCAAAAGAGCCTCTTAAAGAGTTTCTACAGATGAGAGGGCAGCGCATTCTCTGGGAATACAATTCTGTGTAGAAATTTCTCATTTCCCACCCCGGTTTTCAGTTTCTTCTTATTTCTCCCATATAGTTAAATGCCCTTTCCCATAACCATACATTCAACAAGTTGGAAAAAATAAATATTGCTGAAAACACAAATTTTGGAAATTTTACAGAATGCTGGAAATTGCAGAAATAAAAATCAGCAGTAATAAACAGCTATTAAAACACATTTAAACACTGAGATTTTTGGTCAATGTGACCCTGGAAAAACCCCCTACAACTCTTGGGGAAAACCAGTTTGAGAGCTCTTCTTTATTTCTGGAAAATGCCTTTTTACAGTAGGAGAAATGTTCAGCAAAAAATCAGCAAACAGAGTTTTACAACTTATCTCAGCCTTGCTGATACACCGCTGCTGATACTCCGCAGCTATTACACCGTTGCTGTTGCTGATACACAGCTGCTGATACATCGCTGCTATTGCTGATACACCGCTGCTGTTGCTGATACACAGCTGTTGATACACCGCTGCTGTTGCTGATACACAGCTGCTTATACACCGCTGCTGTTGCTGATACACAGCTGCTGATACACCGCAGCTGTTGCTGATACACAGCTGCTTATACACCACTGCTGTTGCTGATACACAGCTGCTTATACACCGCTGCTGTTGCTGATACACCGTCGCTGTTGCTGATACACAGCTCAGAAATCTCCTTTGCTCTCTTGCTCTCCTTCTCTCAATCAGCTCATGAAAGAATTGAATTGAATGTGATCTTTTCCTCCTTTTCCTCCCTTAATATAACTCCAAATGACTTTTGGGTGACCCAAGTGACTTTTGGGTGATCTCTAAATCCAATGGCT
Organism: Pinus tabuliformis; assembly: GCA_031772625.1. Lineage (NCBI taxonomy): Eukaryota > Viridiplantae > Streptophyta > Pinopsida > Pinales > Pinaceae > Pinus > Pinus tabuliformis. The sequence continues at coordinate 532,141,629 of CM062814.1, forward strand.
GAAATAGATTTAGATCAATGGCTGAGATTAAATGCTCATTTAAATCTCACTTTTTATTTTTTAATTCACCCCACTTTAATAAAGACCCGCTTAGTCATTTATTTCCAAAGTCAATTTTCCTTTCTAATTTTTCATTGACTTTATAAAAGTCACTTTAAAATTAGACTTAGTAACTTTATCACTTAAAGTCACTTTTAAATTAGATTTAACTTTATAAAATTATAAAGTCACTTTAGGAGAAAAATTAAATTCTTTTGGACACTTTTCCCTAGGCCAAAGATCAAAGCCTAAGGGAACCACCTGTCCTTCGGTACCAAATTTCAACACTCCTTACCGAGGAAGGTGTTCCTCACCACACCCATCTTGTCTCTGAAGTAGACATGCTTGCCCCGTGGTAAGGCTTTGGTAAGGATATCTGCAACCTGCTCATCAGTGGAAATATACTCAAGCTTCACAACTCCCTTCTGAACAGTCTCTGATGCAATGATATCTGATCCCGATATGCTTTGACTTGTCATGAAATACTGGATTCTCCGTGAGTTTAATGCAACTCTGATTATCACAGTAAATCACTGAAGGTCTCAATGGCTAACCAAATAAGCCAAACAACATCTTGCGAAGCCAGATAGCCTCACAACTAGCTAGACTGGCTGCCATATACTCTGCTTCCGCTGAACTCAGTGCTACTGACTGCTGCTTCCGGCTGAACCATGACACTACTGCTGAACCCAACCCAAAACATCACCCTGAAGTGCTCTTCCTATCAGAAGCACAACCTTCCCAATCAGAATCAGTGTATCCTGCCAATCTCACTCCATCTCCCTGCCTGTAGTCCAGACCATAATCCACTGTCCCCTGCAAGTACCACAAAATGTGGTTTGCAGCCACCCAGTGAACCTTCCTAGGCTCACACATAAACTGACTCATCGTGTTGACTGCAAAACAGATATCTGGTCTAGTGTTAACCAAATACATCAAGGAACCAATCAGCTGCCTGTACAATGTGGGATCCACCAACTCGAAATCCGAAGCATGAAGCTTCTTCCAGTTGGTGATCATCGGTGTCGACATGGGTCTACAATCCTCCATGTGGAATCTGCTAAGGATGTCCACAATATACTTCCCCGGCCCCAGGAAGAAATGCCCCTCCTCCTGCCACACCTCCAAGCCCAAAAAGTAATGCATCAAGCCGATGTCCTTCATCTCAAACTCCGTCGCAAGATCTCTCTTGCAGTGCTCTATGAGTCTCTCTGCACCTGTAACGATCAAGTCATCCACATACAGCACCAGAATGAGAGGCTCCTCACCAATCACAATAAAGTAAAGTTTCGAATCTGCCTCACTCTTTGTGAAACCCATCCCCTGCAAATATGTATCTATCCTGGAGTACCAAGCTCTGGGAGCTTGCTTCAGGCCATAAAGGGCCTTCTTCAGTCTGCACACATGAGACATCCGACCGCTCACATCGGAATGAATCAAATCAAGTATCCCCGTCGCTCTGCTGTCACTGCTGGGAAAAGGAGATTTGGCAAACTTGCCCATTGCACAACCTCTGCAAGTATCAAAGTGATCAGTACTGAAATCTGGCACACCTGTAGTGATCTCCCGCAATGTCCTCAAGGCTCCATGATACATATGTCCCATCCTGCGGTGCCAAATCTCACACAGCTCAGAACTGCTAGCTCTGTTGTCGATACTACTGCTCAATGCCAAAAGGGGCTGGAATGCAAACTTGTACACCTTTGCATGGCGTACACCTATCACTCTAGCTGAATCAGCTGGAGTGCCCCTGGGATACATCAACACCTTTCCTCCCCTCATATCCTCTGTCCTCCAACGCTGAGACGGATATGAGGTTCTTCCTCATCCCTGGCACATAAAGAACCTCTGACACCTTCAAGGGAGGTTTGGACTCCCTCTGAAATGTCACTGTCCCCACCCCGACTGCTCTAACAACTCTGTCATCACCGAGTACTACCTCAATATCAGTGCCACTCTCTGAAAGCTCTGAAAAGTACTCACGGACTCCTGTCATATGACGTGAAGCCCCACTGTCCACATACCAGATACCTGAAGATGCTCTGCTAATCGAGGGAAAAGCATGCTCCCTCTGAACCTGTGTGGCAGGTGATCCTACACTAGAGGACTCACACGTAGTGAATGCAAACTCTCGGTCAAAACGACCAGCAAAGTCCTCAATCTCTGCTGAAGCTGCCACGTCCTGGTTCTTTCCCTTCTTCTTCTTCTTCTCCGGACACACAACTGCATAGTGTCCCATCTTTTGACAATTCCAACACTTCACCTTGGAATAGTCCTTCTGTGTGTTCCCCTATTTACCTTTACCTTTGCCTTTGCCCCCACCACTGCTTGTGGAAGCCTGCTTCTTCGCTTTGCCTTTCTTGCCTCCTGCCACCAGTGCTACATCCTCATCCTGCTCAACTGGCTTGGCTACCCCAAGCTGACCTTTCCTGATCTCTGTCTGAATGCAATCATCCCAAAACCTCTCCCATGTGGGAAGGGTCTCACGTGCACAAACCCCATCAGCAAAGTTCAACCATGAACGGGGGAGGCCATTCACTGCAATCCGCACCAACTCAGTGGGTGGAATGGCCTCTCCAATCGCTGCCAACTCATCTCTCACATTAGTAATCTTTGTGAGATATCCAGTTGCACTATCATTACCCATCTTAATGTTCTTCAGCTTCTCCTTCAGGACCATCTTCCGGTTCTCATTGGTACTCTGATAGAGATTGGACAATGCTGTCCACATCTCATGAGCATTGCTCTTTCCTCTCACATGAAGAATGCAATGGTCTTTGATTCCGTCTAGAATCAGCCTCTTACCCTTGTTGTTCTTTTTATTATAAGCTGTCAACTGAGTAGCATCAGTAGGCACAACAACAGGGTTCTGTGTAATATGCACCATGATATCCCAAACTTCTGCCTCCTCAAAGATACTCTACATTCTCTCCTTCCAAACGCTGTAATTTATATGCCCATCCAGCCTATCCTCCACCCTCAATCCCAATGACATTCTGATGTCCTAAAAATGAAAAATAGTACTGCTGTAGTAAAGATAAAACTGTTGTTTATGAAAAATCAGCTTGCTGGAATTTTTTGAGTGAAAAATCAGCTACTGTAATTTTTCCTTTTGCTGTTTCAAACTGCCCTTCAGCACTCAAGCTCTGATACCATGTAGAAATTTCTCATTTCCCACCCCGGTTTTCAGTTTCTCCTTATTTCTCCCATATAGTTAAATGCCCTTTCCCATAACCATACATTCAACAAGCTGGAAAAAATAAATATTGCTGAAAACACAAATTCTAGAAATTTTACAGAATGCTGGAAATTGCAGAAATAAAAATCAGCAGTAATAAACAGCCATTAAAACACATTTAAACACTGAGATTTTTGGTCAATGTGACCCTGGAAAAACCCCCTACAACTCTTGGGGAAAACCAGTTTGAGAGCTCTTCTTTATTTCTGGAAAATGCCTTTTTACAGTAGGAGAAATGTTCAGCAAAAAATCAGCAAACAGACTTTTACAACTTATCTCAGCCTTGCTGATACACCGCTGCTGATACTCCGCAGCTGTTACACGGTTGTTGTTGCTGATACACAGCTGCTGATACATCGCTGTTGTTGCTGATACACCGCTGCTGTTGCTAATACACAGCTGCTGATACACCGCTGCTGTTGCTGATACACAGCTGCTGATACACCGCTGTTGTTGCTGATACACAGCTGCTTATACACCGTTGCTGTTGCTGATACACCGCAGCTGTTGCTGATACACAGCTGCTTATACACCGCTGCTGTTGCTGATACACAGCTGCTTATACACCGCTGCTGTTGCTGATACACAGCTGCTTATACACCGTTGTTGTTGCTGATACATAGCTGCTTATACACCGCTGTTGTTGCTGATACACAGCCGCTGATACACCGCAGCTGTTGCTGATACACAGCTCAGAAATCTCCCTTGCTCTCTTGCTCTCCTTCTCTCAATCAGCTCATGAAAGAATTGAATCGAATGTGATCTTTTCCTCCTTTTCCTCCCTTAATATAACTCCAAATGACTTTTGGGTGACCCAAGTGACTTTTGGGTGATCTCTAAATCCAATGGCTGAAATAGATTTAAATCAATGGCTGAGATTAAATGCTCATTTAAATCTCACTTTTTAGTTTTTAATTCACCCCACTTTAATAAAGACCCACTTAGTCATTTATTTCCAAAGTCAATTTTCCTTTCTAATTTTTCATTGACTTTATAAAAGTCACTTTAAAATTAGACTTAGTAACTTTATCACTTAAAGTCACTTTTAAATTAGATTTAACTTTATAAAATTATAAAGTCACTTTAGGAGAAATATTAAATTCTTTTGGACACTTTTCCCTAGGCCAAAGATCAAAGCCTAAGGGAACCACCTGTCCTCCGGTACTAAATTTCAACATTCTGAAGCAGACAACATGGCAAACTTATCCCTCCAAATAAAATACGAATGTCCTAATTTTCCACGAAAATGGCACAGAAACAATGAAGGAAATCTCAAAATAATTAAGATACAGACATTATGGAAACAAGGAGGAGCTGCGATATCTTAGTTTCAAGATATAACAGAATAACTCAACTAGCAGGCCATGTTGGGAGCGTTTTCCTAGTTTAGTTTCACGGGCTTCTCCTCCTTCTCTTTAGGCTTTATTTGTTACCAAGTTCCAGTAAAGAGTTGGCTTCCAGCATTAATTCATGGCAAGTGAGCCCAATGACTATTGAATCTCCCACTCCGTAGAAATCAAACTTCAACAGACCAAATCCCTGATTCAAGGGGCTAGAAACATCAGGAGACCAAATCCCAGCTTCAAGAAGCTGAGGCAATTGATAAGTTCCATCAAACAAAATCTGTTTTCTTATCCCATTATGCTGGAGCCTACATCCAACTTTCAAATGAAGTAGCTCCCATCACAGTGGAGCGAAGGCTTCACTTCAAACACTTCAAACTCTACTACCAATGGCAATCCGCTGGAAAATACCCGGTTGGAGGTTTCTGTAAATGAAGAAGAAGCTCAGCAAGCTAGAAGTTGGCCAACATATTAGCAAGTGGTGATTGTTGGACACCTAATCCTAAATGGGTTAGTGTGGAAGCCGAATAGACCAAAGCAGTCCAAGAGACCTTGGGATCTGAAACCCAAGAGTCACACATTGTACTATAAATGTATATCTGATGTTAATAAAAAATGTACTCACATGATTTATCTTTCCTATTCTTTGTTTCCCATGTGTGTTTAACATGGTATCAGAGCAGGCGAATTCTGGCCCTGCTCATATTTGAGCCACTTGTTTTGTGGTCTCTACCTACATGTTAGTTCTGTCTTTCTACTAATCAAAATTAATCAGAATTGCCACCTTATTGAGCGTTTTATTCCTCATTCTGCGCCATAATCTTTCCTACGCTCTATACTCTCTGCCATAACCGTTGTCTGAGATTCGCTGCCACCTCTATCTATCAGGGATCCGACGGGCAGATACAATGGTTATCTAATATGGAAACTGAAATGATTCAAGAACCTCTGTGTGGTCAGTCTGTCCACTGCCCCTCCACAGTCGCTACCCATTAAACGCTGCCACTGTTTAGACGCTGCAAATATCTGACATTATTCTCCGCCTTCTGTTGTAACTCCTCTCTTCCTTGACAGGGTCTTTGATTCCCTGGATATGCACTGATTTCTTTACTCATTCTCTCTCTATGGATTATCTGCATATCTGGTGCCAATCGCATTTTCTTCTTTCCTCATAATCTTTTTGGTTGAGGTGATATTCCAAAGACTTCTTCTCTGTGGAGACGGTTAATCATAGTCAAAGTTTCCTCTGCTGCAACGCCGGAAACATTAAAATTGGGTGGAGGTTCCAAGATCGAACCTCCCACACGCCCTGGTTCGAATGATGCCTGGTTCGAGTAGCTACGAGTAGAGTATCAGAGCTCGTAACTGTGGTTGCTGAAGAAGACCTCCACGCAGCTTAACCGGTTGCTGAAGAAGACCTCCTGGTATTAACCAGCGTAACCATGGTGCCTCCGGAGTCTGTGCGTTGATATAACTCGCGGTGCAAGGTGTGCGTGTGATTGTTATGGAGCAGTGTTCGAAGCGTAAGTTGAGAAATGTGGGTAGTCCATCCGCTGTAAAAGGTGGAATGCCTCTCTCAGTCAGTCATTCTTACAAAGTTTTATGACAGCCCCTTCACTAATGATTTGGTTTGCATGGCATTCTTGTTGGGAGCATTTGCCACTGCCACAGATATACTGTGGAATACTGACGGCTTTGGGTTCTAACGACGAAAGGGCCTTAGTATTACTCTCATTCCCCAAAAATGCAAATACTTTTGCAACTGGCTTTGCTGATTCTCTGCTCCATGTGAAGGCTCTCACGTAAAAGCTTGGGAATCCAGAATTGGGGTGTGTGCATTGTGTGGCAACGCTCATTACACCGATGTTGAAGCTGGAACGTAAACGGAATTGGTATTGGTATTGCTCGAGCTCTGCTTGGCACTTCGAATACTAAAGCTTTGGCGATCTGTTTTGGCATTCTCATGATACTAGAATTGGACTGCAGAAGTTTGTGATTGAGTGACATCTTTCTAAATGCAAGTTGAAAAAGGGCCGATGCTGCGTAAAGAACCCAATCGATAGGAAGCAGAGGGTCCCATCGTATTGGTGATAATTTCCGGTAGCGTCCAAGCTCAGCAGAGTGGACGCGTAAAGGAAGCAAACGCTCTAAGCAGAAGAAGCTAAAGGAAGCAAACCATCACTGAGGCACTACCTGTGGCAGTGAGCTAACTATGACGCAACATCTGTGATAGCGAGTTGTTCCCGAGGCCCTTTCTGTTGCAGCAAGATGTTCCTGAGGCTCGTGAGGGTTGTTTACTGAGGACGTCGGGCTAAACTCATCAAAGTGGAGGCAGTGGACCATCTCTGAGGCCTTAACTGAGGCAGCAGTCTATCTCTAAGACATTAAACTACCTCGGAGGAATTAACAATGGCAGCAGCCAATATTTAAGGTATTATCTCTGACAGCAATCTCTCTCTGAAACAATTCTGAGACAGTCATATACCTCTGAGGCACTGTTGATGACCGTGGATCATCCCTGAGGTATCAATTGTGGCAGTGTATAATTTCTGAGGCCTTATCTGAGCCAGCAAATTGACTCTAGCACATCAACTGTGGCAACGAGTTCATTCTAAGAACTTATCTGAGCAAGCAAATTGATTCTATCTCATCAACTGTGGCAGCCAGTTCATTCTAAAGCCTTCTCTGAGCCAGTGAATTGACCTTAGCACATTAATTGTGGCAGTGAGTTCATTCTGAGGCCTTATCTGAGCTAGCGAATTGACTTTAGCACAATAACTATGACTAGCGAGTTATCTAAGGTATCACCTGTAGCAGCAAGTCCATTCTGAGGCCTTATTTGAGGGTTTGGACGATATTGCTTTGCTTATCCGAGGTGAATATTCTGTTGAGCACTTGTTCGGATTCGAACTCGGATTGTTACCTGGATTGTTTGCCTTGAAGGGGTTTTAGGAATCGCCCTCTGAAGCAGTGGAAGGTTACAGAGCTGAAAGACGAACTCAAGAGGCGAAGCATAACAACTAAGGGCATAAAGAATGATCTAGCCCCAAGGCTACAAACTTGTATTTTCTGTGGTTGTTTCAGTTGAGCAGCATATCACTGTACCTGTGCTTGAAATCTTAATGAGTATAGACTATTGGAAGTGATGTTTGGTGATGTACCTCTGCTATAGAGGGTCTCAAACTTCCTTATCTCATTGGATGTGTGGCTGTGAATATATTGAAGACACTCCATATTTATTTCTCTGTTTTGGAGCTGAATACGTTGCATATATTATCACTGTGGAGCTTCTTTGATGTTATAACACTTATCTACAGCCACTGTTCTTCCTAACATTTGCTGGTATATTCTACTTCAGATCTCTGTTATTATTAGAGTTGATATATCAGAGGTATATGTAATCCATTCCTGTAGTTGAAGTTCGAATTTCAAAGAAGGAAGAAGTCATTTAGTTGTGCATCCATACAAAGCGTATCTTGGTATACCTGAGCATTTTAAGGGTGAAACATATCTATTGTATTTGTGTTGGAAGGACTTTGAGCCTCTCATTCTTGTTGGACACAAATCTGTTAGTGATTGGCTAAATTCTTAGCTGGAATTAGTTGAGTGCCTTTTTCAAACTGATATTCTTAATTTTTGAAATCTTCAATAGCTGGGGTTTGTCTAGACTTGCTATAGTCTCCACTAGGATTGTTGAGTGTTCATTTCTTTGTTGAGACAATGGCTAGATTTGATGATGTATTAGAGTTACTGAATACACTAATACACTCCACTATTGGTGGGAAGGTAAATGTTAGCAAAGACACTCTTTGTGACATTCAGACCTGCCTGCATGATGCATAAGAAAAGATTGATTTTTTGCAACTAGAATCTCAGTTCCAGCAAGATGAGCTTCAACAGATTTGTCATTCCAAATTGTTTTCTGCTCAAAACAATATGTTGTTCAAGGTTAAACCAGCAAGTGGTGAAATTAGTAAGATTGAGGTTGAATCAGATCCAGAATCCAATAAAGCAGCAGTTGTACATGCAGATGCAAAAATTCAGTCTGCACTTCCCAAGCCCATCATCAGACCTTGGGAACAGCTTGTCCACAACAAGCACAGAACTGGTCTTGGATATGACAAGGACTTGTCCTTTCATATTCCAGACTACTCAAAGCCCATTCAGTTTCAAAGTGCTGGATTCATTGATGACAGTTCACCTGCTTCTCATGACAGTTCAGCTTCAGCTGTTCCAGAATCTGCCCCTCTTCCGCAACAACAACAACAATAGATCGTGAAATGCCAACACTGTGACCGAGTTGGCCATTTGAAAGATCACTGTTTTGATCTTCATCCATGTAAGCACTGTCATAAAACCAGTCATTCTTCAAACAGATGCTTCAGAAACAAACGTCCTGCAAGAACAAAGATTCATCTTGGATGGATCGCTTCTTGGCAATGGGCATCAACAGCCAAGAAGATATTCCAAACACATATCAGAACTTGTTCCAGAGTATTGAATAGTCTTGCAGTTGAGTTTTCTCCATCTTCTCACCTTGTATCTGACAGGGGGGGAAATGATGGTCATCTACAAGCTTCAAAGTCACATCAAGCGAGCCTGAGCCACAACCTGCCACACCAGTTTCAGAGTTGTAGCCAGAGACAAAGATGCCCCTGAACATGCCTTCAGTTGGCAATCTGGGACACTTCCTCTAGCAGAAGACTCCAGCTTCTTGCTAGTTTTGGAAGAGTTCCAGGAATTGCATTAAGCATTCCAGAGTTGTTGGTCATCCTTAAACCATCACAGATTAAGAACACTTCCTCTAGCAGAAGACTCCAGCTTCTTGCCCGTTTTGGAAGAGTTCCGGGAACTGCACTAAGCGTTCCAGTGTTGGTGGTCATCCTTAAACCACCGCCCTTTTTACCAACATTTCATAGAGCACATTCAGCCTAGTGCTGCCATGCATTTTTTGCACATTTTGTATTACAGCTCTCTTCTTGGACTCATACATAACCCTTCGGATTAAGGGGGGGAATGTTGGACACCTAATCCTAAATGGGTTAGTGTGGAAGCCGAATAGACCAAAGCAGTGCAAGAGGGAATGTTGGACACCTAATCCTAAATGGGTTAGTGTGGAAGCCGAATAGACCAAAGCAGTGCAAGAGACCTTGGGATCTGAAACCCAAGAGTCACACATTGTACTATAAATGTATATCTGATGTTAATAAAAAATGTACTCACATGATTTATCTTTCCTATTCTATGTTTCCCATGACTTCCCTTTTCAGGTTGAAGTTTTACCTTTTATGCGGGGTGAGACCTCCCTTTTATGGTTGAAGGTTTCCCTCTTTAAAACAATAGGATCACTTCCTCTAGCAGAAAACTTCAGTTTCTTGCCCGTTTTGGAAGAGTTCCGGGAACTGCACTAAGCGTTCCAATGTTGGTGGTCATCCTTAAACCACCGCCCTTTTTACCAACATTTCATAGAGCACATTCAGCTAATGTTGCCATGCATTTTTTGCACATTTTGTATTACAGCTCTCTTCTTGGACTCATACATAACCCTTCGGATTAAGGGGGGGAATGGTTTTGACAAGCATGTCAGTGTATGTATGTATCTAGGTGCTTTCTAAAATTCTATGTCTTGAACCAAAGATCACATTGAGAAGTGGGGTGAATCCGTGTGGCAACAATTTTACCAATTCACAACTTCTATCAATAAACAATTACATAGCAATGTATCATAACTTATTTGCAGCATATCAGTGAATAGTGTTGGTCAACCGTCAAAGTTGTCATTGATGTCAATATGGCCTTATTGGAGATGGCAAATATTCTTCTGATGCATGAATAACTCCTTTGAGATGTTGCCCTAACCTCATGCAAACCCTTTGTTGAAGAAACCCCAGACGCATAACATTGTACATGACAAACCCTTTGTTGATACAATTGCATTGATAATAACAACGCCCTATTGATGCCTATGATACCCTAGCTTTGTTGAAGATGCCTTTATATGCCCTAGATATATGGAGAAAGTCCAAAAAGCAATTAGTAAGCCCTAAATGCTGATACCCTAAGTACATAGATGAAATCCTAAGAGGATGAAGATAACCTAAGCATAAAATATTTATCTATACAATACTACAAAGTTAACACTGATATCTCAAAGCACAATATCATCATTACCCCAGAGGTCACTGTCAGAGAGATATTAATAAAATTATAAGGACCATTCTAATCATCTGAGACTGCATGGATTTGGTTATCAATATCATGACCACAAATACCATAAGCATGAACAGGCATATTTCAAGTTCCAAAGGGTAGTATTCCACCAAGGTTTAAAGAAGATGTTTTTCAAAAAAAGAAAAGTATTTAAAGGTGGCTTCATTTACAAGAAGGAAAATATTGGCACAAAATTAAACACAGGTCGGCCTGTCCTATCTAATAAAATTGAAATTACATGATAAACATTGTAATACATACAGGTCGGCTCTCCTTCACAAACAGACAAGTCTTTTCATAGGTGTGAATAAGTATAAATATAAGCTCATTTTAACATTCAATTCGGTGAAGATAATTACAGAAAAATAGAGAGTTAAGGAGAGTTCACATCTCATGAACTAAGGAGGCCGAGGAGCAGAAGTTTATTGTTTGGGCATATCTTTGTATTGTGTTATCCCTCCTCAAGCTCGAACAGCAGACTTCAGCTACCTTTCAAGATCTCAAGCAGCAGACTTCGGCATATTTTATGTGGTGGATACCTTTCAAGATCTCAAGCAGCAAACTTTGGTATATTTTTTGTGGTGGATACCTTTCAAGATCTCAGAGAGCCACTTGTGAACTGAAGCTCAGACAGACCTCATCACTAACTTGTGGAAAAAGCACAAACATTAAGAATAGTTTTTACTTTTTAAAAGTGTCATAAACTTCGACCTGTGGTAAGTCTTCTGTGGAAGGCCCAAAACAGTGACCTGTCACCATTATAGAGACTCGGTACAGTGAGCTTCTACTACTATAGACCTCGGACCTGTATAGCATCTGTGCCTCATTCCTCGAAGTTACAGTCTTTTGTGGGAGCTCGGATAAGCAATCTTCTGTGGGAGCTCGAATAAGAAATCTTTTGTGGGTTACTTTGCAGCACAAACCTATAGCCTTCATTTGTGAAGCCCAAACCTGTGATCCTTTTGAAAGCAATCACCTGTGGAACTTGGAACATGGATAATAGTTACTTTTTGAAGAGTTGAACAATGATAAATTTGGAAGTATGAAGAATGGAGTATTTGGAGCCTTGGACAGTCACGTATTTGGAGCCTTGGACAGTCAAGTATTTGGAACCTTGGAAAGAGAAGTATTAGGAGTCTTGGATCATATTTGGATAGTGAAGAATTGGAAACCTAGAACAGTGATCTTGGAGGCTTGTACAAGTAAAGAGCTTGAAGATCTGGATAGTGGGCATATTGAACATCTTGAAGCAGTCTTTACCCTTGCAAAAGCAGTGAATCAATTCTGGATGAAGGACAGCCTTGGAGCATTCTGAAGTATTGTTTGGAATTGTTTTAAGGATATTCTTGCGCAGACCTTGGTGTATCATCCTAGAGCAGATTGTGAAGCCAATTCTGAAGCGACCCTTTTGGAGTTAATTATTAAAGATTCTTGAAGACCATGATGATGCCCTCATGAGGTAACCTTGGAGATTTTGTTTGGGTACCATGAATAGTTGTGGTGACACCTTCATGTGAAGGCAAAGTTGTCATTGATGAGCTTAGTGCCTTGGAGATTGTTTGAGGGCAATGTTGTAGGTGAAGATATTGTCAGGGCTTGTTGAAGAAGATACTGGGAACCGTGAAGAATCATTAAACTTATCTTGACGAATTGAAGCTGTGGGTTGGAGCCCTAGAGGATAGGAGTCCTCAAGAAGACCAGGTTGTACCTGTACCAGAGATAGCGTTGGAGCCCTAGAGGTTGGTGCCTCAAAGTGACAAGATTGGAGCCTTGGGAAGATAGGATTGGAGCCCTAGAGGTTGGTGCCTAGTGGATTGAAGATTGGTGTCTTCATCTAGGGTTGGAACCCTAATTATCATTGTACTTGATTCATTGTAAAGAGGATTGGAGTCCTCGTCATTGATTAATAAAATTATTATTCTATCATTGTTCATTTTGTGTTCTAATTCCAAGTGATCTTAACTGGTAAAAATAACAATTGAAAATAAATATTGATTCACCCCCCTTCTCAGTATTTCGAACAAATAGAACAATGCATTAAGAAGCCATCAACATTTCAACAACACATCAAGAACCCATCACATCAACACAAAGAGACACAAGCTTTTACGTGGAAACCCATATGGGAGAAAACCACAAATTCTTTTTCCTCTTCTTCTTCAATTCATTACATAGACTTGCAGGCACTGACATGTTGGAGGCACCCAGCACCAAGATATGCAAATCGCTACTTATGGTAGGCTACATCTTGATTGAGGCACCAACCTCGAAAATGTGCAAGCAACAATTCACTATAGGCTACAAGCTGATTAAGGCACCAACCTTAGATGAGCAAGCTCTGACTTATTGTAGGCTCCAACCTCATTGAGGCACCAACCTTAGTGATATGCAAGCTTCGACTCGCTATAGGCTCCAACCTAATTGAGGCACCAACATCAATGATATGCAAACTTCAACTTGTTATAGGCTCCAACATCAATGGAGGCACCTACCTCCTTCAACTTCTTGTGGGCCTATTTTAAAAATCTTTCAAACTAGATCCACCTTCTTTCCAATTAATATAAATCTTCAAATTACTCAATTTGTTGCTATCAATAACTTGTCATACCTTGTCCATACTCTATCCCAACTTGCTCACCAATTTGGTCACATAAAACTCATCTCGAAACCTGGTTTTACCATATACTCAACATCAACTACACCTTGTCCATAAGCTTTCAAAACATATAACAAACACTCTAATCATCACTGTCATCAAGGCTCTTCATGCCTTTAGGACTATTCACCACTGAACCTTGATCATCATGCTTCTTCCGGAATTCAATTTAGACTCAAAATGACCCCAAAAACCATTTGAAACTATACAAAAACCATACAAAAATTAGATCTTCTACAAAATAGCTTATTTCGAATGCGTTCTACAAAAGGGCTATTTACAACCATTAGAAAACTTTAACAGTTCCACAAAAATGAACAAATTCGACATGCCAATGACCCTTCTACAAACAAAAATCCTAACTGAGTCTACCTAGACTCAAACCCACAACCTGCACTGTACAAACCACATATCATAACCAATTGACCTGATCATTACGTCGGACCTATGGGTGAGGCGTTGTCACATAACCACACCTTGGAGCCCGAACCCAAAAAATGTGTTAAACTCTCTGCAAGAAATGCCACACACAAATATGCAGAACACCTGCCTGGGATCTCAAACCAATAACCAACAGATAATTGTCTTGAAGAAGCATTCGCTAAAGGATTAGATCTATGGGGTCAAATCTAACTGTAGTTCTCCCTGTCTTCTTCTCCGTCTTGTAGAGTTAATCCTTGGATTGATAGGATGTTTCTCTCTTTTGTTATCTCAAGTTGAGTCTGCAATCTCCTATTATATGACCTTCATTGTGACATATATAACATTCAACATTGGGATTCAACATTTGTGGAAATGGTTGAGATATTCTTCTAATTTGGTCTGCATGCCTCCATCTAGGCACTTGATCATATCCTCTATACCCGATCACATCAGAGATCTTGCAATCTTGTGCTTTGTGCCCAAATTTTGTACATGAAAAACAATTACAAAAGAATTTATTTTGATACCTGAAGGTATAAGGTGATCTTGATCTTCTAAAGTTGTTCCTTGGAGGAGCTTCATTCATTTGTTGATTTCCAGCATCTGCTTCATTGCTACTTGTGGATCCTTTATGAAGATTATTTGTCATGGGGAATTCCCTTCCTCCATTATAGTTTCTTTCAATTTGTGACTTGAATGTACCTTGCTACTTCCTAGCATCATCCTAAGAGTTATTAAACTGAACACGATTGGGCGGGTTCATCATTTGCTTAGGACCTTCCAAAGAGTTGTTATTGAATGTTTAGTCGATCTTCTCGAGATGATCCTCCCTTAATGTGCTTGGGGAACCATTGTTCTTGGATGCCATGCAACTTCCCTGATGGGGCATTATCAGAACATCAACACAACTTCCTGTAGTAGTGCTTCTTATCTGACCTACTTCATCCCTGTCTTCAAATTCAATTTTTGACAACATGGAGTTTGAGCCTTCTTTGCAAGATGACTTATTTGCATAGCTAATATTTCGTTTGTTGGTTGGATATTTCTAACTATTTGGAATTTTATTCAATACTTTCAAACTTTTCAAGATCATGTTGTTGAGCTTGTCAACTTCAGCGTTTAATGAAACAAATTCTTCAAATTGGGATTTCAAGGAGATGATTTCTTCTTTAAATTTTCTTTCTCATTGATCAAATTTTGCTTCAACTTTATTCAAGTCCTCAGATTTTTCTTTAAGCTGACTTGCCAAAATTTCTTCTTTCTTTCTTGCCTCTTTTACCTTGATCTTTAAGCGGGCAATTTCTTCTCCTGCTTTTATAAGCTCGTGATTCTTTTCTTCAAAGTCTTGCATTTTTTCTTCCAGTTGCTTGACTAAGACATCTTCATTTTTCTTGGATTCTTCTAATTTTTGAAAGTTCTTTTTGCCCTTTTCTTTCAATCATCATCTAATTGTTGATTTTTTCTTATCTCTCAAGGAGATATTCTCCTCCCTTAGAATTTCACAATGGTCATTTTTTTCCTTTCAGCTTGCTTCACCATACTTAATACAATATTCTTGCTTCTTCCAATTGAGCCTGCAAAGTAGCAATATCATGATCTTGCTTCTTTTGGAGTTTATCTCTTTCTTGGAGTTGCTCGTCTAATTAACTAACCTTTCTTCTTGAAACTTTTAGTTCCTTTACCGCAGTCTTAAGTTCTCCTACATAATTTGCTTTCGTTTCAATTTCATCTTTCACTTCCTTTCGAATTAGTTGAGGAATATTATCTTCATCTATAACCGGATATGGACATATAAAGGTATAGTGACCTTCTTTGCACAATTGAAACAAAATGAAATACTTGATTCTTTAGCATCCATGAATATGCAGGAGTCTTCTTTGGGATCACATACATTGCTCACATAATTACAGCCCTTCTTTTTGTAAGATAGCTTCTTCTTGCTCTTCCCTTAATTGGTCATAGCTTCCTTGTTCTACCTTCCAACCGTTAACTATTCCTAAAGGAAACATGCTCTGATACCACTTGTTAGACCAAAGATCACATTGAGGGGGGGTGAATCAACGTTAGAGCAATTTTACCATTTCACAACTTTTATCAATAATTATGTAGCGATGTATCATAACTTATTTGCAACATATCAATGAATAGAACAATGCATCAAGAAGATATTAACATTTCAACAACACATCAAGAACCCATCACATCAACATAAGGAGACACAAGATTTTATGTGGAAACCCATACGGGAGAAAACCACAAATTATTTTTCTTCTTCTTCTTCTTCAATTAATTACATAGATTTGTAGGCACCGACCTGCTAGAGGTACCCACTCCCAAGATGTGCAAGTTGTTACTTGCGATAGGCTACAACTTGATTGAGGCACCAACCTCATAAATGAGCAACCTTCAACTTGTTGTATGCTCCAACGTGACTGAGGCACCAACCTCAGTGATATGCAAACTTCGACTTGTTGTAGGCTCCAACTTAATTGAAGCTCCAACCTCGGTGGAGGCACCCATATCCTTCCTCAACTTCTTGTGGACCTCTTTTCAAAATCTTTCAAATTGGATCCATTTGCTTTCCAATTAATATAAATCTTCAAACTAATCAAGCTATTGTTATCAATATGACCTTTCATGCCTTATCCATACTCTAATCCAACCTGCTCATCAATCTAGTCATATAAAATTCATCTCGGAACCTATCTCTACCATATACTCAACATCAATTATACCTTGTTTGTAAGCTTCCAAAACATATAACAGACATTCTGATCATCAAAAATACATCATCAAGACTCTTCATGCCTCTAGGACTATCCACCACAACCTCAATCATCATTCTTCTTCCGGAATTCAATTTGGACTTAAAATGATCCCAAAAGCTTGCAAAAACCATTTGAAACTATATAAAGACCATAAAAAAAATTAAACCTTCTACAAAATAGCTTATTCGAGGCACGTTCTACAAAAGGGTTATTTACGGCCACTAGAAAAGTTTAACAATTTGACAAATTCGACACGCCAATAACCCTTCTATAAAAAGAGTTCCAACTGAGTCTACCCAGACTTGGAACACACGACTTGCACTGTACAAACCACATATCATAACCAACTAACCTAATCATTGTGTCGAACCTGTGGGTGAGGCATTGTCACATAACCACAACTCAAATCCTAAACTCAAAAAACATGTGTTAACTCTCTACGGGAAATGCCATTCACAGATATGCAGAATGTTCGCTCGAGAGCTCAAAGCAATACCAAAAGACCAATCAAGCTACCACACCGTGCTCACCACCAAACCGCAGATATATGTTATGTTGATTAATGTTCTATATATCAATGGAGTCATACCACTGGTATTTATAGATGTGGGTGTAGTCCCAGCCGACAACAAATTTTTCGTTTGAAACTTTGACAAGCGTATAACCATGGCTTAACCCCTCCAATAATAGAACCGTGACCTAGAGTGACCATATGACCTTACTTTAAATTTTGCACCCAGCCTCATGACCTTGCCATGTGACCCTGACCTAGGGTTCCATGTCCATTCACATGATGTCAACATTACATCATCATGCCACATGGCAATCTTTGAGGGTTACCACGTGTCACTCATTTTTGAGCTTTGGCCAATCAAAATGCACCAAATCCACTTGTCACCCAGCATCCCCTAGTGCCACCACGTCATTGTGTTGACATCATCTATTGATTGTGCAAGGAAGCCACATCATCCAACCAAACATTGCCATGTGTCCATCTTGCTTATTGTGCAGGTGACCACATCACCAATCAAACACTGCCACATCATGGGTGGCTATGTAAAGGGATCCACATCATCTGCCAATCAAGTGCTACCACATGTCATCCCTAAATTAACCACCGTGGCAAGACCGCTCCAATTAACCAGTGCACATGTTGGTCTATCTCTATTGTTCGATTTGAAAAAGGTGCAAACTCTTTAATCTTGTGTTAAAGGCCATGCAAGTATGGTCATCATCCGTTGTTTTAATTAATTAGCCATTGATTCACATGGGAGTTGCACATTGTTTAACGTATTAATATTTGGGGGTTTTGCTCTATAGTTTTGGGCCATCGACTAATGTTAAGTTTCAAATGGCATGTGTTAAACGTCATGCAAGTCTGGTCATCATCCATTGTAGATTTGATTAATTAGCCATTGATTCACCGAAGAGTTGTGCATTAATTAACATATTAATATTTGGGGGTTTCTCCTTATAGTTTTGGGTCATCAAGTAATGTTAAGTTTCAAATGACCATAATTTCTCATCCGAAGGAGTTCTTCAAAGTGGGATATACCGTTGGAATGGTCTCGACGAGGAGTAAGCAGCCATGATGTTTATGGGATCATTAAGGCATGGTAACCTTGTAAAAAACTCAATAAACTTCATACCGCTTTTGACTTCGTTTGATGAGGGCATGCAAGATATCTCGCTGTCATATTGCTTTGTTTGAATCATGAGCTACACTACTACTATCTTGGATATCCCCTTTCACATCAATGACGCTTGTTGTCGTCAATGACAACATTATGTGCAACACTGAGTATACTCCAGTCCAATATGAATAGAATTGTTCTGAGAAAAAATACGCACCACAATGAATAAGGGAGGTAGTTATGTATAACAAGGTGAAATCTTGGATGGATCACAATACGTATATGGTTTTTCCCATACATGCCATAGTTAGGTAGAAGGCAATTATGTATAAAATATAGCACAAGCTGAAATCCTGGATGGATCACAATGAGTATATGGTTTTGCCTCTAAACCAGACTGCATAGTATGTACATCGTAAAATAGCTTCCGCAATATAATATAAAGTGTTCTTGTTTCAAGAGTGAATGAATTAGTTATTCCTTTATATCCCAGACCACTATGGATGTTAAATCTAGATTTGCTCGAATAAATTTGGCTGCACCTTTCATATGTTTTTCAATCCTGAATCAGTTTAACCTATGGTATTGTTCAAACTCAACATGCAAGCCTTAAAAGTATCAAACTCCAGTAACTTAAACACCATGGAGTATTAATATGGAGAGAGGGACCACCCGTGATTGTAAATAGTACACAACAAGAAAGCCCAAATTTTGTTTCCCATGCTTTTATTGTCGTTGTGTGGATTCTAGATGTTGGGACTCCAAAGATTCCAGATGCTAGGAATTGAATGCTTGTTTAAATAAGAGAAGGTTTATTTTGTTGTTCCATTGGAATGCCTAGAATGCCAAATGCAAAAAAAAATTGACAGAGCAAAATGCAAACTTCAAAGTGTGTCTGGAACTTTTCCAGATTTATTGAGGTTTCGGATACTATGAATAGAATCTATTGTTTAAATTCCAAAGGTGTATTTTATTGCTCCATTGAAATACCTAGAATGTTTATGCAAAAGAAATAGATAGAGCAAAGTGCAAAGTTTGTCTGATGTGTGGCTGAGGAGCTTCTCCAGATTTTTTTTAAATAAAAAGAGCAGAGTGCAAAGTGTGCCTGATGTATGGCTGAGAAGCTTTTCCAATTTCTTTTTCTTTTTCAAGAATCGCTCGATTAAATTTTGAGAAATTGATCCTCTCTTTTAAATGCTTTTAAAAATATCTTTGCGTTTTTCTTTGCAAAACAACATCTGAAATGGTGTGCATTCCTCTAAAAGGACATCTGCGTTTGTCGGCACCTCTCAAATATCAGCTGCAACACTCCAACATGAATCTTGAGGAGACTGTAAATGATTCAGTCGTTTACAAATCAACTTCGAGGAACTTATGTCAACTTTTAGGAACTTATGGAAGTAATCCCTGAAGGATGTCGATGATGAGATTATAAACTCCTCAATTAACGTGGATTTGCCACGATATTAATTTATGGTCAAATAAAATGTGAACTGAAATGCAGTAAAAATATTGGAACATTAATAGACAAAGTAAACATCAAATTTCAGCAACATTGGTGAAAATCCCTTAAGTGATATGTCCAGAAACCCATCCGACCAGGAAAAGAAACCCGAAGGAAGGGGGCTTTCTGTTAAAGAAAAACAAAAATAAATTGACCACTGGTCCAAATGCAATTGGCATGGCTCTATGTGAGAAGCCCTAAAACGATACATCGCAGGACCCCACTCCGGACTAAAAACCCATGGGAAAGTTCCGGTTAAAGAAAAAGACGATAAATTGGAAACGCTTGTGACGCAAAATAAAAGTAAGATCACACCTGGAGAGCTTTTCGAATTAGCTACATAAAAAGAAAGAAAGGTCGGCAGATCCCAACGGGTTAGGTTTCGTTCTCGTCCATGAGGTGTAGATAAGTGAGGTGTTTAGCTCTCCTGGTTTAAATGTCAAATATCAAATGTCATGGGAAAAGTTAGATCTCAAATCTCACGGAATAAGGGTTAAATGGGAAGATAGTAAGGGTGAAAGGGTTAAGGTGCGAGTGACATTTAATGGATAAAATCGTCACATCGGACGTTCAGGCTCGTTGGAGACAGGACATGACGTCAAGGCTCGGATCTCGATCTCGAAGTCCTGGTGAAGAGTGAGAGGATACTGCAACTAGGTAAATCGTATCGTTCTTCTATCGCCCCAGCCTACGCTCAGCCTCCCTTGGAAAAAAAAAAAAGCAAGAAGGCTTCTAGAAACACCTTTCAAATTTCAAATCAAATTTAAAGGATTCAAGCATTTGAAATACTTTGACAACATAAATATTATACCCGTTTTGCGGGACAGGAAACTTTTGAGCCCTGTTCCATATCTTTTCATTGCCGCTCCAGATTGCCGTCGAAGAAATTGGTGTGAACAAACTAGTACAATTGTGGATAGGAGAAGGTCTAGTTAAGAGCAAACAGCCAACCCATTTAATGAAGAAGGCCGTCAAAATACAGGTGCAGTTGGATAGGAGAAGAGCCATGGGCGTCAAAATGCAGTGCTTGAACAGAGTTGGATAGGAGAAGGGCTGGTGAAGAGAAAACGGGAAACTCATTTAGCGAGTATGGCCATCAAATTGAACACAGTGGCTTGATCTCGAGCAGCCAACAGTGATGCCTCTAATGGAATATCCATTAAGTGGGTTTTGTACCGTTTACTAACCCTTCCATATCCACATCCATACACTCTGAACGCATCAATTTCTTCATATGGCAAGAAAACAGGTCCCAAGCACCGCAAACCCCTACCGTGGTGCCATTGCTTAATGTTCAGAACGATAAGCTAAGGCTCGGAGGATAAGGTCAGCGTGGGGCACTGAAGATAATTAATATGCACCCATCACCAACAATGCATCCACAAATCCACCATTCATGCTTTGACAACTGACGGACAGTTTTAATAGCGTGGGACTCCGCGTAGATAATAAGCTATTAGGATTCCGCTCTATATTCTAAAACTCTTTTTCACTTTTCCCTTTGGATAGATTCGAATAGCTTGGTCTAACAGCGTCGAATAGGTTAATTTTTTTAAAATTTGATAGGAATTTATTGAAATCACAAATTTGACAAGTAACTCTGTATATTGGAAATGTCTTAAAAAATTCAAAGTTCTGAAAAACAGTTTAAATAATACAAATCAAAATTTCACTTCAATTTTAAAAATCCAAAAAATCACCCTAAAACAATTTTTTTTATTTAAATTAAATTAAACTAATACCGTAACAATTTTTTTAAAACCAAATTAAATAATACAAATCAAAATTTCAAAAAATCCAAAACATCACCCTAAAAGCAAATTTTTTTTAATTAATTTGATATCGTGCTGAAACAATTTTTAAAGTTGATTGGAACAAATTTAGGCATCGTCGATCCAATTTCGAAATTTGATACCATGATTTCTAAATGCACCAAAAGTGAACCGACCAGGATTTTGATTTGATATTAAAATTTTAATATAATTGCTTAAGCAAATTCCTATGTGATATTATATTTCATAATTTTAAAGTTATACTTTTTCATAGATAAAAATAAATAAATAAAAAATTATATACACAATTTTAATAATAAAATAAATTAATTTTCCAAAAATTAAAATTATTTTTTTAAAAAATCTAAAAAGGTTAAATAATAAAATTACAAATCCTAATTAGAATAGTTTTATAATAATTTATTCAACTCTTAAAAATAAGTATTTTTCTAAATTTTGTAAATTTAATGGCTAATTCTTTGTTGGAATGTGTATCTAAATCTATTTAGTGCAACAAATTTATCATGTTACTAAAAAATTAAATCTCTCAACTTTATTTTGAATACAAAATATAAGGAAAATTTTGCACTCTCAACCCTTGGTAGATGTAAATAAGATAATTATATTTATATCCAACTAATGACCACAAAGTAGGTCAAAGGGACAATTGAGTACAATGATGTCCATAAAATGCGGGAGAACCAAACAGTGTCCTATAAAAAATAAAATGCATGGATATAAAAGGTATAGTGTGTGAACATAAAAGATACAATGTATGGAATGCCATGACAAAGAAGATCCATGGGCTAATGGATCTGAGGATCAAACCCCTCTCCTAACATCCAAGGTTGACTAAAGAACACTGAAAAAATTCCACAAAGTTTGTTGCCCTGATGAAGGGTCGGTGAGCGGTGCGGATTGTCCACTAACTCGTTGTCTAGGGGATTTTGCACACTGTTAAGGTCTGGAGGACCTAGTCCGTCTCCCAGGGACGAAGCTGAGACAATTTCGTTGTTGAGGCCTCGTATGGCGGGGTGAGGTCCCACAAATCCTCATTAGTCTAGAGTCTGCATATGAAATGGTATCAATCGTTCTCTTTGTGCCCCTATCTGAAGGTAGTACCCTAAAAAATATCGTGATCCTCTATGTGGGCTCTGCTTTGATGGGAGGCTGAAAAATATGCGCTTGGAACCTAAGAGCCTTCTGTATATATAAGACCAAACATCTATGGTCGGCATACCTGAAAAAGTCTGCCAGGGTCTGAGAATCTCTGAACAAGCAATGGAACCTTCCTCTGATCTCGTAGTAGACCGAGCATCCAAAAATGAAGTGCACCTCAGTCTCTACTTCCTGTAAATGACATACCTAGTAGATTCTGTCAGGTCTATCAATCTAGTGGTCCGTCTCTACCTGAAGTTTATGAGAACCTACTCTTAATTGGCCTAGAAGAATGTGGAGCAAGCATCCAGTGGTGAAACCTATATTGGGGTCGAATAATGACGCCGTCTCTCAACTCCAAGAAGTGCTCAGCGTAGAAGGCCATCTTTGGGTGCAACCCTCCCAGAGGATTGACCTAGGTGACCTAGACAAACTGCGTGTAGATGTCCTCCCTGATGATCTTGTTCAACTCTTGTCTAGTAGGTAGAAGGTGACCAGGAGCATCCAAGGAATATCAGAAAGGAGGAAGACGATCCAACTGAATGCCCGCTGACTCTAAGAAGTCTGAAACTCCTGTAAACCAACATCTAGCCCGACCCGAGGGAGTAAAGCAAGCAATAGTCTCAAAAGAGCAATATGCCAAGAAAGGGTAACAGTCCCTACTCTTTATCGAGTCTGCAAATCCCCGAACACGATGCAAAAATGAGACCAAATTGAAGATTGCCTCAAGCCGAAAAGGCTGAGCTCCAAACTCTGCAAGGATGATGTGCTGAGGTATTATCTGTTTGCATCTAATGATGCAGCGGAGAAGACGACTCTGGACTCTCCCAACTGAAGCCCAATCTGACTCAAGTAAAGACGATCCCCAAATCTCTAATCCATATAGAACAGTGGGACAGATCAAGGTGTCCATGAGGCTCATCTTGGATCCATAAGGATCCATATTGATCTGAGGCTAAACTGAAGCGAGGACTGAGAATTGCACCCCCAAGTACGTATACGTGCTAGTGATCTCAACCTCCTCCCCTCTAAATAGGAAGTGAAGGTCTGAAATTTTCTTCAACCCATTGAAGATCATAACCTTGGTTTTACCTAGGTTGACCGTCAACTGTTGAAGATCGCAAAACAGAGCTAAGGAATCCAGCTGCCTCTATAATCCTTCTGGACATGAGGAGAGGAGGACCACATCGTCAGCAAAGAAAAGAATAGATATCATGACCTGGTGAAACATTGCTCAAGGAGATATTCTCCTCTCTTAGAATTTCACAATGGTCTTTTTTTTCTTTCAGCTTGCTTCACCATACTTAATACAATATTCTTGCTTCTTCCAATTGAGCATTCAAAGTAGCAATATCATGATGCTGCTTCTTTTGGAGTTTATCTCTTTCTTGGAGTTGCTCGTCTAATTAACTAACCTTTCTTCTTGAAACTTTTAGTTCCTTTACGGCAGTCTTAAGTTCTCCTACATAATTTACTTTCGTTTCAATTTCATCTTTCACTTTCTTTCGAATTAGTTGAGGAATATTATTTTCATCTATAACCGAATATGGACATATAAAGGTATAGTGACCTCCTTTTGCACAATTGAAACAAAATGAAATACCTGATTCTTTAGCATCCATGAATATGTAGGAGTCTTCTTTGGGATCACATACATTGCTCACATAATTACAGCCCTTCTTTTTCTAAGATAGCTTGTTCTTGCTCTTCCCTTTATTGGTCATAGCTTCCTTGTTCTACCTTCCAATAGTTAACTATTCCTAAAGGAAACATGCTCTGATACCACTTGTTGGACCAAAGATCACATTGAGGGGGGGTGAATCAGCGTTAGAGCAATTTTACCATTTCACAACTTTTATCAATAATTATGTAGCGATGTATCATAACTTATTTGCAACATATCAATGAATAGAACAATGCATCAAGAAGATATTAACATTTCAACAACACATCAAGAACCCATCACATCAACATAAGGAGACACAAGATTTTATGTGGAAACCCATACGAAAGTGACCACAAATTGTTTTTCTTCTTCTTCTTCTTCAATTAATTACATAGATTTGTAGGCACCGACCTGCTAGAGGCACCCACCCCCAAGATGTGCAAGTTGTTACTTGCGGTAGGCTACAACTTGATTGAGGCACCAACCTCATAAATGAGCAACCTTCAACTTGTTGTAGGCTCCAACATGACTGAGGCACCATCCTCAGTGATATGCAAACTTCGACTTGTTGTAGGCTCCAACTTAATTGAAGCTCCAACCTCGATGGAGGCACCCATATCCTTCTTCAACTTCTTGTGGACCACTTTTCAAAATCTTTCAAATTGGATCCATTTGCTTTCCAATTAATATAAATCTTCAAACTAATCAAGCTATTGTTGTCATATTGTTATCAATATGACCTCTCATGCCTTATCCATACTCTAATCCAACCTGCGCATCAATCTAGTCATATAAAATTCATCTCGGAACCTATCTCTGCCATATACTCAACATCAACTATACCTTGTTTGTAAGCTTCCAAAACATATAACAGACATTCTGATCATCAAAAATACATCATCAAGACTCTTCAAGCCTCTAGGACTATCCACCACAACCTCGATCATCATTCTTCTTCCAGAATTCAATTTGGACTTAAAATGAGCCCAAAAGCCTGCAAAAACCATTTGAAACTATATAAAAACCATACAAAAATTAAACCTTCTACAAAATAGCTTATTCGAGGCACGTTCTACAAAAGGGTTTTTTACGGCCACTAGAAAAGTTTAACAATTCGACAAATTCAACACGCCAATAACCCTTCTATAAAAAGAGTTCCAACTGAGTCTACCCAGACTTGGAACACACGACTTGCACTGTACAAACCACATATCATAACCAACTAACCTAATCATTGTGTCAAACCTGTCAGTGAGGCATTGTCACATAACCACAACTCAAATCCTAAACTCAAAAATCATGTGTTAACTCTCTACGGGAAATGCCATACACAAATATGCAGAATGTTTGCTCAAGAGCTCGAACAAATACCAAAAGACCAATCAAGATACCACACCGAACTCGCCACCAAACCGCAGATATATGTTATGTTGATTAATGTTCTATATATCAATGGAGTCATACCACTAGTATTTATACATGTGGGTGTGGTCCTAGCCGACAACAAATTTTTCGTTTGAAACTTTGACAAGCGTATAACCATGGCTTAACCCCTCCAATAATAGAACCGTGACCTAGAGTGACCATATGACCTTACTTTAAATTTTGCACCCAGCCTCATGACCTTGCCATGTGACCCTGACCTAGGGTTCCATGTCCATTCACATGATGTCAACATTACATCATCATGCCACATGGCAATCTTTGAGGGGTACCACGTGTCACTCATTTTTGAGCTTTGGCCAATCAAAATGCACCAAATCCACTTGTCACCCAACATCCCCTAGTGCCACCACGTCATTGTGTTGACATCATCTATTGATTGTGCAAGGAAGCCACATCATCCAACCAAACATTGCCATGTGTCCATCTTACTTATTATGCAAGTGACCACATCTCCAATCAAACACTGCCACATCATGGGTGACTATGCAAAGGGGGCCACATCATCTGCCAATCAAATGCTACCACATGTCATCCCTAAATTAACCACCATGGCAAGACCGCTCCAATTAACCAGTGCACATGTTGGTCTATCTCTATTGTTCGATTTGAAAAAGGTGTATACTCTTTAATCTTGTGTTAAAGGCCATGCAAGTATGGTCATCATCCGTTTTAATTAATTAGACATTGATTCACATGGGAGTTGTGCATTGTTTAACGTATTAATATTTTGGGGTTTTGCTCTACATTTTTGGGCCATCGAGTAATGTTGAGTTTCAAATGGCATGTGTTAAACGTGATGCAAGTCTAGTCATCATCCAGTGTAGATTTAATTAATTAGCCATTGATTCACCCGAGAGTTGTGCATTGTTCAACATATTAATATTTGGGGGTTTTGCCTCATACTTTTGGGTCATCAAGTAATGTTAAGTAAGTTTCAAATGACCATAATTTCTCATCCGAAGGAGTTCTTCAAAGTGGGATATACCGTTGGAATGGTCTCGACGAGGAGTACGCAGCCATGATGTTTATGGGATCATTAAGGCATGGTAACCTTCTAAAAAAACTCAATAAACTTCATACCGCTTTTGACTTCGGTTGATGAGGGCATGCAAGATATCTCGCTGTCATATTGCTTTGTTTGAATCATGAGCTACACTACTACTATCTTGGATATCCCCTTTGACATCAATGACGCTTGTTGTCGTCAATGACAATATTATGTGCAACACTGAATGCATAGAATTGTTCTGAGAAAAAATACGCACCACAGTGAATAAGGGAGGTAGTTATGTATAACAAGGTGAAATCTTGGATGGATCACAATACGTATATGGTTTTTCCCATACGCGCCATAGTTAGGTAGAAGGCAATTATGTATAAAAAAGAGCACAAGCTGAAATCCTGGATGGATCACAGAGTATATGGTTTTGCCTCTAAACCAAACTGCATAGTATGTACATCGTAAAATAGCTTCGGCAATATAATATAAAGTGTTCTTGTTTCAAGAGTGAATGAATTAGTTATTCCTTTTATATCCCAGACCACTATGGATGTTAAATCTAGATTTGCTCGAATAAATTTGGCTGCACCTTTCATATCTTTTTCAATCCCGAATCAGTTTAACCTATGGTATTGTTCAAACTCAACATGAAAGCCTTAAAAGTATCAAACTCCAGTAACTTAAACACCATGGAGTATTAATATGGAGAGAGGGACCACCCGTGATTGTAAATAGTAAACAACAAGGAAGCCTAAATTTTGTTTTCCATGCTTTTATTGTCGTTGTGTGGATTCTAGATATTGGGACTCCAAAGATTCCAGATGCTAGGAATTGAATGCTTGTTTAAATAAATAAGAGAAGGTTTATTTTGTTGTTCCATTGGAATGCCTAGAATGCCAAATGCAAAAAAAAAAAAATTAACAGAGCAAAATGCAAACTTCAAAGTGTGTGTGGAACTTTTCCAGATTTATTGAGGTTTCGGATACTATGAATAGAATTTATTGTTTAAATTCCAAAGGTGTATTTTATTGCTCCATTGAAATACCTAGAATGTTTATGCAAAATAATTAGATAGAGCAAAGTGCAAAGTGTGTCTGATGTGTGGCTGAGGAGCTTCTCCAGATTTTTTTTAAATAAAAAGAGCAGAGTGCAAAGTGTGTCTGATGTATGGCTGAGAAGCTTTTCCAATTTCTTTTTCTTTTTCAAGAATCGCTCGATTAAATTTTGAGAAATTGATCCTCTCTTTTAAATGCTTTTAAAAATATCTTTGCGTTTTTCTTTGCAAAACAACATCCCAAATGGTGTGCATTCCTCTAAAAGGACATCTGCGTTTGTCGGCACCTCTCAAATATCAGCTGCAACACTCCAACATGAATCTTGAGGAGACTGTAAATGATTCAGTCGTTTACAAATCAACTTCGAGGAACTTATGGATGTATTCCTGATTGACAAATCAAATCAACTTTTAGGAACTTATGGAAGTAATCCCTGAAGGATGTCGATAATGAGATTATAAACTCCTCAATTAACGTGGATTTGCCACGATATTAATTTATGATCAAATAAATTGTGAACTGAAATGCAGTAAAAATATTGGAACATTAATAGACAAAGTAAACATCAAATTTCAGCAACATTGGTGAAAATCCCTTAAGTGATATGTCCAGAAACCCACTCCGACCAGGAAAAGAAACCCGAAGGAAGGGGGCTTTCTGTTAAAGAAAAACAAAAATAAATTGACCACTGGTCCAAATGCAATTGGCATGGCTCTATGTGAGAAGCCCTAAAACGATACATCGCAGGACCCCACTCCGGACTAAAAACCCATCGGAAAGTTCCGGTTAAAGAAAAAGACGATAAATTGGAAACGCTTGTGACGCAAAATAAAAGTAAGATCACACCTGGAGAGCTTTTCGAATTAGCTACATAAAAAGAAAGAAAGGTCGGCAGATCCCAACGGGTTAGGTTTCGTTCTCGTCCATGAGGTGTAGATAAGTGAGGTGTTTAGCTCTCCTGGTTTAAATGTCAAATATCAAATCTCATGGGAAATGTTAGATCTCAAATCTCACGGAATAAGGGTTAAATGGGAAGATGGGAAGGGTGAAAGGGTTAAGGTGCGAGTGACATTTAATGGATAAAATGGTCACATCGGACGTTCAGGCTCATTGGAGACAGGACATGACGTCAAGGCTCGGATCTCGATCTCGAAGTCCGGGTGAAGAGTGAGAGGATACTGCAACTAGGTAAATCGTATCGTTCTTCTATCGCCCCAGCCTACGCTCAGCCTCCCTTGGAACGAAAGAAAAGAAAGAAAAAAAAAAAGAACAAAAGCAAGAAGGCTTCTAGAAACACTTTTCAAATTTCAAATCAAACTTAAAGGATTCAAGCATTTGAAATACTTTGACAACATAAATACTATACCCGTTTTGCGGGACAGGAAACTTTTGAGCCCTGTTCCATATCTTTTCATTGCCGCTCCAGATTGCCGTCGAAGAAATTGGTGTGAACAAACTAGTACAATTGTGGATAGGAGAAGGTCTAGTTAACAGCAAACAGCCAACCCATTTAATGAACAAGGCCGTCAAAATACAGGTGCAGTTGGATAGGAGAAGAGCCATGGGCGTCAAAATGCAGGTGCTTGAACAGAGTTGGATAGGAGAAGGGCTGGTGAAGAGAAAACGGGAAACCCATTTAGTGAGTATGGCCATCAAATTGAACACAGTTGCTTGATCTCGAGCAGCCAACAATGATGCCTCTAATGGAATATCCATTAAGTGGGTTTTGTACCGTTTACTAACCCTTCCATATCCACATCCATACACTCTGAACGCATCAATTTCTTCATATGGCAACAAAACAGGTCCCAAGCACCGCAAACCCCTACCGTGGTGCCATTGCTTAATGTTCAGAACGATAAGCTAAGGCTCAGAGGATAAGGTCAGCGTGGGGCACTGAAAATAATTAATATGCACCCATCACCAACAATGCATCCACAAATCCACCATTCATGCTTTGACAACTGACGGACAGTTTTAATAGCGTGGGACTCCGCGTAGATAATAAGCTATTAGGATTCCGCTCTATATTCTAAAACTCGTTTTCACTTTTTCAAATAGCTTGGTCCATGGGTTAATTTCTTTAAAATCTGAAGGAATTTATTGAAATCACAAATTTTACAAGTAACTCTGCATATTGGAAATGTCCTAAAAAAATTTAAAGCGCTGAATCCATATATACAATCAAAAAACAGTTTAAATAATACAAATCAAAATTTCACTTCAATTTTGAAAATCCAAAAAATCACTCTAAAACAATTCTTTTTATTTAAATTAAATTGAACTAATGCCATAACAATTTTTTTAAAACCAAATTAAATAATACAAATCAAAATTTCAAAAAATCCAAAACATCACCCTAAAAACAATTTTTTTAAAATTAAATTGATATCGTGCTGAAACAATTTTTAAAGTTGATTGGAACAAATTTAGGCATCGTCGATCCAATTTCGAAATTTGATACCATGATTTCTAAATGCACCAAAAGTGAACCAATCCTGATTTGATATTAAAATTTTAATATAATTGATTAAGCAAATTCCTATGTGATATTATATTTCATAATTTTAAAGTTAAGTTTTTGATAGATAAAAAAAAAAATTATATACACAACTTTAATAATAAAATAAATTAATTTTCCAAAAATTAAAATTAATTTTTTAAAAAATCCAAAAAAGTGAAATAATAAAATTACAAATCCTAATTAGAATAGTTTTATAATAATTTATTCAACTCTTAAAAATAAGTATTTTTCTAAATTTTGTAAATTTAATGGCTAATTCTTTGTTGGAATGTGTATCTAAATCTATTTAGTGCAACAAATTTATCATGTACAAAAAGAGATTAAATCTCTCTAGCTTTATTTTGAATACAAAATATAAGGAAAATTTTGCACTCTCAACTCTTGGTAGATGTAAATAAGATAATTATATTTATATCCAACTAATGACCACAAAGTAGGTCAAAGGGACAATTGAGTACAATGATGTCCATAAAATGCGGGAGAACCAAACAATCTCCTATAAAAAATAAAATGCATGAATATAAAAGGTATAGTGTGTGAACATAAAAGATACAATGTATGGAATGCCATGACAAAGAAGATCCAGGGGCTAATGGATCTGAGGATCAAACCCCTCTCCTAACATCCAAGGTTGACTAAAGAACACTGAAAAAATTCCACAAAGTTTGTTGCCCTGATGAAGGGTTGGTGGGCGGTGCGGATTGTCCACTAACTCGTTGTCTGGGGATTTTCCACACTGTTAAGGTCTGGAGGACCTAGTCCGTCTCCCAGGGACGAATCTGAGACGATTTCGCTGTTGAGGCCTCGTATGGCGGGGTGAGGTCCCACAAATCCTCACTAGTCTAGAGTCTGGATATGCAATGGTATCAATCGTTCTCTTTGTGCCCCTATCTGAAGGTAGTACCCTGAAAAATGTTGTGATCCTCTATGTGGGCTCTGCTTTGATGGGAGGCTGAAAAATATGCGCTTGGAACCTAAGAGCCTCCTGCATATATAAGACCAAACATCTATGGTCGGCATACCTGAAAAAGTCTGCCAGGGTCTGAGAGTCTCTGAACAAGCAATGGAACCTTCCTCTAAGCTCGTAGTAGACCGAGCATCCAAAAATGAAGTGCACCTCAGTCTCTACTTCCTGTAAATGACATGCCTAGTAGATTCTGTCAGGTCTATCAATCTAGTGGTCCATCTCTACCTGAAGTTTATGAGAACCTACTCTGAATTGGCCTAGAAGAATGTGAAGAGCAAGCATCCAGTGGTGAAACCTATATTGGGGTTGAATAATGACCCCGTCTCTCAACTCCAAGAAGTGTTCAGCGTAGAAGGCCATCTTTGGGCGCAACCCTCCCAGAGGATTGACCTAGGTGACCTAGACAAATTGTGTGTAGATGTCCTCCCTGATGATCTTGTTCAACTCTTGTCTAGTAGGTAGAAGGTGACCATGAGCATCCAAGGAATATCAGAAAGGAGGAAGACGATCCAACTGAATGCCCGCTGACTCTAAGAAATCTGAAACTCCTGTAAACCAACATCTAGCCCGACCCGAGGGAGTAAAGCAAGCAATAGTCTCAAAAGAGCAATATGCCAAGTAAGGGTAACAGTCCCTACTCTTTATCGAGTCTGCAAATCCCCGGACACGATGCAAAAATGAGACCAAATTGAAGATTGCCTCAAGCCGAAAAGGCTGAGCTCCAAACTCTACAAGGATGATGTGGCGAGGTATTATCTGTTTGCATCTAATGATGCAGCGGAGAAGACGACTCTGGACTCTCCCAACTGAAGCCCAATCTGACTCAAGTAAAGATGATCCCCAAATCTCTAATCCATATAGAACAGTGGGACAGATCAAGGTGTCCATGATGCTCATCTTGGACAAGATGTCTTGGAAGTGATGTCAAAAGCATTGTCTCTCGAGAATGGATAAGGATCCATATTGATCTGAGGCTAAACTGAAGCGAGGACCTGAGAATTGCACCCCAAGTACGTATACGTGCTAGTGATCTCAACCTCCTCCCCTCTAAATAGGAAGTGAAGGTCTGAAATTTTCTTCAACCCATTGAAGATCATAACCTTGGTTTTACCTAGGTTGATCGTCAACTGTTGAAGATCGCAAAACAGAGCTAAGGAATCCAGCTGCCTGTATAATCCTTCTGGACATGAGGAGAGGAGGACCACATCGTCAGCAGAGAGTAGAATAGATATCATGACCTGGTGAAACATTGCTCAAGAAGATATTCTCCTCTCTTAGAATTTCACAATGGTCTTTTTTTTTCTTTCAGCTTGCTTCACCATAATACTTAATACAATATTCTTGCTTCTTCCAATTGAGCCTTCAAAGTAGCAATATCATGATGCTGCTTCTTTTGGAGTTTATCTCTTTCTTGGAGTTGCTCGTCTAATTAACTAACCTTTCTTCTTGAAACTTTTAGTTCCTTTACGGCAATCTTAAGTTCTCCTACATAATTTACTTTCGTTTCAATTTCATCTTTCACTTCCTTTCGAATTAGTTGAGGAATATTATTTTCATCTATAACCGAATATGGACATATAAAGGTATAGTGACCTCCTTTTGCACAATTGAAACAAAATGAAATACCTGATTCTTTAGCATCCATGAATATGTAGGAGTCTTCTTTGGGATCACATACATTGCTCACATAATTACAACCCTTCTTTTCCTAAGATAGCTTCTTCTTGCTCTTCCCTTTATTGGTCATAGCTTCCTTGTTCTACCTTCCAATAGTTAACTATTCCTAAAAGAAACATGCTCTGATACCACTTGTTGGACCAAAGATCACATTGAGGGGGGGTGAATCAGCGTTGGAGCAATTTTACCATTTCACAACTTTTATCAATAATTATGTAGCGATGTATCATAACTTATTTGCAACATATCAATGAATAGAACAATGCATCAAGAAGATATTAACATTTCAACAACACATCAAGAACCCATCACATCAACATAAGGAGACACAAAATTTTATGTGGAAACCCATATGAGAGAAAACCACAAATTATTTTTCTTCTTCTTCTTCTTCAATTAATTACATAGATTTGTAGGCACCGACCTGCTAGAGGCACCCACCCCCAAGATGTGCAAGTTGTTACTTGCGGTAGGCTACAACTTGATTGAGGCACCAACCTCATAAATGAGCAACCTTCAACTTATTGTAGGCTCTAACATGACTGAGGCACCATCCTCAGTGATATGCAAACTTCAACTTGTTGTAGGCTCCAACTTAATTGAAGCTCCAACCTCGATGGAGGCACCCATATCCTTCTTCAACTTCTTGTGGACCTCTTTTCAAAATCTTTCAAATTGGATCCATTTGCTTTCCAATTAATATAAATCTTCAAACTAATCAAGCTATTGTTGTCATATTGTTATCAATATGACCTCTCATGCCTTATCCATACTCTAATCCAACCTGCGCATCAATCTAGTCATATAAAATTCATCTCGGAACCTATCTCTGCCATATACTCAACATCAACTATACCTTGTTTGTAAGCTTCCAAAACATATAACAGACATTCTATCATCAAAAATACATCATCAAGACTCTTCATGCCTCTAGGACTATTCACCACTGAACCTTGATCATCATTCTTCTTCCAGAATTCAATTTGGACTTAAAATGAGCCCAAAAGCCTCCAAAAACCATTTGAAACTATATAAAAACCATACAAAAATTAAACCTTCTACAAAATAGCTTATTCGAGGCACGTTCTACAAAAGGGTTTTTTACGGCCACTAGAAAAGTTTAACAATTTGACAAATTCGACACGCCAATAACCCTTCTATAAAAAGACTTCCAACTGAGTCTAACCAGACTTGGAACACACGACTTGCACTGTACAGACCACATATCATAACCAACTAACCTAATCATTGTGTCAAACCTATCGGTGAGGCATTGTCACATAACCACAACTCAAATCCTAAACTCAAAAATCATGTGTTAACTCTCTACGGGAAATGCCATACACAGATATGCAGAATGTTCGCTCGAGAGCTCGAACCAATACCAAAAGACCAATCAAGCTACCACACCGAGCTCACCACCAAACCGCAGATATATGTTATGTTGATTAATGTTCTATATATCAATGGAGTCATACCACTAGTATTTATACATGTGGGTGTGGTCCTAGCCGACAACAAATTTTTCGTTTGAAACTTTGACAAGCGTATAACCATGGCTTAACTCCTCCAATAATAGAACTGTGACCTAGAGTGACCATATGACCTTACTTTAAATTTTGCACCCAGCCTCATGACCTTGCCATGTGACCCTGACCTAGGGTTCCATGTCCATTCACATGATGTCAACATTACATCATCATGTCACATGGCAATCTTTGAGGGGTACCACGTGTCACTCATTTTTGAGCTTTGGCCAATCAAAATGCACCAAATCCACTTGTCACCCAACATCCCCTAGTGCCACCACGTCATTGTGTTGACATCATCTATTGATTGTGCAAGGAAGCCACATCATCCAACCAAACATTGCCATGTGTCCATCTTACTTATTGTGCAAGTGACCACATCTCCAATCAAACACTGCCACATCATGGGTGACTATGCAAAGGGGGCCACATCATCTGCCAATCAAGTGCTACCACATGTCATCCCTAAATTAACCACCATGGCAAGACCGCTCCAATTAACCAGTGCACATGTTGGTCTATCTCTATTGTTCGATTTGAAAAAGGTGTATACACTTTAATCTTGTGTTAAAGGCCATGCAAGTATGGTCATCATCCGTTGTTTTAATTAATTAGCCATTGATTCACATGGGAGTTGTGCATTGTTTAACGTATTAATATTTTGGGGTTTTGCTCTACAGTTTTGGGCCATCGACTAATGTTGAGTTTCAAATGGCATGTGTTAAACGTGATGCAAGTCTAGTCATCATCCAGTGTAGATTTAATTAATTAGCCATTGATTCACCCGAGAGTTGTGCATTGTTCAACATATTAATATTTGGGGGTTTTGCCTCATAGTTTTGGGTCATCAAGTAATGTTAAGTAAGTTTCAAATGACCATAATTTCTCATCCGAAGGAGTTCTTCAAAGTGAATTATACCGTTGGAATGGTCTCGACGAGGAGTACGCAGCCATGATGTTTATGGGATCATTAAGGCATGGTAACCTTGTAAAAAACTCAATAAACTTCATACCGCTTTTGACTTCGCTTGATGAGGGCATGAAAGATATCTTGCTGTCATACTACTTTCTTTGAATCATGAGCTACACTACTACTATCTTGGATATCCCCTTTAACATCAATGACGCTTGTTGTCGTCAATGACAACATTATGTGCAACACTAAGTATACTCCAGTCCAATATGCATAGATTCGTTTTGAGAAAAAATACGCACCACAGTGAATAAGGGAGGTAGTTATGTATAACAAGGTGAAATCTTGGATGGATCACAATACGTATAGGGTTTTTCCCATAGGCACCATAGTTAGGCAGAAGGCAATTATGTATAAAAAAATAGCACAAGCTAAAATCCTGGATGGATCACAATGAGTATATGGTTTTGCCTCTAAACCAGACTGCATAGTATGTACATCGTAAAATAGCTTCCGCAATATAATATAAAGTGTTATTGTTTCAAGAGTGAATGAATTAGTTATTCCTTTTATATCCCAGACCACTATGGATGTTAAATCTAGATTTGCTCGAATAAATTTGGCTGCACCTTTCATATCTTTTTCAATCCTCAATCAGTTTAACCTATGGTATTGTTCAAACTCAACATGCAAGCCTTAAAAGTATCAAACTCCAGTAACTTAAACACCATGGAGTATTTAATATAGAGAGAGGGACCACCCGTGATTGTAAATAGTAAACAACAAGAAAGCCCAAATTTTGTTTTCCATGCTTTTATTGTCGTTGTGTAGATTCTAGATATTGGGACTCCAAAGATTCCAGATGCTAGGAATTGAATGCTTGTTTAAATAAGAGAAGGTTTATTTTGTTGTTCCATTGGAATGCATAGAATGCCAAATGCAAAAAAAAATTGACAGAGCAAAATGCAAACTTCAAAGTGTGTCTGGAACTTTTCCAGATTTATTGAGGTTTCGGATACTATGAATAGAATCTATTGTTTAAATTCCAAAGGTGTATTTTATTGCTCCATTGAAATACCTAGAATGTTTATGCAAAAGAAATAGATAGAGCAAAGTGCAAAGTGTGTCTGATGTGTGGCTGAGGAGCTTCTCCAGATTTTTTTTAAATAAAAGGAGCAGAGTGCAAAGTGTGCCTGATGTATGGCTGAGAAGCTTTTCCAATTTCTTTTTCTTTTTCAAGAATCGCTCGATTAAATTTTGAGAAATTGATCCTCTCTTTTAAATGCTTTTAAAAATATCTTGGCGTTTTTCTTTGCAAAACAACATCCGAAATGGTGTGCATTCCTCTAAAAGGACATCTGCGTTTGTCGGCACCTCTCAAATATCAGCTGCAACACTCCAACATGAATCTTGAGGAGACTGTAAATGATTCAGTCGTTTACAAATCAACTTCGAGGAACTTATGGATGTATTCCTGATTGACAAATCAAATCAACTTTTAGGAACTTATGGAAGTAATCCCTGAAGGATGTCGATGATGAGATTATAAACTCCTCAATTAACGTGGATTTGCCACGATATTAATTTATGATCAAATAAAATGTGAACTGAAATGCAGTAAAAATATTGGAACATTAATAGACAGTAAACATCAATTTTCAGCAACATTGGTGAAAATCCCTTAAGTGATATGTCCAGAAACCCACTCCGACCAGGAAAAAAAACCCGAAGGAAGGGGGCTTTCTGTTAAAGAAAAACAAGAATAAATTGACCACTGGTCCAAATGCAATTGGCATGGCTCTATGTGAGAAGCCCTAAAACGATACATCGCAGGACCCCACTCCGGACTAAAAACCCATGGGAAAATTCCGGTTAAAGAAAAAGACGATAAATTGGAAACGCTTGTGACGCAAAATAAAAGTGAGATCACACCTGGAGAGCTTTTCGAATTAGCTCCATAGAAAGAAAGAAAGGTCGGCAGATCCCAATGGGTTAGGTTTCGTTCTCGTCCATGAGGTGTAGATAAGTGAGGTGTTTAGCTCTCCTGGTTTAAATGTCAAATATCAAATCTCATGGGAAATGTTAGATCTCAAATCTCACGGAATAAGGGTTAAATGGGAAGATCGGAAGGGTGAAAGGGTTAAGGTGCGAGTGACATTTAATGGATAAAATCGTCACATCGGACGTTCAGGCTACGTTCAGGCTCGTTGGAGACAGGACATGACGTCAAGGCTCGGATCCCGATCTCGAAGTCCTGGAGAAGAGTGAGAGGATACTGCAACTAGGTAAATCGTATCGTTCTTCTATCGCCCCCGCCTACGCTCAGCCTCCCTTGGAACGAAAGAAAGAAAGAAAAAGAAAAAAAAAAGAACAAAAGCAAGAAGGCTTCTAGAAACACCTTTCAAATTTCAAATCAAATTTAAAGGATTCAAGCATTTGAAATACTTTGACAACATAAATACTATACCCGTTTTGCGGGACAGGAAACTTTTGAGCCCTGTTCCATATCTTTTCATTGCCGCTCCAGATTGCCGTCGAAGAAATTGGTGTGAACAAACTAGTACAATTGTGGATAGGAGAAGGTCTAGTTAAGAGTAGCCAACCCATTTAACGAACAAGGCCGTCAAAATACAGGTGCAGTTGGATAGGACAAGAGCCATGGGCGTCAAAATGCAGGTGCTTGAACAGTCTTGGATAGGAGAAGGGCTGGTGAAAAAAAAACGGAAACCCATTTAGTGAGTATGGCCATCAAATTGAACACAGTCGCTTGATCTCGAGCAGCCAACAATGATGCCTCTAATGGAATATCCATTAAGTGGGTTTTGTACCGTTTACTAACCCTTCCATATCCACATCCATACACTCTGAACGCATCAATTTCTTCATATGGCAAGAAAACAGGTCCCAAGCACCGCAAACCCCTACCGTGGTGCCATGCTTAATGTTCAGAACGATAAGCTAAGGCTCAGAGGATAAGGTCAGCGTGGGGCACTGAAAATAATTAATATGCACCCATCACCAACAATGCATCCACAAATCCACCATTCATGCTTTGACAACTGACGGACGGTTTTAATAGCGTGGGGCTGCGCGTAGATAATAAGCTATTAGGATTCCGCTCTATATTCTAAAACTCTTTTTCACTTTTCTCTTTGGATACATTCAAATAGCTCGGTCCAACCACAACGAATGGGTTAATTCCCACCAGTCCCTCGGTCCATTTCCGGCGCTCTAGGTAAACCTGTGAAATATTCCAGGTTTTATTATTTTTTGGTTTCAAAATCATAATAAAGATTTTTAGTGTGATTTTTTGGAATTTTTTTGTGTATTTTTTTAGTTTAATTTCTTTAAAATTTAACAGGAATTTATTGAAATCACAAATTTGACTAGTAGCTCTGCACATTGGAAATGTTCTAAAAAACTTTCAAAGTGTTGAATCCATATATACAATCAAAAGAGCAGTTTAAATAAAACAAATCAAATTTTTAGGTTCAAGATCACATCGCTGTGCGTCGGGAAGCCTGAGCTGCTGCGCTCGGCTCTTTTCCGAGTGGTCTGCTCCTGTGGCTCCGCCCTGCCTCGTCCCTCCATTGGCTGTTGTGCGTGGGAGTCCTCTCGCCCTGCGTTTGCCCGCCCTTCTCCCTCCTTTTCCAGCTGCGGGTAGAGCTGGCTCCTCATGGAAGATCCAGAGCCTCCCCCAGGATCTTCCTCCTCCCCTCTTCCATCCTCTGCAGCTAAGGCCTTCAGATCCTTGTTGGCCTCGCTCCCCAAGAAGAAAGCAATGGAAGCCGCTAAGTTCGTCAAAAGACTCGATGACATCCCGGAGATCGCCCTTCCTCCCGAAGGTCCAATCCAAGTAGCCCTTTCGTTGTCGGAACGTGCCCTAGTGGGTCAGTTTACAGGTCTCTGGCCCTCTCCTAAATCAACAGAGAGCTGGGTCTCTAGAAACTGGGTTCCGTTGATCCAGGGCAAGGTAACATCTTACTTTCTGGGAAGAGGATACTTTCTTTTTGAATTCTCAGAAAAAGAAGACAAAGACCTCATATTCAGAAATGGACCCTATTTCATGGGGCCTCAAGGGCTGTACCTGAACAAATGGACGCCAGATTTCGACCCGGCAATGGACGTGCCCTCAGCAGTGCCAGTATGGGTAAGACTCCCCAATCTTCCGGTCCATTGCTGGAACTAGGATTCCCTGAAGCACATCGGGAACACCCTCGGGAAATTCATTGACAGGGCCAACAATAGAGACCAGTATGACTGCGCCAGAATTTACGTGGAGGTGGATCTGGAGGTTGGTCTTCCTGAAGCTGTCAAAATAAGGGTGAGCCCGTGGACACATATTCAGAAACTAGACTATGAGCAGCTGCCGTTCAAATGTCAGAAGTGCCAAGTCCATGGACATTTCACTAGAGACTGCCCGTCCAAAGGGGCTGAAGATAAAGGGAAAGAGGAAGGATGGAATCAGGCGAAGAGATCCAGATCTACCTCCAGGAAGGCCGCAAATGCTAACACCAGAACACCCCAAACAGCGCCTGCTCAGAAGCTGCCCATGGAAAGTCAAGGAAACAGATATGAGATCCTGGGATCAGAAACAATAGTTTCCCAGGATACAGAAACCCCGAAAGAAGTCTCCCCGACTAAATCTAAAAGTGAACCAGAGATTCCCAAAGAAAAGACATCTGAAGACGAGGAAACCCAAGAATCCGATGAGTCGGAGGAAGAAGGGGAAATAAGGGAATCGCAATCCACCCCCAGAAGATCTACAAGAGGCCGAATGTCAACAAAAGAAAAAAGGGAACAAGAAACATACAAAGACAAGCTCCAGGGCAGCCAGCCTACGCTAGAGAAACTCCTATCAAAAACTCCGAAGACGAAGAAGGCCCCAATCCAGAGCTCCAAAGGAGCTCTCCACAACAAAAATAAGTAATGAAGATTGTCTCCTGGAACTGTAGGGGTATGGGATCCAAAGCCAAGGAAGAGGCGATGAGAAGCCTGATAAGGCAGGAATCCCCGGACATCCTCCTCATCCAGGAGACTAAGATGGAGGAACCATCCTTCCTCCAAGCAAGTAGAAAGTTTTGGAAAAAAGATGGTGCGCATGCAACTTCGGCTCGGGGGAGCCTCAAGAGGACTTGGGTCGCTCTGGAATCCTCATAAGTTCTCCCTCATCTCTAAAACCCTAAATACTCATTGGATATTGTTAAAGTTGCAACATTTAGAATCTAATACAATTATGAGTCTAGTCAATGTATATGCTCCAAAAAATGCAAGTGAAAAGAAATTATGTTGGGACTCCATAAAAAATTTGGCAGACCGGGAAGACTTGGAGAACATCATCATTGCAGGAGATTTCAATCTCACCCTCCTGCCATCAGAAAAGAGAGGAGGCAGCATTGTCAGAGATCCAGCAAGAGAAACAGTAGAGGATCTCATGCAAGTCTGGGATCTGATCGATATCAAGCCAACCATTGGCAAGTTCACATGGTCAAACAAAAGGGCTGGGCCAGGACATATAGCGGCAAGATTGGACCGCTTCTTGGTTCAAAGCTCCTTCCTACTCATTGGGTTGGAAGCTAGATCGCGCATCCTGCACAGCAGTACATCAGACCACAACCCTATCAGTCTGGAGTTGCTGACTTCTCCGGATCTGGGGCCTATTCCATTCAGATTCTGCTCTCTCTGGATCAAGGAGGCAGACTTCATGGATAAGGTCAGAGACTGCTGGAAAAACCC
Organism: Pinus tabuliformis; assembly: GCA_031772625.1. NCBI lineage: Eukaryota > Viridiplantae > Streptophyta > Pinopsida > Pinales > Pinaceae > Pinus > Pinus tabuliformis. The sequence continues at coordinate 532,182,887 of CM062814.1, forward strand.
AGTCAAGGGCTCTGCCTTCTTTGTATGGGAAGAAAAACTCAGAAGAGTGAAAGCCATGCTAAAAAAATGGGCCAGGACCTTGCCCAACCCAGCTGAGGAAAGGAAAAAAACTCATTCAGATCTGGAACGGCATCACCTTCAATTTGAAACAGCTGATATTTCAAATGAAGACCTGGAAAAGGAGGCCAAGCTTCAGCAAAACTTCCACAAAGCATGCCTGGCCGAAGAAGAGTACTGGAGACTCAAATCTAGAAGTCTTTGGCTTAAATCCGGAGACAGGAATACCTCCTTTTTTCACAAGCAAGCTCAAGCTAGGAAAGGCCGGAACTCTATTAAAGAAATAAAAGAAGAAAGCAGTGTTTTAAGGGACTTTGCTAGCATAAAGAAAGCAGCCTCTGAGCATTTTGAGAATCTGTACAGAGAAGATATCAGAGCAGACCATAATCTCAGCCTCTTAGATGCTGTTCCTAAGATCATCTCACCCAACATCAATCAGGCTCTAGAAAGCATAATCACGCCCAAAGAAGTCAAGGAGGCTCTATTCGCCATGGACCCGGATAAAGCCCCGGGCCCGGACAGTTTCACCCCAAGATTCTTACAAACATGTTGGCAGATTATTGAGAAGGAATTCATCAAAATGATCCAGAAATCACAGAACTGTCAGAAGATTGGAGGCTGCACTAATTCGGCATTCCTAGCCCTCATCCCTAAGGAAAAAGGGGCAAACACCTTCAGCAGATTCCGCCCAATTTCACTCTGCAACATCGGGTACAAAGTGATCACCAAAGTGATAGCAAACAGGCTGAAAAGATTCCTCCCCAAAATCATCCCGGACAATCAAGGGGGATTCATCAAAGGCAGGCAGCTAGTGGACAATTTCGTGCTGGTCCAGGAGGCAATCCATTCCAGTCAGCATCGTAAGGAAAGAGGTATGGTCATCAAACTTGACCTATCGAATGCATTTGATCGTGTTAATCATAAATTTTTGTTTGATGTAATGCTTAAAATGGGATTCGGGCAAGGCTTTATAAAGTGGATAAAAGCCTGTATTACGGAGCCTTGGATTGCTCCTCTAGTGAATGGAAGGGCCGCTGAATTTTTCAAAGCCACTAGAGGACTGAGGCAGGGGTGCCCTCTTTCACCCCTCCTTTTCGTCATTCAAGCCTCTGTTCTTAGTTTCTACCTGAATAAAAAGCAGCAGGATCATGCTATCAACGGGTTGTGCATTGCAAGGGGGTGAAGCGCATCAATCATGCACTTTTCGCTGACGATACCCTTCTCCTGGGAGCTGCAACTCTTCAATCAGCTATCAACTTCAAAGCAGTTTTGGATGACTTCTGCAAAATCTCAGGCAGTGAGCTAAACAAGGGGAAATGTCAGATTTTTTGTTGGAATACTCCTGCTTCCACTGCATCCTCCATAGCTAGATGTTTGGGATTTTCTGCCTCCATCAGTTGGTCCTCTTTCAAGTATCTTGGGCTGCCAGTCTTCAACAAGAGAGTGGCAAGCAAAGACTGGAATTCCCTCATAGATAAATTCAAATCAAAGATGAATTCCTGGGGTTCCTCTTGGCTTAACATCGCTGGCAACGCTGTGCTCGTCAAAGCAGTCCTCAACAGCCTTCCGATCTTCAGATTTGCGGTCCTTCTGGCACCAGTGGGAACTATAAAAAAGATGGATGAATTAATCAGGGGATTTTTTTGGAGAGGAGGCAAGCACAATGATAAGAAATTCTCTCTAATCAGTTGGGATATAGTCACAAAACCTTATCTCGAAGGAGGATTAAATCTCAAAGATCTGTATGCCAAAAACCTTGCTATGGGAGCCAAACTAGCATGGAAAATTATCGCCCCTAATCCTAGCTGGGCTCAGATTGCGCTATGGAAAAAGTACTTTAGAGGCCCAAGGCTCCGGTGTTTAGACCACCCCAAAGACTCGACCAGATCGCACCTCAGTATTCTCCTTAACAAAATCGCGCCGATGATAAACAGTTGTGCCCATTGGGTTCCTGGTAACGGTAAGAAAATTCAGGTTTGGAAGGACAAAATAATGAATCGCCCCCCTTTGGTAGACGCAGGCAATTTTACAGCGCTCAGAAATTAGATGGATGCAGCGCACATACACACGCTGTGGGATCTATCGGATTGGACAGAGAATTACTGGACGGGCTGGAAGCGATTACCAGTGCCCAGCGATCTGGAAAATGAATGGACGGATTTCAAAGCCCATCTCCATGGATTGGCTCCCCTCCACGCCAACAGAAAGGACGCAAGAGGCTGGGAAAACAGTCGCTCTGGTTATACAGTCAAACAGGGTTACTTCAAGTTCTTAGAGCGTCCAAACGTCCCTCCCAACCCAGCTCCCTGGGCAGGGATATGGAACTTCCCGTCTATTCCAAAAATCGATCATTTTTGCTGGATTCTTAGCCACCAAAAAATTCTTACCGAGGACAGACTTCAAATCAGAGGATTTAAGGGACCATCCAGATGTGTTCTTTGTAAGTCAAATTCTGAAACCGCTCTCCATATAATGATCGATTGTAATTTCACTAAATCTGTCTGGCAGGATCTGCTGGACAAGTGGAATCTCGATTTCAATTTCCCCACTTCAGTTCAAGAGCTGTTTGCAGGTTGGATGGCCAGATACCCAGGCGTTCAACCAAAGAACAAAAAGATCAGAGCAACATGGAGTGCTTTGCCAAAATTCACTAGTTGGCAGGTTTGGCTAGAAAGGAACAGGAGGATTTTTCGAAACAAAGCTCAAGATCACAGAATAGTGGCTAATACAGTGAAGTGCCAATTAAGTGAGTGGTTGGAAGGCATAGAAGACGACTCAAACCTCAGTCAACATGACAGAGAGCTGGGAACGGCCTTCAAGATTAGCTTCCATAAACCAAGAAGCCCACCTCCAGAACTTGAAGTTTGGCAAATCAGAAAAAATGAGATCGAATTCCAGGAATGGCTGTCCAAACAATTAATTCCATCTCTTTTTTTTGATGGAGCAGCTAAAGGGAATCCAGGGAAAGCTGGGGCGGGTGGCCACATTATCATGCCAGACAATATTTCTTCTCATAACTTTGCCTGGGGGCTTGGACATACAACAAGCATACAAGCTGAGGCTCTCGCCCTCTTGCAAGGGGTAATCTTCCTCAAGGAGCTGGGAATTCGGGAAGCAAACATTCTCGGAGACTCCCAAGTTATTATAAGAGCTGTGGTGACCAACTCCAACCCTTCTGATCTACATCTGGCCAGGCTTCTCTCCAGAATCAAAAGCATCTCAAAATCGCTTCGCTTGACATATTTTCATGTTCTAAGAGCAAATAACAAAGCAGCAGACACCCAAGCAAATTTTGTTGTCCATCTAGAAGCTGAAACCGTTCTTAGAAACAAGGATTCTTTGTGAACTCCTATTCCATGAAAAGATATGTTTTATTGTTTATTATTAGATCAGTTTGTCTGCATTTTCTATCTAGGACAATTAGCATTCAAAGTCTACTTTGAAAATTGTAAAAAGAGGAAGAGGATAAGAGCAATTGCCAATCCCCTCCTGGTAGACCAGCATGTTGGAAAGCGCTCTTCATTTTGTAACCGAATTCGTGGCCATTGGCCAAGCAGATAATGAAACACCATAACCATTCTTGTTATATAAAAAAAATACAAATCAAAATTTCATTTCAATTTCGAAAATCCAAAAAATCACCCTAAAAACAATTCTTTTTATTTAATTTAAATTGAACTAATGCGGAAACAATTTTTTTAAAACCTATTTAAATAATACAAATCAAAATTTCAGAAAATCCAAAAAAACACTCAAACAACTTCTTTTTTGATTGTTAGAGATTTCAGCAAAATCACATAGAGAATCATTTGTCGACGCGTTTCGAACCAACTAGTGTGGTTCATCGTCAGGACAAGTTGAGGAACAAATCTGAGCAATCCGTTAAATAGAGTATGCAGGTCCTTCAATGGCTATGTGAACAGGCAACGGTTAAAAAATCCTCTAACGGTTATAATATATAAATATAAATATAAATACATATTTATTATTTTTATTATTATTGTTATTTAATTAATTAATTATTTATTTATTTATTTACAGCAATATTATTGTATTATATTAACCTCAATCTAATATTACTATATTAATTTTAAATTAAAATTTTTGAATATTATTATCAATAATAGATTAGGGTAATTTATATTTTATTTTTATACTCTATTATTTTTTATTTTTCATTTTTCTGTGTAAAGACTATTCTATTAAGTAAAAAGAAAAGAGTAAAATATTTACAAAGAGGTAGCAACCTCTGAGGGGGCTAAAGCCAGCCCTCTGTCAGAAAAATTCCGGCCCTCGGCTCTTGACTGTTTGTTTACATAAATAAAAACGAGAGCCCAGGACTCTGTATCACTAGACATCACCACCAAAAAGCACAAACAAGAAGACGATGGAGCATTACATTGAAAAAAGGCTGACGAGGACATCAGCTGCAGCACAAAACCATGTAACAAAAACCACCATTTTATCGGACCGCCGTCGACCAACGAGCGGTTTCCGTAAGAACGAGCCCGATAAAGCCTCCTGTTGACGCGTGGCTTTCGCCTGACGTCATCAAGTCTGACTTTTCGGGGCGTAAAGTTCCGCCAAAAAAGGCCTTCCGAAATCCTCCTCCGTCGTCCGATCTTCTCCATCAATCTCCGTCGTTGATTGATTCTGCCCGAGGTGGTAACTCTGCATCTTCGCTATTGGCTTTGCACGGAGAACTGACCCAATCAATCATTACATTGTCTTCAACGTCCGTAATACTGCGACCAGGAGGCATCACTGGATACAGAACAGTGCCAGAGAACTGCGCCGGTGCACAGAAAATGACCTCCTCGTGTGAGGAAGTTTGCTGAAGACCTTCATCCTCTTCATGACCTTCATCCTGCTGCATCTCTGGAAGATTGGGGGTAACCTCTACCCTGCCTCCTTGAGGGTCCTTGGAATTCTGAGAGAGATTTCGTTCAATTGAATGTTCAGCAGAGCCAGGGAGGTCATCTTCTTCCTCTGAGAAGATGACCGTGATAGTGGCAGAGATAGTAGGCTTGTGAAGCTTGCTTTTAAAAGTGTAGCGGGAGGTGTGGAAAGAACTGGAGTGGGATGGACCAGAGTGGTCGGAAGGTGGAGAGGCCGGTGAGACTGAAACAAGCAGGGAGATGCGTCGAGGAGCAGGACCTCCCCTTCCTCTAACCCCCCCCCCCCCCCCCCCCCCCCCCCCCGTGTGCCTGAATTTCTTCCCCTTCGGGAACCACCTCGAGGTCGAGCCATACCAGCAATAAGAGATAAACTGAGAGGACAAAAGGGATGGATGAGGTAGAAGAACGACCCACCCAATTTGAAATAAGCCGAGGATAGCAGTACTCTGAGTAGATAAAGCCCAGAGAAAGCACCACACAAATAAAAAACAGAACCCCGAAATGAATTTCAGGCTTATCTGAATGAATCCAACACCCAACCCAAACAGCTTCAACCGACTCCGTGACCTGACCAATTGCAGTTATATACCCAAGGAGAAACCAATAACCATACCAGATGAGGCTGACCTGTTGCAAGTTTCGGTGGAACGCTGATGGCCTCCAAATGCTTGGCACTGTATCTAACTCCTGTGAACCAATTCGCCCTGGGATATCTCTGCTAGAATGAGCCAGAGAGAGTGTCGGGCTCTGGGCACTTGATATAGATCTTAAGCTCATCATCCTGAAGTACTTACCGCACATGTTGTTCACCCAATTCCTCATTAATGGGACTTAATGCTCTGACAAAAGTTGCCTACTTGCTCTACGATGGCGTCCAACGCCGGCGTCGCTCTTATGGCCATTAACTGCTCATAATAACACCTGCATCCGGGTGCAAGTTCTCCTGCGGCTTCATATCACTAGTAACAATGGTTTTGAAGATGGAGAGTTGATTCTCTGAAACTATGCTGGATATTGAGCCTTCAAAGAATTCCCTTCCTCTTTCCACCCCTATGTTTGCAAGAAAGTCAGCCAATTTATTTCCTTCCCTTCTAATGTGTTTAAAGGAAATTGCTTGGTGATTGGTAAACCATTGCTTGAGAAGCTCTAGTCTAGTGGCCAATCTCCAACTGCTACTGACCTTATATACCTGAGATCCCTGCATAAGCTTTGAGGCCATGTTGATAATGATTTGAGAATCCCCCTCCACTATAAGAGGCAAGAGTCTCCGTTCCTGTGCTAAATTTAGACCTCTCCATAGGCCTTCCAATTCTGCCGCATTGTTGGTATTCCAACCAATTGAGCCCACATAGGTTATTAGGGGGATTCCCTGGTAGTTTCTGATGCTTCCACCGAATCCTGTTTTTCCTGGATTCCCTTTCGAGGCTCCATCGAAGTTAAGCTTGTAAGCATTATTTGGGGGAGGTGTCCAACTTGATGGAGAATCTAGATACTTTGAAGAATTATCCTTTGATATTACCGGATGTTGTAGTTGAATCTGCCAGTTATCCCAAATGGTTTGTTCCTGCGGGATAGAAGGGAAGTCCTCTTTAGACCATACTTTAATAGACAGAGTTTCTTTAATGTTCTGGTGCAGTCCCTGCCAAATTTGTTCAATTGGTTGTGCTTGATCCTTAAATATCCTTCTATTTCTTTCCTTCCAAATATTCCACATAAGTAATCCTGGTATGAGCTGCCATAGTGTGTTTAAGAGTTTACTTTTATATGGCTCTTGGGGCCAGGTGCGGAGAGTCCCTTTGATGTCTCCATTCACTCTTCCATCCTTCTGACATCGGAAGGCAATTTTTTCCCAGAGTTTCCTTCCCATTGGGCAGGATTGCATAAGATGTAATGTTGTTTCCTCTTCTCGTTTACAATTTGGGCAAATGGAAGGTCCAGCAAAATTCCTTTTCCTGAGATTGTCCCATGTGAGAATTCTGTTGTGAGAGAGAAGCCATAGAAAAGTTGAGACCTTCGGCCATATGGATGGGTTCCATATCCGATCCCATAATTGATCTTTCATTATCTTTTCTTTGATAATTATTTTATAAGCTTCCCTGGTAGTGAAGGTGCCTTTTTCCTCATATCCCCATCTAAGGGTGTCCCAGTCTGCCGAAGTGAGTATTTTCCTTTTTTGAAGCTCAGTGGAGAGGGAGAGTTGAGTTTGCTCCGGGCTGTGTGGTATTATGTGCCTGGCCTCTTTCCATCTTCTATGTTCTTGAGTGTTATGTGAGTCCCAAAATCTACTCACCTTCTCATGTTGTTGTATGTCTTGATCAGCAAGACCTGGAATTGTGTCTCTGAGGTTAGGGAGCTGCTGCCAAGAATCTTCCCAGAATCTGGCCGTTTTACCATCCTTCACCTCCCAAAAACTGTGTTTCTGTATTATGTCCCTGTGTTGAATGGCTGAGTTCCAAATCACGGATCCTTTACTAGTTTCTGACATTCTAAGTCTCTCCTCCATGGATTTGTTGCTTGCATATTTCGCTGTCCAAAGGTAGGCCCAAGGGGTTGTGGGATTGGTTAACCATTTCCACCAGATTTTGGCTCCCATAACCATATTACTATGTTCTGGGTCTCTTAGTCCAATACCCTCTGCCTTTTTGGGAAGACAAGCTTTCTCCCATTTTACTAATGCCAATTTTCGATTAGGTCCCGAATTACCCCAAAGGAAGTTTCTCTGAAGCTGTTTAATAGCTTTAAGGACCCATTTGGGTGCTGCCAATATGGAGAAAAGGTAAAGAGGCATGGTTTGAAGCACTGCTTTGATGAGAACTAGTCTACTTGCCATATTAAGCGCTCTATGCGTCCACAGGGATAATCTGGCTTCCAATTTTTCTAAAAGATTATTCCATGAGGCATGCTTAAGAGTCGTGGCAAATAAAGGAGCCCCCAAGTACTTAGACGGAAGGGAAGCAATGGAAAAACCAAAGATACGGGCAATAGTTCTTTGGATGGATGGCGTAGTGTTGAAGAAGAAGATCTGGGATTTGACTTTGTTTATAAGGGCACCAGAGGCCTCCGAAAAATCTGCCAGAATAGATTTGAGAACTCGAGCTTCTTGAACAGACGGATGACCGAAAAGCAGGTTGTCATCGACGAATTGCTGGTGTGAAAAGGCAGGGACATGGTGGAAGGCTAGACCTTTAAGATGATGAGAGCGGAGGGCTTCTTTGATACTACGACCTAAACCTTCAGCCAAAATAACAAACAGGAAGGGCGATAAAGGGTCCCCTTGGCGGATGCCTCTGGAAGGACGAAAAGTAGGAGAGGGGATTCCATTGATGAGAATAGAGAAGAACGAAGAGGAAATGAGACTACTGATCCATCTAATCCAAGAGGGGGCAAAACCAAAAGCTTGAAGGACTTTTTGCAGATATTCCCAACTGATACTATCAAAAGCCTTAGATAAATCTAGTTTGAGCAACATACCTGGTTTTTTTGTGAGCTTGAGAGAGTGAATTATCTCATGGGTTAGAATTATCCCATCCGTAATCTGCCTTCCTTCAACGTAACCAGTTTGTTCTGGAGAGATGAGAAGCGGAAGCAGGGGCTTCAATCTGGAAGCTATCACTTTGGAGACAATCTTGTATATGATGTTGCATAAAGCAATCGGGCGGAATTTATCCGGAGTGGTTGATTCCTCTTCTTTAGGGATTAAAGCTATGAATGTTGCGTTCAGTCCTGGATACATCCATCTGAGGGTACGCGATTCTTCCACCACTTGCCACACCTCCCATTTGACCAGATCCCAAAAGTAATGAAAGAAATTTGAAGTAAAGCCATCGGGTCCCGGAGCTTTTCCTGCTTTGAGTTGATGGACAGCTTCATCCACTTCCTGGAGGCTTATGGGTTTGAGAAGGAGAGTGTTATGCTCATCCGTAATTAATTTGGGAATATTGCTGATGATTTTCTCAATAGCATCTGTTTTGTTTGTATCCGGCTCTTGATTCATTTTCTTGAAGTAGTTGAGGAACACCTGTTCTATCCCTTCATGAGTTTCGATTTTGCTTCCTTATTCATTGGTGACCCGTGAAATTTGATTTATCATTCTTCGTTGCACTGTAGATTTGTGGAAGAATTTCGTGTTCTTCTCACCCTCCTTCAGCCATCTAACTCTCGATTTTTGTCTCCAGAGAGTTTCCTCCTATGACTCTCACTCGAGGAGTTGATTCTCTAAGGATTGCTCTTTCTTGCTAAGTTCTTTCGAGCGTCCTTCAGTTATCATTCTTTGCTGAACCGCTTTCATTTCTTGATTTAGGATTTCCTTAGCCTTAAAAATGTTGCCAAAGACAGATTGATTCCATTTTTTAATTTCCCCTTTGAGATATTTCAGCTTCCTTTGGAATGAAGCCATTTTTGTCTCATCCGTTAAGTTGCATTTTTCCCAGGTTGGTTTAACAAATTCGTTGAAGTCCGGGTGAGACAACCAAAAAGCCTCAAATCTAAAGGGATGTCTAATATGGCATCCAGGACGATTCCATTGGAGGGCTATCGGCCAATGATCTGAACCAGAGTAAGGGAGAATAGAAGCTGTGAATTCTCCACCTACATGAATTGCATTGTCAGAGATTAAAAAGCGATCCAGACGCGATGCTATTTGCGTTGGACCTGTCCGTTTGTTGTTCCAGGTGTAGAGGCCATTATTTGTAGGAACATCTATAAGCCAATTATTCTGTATGAAGTTCTTTAATAGCGATCCGTCCCTGTTTGTTCTGCATCGGCCTCCTTTTTTTTCCTCCACCGAAGCGATCATATTATAGTCTCCTCCAGCTATCCATAACGGGTATTGCCTATCTGTGCTAAGATTTGTTAGAGCTTCCAGAATTTCATTCTTCTGCTGGGATTCTTGGGGAAAATACACATTAGTGATGTGCCCATAGATGTTGGTTCCTATTATATGGAATATTGCTTGGATGAAGTCTTTATTTGCATGTATGTTGGTCATTTGAATCTTCCTTGCATCCCAAAGCACTGCAAGTCCTCCGGAAGCGCCCTGAGCATCAACAGCTGCTACTGTCCCCCCTGGCCAAGCCTTAGCTGCTATTTTTTCCAAAACTGTCGAGTTGCATTTTGTTTCCTGTAGAAAAAGAACTGCTGGTTTTTCTTCCATTAACATGTTTTTTAAGAGTTTTCCTTTCCTGGGGCAGTTAAGCCCTCTGGTGTTCCAAGAGATCAACTTCATTGGGAAGGATTGGGGTTGATGTTGAAATACTTGGTTAGCTTGGCATATCTGCCCGAATCTACCAGCACTTCTCCAATTTTGATGGTTCTTTCTAAGGTTGTTTTCCTTCCCCTTTTTTTGCTGTCTTTTGTAATAAATTTGCCGTCCCATTGGCTGCCAATTTGCACCCCTAGTGAGTATTTTTTCCGGGCATTTTTGAGTACTTCCACTAGATTGTCCACTTGTTTATCAGGGATTTTGTCGAAGTTCCCTGTTTTACAGGCCTGTTCTAACCCCAAAAGATCTAGCTCACCAATGTCTATAGATTCTGAATCCTCCTCCATGATTTGTGGTTCCTGAGAATGACTGTCGCCTTCCTTCTCATTTTCTATGTTGGGATTTATGCCATCTATATCCATTTCTGGAAGGCTCCAGTTTTTGGGGGCTGTTTTGGGCTGCTTACCTTTTGGATCTATCTCCTTTTCTTTTTCTTTCGATTGGGATCGATCCATTTTTTCCTTTTCCTGAGCAGGCCCTTTTTTATTATGGGTTGAGTCGTCTGGATCTTGCGGATCCTGATTATCTAAAACTGCAAAGCTATTACTAGTAGATGGCTTGGATTGATTTCCTGGGGGTGTCTTTATAGTAACAGCTGGTTTTTTACTCGCTCTTTTGCGATTTGTCACTTTGGTGAAACCATCTACCGCTGGGTTTTCCTGTTCAGTTTGAGTCGTAGGTTTGCTATTTAAAGGGCAATCTCTGAAGAGATGACCTAGGTCATGACATTTCCTACATCTGAAGGGGACATGTTCATAATCGATTAACTGAATACATTCCACATCTTCATGAAAAAGACTTACCGTATCTGGCAGGGGTTGTTTCAGGTCCATGTAGACGCAGATCCTTGCATATGAGGTATATCTCTGTGTCCTTGTGTCTTCAGCTATTCTGACAAAGTCGCCCAGAACCTTGCCAATAGCTTTTAAGGACTCCTCTTCCCAATACTCCAATGGTAGAGAGTACAGCCGGATCCACACCGGCGCCCAGCTTAGGTCCTCTTTATCCAGATTGAACCGCTCAATCCATTCTCTGAGAAATAGCCCAGCAGAGTTAAAGAAATAAGGTCCTCCTTCAAAAACTCTGTTCCTATCCTCCAAACAGTTAAAAACTGCAGTGAAGAAACCTTTCGGCCCTAGATGCAGGGTTATGTGTCCCTTTGGATGCCATTTGACATTTATCCATGCTCTCAATGCTTTCTCGTTTGGCCATATTCCGATAAATTTGCCTATGAGAGCATGATCTCTCATGTATTGAATTCTGGCGTTTATCCAGTGACTGGGTAGTTCGACTTTTGGTCTGTGTGCAGCTACTGGCTTACATGTAGACGAGCTGACTTTCGGTTTGTCTTGCTGTGCCTGTTCAGTCTGTTGCTGCTGACTTTTGCCAGTTCCTCCATCATTATGTTCCTGTTCTCTGTTGGGACCCTCAGGATTCCCTTGTTGTTTGCCGTTTGAAGGAGGCGTCCCTCCTTCCCCCGGATGGGGGTTCATTGTACCCGCCGGTCAAAACCCCCAGTCTTTTGTTATCTGCGTTGTCGCGATCTGATTCTGGAGTCCTCTGTTCTGCAGACCTGCCGTTGCAGGTGAGTACAGGAACCCTAATCACTTCTCAGAGCTCAGAACGCATCCCGTCTAGCATAAAAAAAAATCCGATTTTCTTATACTCTATTATTATTATTATTACTAATTATTATTTTTATTCTTATATCAAATTATTAAATTATTGTAATAACCTTTAGTAATATTATAAGATTAACTCCAAGCTAATATTATAATGTTAATTTCCAATTAATATTAATAATATTAGTCTTAGGTAAAATTATTATTATTATTATTATTATTATTATTTTTTAAACGAGTGAAATGAATAAAATTGCAATAGTTAAGTATTAATAATCCAGGTCTAGGGTGAATAATTAAAAGGGTGATATTACTATTACTAAACCAATGATATCAAGAGAAAACAACGACCAGCTAAACAAACAGAGGGGTCAGGCGAAGAAGAGGCTAAGGTAAAAGGGCTGGGATCCAACACCTACTAATCTTCCAGCCGTCATCCCTATTGAGATTCAAAGGTCTTTTCTCGATCTCAAGGGCTTCCCTCAATTTACGATGGTGAAATTGCGCCACTCTTGCGATAACTTGAGCCTCTTCGATACAGACTTGATGTTTAGTTTTCTCGGCATGCTCAACAAGGGCTGAGGACTTGGCCCTACCATGCCTCAAGTCTGCTGCATGCTCACTGATCCTTTGATTAATTGAGCGACCAGTTTCACCAATGTATGGGGCCCCGCAGGAACAGGGAATGACATAGACCCCTTTCATGTCTTTAGGGTCGACAGGATCTTTAACAGATCTCAGCGAGCTACGGATGGTGTTAAGAGGTCTAAAGGTCGAGGGAATATTATGCCTCTTAAGAATCCTGGCGATCCTATCAGTGGTTCCTTGGATGTAGGGGAGGTGTACACCAAGGATCCGGTCTTTAGGATCTTTTTGGACAGAGGGCTCCTTCCGGGCCTTGAGGAAGGCTTTTTGACCTAGGTGTCTACTGTAACCATTTTTAACGAAGACATCCAAGAGATGAGCCTTCTCTTTCGCTAAGTTTTTCTCATCAGAGATTCTTAATGCACGAGTAGCCAGCATGTTGAGAACGTCTAACTTCTGAGTAGGGAAATGATGAGAGCTGGCATGGAGATATTGGTCGGTGTGAGTCTTTTTTCGAAAGACTTGGTGGGAGAAGGAACCATCAATATTCTTTGAGATGAGAACATCAAGGAAGGAAAGACAACCGTTGACTTCCTTTTCCATAGTGAACTTAATGGCGGAGGATTGTTCATTGAGATGACGGAAGAAGAGATCCAACTCATCATGCCCATGAGACCAAACGACACCAGTGTCATCTACAAACCTCTTCCAAAGCTTTGGCAAGAGACAGGCTGAGGACAAAGCTCTGGACTCGAAATCTTCCATAAAAAGATTTGCGATGACTAGGGATAGGGGTGAGCCCATGGCCACCCCACAAGTTTGCTCATAGAACTCTCCTTCAAAGCTAAAAAAGGTGGAAGTAAGACATAACTCAACTAACCGAGTGATCAGTGAGCCTATTGATAACTCCCATGGCCTCATTGATGGGAATACAAGTATAAAGGGAGACTACATCAAAACTAACTAGAATATCATTGGGGTCAAGCTTCACCTTCTTAAGATCATCAACAAACGACACAGAGTCTTTTACGAAGGACTCTGTGCAACCAACCAATGGTCTAAGCTTTAAGGCAAGGAATTTTGCAAGAAGGTAAGTAGGACCACCGATGGTATTGACAATAGGTCTTAAGGGAACCCCTTCTTTGTGGATCTTTGGAAGGCCATAGATCCTAGGGGTGATGGGGTTTCTTTCTATGAGCCTCTCGGAAAAAGAATCAGTAAAATTACAGGACTTGATAACAAGAGCAACTACTTTTGAAACCTTCTTTAAAGGATTCCTGGACAGCGTTTTGTAACTTCCACTATTGTTAAGATGATCCAACATCTTGGATCGGTAATCATCCTTGTTAAGGATGACTGCTGCCCCACCTTTATCGGCTTTTAGGACAACAATATTGCGATTTTGGTTTAAGGTTTTTAGAGCCTCAAACTCAGCTTTGCTGATATTACTACGGGGCGGTTTTGCCTTCCTAAGGGCCACGGCACAATCTTGCCTAATCGTGTCCTTAGTTTTATCCGGAAGGCTCTTAATACCAAATTCCACACTACAGATGATGTCTTCAAATGGAATTTTCTTCGGAGCTAAGGCAAAATTAAGACCCTTACTTAAGAGACTAAAAACAGACAGGGGAAAGGAAAAGCTAGAGAGATTGATCACCTTATTGCTGGGGGTAGAGGGTGAGAATTACTCCCCGGATCAAGGTTATTATTATTATTATAATTATTAACGATATTAATATTATTATTAATGTTATAATTTCCTCCTATATTATTATTATTAAAAATTTGTTCTATATCGTACACTTTATTATTATTATTTTCATCGATATTAATATTATATTTCCTCCCCTATTATTAATGTTATTATTATTCACACTCTGTTCTATATCATATACCTTATTAATATTATTATTATCGTAAATATTATTTTTATTATTATCGTTAATATCATTATTTCCTCCCCTATTATTAATGTTATTGTTATTCCGACTCTGTCCTATATCATACCTTTATTAATATTATTAAAGTGATACATAATATTAATATTATTATTATTATAAATATTATTATTAACGTACATAATATTATTATTATTAATATAATTATCATTAATGTTATTATAATGTACCGTCATATTATAATCATTATAATTGTTATCGTTATTTTGAAAGTTATCAATTTTAATACCATCCATATTCACGCTTAAGCATAAGCCACGCCTATTACTACACAGCTCATCTTGGTATAACACGTTTGAATTCTTGTAAGCTTCAATTTTATAAATTAAATTGAAATGGTGCCGAAACAATTTTTTAAATTGATTGGAACAAATTTAGCATTGTCGATCCAATTTCGAAATTTGATACCATGATTTCTAAATGCACCAAAAGTGAATCGACCAGGATTTTGATTTGATATTAAAATTTTAATATAATTGATTAAGCAAATTCCTATGGGATATCATATTTCATAATTTTAAAGTTATAGTTCTTGATAGATAAAAAAAAAAATTATATACACAACTTTAATAATAATAAAATTTTAATTTTCCAAAAACGAAAATTAATTTTTTTAAATCCAAAAAATTGTCAAATAATAAAAGTACAAATCCTTATTATAATAGTTTTATAAAAACTCTTAAAAATAAGTATTTTTCTAAATTTTGTAAATTTAATGGCTAATTCTTTGTTGGAATGTGTATCTAAATCTATTTAGTGCAACAAATTTATCATGTACAAAAATGATTAAATCTCTCAACTTTATTTTGAATACAAAATATAAGGAAAATTTTGCACTCTCAGCGCTTGGTAGATGTAAATAAGATAATTATATTTATGTCCAACTAATGACAATAAAATAGGTCAAAGGGACAATTGAGTACAATGATGTCCATAAAATGCGAGAGAACCAAACAGTGTTCTATAAAAAATAAAATGCATGTATATAAAAGGTATAGTGTGTGAACATACACAAAAGATACAATGTATGGAATGCCCTGACAAAGAAGATCCAGGGGCTAATGGATCTAAGGATCAGGGCCCTCTCCTAACATCTGAGGTTGACTAAAGAACACTGAAAAAATTCCACAAAGTTTGTTGCCCTGATGAAGGGCCGGTGGGAGGTGCGGATTGTCCATTAACTCGTTGTCTGGGGGATTTTGCACACTATTGAGGTCTGGAGAACCTAGTCTGTCTCCCAGGGACGAATCTGAGACGGTTTCGTTGTTGAGGCCTCTGTGGCGGGGTGAGGTCCCACAAATCCTCACTAGTCTAGAGTCTGGATATGAAACGATATCAATCGTTCTCTTTGTGCCCTTGTCTAAAGGTAGTACCTTGAAAAATGTCGTGATCCTCTGTGTGGGGTCTGCTCTGATGGGACACTGAAGAATATGCGCTCGGAACCTGAGAGCCTCCTACATATATAAGACCAAACATCTATGGTCGGCATACCTGAAAAACTCTGCCATGGTCTGAGAGTCTCTGAACAAGCAATGGAACCTTCCTCTGATCTCGTAATAGATAGGGCATCCAAAAATGAAGTGCACCTCGGTCTTTACTTCCTGTAAATGACGTACCTGGTAGATTCTGTCAGGTCTATCAATCTAGTGGTCCGTCTCTACCTGAAGTTTATGAGAACCTACTCTGAATTGGCCTAGAAGAATGCGAAGAGCAAGCATCCAGTGGTGAAACCTATATTGGGGTCGAATAATGAGCCTGTCTCTCAACTCCAAGAAGTGCTTGGCGTAGAAGGCCATCTTTGGGCGCAACCCTCCTAAAGGATTGACCTAGGTCACTGGGACGAACTGCGTGTAGATGTCCTCCTTGATGATCTTGTTCAACTCTTGTCTAGTAGGTAGAAGGTGACCATGAGCATCCAAGGAATACTGGAAAGGAGAAAGACGATCCATCTGAATGCCCGCTGACTCTAAGAAATCTGAAACTCCTGTAAACCAACATCTAGCCCGACCCGAGGGAGTAAAACAAGCAATAATCTCAAAAGAGCAATATGTCAAGTAAGAGTAACAGTCCCTACTCTATCAAGTCTGCAAATACCCGGACACGATGCAAAAATGAGACCAAATTGAAGATTGCCTCAAGCCGAAAGGGCTGAGCTCCAAACTCTGCAAGGATGATGCGCTGAGGTCTTATCTATTTGCATCTAATGATGCGGCGGAGAAGACAAGTCTGGACTCCCCCAACTAAAGCCCAATCTGACTCAAGTAAAGACGATTCCCAAATCTCTGATCCATATAGAATAGTGGGACAAATCAAGGTGTCCATGAGGCTCATCTTGGACGAGATGTCTTGGAAGTGATGTCGAAAGCACTGTCTCTCGAGAACGAATAAGGATCCATATTGATCTGAGGCTAAACTAAAGCGAGGACCTGAGAATTGCACCCCCAAGTATGTATACATGCTGGTGATCTCAACCTCCTCCCCTCTAAATAGGAAATGAATGTCTGAAATTTTCTTCAGCCCATTGAAGATCATAACCTTGGTTTTACCCAGGTTGACCGTCAACTATTGAAGATCGCAAAACAAAGCTAAGGCATCCAGCTGCCTCTGTAATCCTTCTGGAGATGAGGAGAGGAGGACCACGTCGTCAACAAAGAGTAGAATAGATATCATGACTTGGTGAAGAAGGCAACCATCAGTGTCCTGGATATGCTCATGTAGAAAAGCCTCCAACTCATCAATATAGATCCCAAACAGGGTAGGGGACAATGGACAACCCTGTTTAACCCCAATAGTGCTTTGGATGAAATCAGACATCCCATGAGCCATGCAAAGATGACCAAGGACAGACTCATATAGGCGCGTAATAGTTGTCAATAGGGTCACTGAGATGCCAATATCTCTGAGTCTCTAGAGTAAGGCTTCCCTCGAAACAGAGTCAAAAGCTTTCCGAAAATCTACGAAACAACAATAGACTTTCGAAGAGCGATGTCGTGCCTCCTCAATCACGGCGCGGAGGGTGAAGATGTGGTCAATGGTCTGATGAGCTAGTTGAAAACCTACATGTCCCCTAGCTCTAAGTTGTCTCTGCTCAAGGTCACTAGAGAGCTTCCTATGTAGAAGAGTAGAATACAACTTCGAGAACGTGTGGCCCACCATGATCGTTCTGTAGTTATTGGGATTTGAGCAGGACCCTGATTTGTGGATGATGATGTAGTGTGACCATGCCGGTGGAAAACCTTCACGGACTACATGGTTGAAGAGATCAACCAAATAACTAACCAAAGCACAGAAACCGTGTTTAAAGAACTATGCTTGGTAGCCTTCCTCATCCACTGCTTTGTTGCTGCTCATCACCCAAATGGCCTCTCTCGTATCTTTGTCTGAGAATAGGTAACAAGAAGGGGGTGGGGAGGTAACATCAATTTGGCCCTACCCCGAAATATCACAAAGGTTGGAAGTGTGAGAGAACATGGATGTAGGGTCAAGATCAAATGGAAGAGGGGAGCGTCAGGGAAGAATGGTATGCCAGAATTGTTTAGGGGAGTGGGCAAGGAGAATAGAAAGTTCTCGTATTCTATGAGAGACAAAAAGTCGTTTCTTGCGACGAAGGAGACGATGGTAAGAAGCTTTAAGGTTGGGGTAGAAGGGTTGAGAGTGGGTAAAAGCATATCGAAGTTCTCGATGTAGAGTCTTGCATTCATCATCATACCATTTGTTCATGGGGCAAGATCCAACTTTTCGGAAGGGGGAAGTGGAATGAGTGGAGTGAGGGAAGGATTTGAGTGTTGCTTCCCAAATGGCAGATGAAAGACGGGTGTATTTAGTGGAAGCAGAATCAAGCAAGGAGAATTGGGTCTCTGATTTACAAAGCACCTATAGGGATCAAATCTCTTTTCAAACTAAAAAAGGTTTGCATATGAAGAAATTTGATCTCTCACAGATTTTGGTGATCCACAGTTAAGATGGATCTAGGTTGATATTTGTATAGATATAGAGTTTAAAATGATTTATGTTGGTTTTTAATAATATTATTATATTTATATAGATTTTCACATTTCCATATATAGAAATATTCTTATTTTTAATTTGATTAAAATAGTGATGACAATTTACCTCTTTTAATGTGATATATATAGATAAATAGATAAACTAGCAATTGCACCAAATGTTGCAAAGGAAACGCCATAAAGCATAAAAGGGAGATTCTCTCCCCCGAGCCATATATTTTCACAAAATATAGTACTAGATTAGAATTGGTATCTTATATCTTTGGAACACAACAAACATATATGTAACAACTAGTTAAAGGGAGATTCTCTCCCCCTAGCCATATATTTTCACAAAACATAGTACTAGATTATAATTGGTATCTAACAAACATATATGTATCAACTAGTTAGCGTACTGTGGATGTACTTAACAAGAGTGGTCTCTCATTTGTGCACATTTGAGTTTGCATCTCCAATTGCAAATGTAGAGGGGGAGATGGAAATAATCCACCTACATGAGTTAATGGGCTACTAGGAAATGCACAATGTACTTAATAAGAGTGGTCTCTCATTTGTGCACATTTGAGTTTGCACATCCAATTGCAAATGTGGAGGGGGAGATGGAAATAATCCACCTACATGAGTTAATGGGCTACTAGGCAATGCACAATAAACATAGCATCGCCTCAAGGATATTCTCTTGAACCCAGATTTCCACGACTTGAAAACCAATAACTATAACATTATTGAAAGCGTAAAGAAAGTAAGCATATTACAAGTCATGTAGGGATGACTATGGATAACTCACAACATTGAGGGTGATGATTCTTTTTACATCCAAGATTCTTTTTATATCCAATCTTACAATTTTACCAACATCTTTCATTGCTTGGTGTTAAGCATAATTAAAACAGGCAGACATAGTAATGATTGCATTCAAGAGTCTTTCGTTTCTTTCATTGCCTATTTATTTCTACCCAGACATCGGCATTAGTTTCTTTAACAATACATTAGTTTCTAAGAGTCTTTGGTTTCTTTCATTGCCCATTTATTTCTACCCAAACATCAACATTAGTTTCTTTAAAAATATTAAATCAAATGCATTCCTCATCATTGCCCATTTATTTCTACCCAAACATCAACATTAGTTTCTTTAACAATACATTAGTTTTTTTAAAAATATTAAATCAAACGCCTTCCTCATCTTGGTCAACAAAAAATGCAAAAATGCACCTATTTGACTAGGAGAGTATTTTTTCTCATTTATTTCTACCCAAGCATCAACATTAGTTTTTTTAACAATATTAAATAAAACACCTTCCTATCAAACACTTACTCCCAAACATAGTATTTGTGGGATTTGTCACAACTTATGCTTGGAAGGAATACTTGCAAGTATCTCTCCCTTTTGATTCACAACTACAATAGATGGGCCCCTTCTGAGTTCTCAATTACTTTCTCCCTTTTGATTCACAACTAAAATAAATGGGTCTCAATTACTTTCTCCCTTTTGATTCACAACTACAATAGATGGGCCCCTTTTGAGTTCTCAATTACTTTCTCCCTTTTGATTCACAACTAAAATAAATGGGTCTCAATTACTTTCTCCCTTTTGATTCACAACTACAATAGATGGGCCCATTTTGAGTTCTCAATTACTTTTGGGTTCTAGAGATATTAAAAAAATAGTCTAATAAGAAGAATGCATGAAAATCAAAATACTAATTATTTTGTCAACTCGACCTAGAGAAAACAATAAGGAATTTAGCATTCAAGGATAAACAACTAAAATTCCCTTCCATGATGGTCACACATGAGTTAACTAAAATTCCCTTCTATGATGACCACACATGAGTTGGCAATTACTTTTGGGTTCTACAAACATTTTAAAATATAGATTTTCACATTTCCATATATAGAAATATTCTTATTTTTAATTTGATTAAAATAGTGATGACAATTTATCTCTTTTAATGTGATAAATATAGATAAATAGATAAATAACATAGGAAAAATATTATTAATTATTGTAAATATTGAATTTTTATATGCTTGTTATATATATATATATATATATAAGGGTAGATCAATTGGTTTGTATGTGTATACAAAATCAAATGGTTTGTGATGGGATTAGTTGAAGTCACCTTGGAGGGATTTAAAATCTAATGGTTTGTGTGGGGATTAGTTGAAGTCACCTCTAGGGGAATTAAACTATCCCAAGGGACATCCAAGCTTAGCACAATCTTTGTGATAACATCCCACATTGGGGTTAGCCCTTGCCTAGTTTCATATTACTTTATATTATGATTTTTCTTTGGAAAAAAATTGTTTATAATTTTATTAATAAAAGCAAAATTACAATAAAACAAATTGAATTGAATTAATTTATTATTTATATTTTTTATCACTTTTTTAACTAAGTTCACTACAACATCCCTCTACATTCTAAGTTGTAGAGCATGCGCCTCTTGATGTATTTGTTGCGTCGAGCACTCTAGAGCCTAGTATTGGGGAGATATGTAGATGTAATGTAAAAAAGTAAACATTTTTACTTTCTTAATAATAATAAAAAGTTAAAAGTAATAAAATAATAAAATTCAATCTCAATGATGTGATTATTCGGGAAGGCAACCATTAAAATTCAATTTGTTAAATCAATTTTACCTTATAAATTAAAATATTGATTTGTAACCATATTTAAATTTAATTAATCAATAAACTTACAACATAATAATATTTTTAACCGTATTCATGCCCACTTTACTAGAGATATTATCAACTTGTAAATAGGCTTTATTAAAATATCATGGGCTAATACCATGGCTCATCAATACAACATGCCCAAAAACCATCTCTTTAATTCTATAATATTTTTTTAATTAAATCTAAAAGAAAAAATATTATTGTTGGAGATTTGCATAACATAACTGTGTAATATTTGTGATCCGTGCAATGTTTCCAATGGTAACTCTATCCATGATCAAGGACCAAAAGATTATAATTACTTTTAAAATATATAAGATATATATAGTAGCTATTAATTAAGATACATCTTACCATATAAGTTAAAATAATAATTTTGTAACCATATTTAAATTTCATTAATGAGCACATAAAAACTTAATACTTAATGTCATGTTATATTGTGTTATCTAAACATTTTGACTCGGTCAAATTACATTAAAAAATATATATTAATTAACACATTTTGACTCAATGAAATTACATAAAAATAAAAATTAAATTAAAAAAAAAAATTAATAATTATAATCATTAATTATTAAATCAGTCTAGATCAATCTTAACTCGGGATCTATCAAGCTCGGAGAAAGATCAAATATCTCAAGGTGCAAATATTTCCTCAAGTTTTGCACTCAAAAAAGAAGTTTGCACCTCTAGAGATTTGATCCCTCCAGATTATATTCAAAGAAATTGTAATTATAAGTAAAACAATTATTCCACATTCATTAAGTAATAAAATATCTTGTTACTATTTATTATATAAAAAATAAAATTTACATATGATATAATAATTAATTAATTATTATAGATCTCTTAGTATATAATAAAAACAAGAGACTAATGAGATATACAGCCAACATGAAAGTATTATTCAGGGCATCTTTGTTTCCTGGATGCATCTTTTAAATTACTCAAAGCAGTGAGTAAAAGAATTAATGCAATTATAGCTATAGTTTTATCGGGCAAGGAGCAAGCTCGGCTAAGAAATTCCACTTGGTCTGCCTTTATTTTATTTCAAAGTCTGAGGAGGACGGAGGCCGGGTATTAGAGAAACTGCAAGCTTTAATCTGGCGTTGTTGGTAAAAAAAATTGTGGTGAGTTATTAAAGGTACAGGTTTATGGCAAAAGGTCATTCGGGAGAAATATCTTAACAATCCATGTCTTGAGGAATGGGTTACAGTTGGTGCATCTTAAAAGAAGAATGTCTCTCCTCATTTGGAGAAGCTTGATGAAGGCCAAGCCCTGGCTATGTGGTAATCTCAAATGGGAGGTCGGCAGAGGTGATAAAGACTGCTATGGGTTTTGACATCATGCAGGGTAATCACCTAATCTCAGTGCCCATTATTCAATTTATAAATTGTGCGGGTTATCAGTTCCTGAATCACCTTAGTTGTGCGCTCGAGTCTATTCTATCTTCCCCTCGTTGGCCGAACTCTATGGATCTTGGGCTTCCGGTGGAACATGAGGTTGAGTGGGAGCATTATAGATATACGCTTAGCCAAGCGGGCATAGCACTGACAGAGTTGTATGATTGTATAATATATGGGGACTAGCCAAGCGGGCATAGCACTGACAGAGCTGTTTGATTGTATAATATGGGGACTATCAGAAGAACCTATATCGACCAGAAAAAAATATTCTCACATCACTCAGGGGAACAAGCCACTTTACAGGGACTCATGGTTGGTGCAAATGTGGCGATGGGAGGTACCATTGCAAAATGTTTCATGTGGTTGGTACTTAACAATCGGATCCTCACATAGGAGAACTTCATGAAAAGGGGTTCCAAGGACCAGGTATTTGCTCTATGTAGTTGGTCGAATGAAGACGTAGTACACCTCTTTCTCTAATGCCCATTTGGGACTCATAGGTTGGTGCAGATGTGGCCATGGGAGTACCATTGAAACTAAAATGTTTTATACAATCGGATCCCATGGGAGTACCATTGAAACTAAAATGTTTTATACAATCCGATCCTCACATGGGAGAACTTCATGAAAAGGGGTTCCAAGGGCCAGGTATTTGAGCGGTATAGACGGAGTACACCTCTTCCTCTAATGCCCATTTGTCGTTGCAATCTGGAATGAAGTTACAATGTATTACAAAATTCAAGTTGAGATGGAAAGATCCTCTATTGGCATATGTGCCTTTCCAAGTGGATTGAAGAACAAAAGAACTTCATGTGTTGCGTTGTGTAATTGGTCGAATGAAGACGTGGTATACCTCTTCCTCTAATGCCCATTTGTCGTTGCAATCTAAAATGAGGTTACCATGTGTTACAAAAATTCAAGTTGAGATGGAGAGATCCTCTATTAGCATGTGCCTTTCCAAGTGGATCGAGGGACAAAAAGAACTGAGAACTGCAATCCCTCCCTTTCTACATTTGTGGGCATATGGCGGAGCAGAAATGCTCGAATATTTGATCATATCGTCTCTGAAGTGCAACACTCTATCCTGAAGATTTTGGCTTTCTTTCAGGAGATTGGGCCATGGAGGTCGAAGCCATTTAAGAGAACAAGTTTTTATAAGGAAATTGGGTCATCAAAGCCAGTTGGTTTTATTGATGAGGTTAAAAGGGGAATGTGGTTGTGGAGCATATATAGTTCTAAATCCTGGTGAGTCCCATCGATTCAACTGGTTTGAAGGTATTTGAGGTGCGTTAGATGGCTAGAAATTGATGAGATCGTAATTGTTGGTGACTCCAAAACGGTTATTGAGTGGGCTCAAAGTCATTCACATTTTGTATCGCATTCCCTCTTCCACTGATGCAACAAATCAGGGCCCCGTCGAACTCCTTCAAGCATTCATCCATATTTTTCGAGAGCAGAATTGGGTGGTGGCTGGCGACCTCTCCAAAAGTGAAATATTTGATGTGCCAGGCGTCATCAGTTACACATCTTTTGTCGCAGGTTCTCCTTGCAGCTCTGGGAGTTTCACTTTCTAAGAGGCAGAGTAGGCCTCTTTGTTGCTCCACTGGTCGCTTGCCCTGCATCTAGTCCGTAGTTGGATCTTGTTGCTTTTTTCCTGTATTTGTTGTTTCTTTGTGGTGCCAGGCCTAGCCTGTTATAGTTGTCGGTTTTTTCTGCTAGCAATATTTTGTATCAGACAATTTGTTTTGAATTGGGAGTCACTCCAGTATCTCTGTTTGTATTTATTAGGGACGCTTTCATTAGTTGAAGTATGTTATCTCCATAAAAATCTCGTGATGCATCCAGAATTGGGAAATACAGAAAGTTGTAAATGTAACTACTTATGTTTTAATGAAAGATAGTTTGTTTTTTTCACAATAATTTCTAAGGAAATTATTTTTAAATGGCCAATTTCGAAAACCATTCTAAATGCCTCTCCCTTGATTAAGAACTATGTTACTTGGCCTACAAAGGATGGTTCTAGTGGGAATTTTTGAAAATGGCCTTCTTGAAAACAATCCTCTAAAAACCCAGTCTGGAATTCTCTCCAATTACAAGACGGTGTAAAGCTTAACAACCAATTCAGTTTTGGCACGTATTTCCTGGCATTCTCTCCAATTAGAAGATGGTGTAAAGTTTATGAATTTTTCAGTTTTGGCACTTATTTCCTGGAATTCTCTGCAATTAGAAGATGGTGTAAAGTTTACGAATTTTTCAGTTTTGGCACGTATCTCCTTATGGACTAATTCGCATAGTCCCATTTGAACGAAGTAAACACATCCCACTACGCCCTTTAAAACTTTGAACATCCTCTAGACCTTTCTCACCCAAGCTCTCGAAGTGAAAGATACAATAAAGAAAGCAATAACTAATATGTAAACTAGGGTATCCCATCAAGAAAAAACATTATGATTCAGAAAATACCAATTCTTGGAGGGGACATATCCTTCCCTATCTAGGGACCAAATCAAACAAGATTTTCCCCTTCATCTAGCTTTTGGGCACATGGACACTAACAGGGGAGAACTTGATGAAGAAATTATTGATCCTCCAAGCTATACAAGATTTTCCCCTTCTAACTTCTGGGCACATGGACAATATTAACAGGGAGAACTTGATGAAGAAATTATTGCTTTATGTTATGCAAAAACGGAATCCTCCTTTCCAATGTTCTTCGAATATTCTTTCGCCTTCATGGCCTGCAACTCTGTATACTGAAATGGGTTTCCTCTCTATTTAAACATCTTCTAAGGAAGAAATGTTCAGCGAGTCGATTCTCAGATGCCTGGAAGGATTTAAAAACAAGCTGATTATTAACAAATTTGTAATATTACTCTCTTGGAGGACATCGCTGGCCAAAACAAGAAGATATTAATGACAGAAATTATACCCTGAGCGTGTCTAGAGAGCCAATGCCAACTTAATTAAGGGAATCATTATTAAAAAATTTAAAGTGAAACTTGGCAAAGCTAGTTCAGCTGAAATGAAATAAATTGGAAGAATACTTATAGAGAGCCAATGCCAACTTAATTAAGGGAATCATTATTAAAAAATTTAAAGTGAAACTTGGCAAAGCTAGTTCAGCTGAAATGAAATAAATTGGAAGAATACTTATATTTCGCAAATTGGTAGGAGAAAAGGATGGAAACCAGCATAAAGAACGAATTAGGCTAAAAAATAAAATAGGTTGGAAAAATAGTTACGATTTAGTAAGTTGGGAAGAGAAAGAAATGGAAAGTAGTATTAAAAGCACTACATAAATTAGTATTTTTTATTGAACTGAGATGCTTATTCTACAGTCCAATATGAGAGAAGTGTCATTCCTTCTGTGCTCAACCTCAAGTTGATACGAGTTTCTTTATTTCGAATTGTAAGTTTAAGTTGTGTAGTGTACACAATCCAAGTTTCCAAGTAAATTTTAAAGACACTAAATGCATTTTATAAATTGAAAAATACAATTTAAACAATGAGAAAAAAACACACATATATATAGATCAATCTTAAGTATAGATCTAGTCAAGCTCGAGAGGGATCAAATCTGTCATGTGCAAACTTATTATTCAATTTTTCCATTCTAAAAGATGTTTGCACCTCAAGAGATTTGATCCATCTTTGCTCTTGCTAGATCCCTGGTTAAGATGGATCTATAGTGGTTATATTAAAATTAGATGCAAATAAAAAAAAAAGTTGTTGATAAAGCAAGATCCTTAATTAAGATAGATCTATATTGATTATATCAAAAATTAGATGCAAGTCAAAAAAAAGTTTTTAATAAAACATTAGAGAGAAATCCAAACACTTTCGATTATGAATGGATAATCCTAACCCTAAAAAGAAGTTGTTAACAAATGAGATGGAACATTGAAGTAGCAACTAATCACCACATAGAATCATTGGCAATAACTAAAACGAATATTTCTATTAAAATTTAAAACATAAAAGTACTTGAAGACTCCCAAAGAGTAGTAGCTCCATTGCTGGGAATCAAGCCGTTCCGATGCCGAGCTTGAGAGACCTAAATAGATCAAAAGAGCCTCTTAAGGAGTTTCCACATTTGATAGGGGCAGCACATTCTCTGGGAATACCAATCCCGAAGCAGATAACATGGCAAACTTATCCCTCCAAATAAAATACAAACCTGTCCTAGTTTTCCACGAGAATGGCACAGAAACAATGAAGGAAATCTCAATATAATGAAGACACAGATCTCATAAAAACGAGGAGCTGTAATATCTTAGTTTCAAGATATAACAATATCACTCGACTAGCAGGCTATGTTGGGAGCACTTTCCTAGTTTAGTTTGGTCACTTTCATTATTTCTTGGCAAGTGAGACCAATGACTATTGAATCTCCCACTCCCCACAAAGCAAACTTCAACAGACCAAATCCCTGCTTCAAGAGGCTAGCAACTTCATGAGACCAAATTCCAGATCCAAACGGTTTCTACAGAGCTAATGCAACAGATAAGTTCCATCGAACAAAATTTGCTTTCTTATCCCATTATGCTGGAGCCTATGTTCAACTTTCAAATTAAGTACCTCCCATCAGAGGGGAGCAAAGGCTTTGCTTCAAACACTTCAGACTCTATACTCCAAAACACAATCCGGCTGGATGGATCACAATAAGAATATAGTTTTGCTTATACGCACCAGTCAGTCGGGGCAATTATGTATAAAAGATGGCACAAGCTGATAGCCTGGATGGATAACAATGAGTATATAGTTTTGTCTCCAAACCAGATTGCATTGTATGTAAACTAGTTTTGGCAATATAATATGTGATCCATATGAAGTTTAAGAGAAATTCTTCGGCGTAAATCACAAGATAAATCATTTGTCGACGCATTTTGAACCAACAAGTGTGGTTCATCCTCAGGAGATCCAGCTTAGCAAGTTAAATAGTCTGAGCAGAGACTCCAACGGCTATCTTGACTAACGGTTAATTTTGACTTTAGAACCAGAATCAAGATTTAATGGAAATTAGTTAAATTATGGTATATGTCGCTCGCTTGATTTATTTATTTATTCAATTTTTATTTTTTATTAATATTATTATTATTATTATGAATTTATTTATTTATTTTATTTTATTTTATTTTTATATATATATTTTTTGAATATGTCGCTGACTTGATTCATTCATTAATTTATTTGTTCAATTTTTAATTTTTATTAGTATTATTATTATTATTATTTTTTTAATCTATTATTTATTTATTTATTTTATTTTTTTATATAATATTATTTTTTATTTTATATAATATTATTTTTTATGTATATTCCATTTTTTATTTTAAATTATTTTCCCGTTCCAATAAGTTTCTAACTAACTTTTGTATACATTTCCTTTTATTTATATATATATATTTATATATATACACTTCCTTTTATTTATATATATACACTTTAAGTCCCATTTAAATAACGAATTATAATTTTTAATTATTAAACAATACCTTTTAAATTAATTTATATTTATATATTCACATAATTTAACTAATTTCCCTTAAATTTTGACTTTGGTCCTAAAATCAAAATTAACTGTTAGTCAAGATAGTCGTTGGAGTCTCTGCTCAGACTATTTAACTTGCTAAGCTGGATCTGTTTCTTCAACTTGTCTTGACAATAAACCACACTTGTTGGTTCGAAACGCATTGATAAATGATTTATCTTGTGATTTACGCTGAAGAATTTCTCTTAAACCATAATGAATGTTAAATCTAGATCTACTCAAATAAATTTGGCTGTACCTTTCGTATTTTTTTCCAAATCTGAATCAGTCAACCTATGGTATTGTTCAAACTAAAAACATGGAAGCCTTAATATTATCAAATTATAGACCATGCAAGATTAAGATGGGGATATCAAATCATAGACCATGCAAGATTAAGATGGGGAGAGGACCGCACCTGATTGTAAAACATTAAAAACGAGAAATCCCAAATTTTGTTTTACATGCTATTGTAGTTGTGTGGATTTATGCTTTTATTGCCGTTCTGTGGATTCTAGATATTAGAAATAGAATGGATTGTTTAAATTCTAAAGGTTTATTTTATTGGAATGCCAGAAAGCATATAAATATGCAATATAAATAGATAGAAAAAAGTGTAATGTATACCTGATGTGTAGCTAAGGAGCTTCAACAGATTTTAATAAACAGAGAAAAGTGTAGACTATAAGTGAATGGAGGCTTACATAGTTATTTTTACACAATTATTTATATTGTTGGAGATTTTTGAAAGTGAATTGTGTAATGGTTTTTGATCTATCCAATGTTTTGATGGTTACTAACCATCTATTCATCTTTGGTCCCTGATAATGGATAGAGTAACCATCCAAAACGTTGAACAAATTAAAAACCATTAAACAATTCACTTCTAAAAATCTCCAACAAAAATAAAATTTATCTGATACGTAATTAAAAAACTTCTCACATTTATTTATATTTTAAAAATAACTTGATTAATTTTTAACAATTAATATCTTTTAAATAATTTAGCTTAAAATCTTATCTATTATTAAATTAAACATTACTCTTTTTTCTAATATCATTCTTCTACTTTCTTCTCTCATATCTGTGAACACTGCCCAACAGCATCTCAAATGATGCGCATGCAATCTAAAGGAAATCTGCTGCACCACTACAACATGGTCCCCTGCAGGAGACTGTAAACGATCCAGTTGTTTACAAATCAACTTCTCTGAGCTTATGGAACTTATGGATATATTCCTGATTGGACAAATCAAATCAGCTTTTAGGACCTTACTTATGGAAGTATTCCCAGAAGGATGGTGATAATCGAATTATAATATCCTGAATTAACGTGGATTTGATCTGTTATTTATTTACGATAGATAAATTGTAAACCGAAATGCAGTACAAATATTGGAACATTAATATACAAAGTAAACATCGAATTTCAGCAACAATTCTGAAAATCTCCAGAAACCCCACTCCGACACCCAAAAAAAAAAAAAAAAAAAAAAACCAAACCAGACCCGAGGAGGGTGAAGGGTTCTTTAAAAAACAACAATAATAAATTGACCACTGCAATTTGCCTGGCTCCATATAAGAAGCTCTAAAACGATATGCAGCAGTACCCCACTCCGGCCTAAATACCCATGGAAGAAGTTTCGGTTAACGGAGAAGACGATAAATTGGAAATGCTTGTGACGCAAAATAAAGTGAGATCATACCTCGTTAGCTTTTCGAATTGGGTGCAGAAAACAAAGATCGGCAGATCGCAATGGGTTAAGAATACTCCCACTCCCCAGAAGGTTTTGGTTGCTTTTTTAATGAATGAGGTGTACATCAATATTTTGTGTGATGT
Source organism: Pinus tabuliformis (assembly GCA_031772625.1). Taxonomy (NCBI): domain Eukaryota; kingdom Viridiplantae; phylum Streptophyta; class Pinopsida; order Pinales; family Pinaceae; genus Pinus; species Pinus tabuliformis. Next base: position 532,212,741 of record CM062814.1, read on the forward strand.
TTAGCTCTCATCAAATTTATTTGGTGTTTAGTTCTCATCAATCAAATTTTATTAGGGGTTGTCTATCGAGGCAATAATGTCATTTTTTTTTAATATTTGAGTGTGAAAGTGTTTGAATAATTTTTTTAAAGTTAAAATATATTTAGCATCATCAAACCTCTGTCTATTGCTTTTGCCTGGTCCCTGTACACTTTAAATTCTGAAGCTTAACAATTTTATCCCAGATTTCCAAAAATTTCAGCGAAATTTTATGAGGCATTATAACAGAAATTCCATTGTTTTCCTGCAAAAACATTTCTAAAAAATATGCAATTTTATTATATTATTAATTTAAATCAAATCTCATAATTCCTGTCCACTCTCAATTTTTTATCATAAAACTCAATAATCTCAAATTTTCTTATATTATTAATTTAAATCTTCCCTGGAAAACATTTTTTCAGAGCGAAAAAGCGAAATTGTATTATATTGAGTCTATATAACTGCTTCAAGATAATACATTTACATGCCAATTGAGGAAGCCAAGAACATATGACACAAAACCAGAGGAAGAGATCCTCTGAGAAGGATGCCGAAGCTCAAAAACATACACAGATACAAATATATTAGACACCTCCAGCATAACTAGGAAGAAGATCAGAGATAGATATAGTCATTCATACCATACAAATGCTTGAAAACCAAAAAGGTAAATAAAAACAGACCTAAAGGACATAAGCAAGAGATTAAAAGCCAGGGATAGCAAAATCCTGAATGATAAAGGACTCCTCGCCAGATATTACCTTCATGGACCAGAACCTGTACCTAGTTGAAGACCCTCCTTTGACAGGCAGTCCGCTTGCTGGTTCTGAGCTCTGAAGATATGCTGAATGGAACACCCTCTCATAAGTCCCCAAAAAACATGATCCTGTCCATCCAGTCTACCAGGTGAGGGCACTAGAGAGAGTTAAATCAAATCTCATAAGAGCGATTAAGGGTGTACTGTTGGAAAATAAAATTGTTAGAAAACTAAAACTGCCCCCCAGGACATCTAGGCTCGCAGCCCAGGATCGAGCAACCTCACAGGCTCAAAGTACAGGATGACATCTAGGCTGGGAGCCCAGCCTCCGGCAAGCTCACACAGATCAATGCTAGTGACAAGCGAGACTCAGATTCCAGGCTCAAGTGAGCTCACAGGCATAAAGTGCATGATAATCCTAGTGACAAGATCTTGCAAGCAGGTAAATAATTCTTCTATCCATCACAGCCTAAGGTTAGCGTCCTTCGAATGGGCCTCACACTAGCTAGGGCAAATTGTGAGGTCAAATTTTAATGGATCCAAAAAGAATTAAACATACATTAGCTAGGCCAAATCTTGAAATCTTGATGGAGCCACAAAAAAATTGAACCCACGACAAAAAGTTTCAACCAACTGGGCTACTATCAAATCTTTAAAACATCCTTATGATACTTGCAAAGCATCTCACTCGCAAATATCCTGCAAGTGGGTAACCGTTCCTCTATCCGCCCCCGCCTAAGCTTAACCTCCCTCGGCCTAAGATCAGCCTCCGCCGGAAAGAAAAGAAGCTCTAAAACATCCTTATGATACTTGCAAAGCATCTCACTCGCAAATATCCTACAAGTGTGTAATCGTTCCTCTATCTGCCCCCACCTAAGCTTAACCTCCCTCGGCCTAAAGATCAGCCTCCGCCGGAAAGCAAAGAGAAAAAGAAAGCGAGAAGGCTTCTAAAAAATCCGCCCTAGCCTAAGCTTAGGCTCCCTCGGCCTAAGATCAGCCTCCGCCGGAAATAAAAAGAAAAAAACAAAGCTAGAAGGCTCCTAAAATATCTTTCCTTCTAAAACATTTTGCAAATTTGAAATCAAACGTAAAGGATTCAAGCATTGAAATACTTTAGCAAAATAAATAATATACCCGAATCTTTTGCGGAACAGGAAACTTTGGAGCCCTGTCCCATATTTTTTCATTGCCGCTCCAAATTGCCATCAAAGAAATTGATGTGGACAAACTAGTACAGTTGTGGATAGGAGAAGGGCTGGTGAATAGCGAACAGTTAACCCATTTAATGAGCATGGCCATCAAAATACAGGCAGTTGGATAAGAGAAGGGCTGGTTAAGAGCAAAACAAGCAACCCATTCAATGAGTGTGGCCATCAAAATACAGTTGCTTGGTCTAACAGCCAACAATGATGCTCCAATGGAATCTCTATTAAATGGGTTTTGTACTGTTTACTAACCCTTCCATATCCACATCCATACACTCTGAACGCATCAATTTCTTCATATCGCAAAAACCTAGCTCCCGTGCACTGCAAAACCTTTCATGGTGCCATCGCTTGTTGTTCGGAACAATAAGCTAAGGCACAGATGATAAGGGCAACGTGGGGTACCGAAGATAATGAATACACACCCTTCATCAATAATGCATCCACAAATCCACCATTCATGCTTTGACACCTAGAGGACCATTAAAAAATGCGTCAATAATGCATCCACAAATCCACCATTCATGCCTTGACACCTAAAGGACCATTAAAAAATCCGTGATTCATGTTTCTGCGCACTCCGCGTAGATAATAAGTTAATAGGATTCCGCGTGGAAAAACATAGCTCTTTTGTTTTAAGAGTCTATTTCACTTCTTTTCATTTTATTAATGAAATTAGGTTATTAAAAAAAAAAAAAAAATCAACATTTTTAATTTTTTTTTAATTTTTTCAAAAGAAAAATGAAGATTCTTTATTAATAAGGAAATTTTGTATATATGTTGTGATATTAGTATAACTACATGTGGTTGATCTACACTCTATGTTTCAACTTAATATACAATCTTAATATTAATATATTAATTACTTTAATATTTATGACAAAAAAAAATTAGTATGGGAGGAAATCAATAAATTAAAGGATGTTGCTGATATCGAATTTGGAAGGTCTTGTTCTTCGGCTTGAACATGCGGAAAAGGCAAATCATTACATTTGCATAGAATAGGCTAGAGTCATTGCTAGGATTGAACATGCCGAAAAGACAAGAAGCTTTTAATATTTATTTATTTTATTGAAATCCATACTTTTATTCTATAAAATTTTAAAAGTTTTTTTTTTTTTTTTAACAATCCTTATTTCCTTTAGTTGTGTAATTTTATTAATAAAATCAATTTGATTATAATATTATTTGTAATAATAAAGTGTAATTTTATTAATAAAATCAATTTGATTATAATATTATGTGTAATCGGCCTGGAGTATGCCGTAAAACTGCTTCTGCTTGGCTAAGAGCTCGTCTTCCTCGGACGTAAGGAAACAGGTTAACGGCCCAAGACCCAGAGGCATCTGGCAGGAATGAGAGCCTGCTCCCGATTACGGACCACCAGCAGGGTTATGTCAGGTGGCGTGGTTTTCCTATTTAACAGTGATGAGTCATCCCAGCATTCGCGGATAGCAGCGAGAGATGGCTGTCCTCACTGTTGGTTTGACACCTGAGTTGATAGGTTTTACCACCTTCGGAAAAAAAAATATTATGTGTAATAATAAAGTTTATTATAATACTATTTTAACAATATTATTTATAATATTATAATTTATTATAATACTAATTTTTAGTAATAATAATATATATAATAGTATCTTTATTGGTTTTTTTTTATGCTCTAATATAACTTTTTTTAGTTTTGTAATATTATTAATTGGATTATTAATAATTTTTGTAATAATAAAATTTATTATAATATTATTTATATAATATTAAAATTTATTTTTAATAATAATTGTACCTATAAATTTGTATCACTTTGGGTATAACATAATTAATATACTTTCTTAAGGCATTTCTAATGGATTTGAGGATTTGTTCATTACAACAATGGAGGGCATGATTGGGGAGGGTAATCGCGTTGCTTGCTGAAGGCGTTGTGCATCCCTAGCAAACGAACACAGCAAGAAGCTCGCAGCTGCCCCTCAACGGCCTCCTGCTGCTAGGGACTGAGCATCATGTGTAGAAATTCCCACTGTAGATCACATGATAATGCAATGTACTAAAGCAAAACACTTGATCTATTTCTACAAACAATTTAGCAGAAACTTAATTGAACATGAGCAACATCAAGAAGAACACATATAACTGATATGGAGAAATCAATCACACATAACACAGAAGAATTTACCCGGGGAAAGCCTCAACCTAAAACCCTAACTCTGTATTATCATACAAGTGGAAATATAGCCAGTATTACAAAAAGAATCAGCTCAAAAGCTATCATGCTCTCTCTGCCATACCTCTGCTACTCATAGACAGTCAAAGGCCTCTATCTAACCTCTGGTCTGCGCTCCAAGCCTTCTATTTCTTTGCGCAATTCTGATTGGGGTCCAATGCAGCCACTTGTGTGAATTGGCCTCTTCACATACTCACCAATCTCTGATCCAACTGCGCAGTCCTGAAGGAGATAAATCATCATCATGGATGAGCTTCCTTTATAGGAAAAATATTCATCCAACTAATAGTACACTGTCCCTTCTTTGATCTCATTTAGGTCTCTGTCTGAATTGACACGCATGAGTTATCCATGAGTGAATCTCCAGTTATCTGAAATACATTAGTTACATGCATGCAAGCATTAACTAACTAAACTCTCATTAATTTAACAAACTGTTAAATTAAGCTAACTGGACTTGACTCAGTTAACTGAGCCAACTAATTACTACTCAAATTAGAACTCATCCTTATCTTTTTAACTGATGGATAAATTCCTCAATTAATAGAGACACTGTTGCATGTCCCCACATAGACTTCAAGTTTGATTTTCCTTAACTAATTAGCTCAAGATGAATTAATTAATTAATTTTCAAACTGCTGTTAATATCAAATTAAAATTTTACTTCCTATTTTTAGTCCAGGGACTGACTAAAATAGGAATCCATATTGAACTGCTAAAAATAGAATGTTATTTTTACCACTTCCATTTTTCATTCCCTGTTGCTCAATCCAACACTGGTATCCAAACTGCTATTTTTAGTAGTGATATTTTTAGCACTTCTATTTTTAGCATTTCTTGTTGCTATTTTCAACACTTCCTCTCAACAAGAAAGATATTCAACTCAAACTCGATCATGTACCTCTGGAATGTTCTACATGCAACACTTCTACCAAGTGTGGTTGCTCCAACAACTCTCGGAACAAAAAAAACTCCCAACTGACCTCTCTGTTGGGCTAGAAACATACTCTGATGCTGAAGTTCTACCTGCTGTTGACAAGTGCTCCCTCTCTGACCTCCGCGCCACTGCAACATCTCCATGCATCTCGCATCGTTTCACACCTCTCTGTGCCATCCTGCACTGGTGCAACACACTCGTGCCTCTCACATTGTTGCAGCATGCTAGCTCTGTGTTGTCTTGGGATTCCTGCACTGTAGCTCTCTCTACCGCTCCATCCGCATCTATCTCTACCCAATCAGTCAATCCTGCTACTCCTCATTGAGGCTCCTATAGCAAAGTCGAATCAAAGAGGTTGGGTACCTCAAGGATCCTGCCCCTCCTCCTTGGGACGATCACTCCACATCACCCCACCTCCTACCTGGAGGTATGGCTGCATGTGATCCCTCAGCTCACCTGGCTCGAAGTTTCCCCCTACTGGAGGTCTCTGCATGAGTAGATGTCTCTACTCGATCTCCACTCAGCTTCCCCTATTGTGGCTGCTCCACAACCTCCTGAAGCTGTTGCACCAATCATGGCTCCTCCACAATTGTCTGAGACTTCTTTTGGCGCTGCATGTTGAGAGGTAATATACTCTCCCTCTCAACCACCAAGTCTCCATCAGTTGCCTTGCTACTCAAGGCTCTGCATGCATCTTGAACCTCAAGAGCATACAGGTTCTTGACCCGTAAACCGATCTGCTTCACCTGTCTAGTGATAATGTGTCTAAGGAAAACCTTTCCCTTACTGAAGACTACATCATAGCCTCTGTCTTCTAGCATCGCGATCGACACCAGCTTTCTCTTCAGTCCTGGTACATACTTAACATCGATCAAGTTAAGGCGAGCTCCATGCTCCCTCTGAAAAATAACCATGCCTACACCTGAGACACTGTACTTTTCATCATTACCCGTCGCTATGAGTATCTAGAGATCTTTCTCCACCAAAGTACTAAACAAACTCTTGTCGCCGGTCATGTGGAAAGAAGCTCCACTATCAAGAAACCAACCACTTCCCATCATGGATGAAACCATGCATGCGAAGAGTGTGAAACCCAACTCGAACTGTGAAGCAAGTGCCTTCCCTTCAGATCCTTACCCAGATCCCTTCTTGGATTTCTTCTATGGACAATTTGTAGCAAAATGGCCCACCTCATGACAATGAAAGCATCGCACTTTTGATTTGTCAAACTTCTTCCCACCATGGGAAGAACTAGATTCAGAAAGAGAAACCCTCTCCTTCCCCTTCTTCGCCTTACTCGCTAAGCACAGTCTTCTTCATCCTCCATAGATGAAGAACCATCTCTGGTGCTTCTTCTTATCTCCTCCTGCATCAAATCCGACCAAAGTCGTTCCCAATCTGGCAGTTTCTCTCTTCCATTAACCAAGTCCTGGTAGCTATGCCAGCGCTTAGGAAGACCGAGTAGTGCGAGACTCACCATGTCATCATCAGTTGTCACGATCCCCACACTTCCAAGCTCATCTCTACATGTGGTGAGCTTGTTCAGATACATAGAAATCGTGTCGCCCTTTTCACACTTGATCTTTCAAAGTTTGTCCTTTAGTGCCAGCTTCCTCTGATCACTGTTATTTTGATATAGATCTTTCAATGTTTTCCACATTGAAAACGGTGTCTCCTTCCCATGGAGACTCGAGACTATGTGATCTCGAACTCCCTCCAAAAGGATTCTCCTTGCTCTAGCCACACATTTCTTCCATTCAGCCAACTCAGCAGCACCAGTCGACTTGAGGACTTCTTGATCAATGAAGTCCTTTAGACCGTTATCCTCTAGTACTGCTTCCATGCGATCCTTCTAAGCTATATAATTCGAACTGCCATCAAGGGCATATTCAAGTCTCAAACCATAGAACGTCATAGGTGAAATAGAGATGTGATAAGAACTTGATTTCTATATTCAAGAATCACAAACTTCAACTTCTCCCTTCTTGTATATTGTTATTCCTTGATCACCTGTGCTCTGATACCATGTAAAAATTCCCACTGTAGATCACTTGGTAATGCAATGTACTAAAGCAAAACACTTGATCTACTTCTACAAACAATTTAGCGGAAGCTTAATCGAACATGAGCAACATCAATAAGAACACATATAACTGATATGGAGAAATCAATCACACATAACATAGAAGACTTTACCCCGGGAAAACCTCAGCCTAAAACCCCAACTCTGTATTATCATACAAGTGGAAATATAGCCAGTATTACAAAAAGAATAAGCTCAAAAGCTATCATGCTCTCTCTGCAATACCTCTGTTGCTCATAGACAGTCAAAGGCCTCTATCTAACCTCTAATCTTCCCTCCAAGCCTCCTATTTCTTTGCGCAATTCTGAATGGGGTTCAGTGCAACCACTTGTGTGAATTGGCCTCTTCACACACTCACCAACCTCTGATGCAACTGCGCAGTCCTGAAAGAGATAAATCGTCATCATGGATGAACTTCCTTTATAGGAAAAATATTCATCCAACTGATAGTACATTGTCCCTTCTTTGATCTCAACTGGGTCTCTGTCTGAACTGGCATGCATGAGTTATCCATGAGTGAATCTTCAGTTATCTGAAATACAGTAATTACATGCATGCAAGCATTAACTAACTGAATTCTCATTAATTTAACAAACTATTAAATTAATCTAACTGGACTTGACTCAGTTAACTGAGCCAAATTAATTACTACTCAAATTAGAACTCATCCTTATCTCTTTAACTGATGGATAAATTCCTCAATTAATAGAGAAATTGTTGCATGTCCCCACATAAACTTCTAGTTTGATTTTCCTTAACTAATTAACTCAAGATGAATTAATTAATTAATTTTCAAACTGCTGTTAATATCAAATTCGAATTTTACTTCCTATTTTTAGTCCAGGGACTGACTAAAATAGGAATCCATATTGAACTGCTAAAAATAAAATGTTATTTTTAGCACTTCCATTTTTCATTCCATGTTGCTCAATCCAGCACTGGTACCCAAATTACTATTTTTAGCAGGGCTATTTTTAGCACTTCTATTTTTAGCATTTCTTGTTGCTATCTTCAACATCATAGATGCATCAGCGGACGAAGAGCCTCCCTCAGATCAACAGCAAGAAAATGAAGGAACAACAAAAGCTTTCGCCTCTCTCATTTCTGCAATGGGTTCGGCAAAAAACAGACCATCAGTCACTAAGTTTGTTGAAAGATTGGAAGACATTCCTGAAATATCACTCCCTCCTACCCTTCCTCGTAGAGGAGCACTTTCTCTGGCGGAGCATGGATTAGTGGAGAAGTTCGCTTGGTTATGGCCATCGCCCAAAACTGTGCAAAAATGGGTAGAAAGGAATTGGACTGCGTCAATCGATGGGAAAATCTCAATCAGGTTTTGTGGAAGAGGTGACTACACCTTTCATTTTGAAACCAAGGAGGATCGAGATATGATATTTAGGAATGGACCTTATTTTATGGATACAAGGGGATTGTATCTAGACAGATTGACGCCGGATTTCGATCCAGAATGGATGTACCCAATGTCGTCCCCGTCTGGGTCAGATTGCCACACCTTCCCCTTCACTGTTAGGGGGATGATTCAGTCAAAACCATAGGAAATGCAGTTGGGAAATATATAGACAGGTGTGAGCCAAAGGAAAATATGCATGCATGCGCCAGAATTTGTGTAGAAGTGGATCTTGGAAAAGGGCTACTAGAAGCAATCAAAATCAAAGTGGACCAATGGACACACATACAACAGCTGGATTATGAACAAATCCCCTTCAAATGCAAGGTATGTCACGAATACAATCATTTTGCAAATAGATGTACAAAAAAAAAGAAAATGAAAATGAAAAGAGTGAAGATCCAAAAGACAAATGGGAATAGGTTAAAAGAAAGAAGACAATCCACAAACAACCAAATCTATCTTCCTCGTAGCCCTCCACATCCTCTAATCTCCATCCTCCATCATCAAAAGAAGATAATAATCCTCTTGCTAGCCTTAATCCTTTTGAGCCTCTGGATCCTTCAGTCCCCCCATCACCTAGACCAAGATCCAGATCCCCACAACATAACCCCCAACCCCCCTTCATCCCCTTTGGTATCAAACACTCATACTCTTCCCCCCTAGTAGACAGAATCCTAACCAGAAAGCAGTCAAAGGAAGCACCCCCAAATGTAGAATATAAAAAAAAAAAAACAGGAATAAAGACAAACAAAGAACTCAGGGATGAAGCAGCAACAAAGGAAATGGCATTAGGAACGCAGCAACCTATGGAAACCTTCTTAGGAAGGAGTACAGGAAACAATGAAAAAAGCCAGCAAAGAGGGAAAGGAGCCATGCACCACCCAACAAGCAAATAATGATAGTGGTCTCTTGGAATTGCAGAGGAATGGGATCATCCGTCAAAGAAAATGCCACAAGAGACATTCTAGCAAAAGAAAACCCAGACATCCTTATGATTCAGGAGACAAAAACAAACAACCAAGACACTGAAATAAAATAATAATAATAATAATAATGAAGGGGAAGCAATACAAGCAACAAGAGCGTCAAGAGGTATTTGCATAATATGGAAAAAAGGAACCTGGGAATTAATAAAATACAAAAAAGATCAGCACTGGATCCAAACGGATCTAATGCAAATCAATACAAAAGAGAGGTACAGTGTCATAAATATATACGCCCCAAATCACTACAAGGAAAAAGAGCAATGCTGGGCCACCATAAAAGAAGCACTAAAAGAAATGCAAGCTGAGAAAATAATACTAGGAGGAGATTTAAATTTGGTAAGAAGTATAGAAGAAAAGTTTGGAGAAACATATCACACAAACCCATCTAGGGATATTCTAGAAGAAATAATAGAACAACACAATTTAATAGACATCCCGCCAAGCAACGAGAAATACACTTGGAGCAATAAAAGAGTGGGCAAAAGCAACATAAAAGAAAGGTTGAACAGAATTCTGATATAAGAAAACATAGCAGCAATGCACAGCTCCATAAAATCAAAAAATTTACACACCACAGCGTCTGACCATAAACCAGTGACAATAGTCATGGGCAAAATGGAAAACCAGGGACCACTCCCATTTAGATACAATTCAATTTGGGACAGCAACATAGAAATCAGCGAACTAGTCAAGGAAGCATGGGAGCCAAAAGTAACAGGATCACCACAGTATATTTGGGAAACAAAATTAAAAACTGTAAGAACCAAATTAAAGGAATGGGCAAAGAGCAAATGAAATAAAATAAAAAAGAAAAGGAAAAAGATTTACAACAGAAAATGGACAGCATGCAAATTGAAAAAGAAAGAAAAGAAGAAGGCAAGCAAGATTATCTAAGAGAGAAGGAAATCTTTTGGGAAATCTATAGGGAAAACAAGAAAGAAGAAGAAGAGGAAAGATTGAAATCCAGAAGTTTGTGGCTCAAGGCAGGGGACAAAAACACGTCTTTTTTCCACAACACAATGAAGATAAGAAGAGCAAGAAACCAAATAGAAAAAATTCAAGTCGAAAGCCAAGAGGTCAAAGGTGCGAAGGAACTAAAAAAGCAGCCTATCAGCACTTTTAAAAACTTACTTTCAGCCAACAAAGAAATGGCCGAAAATGAAGATTTCTTAAAGCAAAAAAAAAAGAAAAAAGAAGGGATCAAAATGTAGCAATGTGCAAGAATCCCACAGAAGAAGAAGTAGTGGCGGCCATATGGAGCCTGCATCCGGACAAAGCCCCAGGGCCAAATGGTTTCACAATAGCATTCTACAGATTTCATTGGTATACCATCAGAAAGGATTTCTTAGGAATGGTGAAGAATGTCTTCAAGACAAAAACAAAAAAGGAGGCAACACAAAATCCTTCTATCTTGCTCTAATCCCAAAGGAAGCAAACCCCTCAACTTTCAACAGAGTTTGCCCTATCTCTCTCTGCAATTCATCTTATAAGATAATAACAAAAATAATTGAAAATAGAATCAGGGAAGTACTTCCAATAATCATATCTAAAAATCAAGGAGGATTCGTGCCCAACAGGGAAATCATAGATAATGTAATTATTGTACAGAAAGTTGTACACTCTAGTATGCTAAGGCAAGAAAAAGGCCTCATAATCAAACTAGATATGGCAAATGCATTTGACAGGGTCATCCATTCATATCTAATGGTTGTCCTCTAGAAACTTGGGCTCTCAAGAGAAATAATGGAAGTCATACAGGCATGCATTTCTACTCCATGGATTGACCCCCTCATAAATGGAAGGCCCAGTGACTTCTTTAAAGCACAAGAGGCTTTAGGCAAGGTTGTCCTCTCTGTCCCTTCCTATATATTATAATGGCGGAAACATTAAGCAGGGCTTTGGAAAAACAAAGAAAGGAAAGAAATATCACAAGGATTAGAATAACAAAAGGAGTAAAAACATTAAACTACTCACTCTTTGTTGATGACACATTGCTGCTAGGAGGGGCATCAACAATAATAGCAAGGAGGTTCAAAAAAGTTCTGTATGATTTTTTACAGGTTTCAGGTGGGCTATTAAACAATACAAAATGCAAGATATATGGATGGAATACTCCTCCCAGACCTATGCAAATGATCTCACAAATCTTAGACATCCTTGTACAGGGAAAATGGACACATTTCTTTTATCTGGGACTTCCAATCTCAAAAGAGAACATGAAAACAGAAATATGGACTAAACAAATTGAAATAGTGAAAAACAAAATACAAAGTTGGGGTATGATGTCGTTGAATATGGCAGGAAGGGTAATACTAATCAAAGCACTCCTTGCAGCACTACCTATCTACCAATATGCAATAATCATGGCCCAAGCAAGTACCCACAAACAAATGGAGCTAATCTTAAGAAGCTTTTTGTGGCAGGGGGGGAGGCAAGAAAACAAAAAATTTAACCTAGTCAGGTGGGAGCAAGTAGTACTACCTTATGAACAAGGAGGCCTATCAATACGGATACCTGGGCTCATGAATGCAACACTGGGAATGAAAATAGTTTGGAGACTAATTACAGGAAAAGAGAGCTGGTGGAAAAAGAGTCTTATATCAAAATATATGGATGGTTCTAGGAAAAGACTGCTTAATGGAAATATCCCAATAAGACAATGTACCCAAGTATGGAAGCTGGTTAAAAAAACAATTCCATTAATGAGTAGATACATTTCTAAAATCCCAGGCAATGGAAAAATAATTTCAATTTGGGAGGACAAAATCATGGGAAAAGAACCACCTCCGACTCATCCAAAAATTGAAGACATACAAGAGTGAATGAAAAGTAAAGGTTTCAATACTTTACACTCAATCTCTCTATGGAACCAAAAGGAGTGGCAAGACTGGAAAATCTCAGCAATTCCGGCAAATCTGGAAGGGCAATGGAGCAAAATTAGGCAGCTCCTAAAAGGGGCAATGCCAATCCACCATGATGAGGAAGATGATTATCTCTGGGATCCAAGAGGTGGACATTACATAGTTAGGACTGGATATAAAATCCTTCAAGAACAACCAAATCAACAAGACTGGGATTCTTGGAAAATAGCATGGAAATCAGAAAGTCTCGCTAAGATCAAAATGTTCATCTGGACTCTTTTAAAAAGGAGAATATTGACCAATGAAAACTTAAAAAAAAAGGCTTTCAAAGTCCAACACGATGCCCATTATGCATGCAGGCTGAAGAAAATATACAACATCTATTCCAAGAATGCACTTTTGCCAAATAATGTTGGCAGCAGTTGATAAGTCCATTGGAAATAAGAATAAATTTTGAAAAGCCCTTGTCGGATTTTCTTCAGACCTTTGAGAAGGCCTACCCATACACAACAAAGAAGAAAGTCACAATTCAAAGAATATGGAAGTGCATTCCAGTGGTTCTATGTTGGCAAATTTGGTTGACACAAAACAAGTGCATTTTCAAAAATCGAATTCCAAGGATAGCGAAGACCCTCTCAAAAACGTGAGGATTAACTTCTGAAATCCTCAATGTCAAAGGAATAGCTCCAACAGATTATAACACTCTTCAACAGGAAGAGCCAGATTGGCTCGGCAAAGCCATAATAAATAATAATGGACAAAAAGGACAAAGGAAGATAAACTCAGGAAATATATGGAAAATAAGAATGAGTGAAGAGGAACTAACAAACTGGAGGAAAAATCAGAATAGATACTGTCTATACTTTGATGGGGCCTCAAAGCATAATCCGAGAAAGGCAGGGGCAGGGGGAATAATCCTCGATCCTGATGGGAAAAAAAATGTCACATATGAATGGGGATTGGGACAAATCTCAAATAATAAGGCAGAAGCATACAACTTATTGATGGGAACAAGAATAATCAAACAAAGAGAAATTCAAAATCCTATCATAATAGGAGACTCAACCATAATAATAGAGGCAATGGCAAGAAACAAAAATCCAAGCAATGAGTTCATGAATAGAATTTTTAGAAGAATCAGGAAGAACTTGGAAGGCTCTGGTGATGTAATCTTCAGACATGTCTTGAGAATTCACAATCAACAGGCGGATTATTTTGCAAACCAAGTAGTGGAAAAAAATGAAGGGCATGTTCGTGAAAACCAGGAGGAATATCACAACTCTGTTCCTTAATAATCAACAAAAAATCACAAGTATAAAGCTCACCAAAACCAAGGGAAAAATCACAATGATAAAAGCAATAAATCAAAAAACAGTATTCAAAAAACAACAAAGGACACATCACTACAGTAATAGCCAAGAAATCACGGGAATGCAAAGGAAAAATCATGAAACTTCAGACTCTCGTATGAGCAACAGCAGGAAGGACGATTGTAATCCTAGTCACAAGAACCACGTTGCAATCTATCTCATCGAAGGCAGGTTTCGGGCTGCGTTAAAGCACTATAAGAATAGAGGGTGCATTCACAAAAATCGCAGCAGCAATCTCAGCGAAAAAATCTTCACTTTCCATGTTAGCATAGTGTTACTTTGGTTTCAAAGCCCCTCCATGTCTTCTCTAATAGCCCATAGTGTTTCCTTTGTTTAGCGCGCAGACTTCATCTTAAGCCCCCACCCTTCTTCTTACCCAGCTCGCTCACCCCATATCCCTTCACTCCCTTCACTCCCTCCACTCAGCGACGCAAATCCCTTCTGAGCATCCACGCCCTCCATCTGCCCCCTTCCATTATCTCAGCCCTCCTTTCTGACTGTTATAACGAGATTTTGGTCTTCCTTCAATTCTGTCATTCACAAGGACTTCAACTCTATCAGAATACAAAGGAAAAACCCGACCGAGCGCTTAAAACGAACTTCAAAAAAACATTCATTTGCAACTATAATTATCGTCGGGCCCACACTACCAAGCCATTTCCGCAGCGTTGCTCTTTCCTTTCTCTGATCTCCGATCAAATCAAGACCGTTGATTTGGCGCTCGATCCGATGGTTGTCGCTTAGCCTGATCAATCAAACTTGTGCGACACTCCTCCACCATCAATCTATACTCATTAGATCGGACAGTTCACAACGATTTCAGGTAGACAACAACCACGGAGATTACCCGCCCAAAAAGCGGTTTTCTCTCTCTCCTTCGCTGCTACGTGTCGCTCGGTTAGTGGAATCGGGCGACCTCTCTTTTTTACCACTTATGGTTTCTACCCCGCCTGATACCACCTCCGCTTATAAACCCGCATTTCTTCTTGGTTAACGTCTGAACTTGTTCGCGCCCAATGACCATAGATCTCAACCATCGACGGCTCCTCCAGTTTCCTCTTCCACCAGTGCCTATGGTTAATCTCCACCATTCATCCCTTGAATCCAATCTATGTGACCTAATCTTGGCCACTATCCATCTAACAACATTGTCCATTGATCTCCGATATCCAACTGTTCCCGTGTACGACAAAAGGAAAGCAGTCAACATCAGCGAAAGAAGAAGCACCTCAGGCAATACAAAATCAAAGAAGCACAACAAAACAAGGAGCAGTAAGCATAGACGAAGGAAGAACAAGCAAATAAATCAAATGGATTTCAACCCCATTGAAAAGGCATCAAGGAATGATGCAAGCCCAGCATGCGAAGCGAATAAATTCGTGATCCAACAACTACAAGAGTCACTCAAGGATGTCAGAAACGAAATGAGAATGGAGTACAGCTTCCAGAAAAGAAACATGGAAATGCAGAAAGAAGAAATCATGGAACTGAAAACCAAATGCAAACATCTAGAAGAAGCAGTGGCATATTACAAAAACAACACTACAAGCAATGAAGGAGAGAACTCGGTCAATTATGACAAGAAGAACCAACCAACTCAGGAGCAATCAGTCTACAAGCCTTCAAAAATTGTCATAGAACCCATAACATGTAAATTTATCTTTCTAGTAGGTCATTTTGTTAGGTAGTACACTAGAATACTCATAAAAATACATGAAGTCTTGAACACAAGCCTAGGAAAAGAGACTGCATTCCAATCTCATGGCTTAGATATTTATCATGTTACAATCGATTGTAATAGGAGCTTGCTCCATCAAAGCTTTTGGCAATATATCAACTACCCGACCTTGTTAAAAAATAAAAAAAATTGTACCTATAATAAATTTAGTTTGATGTTTTCTCTTTTTTTGGTCAAATCATAGTATTATTAAAAAAATATCAATATCCGCTATTGAGTCAAACTAGTTGTTATATTCTAAAAGGCTAACTTTTCTCTTCCTTTATTCATATATTCGAAACTACATCAAGATTTTCTACTATATGATTCTTTGTCATAAATATTATGAAGCACATAAGCCTCAATTCAAATAATTTAATATTATTATTATATATATTAATATTATTAATTAATAATAATAATAATATTGTTATTGTTAGTAGCAAATTGTGCTTAAAATAACATGATATAATGTAACAAAAAAAATATGTTAATTGGGCCCCAAGGCTGGTTCCTGTAGCCTCCTCCGCTCCCTCCCCTACACTTGAGGAATCCTGGGGAATAGTGTGCCTGAGAAGACTGATTAAAACACTCATTTTTTGGGAGAGAATGTCGACTTGCTGCACCAGAGCACTAAGCTTGAAATCCAGGGCGTCCAGTTTCACCATGTGCTCCATGGTGATAACGGAGATAGCTTGATGAGCCTGATTAATGTATTCCCCTTGCATACTAAGCGCCTTTGCTAACATAGTCTTCATTCTCCACATCTCCGCTTGAGTACGCACAAACTGGGTCGCCCGAGTGGTTGTCGTTCCGGGATCGTGAATCCACTCCACCTCTTTCTCCAAATCCTGCTCCTTCAGCTGCTCTTCCTCCTCTGCCACAATCGCTTCAAGCTCCTCAATCTTGCGTTTTTCCTTAATGGAGGTTCGTGTCTCATAGGAGTCCCGAGCCCTCTGAAGGTCTTTACTCGCCGAAGCATTATGGCTGCCCTCACGCGCCATGCTTCTATGGCCAAAAACTAAAATTCTAATCTTTCTGAGAATACTATTGAAACTATGCTGAGTGCCGTAAGAGAGCAGTGCATTACCCTTGTGATGGAAAGTCGTAGTTATAGTGGAAGGAAACCTTGAAAGGCCTAAGGCTTCCCACTTCTCCGTTTGATGAGCGCATGTCCAATCATAATAACTGCTGCTCTGATCCCCACATTTATGTTTATGATACGAATCCTTATTATTAACTCTGCCACACTTGAGCCAATTTGCGGAATTCCAAGTGTCTCCCTTTGTGATTTGATGCCGGCGCTACCCATATTTTTTGTTTGTTGTGCTCCTTGGTACTTGCCCTTTGTTCTTGTGAATTAATTTCCACTTCCTCTCTTGTACTTCCTGGGCTTGCCATCCACTTATCTTAATGTTCTTTCGATTGGTTGAAATCATTCTCTTAAGATGGGGAAATTGTTGGTACCCTTTCTCCACCTCTTTCGTTAAATAATGTCTTGCCTTGAAAGAAGAGTGCATCCGTTCCACAGCTCTTTGCATGTGATTTCCTGCCAACAGGTGTCCAAGTGGGCTGAGGGATTATCGATTTCGTAATTTGCTAAATGATCTGCCACTGCATTCGCCTTTCGTCTGACTGCATGAAGGATTAATCCTTCCAAGCATGATAGGTGTTCAGCAATGAGTTTTGTTACCTTGGCAAGCCTCTAATGCCTCGTAAATTTACTTGGTTTAGCTCTTGTATACATTCTCCTTGCTGTCGTGATAGCCAGTTGAGAATCCCCTTCTACCATGGTGGCTTCAGCTTTCATTCTTCTGAGAATTCTCAAACCTTGCTCAAGCGCTACAAATTCCATTTCGTTATTAGTCCCTTCACCCAGCGATTGACTATAAATATGTTGAATTTCACCTTTGCTGTCCCTGAGAACACCCCCAATGCCTGCCGGTCCCGGATTACCCCTGGAGGCTCCGTCAAAATTGAGTTTGAGGAACCCTGTCAGCGGAGGGATCCAGGTATTTACATTGGTATTTATTTCCTGTTGATGATTTGATGAAGACGTGAAGGTTCCCATGTTAATGTCAAAAGCTTTCAAAATCTTTAAGTTCGAAATTGAGATGTTCTTGTTCTGTTCCATTCTCCTTTTGGAGAGAACTGTTTGCTTGATATTTTGAAGAATTGTGTCCTTTGTGTGATTTATGTCTCTTGTTTCATTTAAGAATACTCACTTGTTTCTTTCTTTCCAAATTGTCCATGCTATAAACCCTGGGATAAGTTTCCATATTGTATTAACCAATTAGGTATTGGAGAAATTAACTCTCCAATTCTCTATTGTTTCTTGTATTGAATTCCTTACCCTATTCGTCTTTTTAAGAATGGTTTCCGCCCAATTCCATAGGCTGTCTGCCCATTCACAGGTATTGAGGAGGTGATTCATGGTTTCCTCCTTAATTCCACACATGGGGCAGCGAGAAGGACCAATGAATCCTTTCTTCCGAAGATTCTCCCATGTCAGTGTTCTTCAGTGCATCAGGAGCCAGAGGAACGTTTTAATCTTCGGCCATAATTGGGCGTCCCATACTTTGTTGTGACAATTGAATTTTTCTTCATGCGTAGTGCCTTCTATATGTGTTCTTGCTTCTTTGAGTGTGAAGTTGCCCCTTTCAAGCTTTCCCCAACGTAATTGGTCATTATCCCGTACTTTCCTTATACTTCTTTTGGCCAGCTCTGTTCGCAAGTTCTTTAAACTATTGTTTTCTTCTGCCATGGGTTTTGTCCCATTGAATATCCAAGTTCTCCACGCCTGGTTCTCTTTGTTAGGCTTCCAGTATTGATTCACTGTAGTTCTTCCTAGCTCCTGGTTTCTTCTTTGGATATCTAAGAAAGCAGGGCTTTCCAGCTTAGGGAGTTGTTGCCACGCATCTTCCCAGAAAAGGGCCATCTTTCTGTCTCGAATTTCCCAAAAACTCTGCTCCTGAATTATATGCCGGTTAGTTCTCGCCAGGTTCCAAATTGGAGATCCTTCTGGAGTTTCTTGCATTCGGATTAAGTTCTGCAGTCTATTATTTGGAGCATACTTTGCTTTCCAATGTTTGGCCCATGGTAATTTGGGTTCCTTTAGCCACCTCCACCATAATTTTGCTCCACAGGCACGGTTAACCGTGAATGGGTCCTGCAGGTTCAGCCCTCCTAGATGTTTGGGTTTGCAAAGCTTATCCCACACCATTAGCGACCATTTCTTCTTCTCTGAATTACCCGACTAGAGAAAAGCCCTTTGGATGACCCTTATCTTTTGCAGAACTCCCTTGGGAGCTGGCAGAATGGAGAGCATGTATTGTGGAATGGCTTGGAGGACTGCTTTGGTGAGGACCAGTCGACCTGCAAAGTTAAGGGCTCTGTGTGTCCAATGATGACATCTTTTTTCCAGGCTAGCTAAAAGCTTTTCCCAGTGCGATTTTTGCCAGGGCTTGTCAGTCAGCGGAACGCCGAGGTATCTCGATGGGAGGTTACATCTTTTGAAGCCTAGGATGGTAGAAAGATTTTTCTGAACCGCTAGGTGCGTATTAAAAAAGAAGATAGAGGATTTAGAGAGATTAAGCTCCATACCTGAAGCTTTGTTGAAGAGATTGAGAATACTTTTGTACCCCATAGCTTCTTTAACTGAGGGAGTGCCATGCAGCATTGTATCATCTACAAACTGTTGATGAGTAGTTGCTGGATTTAATGGCAAGGGTTGAAGTCCTTCAATTATTCCTTCCTCTTTAGCTTTTCTGATTAGTCTGCTTAAGCCTTCCATTAAAATCACGAAAAGGAAGGGGGATAAGGGATCACCCTGCCTCAAACCACACGAAGGAGAGAACTGGGATGTTGGGGCTCCATTAACCAGTATTGAAAATCTTGTGGATTTGACTAAAGCTAGGATCCAAAATATCCATTGTTTAGCAAAACCGAAGGCTTCCAAAATAGTTTCTAGATAGTGCCAGTTTACCTTATCATAAGCCTTCGATAGGTCTAGCTGCATCATCATACCTGCTTTCTTCTGCGTTTGAAGTGTGTGAATCATCTCTTGTGCTAGTAAGATATTGTCCAAAATCTGTCTCCCCTCTACATAACCTGATTGCTCTTCCAAAATGATACCTGGAAGAATGGGTTTCATTCTATTGGCTATGACTTTGGAAATAATCTTGTACAGGACATTGCATAGCGCAATTAGACGAAACTTTGAGGGTGTGTTGGCTTCCTCCTCCTTTGGAATAAGGGCAAGGAAAGTAGAATTGAGGGACTTGAGGATTGAAGAGGAGCGTCATGAATCCTCCACTGCTTCCCATACTTCTATTTTGACTATCTCCCAACAAGCTTTGTAAAAGTCGATGGTAAATCCATCAGGCCCAGGTGCTTTACCATTTGGCATCTCTTTTACGGCTTCTTCCACCTCTTCTAAGGAGATTTCTCGACTTAAAGCTATGTTTTTCTCCTCCGAGATTAACTTGGGGATGGAGGAAGCAAGTTCCTCAATGGCCTCCTCTCTGTCGATCCCAGGTTCCTGAGCAATCCTGCTGAAGTGGGTTATAAGGAGGTTGGAGATTTCTTGATGCGTCTGTACATTGGCTCCCTGTTCATCTTTAAGGCTTAGAATTTTGTTAGCCCCTCTGTGGTCAATGGTTGATCTATGAAAGAATTTGGTGTTCTGTTCACCTTCTTTAAGCCATTGGATTCGAGATTTTTGCTTCCAAAGTGTTTCCTCTTGTTGACATCGTAGTTGCCAGTCCTTCATTAGCTTCTTTTCCCTGTCCATAGTGTCTTGGTCTATGTTTCCTTGAATCCATCCTTCATGTATATGTTCCATTTGCTCCTCCAGTTTCTTGTTTTCCTTGAATATATTCCCAAAGACTTCATGATTCCAGACTTTGATTTTGGCTTTGATGTGTTTCAGTTTAGCCTGCAGAAGATACATTTTGGTACCTCTTGTGCCCAACGGTTCTTTCCACCATTGTTCAATTGTCTGAATGAAATCAAGATGAGTGAGCTAGAACTTTTCAAAATTGAAAGGTTTATTTCTAGGAGTGCCTTGGATTGCTACAGTCATTGTGATGGGCCAATGGTCCAACCCTCCACTGGGAAGAATGTTCGATTCAACAATAATTCCTTCTAAAAGAATGCTTTCTGTTACTACAAATCTGTCCAGCCGAGAGGCTATTTGCCTTTCCCCTCCCCTTTTGTTGTTCCATGTGAAAGCATCGCTCTTGGGGAATACATCTACCAGATTGGCTGATCTGATGAAGTCTAGGAAAGCTTCAAAGTCTCTGTTGAGTTTCCTAATACCTCCTCTCTTTTCTGCGAGTGAGGTGATCATGTTGAAATCGCCTCTAAAGATCGCCTTTGCTTGAGGATATCTTAGCTTTAGGTTGAATAGTGATCTTAGAAATAGAAGTTTAGCCTCTAGTTTCTGGGGGCCATAGACATTGGTGCAAAGATAAGTTTCTGAGTTCCCTACTACTTGGATTTCTATAGATATGTAAGATTTGGTTGCCTCAGAGGAAAGGAGCTAGATTACCTGTGGATTCTGCAAAATGACCAAGCCTCCCTCCCATCCATTGCTTGCTGTCTCCAAGTATTCCATACGTTTACCTAGTTTTTTGCTAATATTGACTACCGTATTGCTTGAGCACTTAGTTTCTTGCACAAACACTATGTTGTTTCTTGCACAAACACTATGTCTGGTTATTCCTTTTGGACCTTCTTCTTTAATAAATGCTGTTTTGTTTGGTTATTTAGTCCTCTAGCATTCCAAGAAAGAACTTTCATTTTAAATAGAGTTTAGGAGTTTAGTGAGAACGCCTTAAGGGCTTTCATCTTACCTAAATTTAAGAGCATCTGTCCCAGTTATTGTAAAGCCTCATTGTTAGTCCTTCTTCCTCTCTTTTTCCGGTGCTTGGAGTTGCTGGAGGTTTGATGTAATCCATGTGTACAAATCCCTAGCCCTTTTGTTGTTCCCACGCACTTACTTTGCAGCTCCACCTCTGCCCATTGTCGTGCTATGAATATGTCATTGATTCTTTCTACCTCCTCTTTAGATATATGTTCCATTCCTTTCTTTTTCCAGTTCTCAACCATATTTGGTAGATCCATACCTTCTTGCTCTAGTATGTCGCTTAATTCCATATCTTCTAGCCCGATTTCATCGGTGAACATCTCCAAATCTTCTTTTGCCCCCTCTGTTGTTTCGTGAAACTGATGAATGGTATTTGAAGGATTGGCCTCCGGATCCTTCCTTTCTGGTGTGGCTGTAGATCTGCTTATATTCGTAGTTTCTTGTTCTTTATTGTTGTCCTCTGATTCCGTTTCTGTCTCTAATACTTCAAATGCATTGCTTATATTGCCATGTGAAGTATTTGCCTTGGTTTGGTGTTTTTTATTTGCTCTCTGTTTGGCTTTCGGTCTTTTGAAGACTTCCTTGTTCTTCTCTCCTTTGTTTTCTTTGTTTTCCCCTGTCACTTTGTTCAGTGGGCATTCTCTGATTAAATGACCATGTTCATGACATTTTCTGCAGCGGAACGAGATTTGTTCATAGTCAATGGCTTGGAAATAATCTTCGTCTCTATATTCCAGCCATAGGCCCTCATGCAATGCACCCGAAACATCCATCTCCACACAAATTCTAGCACAAGAGGTATACCTTTTTTGTAATGTCGCTTTTGAGGCCTTGATGAAGGTCCCTAGCTTGTTACCTATCTGTTCCAGTGTTGCATGTCCCCAATAATCAATTGGAAGAGAAAAAAGGCGTATCCATATTGGTACGTGCTTGAAAGTTTCATTTTTTGGTACGAAGTTGGGTTTCCATGGCCTTATGTAAATCCCTGCGGAGGCAAAGAAATACGGCCCTCCATCGAATATCCTATCCTTGTCTTCCAGATTGGAGAAAACAACAGTAAAGAAACCCTTGGCTCCTAAGTGCAGCCTTACATCTCCTCTGGGTTTCCATTGCTGCTTTATCCACTGGCACAATGCTCGCTCTGTTGGCCAAAACCCCATGAACCTGCAGATCACTGCATGTTCGACCATGTGGTCTTGGTACGACTGAATTCCTAATCAGAAATCACAACCCTTAGGGTCTCTGTGGCTTTGGGTTTGCATGGCCCATGGATTTTTCCTTCAGTGGGTGTTAACGTTGTTCCCTCCTGTTCCTCTTTATCTTGATTTAGAACCTCTTCTTTTGCCACTGCCTGTTCCTTCCCCGACGTGTTTCCTTGTGAAAACTATCCTTGGGTAGGATTATTGCTGTCTTTATACTCTGTACTTTTACTTTCAACATTTTCCTTTAGTTTCTTGGTATTCTTACCTTCATTATTCCTCTTCCCTTTGCTGGGTGGATTTTCCTGATTTGACTTCTCAAACCCTGATATACGCACCCCGTCTTGTGTTGTTTTCTTGTTCATCATTATCTGTTTGTATGATGGGGTCCCTATGGACCCCGCATTTTCCATCTGTCGGGTTAGAGTTTGCCCCCTTCTGTGAAGCTCTGCCGCTCTGGCCCAATTCTTCTCCAGAGTTAGTACTTAGGTTGCTGTAGAAACCGTGATCTTCAAACCCTAGTTCCCACAGAGCTCGTCTTCTTCATCGCACTTCATCTGCTAGTGAAGGAACCATGAATTTCTGGTTAATTTTGTGTTAATTCTCTTCTATATAATCATTTCAATTTACGATCTTATTAGCTATTGGGAATCCCTCATATTGGGACCTATCCAGTCTCGTAGAATAACCACATTTGAAATTGACATCAACTACATTAATAAATGTGGTTGATATCTGTTGTAGGTCTCAACTTAATATATGACCATGATATTAAATATTAATATACTAGCGATTGCCTCAAAACGTGCAAAGAAAGGTTGATATGTTTGTTAATTTGGAAAAATTGTATGAGAAAGCGATTTGTAGACATGTATGTCGTATGTTTTGCATTTTCGAAAGTAGTAAGGTCAACAATTAAAGATGAAAAGTCATACATTAGATCCCAACTTTAATTATAACTAACTATTACCCACACCCTAATTGAAAACTATAAAAATTATATCTATGTTTGTTTTAATATTTATACATTTTAATTTAAAATAAAGCTATTGTTTGATGGTGTTATAAATTATTTTAGTTTATGTAAAATAGTGTATCCTTTTCATTCTCTTTTCTTTTTTTCTTTTCACCTTCTAATTTTCATCATAGAATTTAAGTTTTATATTATAATAAATATAAAACATATTTTAAAGAAATCATCTAATATTATTTTTCTAAAAAAAAATACCAAACCTTTACCAATTTTTTTATTATTATAATAATTAGCTATTTTTGTATTCAAGCTTCTATGATCCACAATGAATTAAACAAAGTCTTTCGGTAGAAATCATATGAGAGAATTTTTTTGGCCAACATGTTTGTGGTTCATCATCTGATCCTGTTGATGAACCACACTTGTTGGTTAGAAACACGTCGGCCAAAAAAATTCTCTCATGTGATTTCTACCGAAAGACTTTGTTAAATAATTAGCTAATTAATATAATTTATAATTATTATTTAAGTTGTATAGCAATAATATTTTTAAATATGCTTTGGTTATTGTCTAAATATGAATCCATATGAATAAAATTTGCACTATAAAGTAACTAAAAAAATATTTTTTTAATAAGATATGATTCCATCCCATACTACTTCATGCTTCTCGTGATGCTAATAAAGATTGATTCATTGAAACTCGCTATCATAATTTTCAGAGAGCATGTATGACATGTTAATCCTGTCTAGCAATAAAGTATTTATCTGGCCAAATATCATAATTATAAAATACAATTAAAAAACTTGAATGCATAAGCTAACTACCTAACTACCCTATGTGGTCAAAAGGTAAAAAATATGTAAATCATGATTACAAGCTCAACACTTTACTAAAAAAAATCTTCTTAAAAAATTATATGTATAGGTGCAAATTTAAAGGATAATTGCCTATACTTACATAGATTTTAGTAAAACACTACATATTTTAGTAAATCATTGTGTTAACAACTTCTAACATTCATATATGAATTAGTAGTCAGGCAACAAACATTGTAACCACCATTGATTATTTCGAGGAATTGTTCAACCTTCTCTTCTCTAGAGTCCTTGTGAACAACGAGACTCACAAGCTCACTAAAAGATAATGGCAGAAAGTTTTGATTCTAAGGTTTTTTCTCCCTGAACATAAAAGATCCCCTTCTCTTTATTTTTTTTTTTTTTTTTTTGCTAAAGCAAGTGTGGATCCTTCTATTTCATTAAACCGAAAAAATAGTGTACAATTTTACAAGTGTGGAGCTCAAGAAAACCAGGTCAAAACCTTATAGCCTTACAAAGAAAACCCGAACCCAAGGAAAATGAACAAAAAAGTAACCTGGCTTCTGAATAGCCCGTGAACATTCCCGCTCACCGCTTTCGGAAAAGCACGAAACATCTAAGCCGTCCAAAAAAGCACTGAGATCGACGACCAAGGAAGAAAACGCTCTGTCAAAAAGACCAAAGAATAAAGGTCCGGCCCCCCAAGTTGCAAGATCAAACTCAACCGTTGATCTCCATTAACTAAATCCAACGGATGATATTGATATCGCTCCGGACAAGAAGGATTGACGTTAGTGAGCGGGGAAGAGCGGTTTTCGGAACCCTCTCCCTTCCACGTGTTGGAGGTTGAGTGGCATC
This sequence comes from Pinus tabuliformis, assembly GCA_031772625.1. Taxonomy (NCBI): domain Eukaryota; kingdom Viridiplantae; phylum Streptophyta; class Pinopsida; order Pinales; family Pinaceae; genus Pinus; species Pinus tabuliformis. Next base: position 532,238,030 of record CM062814.1, read on the forward strand.
ACTGCGAAATCTCCAAAACAGCTTCCCAAATGAAAGCGGTGCGATCAGCCCGAAACCGCCAGGGGGCCGGTATTCCATGCCGAGACCCCAAATTCTTAAAAATCCGGCACCCGGAAAAACCAGGGCTCTTCCTGCGCATGTGGATCTCCCTCGCCTGAACCTGGAAACCAGAAAAGAAGAGGGGCTTGAAACTGAACAAGGAACGGAGGGACTCGTTTCGTTGGGATACCCGCAAAATTTCCGACGACCTCCCTCCAGCAAACCCCAACTTAAGAATCACCCCATCAAACCAAAGAGATTGATGGCAATGGAGGAGGCCGATAAACAAAAGAGCCTGAAGTTTAACCTCCATACTACAACCGTTGATTTGCCGCCTCCGTATCCAACGACTGAGAACAATTTCGCACGGGCCAAGATGGAGGAAAGATAATGTGCGATCAAGGGCGGTATTCAAACCCATTCTCTGCCACGTGTCGCAGGATTTATGTGATCGCTGCGAAAACTATAAAACCATTACCACCTTGAAGGTGGTGCGAACAGTCGGAAACCGCCTGGGAGGTGGTTTTGAACACTGGACCCCGCAAACTAAGACCACCAGCTGCCAAAAGGATTGGATCGGCTTGCAAACACATAACCTCTTCGTCCTGGTTGGGATAATTAATTGGAGAGAGTGTTTCCATGAGCAACGACGTGGGGAAAAATTAGAGATCAGCAACCCTCTTGCCCTTGCATCTAGGCTGCCCGATAAGGTGCCCTTCTTATCTGCTCCAATTGCCCACAAAGACACTACCACCGGGGGACTATCAGATCGAGCTATTATCCCTTGTTTTGAGTCTAAACACATCCCTGTCCTTTTCTGCCTGTGCGTCGCAAATAGCACTCAGTGTACTTGGACTTAAATCCTGCCACTTCATCGACATATTATTCTCTGTGCAGCTAACTCCTTAGTTGGCCAAAAGATCCGCCAGCTTATTTGCCTTTCTGCGAACATGGTGGAAACTAATAGTACACAGGCCCTGAAGATGGCTTTGAATTCTTTAAAAGACCCGATTAAGCTTCCAATGCTTAGAGACTTTTTCCGGGGCAGTGCCATTATGAATTTTTTGCACTGTTTTGATAACTAGCTCCGAATCTGCCTCTATCATGACGTTTAAACAGTTGCTTTGCTTTAGTGAATCTAGGCATTGTTCCATGGCCATTAGTTCAGCCATGTTATTGGTAGTTGTACCTAAGTGGCAATGAAAAATGGAAACGATACTGCCCTATGCATTTCTGAGGACCCCTCCATACCCTGCAATTCCCGAGTTCCCTTTTGAAGCCCCATCAATGTTGTACTTTAAATAGCCCTCTAGAGGAGGATGCCAAAAATCCTTCTCCGCATCTGACAAAATAGGCTTCCTGTCAAGGCCAAGGAGGGAATGCCCAATCAACCCCAGCTACCTGAGAACATTTAAATCTGCGTCTGAGGGGGGTTTTTAGGGAGGAAGTGAACAGTGGTTCTCACTGTCTCCTTGAGCTGTTTCAGGATTATCTCCAGCAGGTGCTGGGGGGTCTTTTTTTCCTCCTTAAAAATTCTTTTGTTTCTCTCTTTCCACATGTTCCATATGATGAAGCTAGGTGTGAGAGCCCAAGCTGAGTTAAGAATTTCATTCTCCGAGAAATTTTTCATCCATATGCTGAGGGTGTTAATGATGCACCCTCTGTCTCTATCAGATTGCTGAAAAATAGTAGCAAAAAAATCCCACAACAAGGATGTGACGATGCAGTTGTTGAGTAAATGTTCCATAGTTTCTTCTTGAGATTCACAGAGCAGGCACCTGGAAGGCCCTTGAAACCCTCTTTTCCTAATGTTATCCCAAGTAAGGATTTTTTTGTGATACACAACCCACATGAAGAGTTTGATTTTCATCCACCCTTGATGCCTCCAAAGATTTTGCCATATTTTGTCTGGACTTCGGGTATCCAATTCAAGAAGAATGCTTTTAGCTTCCTTAAGAATAAAGGTACCCTCACTGTTATTCCCCCATCTCAGTTGGTCTTGTCCCTCTGCCACTAAGATCTTCCTTTTATCTAGTATTTTCCTGAGCTCCTCTGCTTTGGTTTTCAAGAGATTGTTATTTCTACATTCTACGTTTCTCCATGTTCTCCACTTATCCGTAGGATGAGAATGTGTCCAGAAATCCTTAACCTTTATTAACCCTTGGGAATCTGACTCTTGTTTAAGCTCAAAAAATTCTTCTATAGCCAAAATTGGTTCTTGCTACCACTTATCTTCCCAAAAAAGAGCAAGATTTCCATCTCTAATCTCCCAGAATCTATTCTATTGTACTAGTTTTATGTTCGCCCAGGCTTTGTTCCAAATATAAGAACCCTTTATATTTCCTGTCATTCTTATAAGATTACCATTCTGCCAGGAGCTGGCATATTTTTCTTTCCAAATATTTTCCCATGGAGTCTCTAGATGCTGGACCCACCGCCACCAAAGTTTGGCCCCTAAAGTCTTACTGAGAATCTCCTAATCATCCAATCCAAGACCTCCATGGTTCTTGGGCTTGCAAATTTTATCCCAAGACACCAAGGCCCATTTTCTCTTAGACTCCTCCTTGCCCCAAAGGAAGTTTCTTTGAATATTTCTCAATTGCTGAAGGACCCCTTTTGGAGCAGGGAGGGCTGATAACATGAAAATAGGGATTGCTTGAAGCACTGCTTTTGTAAGAACTAACTTGCCAACAAGTTTCAAAGATTTGATGGTCCATTTATTTACTTTGTCCTGCAACTTGTTGATCAAAGGTTCCCATATACTTTTGAGCAAAGGTTTTGCAGTTAGAGGGACTCCTAAATATTTTGAAGGAAGGAAATCCCTTTGAAAGCCAAGAATTCTGGAGATATTTTTCTGAATAGCAATATTGGTATTGAAGAAGAAGATTTTAGATTTGGATAGATTAACTTCCATACCTGAAGCCGAGGCAAAAAGCCTCAAAATATTTTTGTAGTTTGAAGCTTCTTGGACTGTGGGGATCCCCTGCAGCATGGTGTCATCTACAAACTGTTGGTGAGTCAGGGGCTGACCATTGTTAGTAAGTTGTAGACCTTTGATCTTTCCTGTTGATTTCACCTGCTTTATTGCTCTCCCCAGTCCTTCCATCATAATGATAAAAAGAAAGGGGGAGAGCGGGTTGCCCTGTCTGAGGCCTCTTGAGGGACTAAAAATCTCTGAGGGAGATCCATTGACCAGAATAGAAAAACTGGTGGAGGTCACCAGTGCCATAACCCATCTGACCCAGCTGTGATCAAATTCAAAAGCAATCAACATTTTCTTAAGGTAGACCCAATTTACCTTGTCATAAGCTTTGGAAATATCTAATTGCATGATCATTCCCGCCTGCTTCTTGCTAGTTAAAGAGTGCACCACCTCATGCGCTTGTATGATATTATCCAGAATTTGTCTGCCTTCCACATAACCTGATTGCTCTCTAGAAACCAGGATCGGAAGCAAAGGTTTGAGTCTGTTAGCCACAACCTTGGATACGATCTTATAGATAACGTTGCATAGGGCTATGGGTCTGTATTTATCCAGAGTTTGAGCAATTTCCTGTTTGGGGATCAGGGCAATGAAGGAAGTGTTGAGGGCCTTCAGAATGGTTTTGTTAAATCTGGAATCCTCCACAACCTTTAAGATGTCCTGCTTAACAATATTCCAACAAGATTTGAAAAAGTCCACATTGAACCCATCCGGGCCTGGAGCTTTGCCATTCTGCATGTCTTCGAGGACATCACTTAGTTCCCCTTCCGTTACTGGTCTGTTCAGGTTGAAGTTGTCCTCTCTGGATACCAGTTTCGGTACATTAGAGGTAATTTCCCTGATAGCTTGCTCTCTATCCGAATTGTTGTCCTGTGTTATACCTTGGAAGTGGTGAACTAACACATCTTCAATCGCTTTATGGGAGATCTACAGTTCTCCTTCTTCATTCTTGATCGAAGAGACGCTATTGTGAGTTATATTGGCCATGGTGGTTCTGTGGAAAAACTTAGTGTTATGTTCTCCTTCTTTTAGCCATTGAACTCTAGACTTTTGTCTCTAAAATATTTCCTCTTGTCTACATAGATTATCCCATTCTTGATGAAGTTTATCTGCTTGCTTGCTGAAGTATTTATCAAAGCCTTCCTTGATTAGAGCTTGGTTGAGAACCAACATTTTGTTTTCAACTGCTTTCTTCTCATCAAAAATGTTACCAAAATCCTTCTTGTTCCATTCTTTAAGCCGAGATTTGATGTGCTTTATTCTTTTGTGAAGAAGATACATACTCGTCCCCTGAATCTGCAAGTCCTCTGACCACCATCTCTCAATGTTGCTTATGAAGTTTGGGTGAGACAGCAAAATATTCTCAAATTTGAAGGGTTTGTTTCAAGGAGTGCCTATACCTTTGATTTCCAGTTGAATTGGCCAATGGTCTGAGCCTCCAAAGCGCAGAACTCGCATCGTGACCTCTTTACCATTCAGCATAAGATTCTCAGAGAAAAAGAATCTGTCTAGCTTTGAGGCAACAAGGGCCTCTCCTCCCCTCCTGTTATTCCAAGTGAATAGGCCAGTATTCCAATTAGTATCAACCATATTTATGTTATCAGAAAAGGTTTGGAAAGCTATGGAGTCTTTGCTTAGAGCTCTTGTACCTCCCTTTTTCTTTGAAAGGGATTTAATCATGTTGAAATCCCCTCCCATGATCCAGGGTTTGTCTGTGTGTCTATTCCTGAGATCTACCAGGGTGTCCAGAAACTTAAGTTTGTCATCTACTTTCTGAGGACCATAAACATTTGTGACCAGAAAGGTGTCCCTTTCTCCTACCAGTTGAATGACAACTGATAAGTAATTTCTAGAAGCCTCAGCGTCCAGAATGGCTATTTTGTGGGGATTCCATAGAGTGATTATACCCCCTGCTGTATTCTCTGCTTTAACTTCTATGAACTCATAGCTGCTGAGCCATTTGTTGTGAATTTGTCTTACTTTTTGAATGGAACATTTCGTTTCTTGGATGAACATTATATCCGACATTTCTTGTTTCATTCTGTCACTAAGCATCCTCTGCTTTTCTTACTTCCTAGACCTCTAATATTCCAAGATGTCAACTTCATTATGAAATATTGGTAAAGGAGTAGCTGGCTAAGTCTTTCATCTTACCTGAATTAATCATCAGCTTTCCACACTCCATCAAGAGTTCATTTTGCTTTTTCCTGCCTCTTTTCTTGCCTGGGTTTCTACTGACTAGTCCCAGTGTAGTTTTCATTGTTTTCACTCCTCTACTGTCCTGTTTGTCTATGTTGTTAAATCGCTCTGGCTCCCCTGTTTGCGATCTCCATAGAAACAGTTGTTGTATTCTGTTGAGTTCCTCTTGAGCTAGTGAATCCACTCCCCCCGTGGTGCCCTACCTCAAGAAGCCTTCTAGGTCTAGGTTTTCTTTGTCAAGAATTTCTAGTAGTTCATGGTCCTCTGGGTCCGTGTCATTCTGGGTCATTTCCTGATCCATTTCTTATTCCACGTCACTCATGGTGTCTTCTTTCATATACTCATCATTTTGTGTTTGTTCTGGGTTTTTTCCTTCCTCCTTTTCTGCAGAACTCCCTTCCATTGCTTGTTTTTCTTTAGTATTCTCTTCCTCTTCCTGAAGCACCTGGAAACTATTTTGCCTAAACTATTGTTCTTCTCGTTGCGGATTCTTCGGACCTCTCTTACTTCCTTTACTTCGGTTAACCACTTTCTGAAAGCTATCTGATTCTTTCACTGTATTGCTTCTGCTTTTGTTTATTTCCTTGTTGAGCGGACAGTCTCTAAAAAGATGTCCATGTTCATGGCATTTGCGACATCTGAATGGAATGTGCTCATAATCTACTGTTTGTACCCATTCTTCATCAAAAACTTCCAAGATTATCTCCTCCGGTAGAGCTCTTGATAGGTCCATTTCCACACAAATTCTGGCAAAGGAAGTATATTTTCCCCTTTTAGTGGCTTCATAGGCTTTAACATAGCGTCCTAATTTATTGCCTATGGCCGCTAACAATTCATTTTGCCAATAATCAAGAGGTAGAGAGTAGAGTCTTACCCAAACTAGAATTGAAGTAAAAGTCTCCTTTTCTAGGACAAAGTTCATAACCCAAGGTCTCATATAGAGTCCTGCAGTAGCATAGAAGTAGGGCCCTCCTTCAAATATTCTGTCTTTGTCTTCAATATTTGTGAACACCACCGTAAAGAAACCCTTAGACCCAAGGTGAAGATCTATGCTTCCTTTAGGTTTCCAGTGGTATCTGATCCATGATTGTAGAGCTTTTTCAGTGGGCCATAGTCCCATAAACTTACATATGATGGCATATGTCCCCATGTGTTCCCTGTACGCCTGCAGCTCTGGATTATTTAAAATCACCCTGGGAGTTATATCTGTTTTGGGTTTGCAGGGTCCCTTGTGTTTCTTGTCTTTAGTTTCCTGTTTTTTGTCTTCTACCTCCTTGTCTTTTGTGCGATTTTGATCCTTTTCTGTGGGTTCTTCTGTTCCCACTTCCGTGCTCTTTTTTCCTTCCACCCTTGTTTCCCTAACATCTTCTAGAGGCTTTTTCCCCTTGCTGGCCAGGGCCTCCTTGTAGGAGGGAGTGGAGCCCCCTCCTCGTCCACCCTTCATAGGTATTCTGACAACCCCTGCGCGCGCTAAACTCTGAATGCTCTTCCCTGCTCTTGCGCGTTCCTTCTCGTAAATCAATTGTCACTTGCACCAAAATATCATAATCATTAAACCCTCCCATCCTCTCTATTTTAATTATTAAAATAAATCACAACTCTAAAATTAAACTCTTTTTAATTTATTTTAAAAATTAATTATGTTGAATAGATTCGAATAATTATATACTTAGAACCTCATAGATTAAAGTTTTATGAGTTTTGATGAAGTTATACATTATTTATTTTGTTTGAGATTAAGGTAATATAATCACAATGTTGGAATGTCTACATATAATGTAAATTATGTTTTTATTATTATCAATATCAAAACATTTAATTTACAGTAAAGAATTATCATATAAAATTATTTGAATAATTCTATATAAATAGACCTGTAATATAGGATGGCTATCTTAGTTCAATGAAATGAAGAAATTGACTTTAGCCAAAATGCAAACCGATAACAATTATGCTTATATGATAACACTATCATAGTTGAACAAACATCCAGAGAAAATTCAAATGAGGTTAAGGAGCATCGCTATAACAACTCAATTCATAAACAGTGGTTTCTCTTAACATTTTACATTTGCGTTGAAGCTTAAGGAGTTTCTCTTCATATGCCAATTCAAAATTCCTACAAAATTTAACATTTTTTTCACATCTTATGATCTTTCTTCACACAAGCTATAAACATTTCAGTGGGGAAAACTAATAGTGAAATTGAGATTAAGGATCAATCATCATCACTAAACAATGCCTCGAAGTACCTACTTCACTAACTTCTAAGAGGTATTCTCATATTCAGACATCTGGTAAGCAATTCCACAAATGATAAGCTTCTCCTTCACTATCTAACTACTTGATGCTTTGATTTTCCTTCCCACATAAAGGGCATTTTGAATCCTCCCCATCACAAAAAGCACACACGCAGTGTTTGCAACCCTGTAGTAAAGTGAATTAAAATCCCCATGCCCTTTTAACGAAATATTATGTAAACCATGGTTCAAATCTACAGTAAAGTGAATTAAAACCCATGTGCCCTTCTAACGAAATATTATGTAAACCATGGTTCAAATCCCCATAGATCAAACTAACCCAAAAAATTACCAGTAAAAATTGTGGTGATTAATGTGAAATAAAGTCCTGCTTGTTGATGAATACAAAAAGCACACATCAACTTTTCTTCAGAGCCCTGAAGCACTGTATCTATGGGATGTATCTTGGAATTTATAACAGAGGAAAATGAAAAAGTCAGGAATCTTCCTCCCAAGAATTCGTATGAGGAAAAATCAAAGCCCGTGGTAGTTGGATCGTAAGTTGAAAGAGCTTCAGAAGCTTTGGATTGAGCTTGTGCAGGGGCCACAAGCCCAGGGAGTCCTCCATGACCGAAAAAAATGAACAAACTGGAGCTCATCTACTCATGTCTCTGTTGTACCAAAAGTAACCAGGGATCCACAACTTTGTTTTCATTTCGGTCACTAGTTGAACATTCTTCTTCCTGATTATCCACTCCTCTTTGATGCATTTTGTTTATTTTTAGGTCTGAGACCTGTACTTTTTCTTTGGAGATAATGTCAGATGTGTCCTGGGAAGAGATTAGTTGATCTTCTTGACGGTGATTTGAGGCAGGTCGATCAAACAATCCACTGGGGCATTTGAAGTTCATGTTTGAGGCCAACATATTAATGTGGTCATGCAATTGATGGGGATTGTTATATGAATTACAGAGTTGTTTTCTCTATGAATTTGTGGCATGGCCCAAACATTGTTTCTAGGAAATGCCAGAGGATGTGCAATATGCAAACCCATCACATTGTGCCTCTCACCATGAACATAATGACACGGGTTAAAAAATTTAGTACAATGTCTATTGAAACCAAGAGGAATACTGGAGTTTGCATAAGAATTAGTGTGATGACTATGATCAGAATTGTTATTATTGGTATGAAGATTAGTGTGATGGCAAAGATTAGGACTAGGAAGGTGTGGCTCGGGTTGAATGTCTTCATAGGAATTACTGAGTTTTTGCAGACTATCTTGTTCTAGGGCTTTCTTGGGTGGAGGTTGATAATAAAACTCAACGCCATTGATGACATGCTCTCTTTGCACAAATTCTCCTCTCCTCTTGCATTCACAGAGCTCCCTGTATTTTGCCACTGCTTGCTCTATGAGATTTCCATGGGGCCAGGGGATTTTCATCTAGTGCTACAACTTGAAGGCTCGTAAGTCTTGTGAAGAAATTAGGCAAAATCGAAGTAAAGTTATTGATGTTTAGATAAGCATACGCGTCACAAGGTCCCCCTAGATAAATCTTGTTGTGCAAGTGGGGTGCATATATAGTATGGTATATGGAATTAACAGGGTTTCCTCATAATATCTATGTGGACCCTCTTACCAAGTACAAAGATGTCATAGGACTAAATACAAGCGAACGGACAGGGGAAACTTCGTTAAAAATTTGAATCCTGCTTTGCTCCCATTTGTTAGAATATGCCAACATTGTATTATAGGTGGTCGTGGTGTTTTATATGTTTTGTATACATTCCGTCAATATAAAATAACATCTGAAACAACCTGAGGCGGAGCCCTTTTAGATTCCTTGTTATTAATTCCAACATTTCAAAGAATATTTGATGCTCAATTATTGTCTTCCAAAGAATATAATAATAAGATGAACATGACATCATCAATTGCGGCGTCTTTGGGTCTTGATGTATGTTAGGTTTATTAGCACATGAGTCCCCATCATTAATTTATATATTGCAGTAGAGAACCGCATTGTGGTCTGTGTGTTATGATGAGTTTGCATGGTCGAGCCAAGAAGTCTGTTGCTCCAACCACTCTGTGAAAGTCAGAGATGAACTGTCCCAATGTGGTTCTAAGCTTGGTGTACTATCCTATGGGCGCTGAAACGAGTTCTATCATTTGCAGCAAGAAGAATACTTCTCCATCTAGCCCTGCCTCTGTTGAATTTCAAGAGAGAGGCAATAGAGGGTGACTATTCCACCGAACACAATCAAGACAATGAAGTGGGTAGCGTTGTGACTGAAGAATTCGCCCCTTCTGTCACAGGTTTCTCAGAGAACGGAAGACAGCTAGAGTTGGAGGAAGGTCAGTTCAAGGATTGGGTTTTGGCGAGATCGAAGGGAAAGAATGTTCGAGGGCTGGAGAGACTAGGCAGTGGAATAAATGAGGCATCGGAATCTACGAAGAGTCGGATGAATTTGAGGATCTGAGAAGGTATTCATTAATGTTGTTGCAACAAGCTAGTAAGCCAATGGGCGACCGGGTGCGCAGATTTATGAGAAACACGAGCGCGTTTGGTTGGGAACGTTCAACAAGGAAGAAGACAAGGATAACACAAGGCGTAACAGGAAGAGGGAGGGCGCTAGACATATGTCATAATGATATGGTGAATAGATGTCGCGCTTAAACATAAAAGGTAGACGCGAATCTGAGGTCAACTGATTCAAAAGAAAGACCTATCGGCCTAATTAATTATGTATTAATTAATTTAATATTATTATTATATATATTAAGACGTAGTCTAACTTATAAACAAAATAGCATTTTTCACAGAAATTCACCAAAATCTGGTAATACAATTTCAAGATTTTTTGTTGTTTAAAATACATTTTTAAATGCATAAATAAATTTTGATTAAAATTAACAAAAAAAAAGTCATAAAAAAATTATTTAATCTATAAATTAAACTAAACGTATATATTAATATTAATTAATAATATTAATAAAATTAATTAATATTAATAACATTCTCGGTAGTAAATTGTGCCTTAAATAACATGATATAATGCAATTGAAAAAAATGAGTTAATTTTGTGTTAACTCTGTTGTATATAATCATTCCAATTGACAAACCTATCAATTATTGGGAATCTCTCAGGTTAAGTCTTATCGAGACTCCTTAGAGAAACCCATTGGATCGAATTCCACCATGTTATCAGCGTTATACACAGTGTAACATAATGTATAAATAGTTTGAGCATTAAAGAGAATTTGAACTACTTAAATTAAGTAACTTAAATTTGCATTTTGAAATTTGAAAAATAAATAAATACTTTAAAATCTACAATTTTTAAAATTGACCAAATAAAGTGCTTAGAAAAAACTATCAAAATATCACAACACATTAGTGAAGTTTTCAAGGTATGCTAAAATATCATATCACCCAAGTTTGCAGTTGAATAAGTAATATTAATGAAACCATTACTTCTCTTAAATTTATAACCTACGTTAATCATACAACGTCTTTGAGAATTATATTCGACATGGGAGGAAAAATTATAGGGAAGCAGATAAGAGAACATATTTGTTATCATTGTTGTTCAAACATTAATAACCATTATATAAAATAAGAAAACAAAGAAGGATCACTAGGGGAAGAGGATATAAGTATCTGTTTAACAAGTGGCAAAAGAATAATAATTTAATTTAATTTGTTATTCTTGTTTTTGAAACTAAAAATTATGATTTTTCATTTCTTAAAACCTTAATCTAAATTGTTGAAGTGTGAATTAAATGAAGAATATTTCAGGGATATCAAATCAAGATCGTGCAAATAATTTTTTATTCGTGAAAAAATAAAATTATTCATGTCCAATTCCAGTATAGACCAAACTTACGGCGTAAAAAAAAAGAATATTAAGCATCATAGCCTCGATCCACTGAACCTCTATCGTAAAAAGTTTGCTACAACAAAACTTAGAATGCATTTTTTGATGAAATTATAAATCTAATATATTTAAAATACAAGTGCATAAATAGATTTAGCACCCTGAAAAGATCTTTGTAATATCTAATTTTAGATTATATTGCTAAAACTTAAGATTCCAAAAGATTCTTATTAAATTTTAACAAAATTCACTCAATCAAATAAATAAATAAACTAACTATGTCAAAAATAAATACTCTACACATTTAAGGGGATGGCGTGGCCAACCCTCTGCGTGCACAAGCATGTGTGTTGGTGCTTCACTGTCAATTTCCGACCTAGGTTTATTGGACGTGGCGTGTTGAACGAGGTCCCCTAATTGTATCAGCGCTTTAGGCAACGCCTGTGAAACATGTGAGGTCTCACCCGAGACACCTAACAGGGGTTGCGAGAACCAGGATTCTACAACTGAGAAGGCAATGGGATTCCAATGGACACCATTTTCTCATAATATTCAAGCCCTTAACACCTAGCTACACTACCTACCATTCGCAGAACTTGCACAGTGCATTTTCACAAGAGAATTTAATAAAAAGAGCACTAATGATGATCCAAATTTATGCAGGAAGGAAATGAAATACAAACTTAAACCGAAACACAGAGCTACAGTGAAAACTAAACTTCAATTCATTAATAACAAAATATTCAAATTTTTTACATGTAGAATGGAAATGAACTAGCTCAGGCGTTGGTAGCATATCTTTGAGAAGAGATGTGACTGCTACATTCCTTCTTAATTGTGTTACAATGAGGCTTAGAGGCCTTTTTAATAATGGGAACATCCTAAACATCCAAAAACCTAACCCTAGGAGATGAAGTTCCAAAATTTTGTAGGCCTCGTTGGGATTAGTTGGAACGTCAACTTCTGGGGGTCGTAATTCAGCCACATGATCTGCGTTTGGCATGCATGATGCCTCATTAGAAATATCTATCCGATGACAACAAATTTTCTGAGCAAGCCCTTGTCCCTACCCATAGACCCTTGGGTTTGGCGTGCTTTTCAAAAAGACGACGTTTAAGGCCTCAAAACGGCTATGGAAGTTTAGCACTCAAAAATTGCAAAAAACAGTAAACTATGCTATAATTAAGGAAACTAAAAGAAATAGTGTTGGGGATCCAGGTGGACTAGGTGGGTGGCCACCAATATTTACTTAGATCAGTCCTCCCCCCTTAGGAAGCAATGGTCCCTATTGCGTTGAGTGCCTCCATGAGATGGGGAAACTTCTGCTAAACTTGGTCTCCAGTGAGCCACTTGCTTTGGTGAATGACTTGGCCAACTTTGACAACCTGATACAGTTGAATCCTTAGATGCCAAAAATCTTTAATCTGTGTGTCCATGATCCAATCAGTCATGGCATGTTCCATGCAATCTGGGTTTAGCTCTATTTGTGTCAGTTGCTCAACAATATCTGATGCGTCTAACAATGGTGGAAAGTATGATTGAAGGTGGCCCACATTGAACATTAGGTGCAGGCCAATAAATGGGGGAGTGTTGAGCTTGAAAGTGTTGTCTCCCATAAGGCACGTATCGGAGTGGTTGAAGCTTTTGATGAGCTCCAACAAGGCGTTATTTATGCAAATGCAACCAAACTTTGTTGCTCGCCTAAAACTTATGTGACACTCGATGTTGATCATGTCGTTGTTTGTACTTGGCATTGGCCTTAGATGTCATGAACCTATTGGCGAATGTGTTGGATGTGTTCAATAAACTTGTTTTCTTTATCAGCCTCGGATTGTACATGTGTAGATTATGCTTGTATAGTCACATGAGGCATGGCCACTTGAAAGGGACCGCAACCGGTCGAGTTATGGAGAGTTATGTTATAGTTGTACTACACAGGGAAAGCTCTCATCCCAGGTTTGTGGATGCTTGGAGTTATACATGCGTAGTATCTGCATTATCATCATGTTGACGACCTCTTTTTGGCCATCATTCTGGGGATGGAATGCAGTCGACTTGGTTAGCTTGGTATCCAATAATGGCTAGAGGTTTGACTAGAATGTGCTTAGGAACCTGCTATCTCTATCTGATATAATGGTTTGCGGGATCCCAAAATGTAACCACACTCGTTCGAAGAAGAGTTTGATAGTGTCCTCTATTGTGATACTCTTCCTATAGGTCACCAATATAGTCATCTTAGAAAATATATCTACACCAAAATGTCCTACGACCCGACTATAGTGCACCTCCTAAATCAGCTTGGCATGCTCGCTTGAACGAACGCAAAGGTGGCCATGTAGCATAATAATGTGTTCTAGAGGTGGAAGTCTAGTACTTGCTTTCCATTTACTAGCATCTTGTATGTGGTGGTGAACTCTGGATTATTTTTTTATAATTGCGGCCATCTAGAGGTCTCGTGACCACAAGAATTGAGAACAGTGGTCAACGTTGCAACCGGGGGCTGCCTGAGGCAAACTACAACATGATTGGTGTTTCCCTTCTTGTATTTAATGTTCAAATGCAATTGTTGCATATATGTGGACCACTTATGATGGCGATCATTCTACAACTTCCCTTGTGTTTGTATGAACTAAAGAGGCCAATGATCTGTGTGGATGACTGTCTCCTTTCCCAAAATGTAATGTTTTATTGGCAAGCCTACACGATGGAATACATCTCTTTATTGTAGGTGGGGTATTCTTGAATTGTATCAGAAAGTGTCTCACTGTGATAGGCCATCAAATGCCCTTGTTGGGTGAGAAATACATCAATAGCATAGTTGAAGGCATATATCTCAATTTCAAATGGTTGTTGCAAGTATGGTAGTGTGAGTACTAGTGCAAAGAAAAGGTGGTGCTTCAGCTCAATGAATGCCTTATGTTGGGACTCGGACTAGGAAACTTTACTTTAGCTCCGCCCTTGGTAACTTGACTCAAAGGCCAAGTGATATGAGAGAATCCCAACACGAACCTCTACTAAAAATTGGCAAGCGCCAAAAATCTATGAAGCTCTGTTAGAGTGGTCAGGGCTAGCCAATCCCAAATGACTTGGATCTTACCTAGATCCACATGCATGCCTTGCTCACCAATGATGTAACCTCGATATTGGACTTGATTCATTCTAAAGGTGCATTTCTAGAAGTTGGCACATACTTTGTGTTGTCGCAGGATTTGAAGGACTTGTCGAATGTGTTGCAAGTTTTCTTCCCAACTCTCGCTGAAGATTAAGATGCCGTCCAGATATAAAACCACGAACAAGTTGGTGAAAGGCTGCAAGATGTCATCCTTCAGCCTCATAAAAGTTTCAAGGGCATTTGTCAATCCAAAAGGCATGACCAACCACTCAAAAAGTCCCTCCTTGGATTTGAAGGTGGTCTTCCATACATCTATGGGTTTCACTGGAACCTAGTGATATCCCAACTTCAAATTGATCTTGTTGTAATACTTGCCCCCCTTGAGCTGGTCAAGAAGGTCATCAATTCACGGGATTGGATACCTATCCCTGACATTGATTTTGTTTAGTGCCCAATAATCAATGCAGAGTCTCTAGGTGTCATCCTTCTTCTGTACAAGTACAATCGAGCTCCCACAAGGTGAGGAACTTGGTCGTATGTCCCCTTTTTTGTAGCATCTCTTGGATCTACAACTTAATTTATTCACTTTCCATATTAGAGCGACGGTATGTCGACCCATTGGGTAGAGGTGCTCCGAGAGTCAAATCGATCGAATGTTGACCTGACAATGCTAAGGTACCCCTATGGGTGAGGAGAAGATGTACTTGTATTCTTCCACATTGACCTTATCCACCTGCTTCTGCTGCGTGGAGGAACCCTTCCTGGGAGTCATAGATGTGGCCACGATCTTCCTCCTACTTTGAGAGTGAATCAGAAAGAAAATAAATTTCTCAGTCTAGGAGATGATCTTATTGCATTGCTTAGTAGAGATCAAAGAGATGGTGTTAGGCAAGACTACCTTCGGTATTTATTATAGCTTACTACCCAAAGTAATAATAATAGTGTGAGGCCTAGATTCATAAACAACATGATGCTTCCACTAGTACGATTGACCTAATAACACATCACAAACTTAAAGAGGATCAAAATCGCACAATACATCATCCTTGAAAGGCTTGATGTTGTAAGGAAGGCGGTATTGTTGGCTAATATGAAGATCTCGTCCTTGGTGGAGCCACCTGAAGGTGTATGGTTGTGGGTGTGGTGCAGTCGGTAGGCCTAACCACTTAACCACCTCTACTGAGATGAGGTTATTTTGTCTCCCACTATTGACAACAAACTGTAGCGGAGATCCCTTCTCCTACATCTATGAGTGGAAGAGACGCTCCCCTTCCTCTAGATATTCAAGCTCAATCTTTTGGACCTTGGTGGTGGCAACAGTGGCACTGGTCTCCACATCGATAATCTGCTTCCCTTTGTCATGTTTTGACTCAGAGTCGGAACATGCATCTGACTCTAAAGCCTTTAGCTCAACCACCAGTCTCTACTTTACACGACACTCACTTGTGTTGTGAGTGGGGATATTGTGGAACTCACACCACTTTCCTATGTCCTTCTTTGTCTTTGTGGTGTTATTCTTTGCCTGCAGCTTCGATGTATTGCCCTAGGTCACCCGATCTTGGATTTGTCCTTTGTTATGCAATTTGAGGGTGCCTCTTCCCTACTTTGGATTCACAGATAAAAAGTCTCACTTATTTTGTTTAAATTTCTACTTAATCTTTTACAACATATCAGTACTTGAATAGCAAATGCCATTCATAATCCTTGATACCCAACCTTGTGCGAAAAGTATGAAAAATATTTGTGAACTCTGGCATGTCTTGGTCCCTTCCTTGTCGCAGTGTGGTCCATTTTATGTATTTATCTTCATAGCTCGTGACAAGATAATATTGTTCCTTGACGACGCCTTATAAAGAATTCCAGGGTGCAGCTGAAAATAGTGAGGGTTCCTTCTCGTCCCTTTGCTCACAGTAGGTTTCCCACCAATCCTTGACGTGGGGGGCAGCTTTGAGGAGTGCAAAAATTATATTTTCCCTATTGGAAAAATCATGAACTGAAAAATTTCCTTCCAGCATATTTAACCATTTATCTAAGGCATCTTTGTCGATATGGCCTTCAAATATAGGAATGTCAAAGTTAACTTGTACCTTAAAGGGGGTGGCATCTCCGAAGTGGTTGCTGGAAGAAGATGCTTTGCCCGCTGATACCCGCCGAAGGATTTGGGAAAAGCTATCCATCATCTCGTTTCTTTGTCGCTCAATGGCTTCTTCGAGCAATATTTTGAAAGAATCTCTTACTCCCTAGTCTTTCTTTTTTTCCATCATGGGAGTTCGTTGGGTTTAGCAAGGCCAGTCTTGCAAGGGTTCAACCAGTGCAAGTCCTAACTCCTTATACCTTGACCTCGTTGGAGACATGCATCAAGAAACAGAGAAAGAGAAAACGGCTCTGATACCATTAATCGAAAATTATGTAGGAACGAAACGAAATACAAACTTAAACAGAAACACATAGCTTCACCATAACTGAACTTCAATTCATTAATAACAAAATACTCAAATTGTTTACATGCAAAATGGAAATGAACTAGCTCAGAAATTGGTATTTTATCTCTGAGAAGCTATGTGACCAATACATGCCTTCTGAACTATGTTACAATGAGGCTTAGAGGCCTTTTTATTAATGGGAAAACCCTAAACATCCAAATATTTAACCCTAGGAGATGAAGCGCCAAAAGTTTGTAGTCCCTATTGGGATTAGTTAGAACGTCAACTTCCTGGGGTCGTTATTTGGTCACATGATATTTGTTTGGCACGCATGATACCTCGTTAGAAATATCTATCTGAGGACAATATATTTTCTGAGCAAGCACCTGCCCATGGGCCCTTGGGTTTGGCGTGTTTTTCAGAAAGACGTCGTTTATGGCCTCAAAACACTTTTGTTGAACTTGGTCCCGGGTGATCCACTTGCCTTGGTGCAGGATTTGGCCAGCATTGACAACCCGATATAGTTGGATCCTCTAATGGTGGGTGTTCTTAACCTGTGTGTCCATGATCTAATCAACCATGGCTTGTTCCATGCAATTTGGGTTGAGCTTTGTTGGTGTCAGCTGCTTAGCAATATCTGATGTGTCTAATAATGGTGGAAAGTATGGTCTAAGGCGGTCCACATTAAACGCTAGGTGCGGGTCAAAGAATGGAGGAATGTTGAGCTCAAAAACGTTGTCTCCCACAACCTTGGTGATGGTGTAAGGACCGTCAGAGTGGTCAAAGCTTCTGATGTGCTCCGGCAAAGCGTTTTTTCTGCAAATGCAACCAAACTTTCTCTCCCACTTGAAACTTATGTGGCGCCTGATGTTGATCATGTCGTTGTTTGTACTTGGCATTGGCTTATATAATATGTCGTGAACCTGCTGGCAGATGTGTTGGATGTGTTCAATAAACCTAGTTTCTTTATCATCCTCATACTATACATGTGTAGATTTTGCCTATGTAATCGCATAAGGCATAAAAACATCAATTAGACACAATGGTTGAAATCTCAGACCCACTTGAAAGGAATTATGGACAGTCGAGCTATGGAGAGCTTTGTTATAGTTGTGTTGCACATAGGGAAGGCTCTCATCCTAGGTTCATGGATGCTTAGAGTTGTACATGCGTAGTATGTGCATTATCATCCTGTTGACGACCTATGTCTGGCCATCAATCTAAGGATGGAATGTAGTGGACTTGGTGAGTTTGATGTCCAATAATAACTAGAGGCTTGACCAAAATGTGCTTAGGAACCTGCTATCTTGATTTGATATAATGGTCTGAAAAATCCCAAAATGTACCTACACTTGTTCAAAGAAGAGTTTAGCAGTGTCTTTTGTTGTGATATTCTTCTTGTAGGTTATCTATATAGCCAACTTAGAAAATCTATCCACTCCAAAATGTTCTGCGACCAGGCTGTAGTGCGCCTCCCAAATTAGCTTGGCACGCTTGCTTGAAGGAACACAAAGGTGGCTCAAGTAACATAATATTGTGTTATGGAGGTGGAAGTTTGGTACTTGCTTGCCATCCACTAGCATCTAGTATGTGGTGGCGAACTCTGGATCATTTTTGTATAGTTGTGGCCATCTATAGGTCTTGTGGCCACAAGAGTTGAGAATAGTGGTTAGTGTTGCCACCAGTTGTCGATTGAGGCAATCCGCAACATGATTGGTGTTGCCCATCTTGTATCTAATGTTCAAATGGAATTGTTGTAGATATGTAGACCAATACTAATGACGATTGTTCTGCAGCTTCCCTTGTGTTTGTATGAGCTGAAGGGGTCAGTGATCTATGTGGATGATCGTCTCCTTTCCCAGAATGCAATGTTTCCATTTACATCAAGCCTGCGCAATGGAATACATATCTTTATCGTAGGTGGGGTATTTCTGAATTGTATCAGAACGTGTCCCACTGTGATAGGCCACCAGATACCCTTGTTGGGTGAGAACTACTCCAATAGCATAGTCGGAGGCATTTGTCTCAATTTCAAATGGTTGTTACAGGTCTGGCAGTGTGAGTACTGGGGTAGAGAAAAGGTGGTGCTTCAACTCAACGAACACCTTTTGTTGGGACTTGGACCAAGAAAACTTTGCTTTCACTCCACCCTTAATAACTTGGATCAAAGGTTGAGTGATATGAGAGAATCCCACCATGAACGTCTCATAAAAAGTGACAAGGCCCAAAAGGATGTGAAGCTCTGCTAGAGTGGTCGGAGCTAGGAAATTCCAAATGAATTGGATCTTAGTAAATCCACATGCATGCCTTGCTCATCAATGATGTAACCCAAATATTGGACCCGACTCATGCCAAAGGTGCATTTCTCCAAATTGGCACATAGTTTGTGTTGTTGCAAGGCTTGAAGGACTTGTTGAATGTGTTGCAAGTGTTCTTCATAACTCTTGCTAAAGATGAGGATTTTGTCTAGATATACAACCATGAACAAGTTAGTGAAGGGCCACAAGATGTCATCCATCAACCTCATAAAAGTTGCAGGTGCATTTGTCAACTCGAAAGCATGACCAACCGCTCAAAAAGGCTCTCCTTGGATTTGAAAGTAGTCTTCCATACATTTGTGGGTTCTATTCGAACCTGTTGATAGCCCAACTTCAAATCAATCTTGCTGAAGTACTTTGCCCCCTTGAGTTGATCAAGAATGTCATTAATTTGAAGCATTGGATACATGTTCCTCACAATTATTTTGTTTAGTGCCCAATAATCGATGCAAAGTCTTCAGGTGCCATCCTTCTTTTGTACAAGTACAATCGGGCTCCCACAAGGTGAGGAACTTGGTCGTATGTACCTTTTTTATAGTAGCTCCTGGATCTTCCACATGATTTCATCATTTTCCAGTGATGGTATATCGACCCATTGGGTAAAGGTGCTCTAGGAGTTAGATCAATCGAATGCTTGATCTGACAGTGCAAAGGTACCCTTGTGGGTGAGGAGTAGATGTCCCTGTATTCTTCCACGACCTTATCCACCTGCTTCTGCCGTGTGGAGGAACCCTTCCCGAGGGCCATAAATGTGGCCACAATCTCCCCTCCTACTTTGAGAGCGAATAAGAAAGGAAACACATTTCTCGGTCTAGGAAATGATCTTACGATATTGCTTAGCAGAGATAAAATAGATGGCAGTAAGCCGAGCTACCTCCGGTATCTTGTATAGCTTGCTACCCAAAGTAATATTAATAATGTGAGGCATGGACTCATACACAACATGATGTGTCCAAAAGTATGATTGAGCTGATAACACATCAAAAACTTCAAGAGGAGAAACATCACAAAGTATCTCATTCATGAAGGGCTTGATGTTGTAGGGAAGGAAGTACTGCTAGATGACTTAGAGATCTCGTCCTTGGTGAAGCCACTCGATGGTGTATTGTTGCAGGTGTGATGTGGTCGAGAGACCCAACCGCTTAACAACCTCTACTAAGATGAGGATCTTTTGGCTCTCATTGTCGACAATGAACTGCAACCGAGATCCCTTCACCCACATTTGTGAGTGAAAGAGATGCTCCCTTTCCTCTGCATCTTTGGGCTCATTCTTCTAGACCTTGGTGGAGGCAACAATGGTGTTGGGCTTCACATCGATAATCTACTTACCTTTTTTATTCCCATTGTCAAGTACTCACTTAGAGTCAAAACCTGCATCTGACTCTAAAGCCTTCAATTTTGTTAGAACCTGCATTTGACAAAATTTTGGAATGATAATATTTAGGGGGCAATGCATAGGTGAAAATGTGTAATGGTGTGGTGATTTTGTTCCACCTTTTTGTAACTATGTCTTTCACTTCATAATAGAATGTTTCAGAATGGTTATTTTCACTTGCCCTAATAATTTCCCTTATCCTCTCCAACATTCCATCAATGTTTTCATAAACTTCCCCTAAGCAATGTGTATTTGTGTCAAATGTCCTGATTAAGGTCAAGATTGGTTCAGTGAACCGGAGAAAGTATTGGATTTTGTCCCACCAAGCATCATCAAGAATGATGGACTTCATTTTTTTCCCTCTATCAGAAGTGGAAGTCCTCCATAATTCCCAAAGAGGATCAATGACCATTTCTTGTAATGCTTGTTTCACCTCCACAAACCTTTTTATGACAAGAGTGTGTGAAGCAAAATGAGTTTTAGCAACCTACAAGTTTGAAAAAGTCAAATCTCAAATGAAAAATCATATATAAATTTAATTAAAATTTAGAATTTCCAATGCAAATAATATTGATTAAAAAAAGAGTACCCTCAATAGCTCCAACTTCGCAAAAATTCGATATATTGTCTGAGACATTGAATGATTAGTTATGAACATTTGGATTTCTTTTGCTGCTACATATATTTCATTAATCCATTCAATCTCAAAAATCTTGGCAATCATAAGGTTCAATGGATGTACTACACATGGTGTCCAAAATATGTGATCATATCGACCCTCCATAATCAAACCTGCAACTTTACAAACATGTGCATTGTCCATAATGACTTTGACAACATTATGTGGCCATACACTTTCTATTGCGTCAATAAGAATTGTGGGTATGAAAGATGTAACTTTCTCTATTCCACTGAAATCAGCAGCGTTCAAAAACATTGCCCCTTGGGGGCATACTACAACAACATTAATAAATGGACGGTTTCTTTGCTCTCTCCATCCATCAGAAATGATGGACACCTCTGTTTCTGCCCATGTATCCCAGATTGTCTGTAGCTGTCTATCTCCGGATTGTCTCTCTGATGCAAACAAAGTAGTGCGGCCTTTTCATACCTAGGGCTTTTGTACCCTTTTGGCACTTCATTAATTTCCTTAATCATTTGTTGCCAATAAGGGGAGCACACCAAATTGAATGCTAACCCATTTGCATAGATACAATGAGCTACATGTTCATCGGTTATGTCTCTACCTTGATTATTGAAAGTTGTTTCAAGAGGGCCTAGAGTGAGCATTTTATTAGTTGTGGCAACCGACCTAGATGGCAATGGAGGCCTAGTTGTAGAGCTTTGCACAGGGTGTTTTCACTTAACAAGCTTCATATCAGCAACTTCTTGCAAAGATGCATAGAATTTCATTTTTCCAAGACTCAAACCTTATCCAGGTTTGCCATTTGCATCTTTTGATCTGGTGCATATTTGCACCCCCTATGTTAGTTTGTCTAGTGAGATGGACCTTCACCCTAGTATATGAGCCATTTAAATGAACCACCTCTGGGATTTTTTCCAATAATCTCCACATATTGCAATAGAGGAGATTTTGGGTCTGTTTTGATGATTTCCCCTTCACTCTACTCATGTTGTGATGGTTCCATAATGATAATGATCTATAGGTTACCTTAGTACATATAAATTTCAAATTATAATATATTATCAATACACAATTAAAAATTAAAATGCACTTCATCTAACACATCACTAACATATCTTCCTGAATTTCTAATAATAAGATAAACGCACATGGACAAATGATGTATGCTTTAATTTAAGGTCTATGGATGTCTCTCTAAACTCTCTCTCTCCCTCGAAAAGATTCAGGTTCATGCAAAAGATTGAATGTTGGTTTGTAAAGGAAGATACTTATCTTATTGTTAATAACAAGATAAGATAGAAATTGATTTGCTTACATCAGTCAACTGGTTGGTTGTCCTAGATGGTCTTTATGACCTACTTCCAACCAGAGTTTATTATTTTAATAGTCCCAAACTAGGGTTTAAATGCCAAATCCAAGGGTTTAATTGAAATATGTACGTTGGATTATTAATATACACATTGGCTTTTAGTTTTAAATGCTACGTGGCAGGTGGAAGGTCTCCATCAAACAGGGAGTCTGAGTCATTTGTGGCTCATATTTGTAGGACGTAGATAGGCAGACTGGGTTATTAAATTATTAACATAAATAGTAGTAGTTAGCCATCCTCAAATGCTATGAGGCATGCAGGTTTCGATGGAATATTTTGGGGAACAAAAAAATTGAAACAAACTCTCAAACCTTTAAGGAACAAAATTGATGTTTGAATATCAAAATACGAGTGCGAAGAAGTGTTAAAACTTAACAGTTATAACTTGGTCCCGAACGATGATGAATATGAGTGCGACAAATAATGTCGAACGATGACGAATAACGCCATTGATGAAGTCGTGATGAATAAGCACAGTCGTGCCTTCCTCCTATTCCGCCTGTTCCTCGAGAGTAGAGTGCATTGAGAACAAAGAGGGACCACAATGCACACTTTAACCTTTACCGAAAAGACCAAAACCTAAAATCATTAGCAACATTTTCTTTTCACTTTCGTCGGTTCCGACAAACTTATAGGAGATCTGTTTCCGTCGACAAAGGGTTGTTTTCGCAAACCCTAGATTCGCCACCTGCCGTTTTTCAAGCATGTTTCAACGATCTGGTGATCTTGGCCCTCCCCCGGACCCGATCCGGTAATTTAGCTTAATAGTACCAAACTCCAATAATTTATAGACCATGCAGGGTTAAGATGGGGAGAGAGGGACCGCCGCTGAAGATAAAACATAAACAACGAAAAATGTCAAAATTTTATTTTCGTGTTTTTATTGTATTTGTGTGAATTCATGCTTTTATTGTATTGGTGTGGATTCTAGATATTAGGATTCTATCAATGTTTTAAAACTGGCCTGGTCTGAATCGAACTCGGCCTAATCGACTGAGTCTAACCCTTGCTTGGGCCGGCTCGGTAAAAAAATCAGTCCAAAAGTCGGTTTGTTATCGAACCGGCCAAGGCAGACACCGACTCGACCGACTCAGCTGAGCCTGTCATAACCAAGTCATGTCAGTCCGTGGTGGAAAAAGGAGGGAAAAACAGAGTTCAAAAGCGATTTTTTCTGCTTTTACGTCTTTCTTACTTCATTTACCCTATCCCAAGCCTATAAAAGTTACCCAACCCCATCACATTTCCTCACAACGATCTCATTGCATTTGTGTGAACATTTGTGAGGAGTTTGTGAAGAGTTGGAGTTGGTTTTTGGAGCAATAGTGAGAAGCCTCTTGGGTAATCATTGGAGCAACAGTGATGAGATTCTTGGGCAATCATTGGAGCAGCAGTGAGGAGTTGGTTTTCTTAGCAACATTGAGGAGGCTAAAGCCTAGAGGTATTTTTTTTTTCACTTCTCAAATCTACGGATGCTTCTTTTTTTTTTTTGCAAATCTGGAAATTGAAAAGAGTATTTTTTTTTCTAAAAGCAACGAAGATTGAAGAGTTTCTCTATTTCTTTTTTTTATAGACTTTTGTCCTTTCATTTCCAAGTCCAAATATCAAAAAATGGCTCCTAGAATGAAAGATGTTGCTTGGGCATATGTTAAGATGATTTATAATCAAATGCATTGCATATTTTGTCCTAAAAAAATTAAGGAAGGTGGAGGGGGCATTCATAGGCTAAAACAACACTTAGCCAGTATTAAAGGCCAACTTGTTCCATGTGCAACACCAGCAGAACAATTTGGGGATATTAGGAAGGAGTTGCTAGAAAATTTTGAAAAGTTTGAGGAAGAAAATTCTAGGCAAAAAGAAATAGACGTTGAAATAGGGAGGAAGAGGAGTATAAAACACAAGATGGTTGCCAACCCCGATTTTGATTATGAGGGCTCTTCGTCTATCCCTTGCACTGATGCATCCAACTCCTTTCACTATGTTCCTCCCTCTTTGGAATCTATTCAAGAAAATATTAAGGGTATGTTGATGCCTCGAAAATCACTGCAACAACATTAGGGGATAACCACCCGGTCCGGACCTTAAAAGCAGCTCCTTTTCCGTTTGGTGTGGTGGCTCCGACTGTTCAACTAGGTCCAGTTACCCTCTCCCTATTGTTATTGGTTTATAATGTATCTTTAACTACCAATAGACAGGGACATCAGATCATTTCTTCTTGCTGATCAGGCAAAAGAATGACCCTTAAGCTGATTTGGATTCAGCCAAGCCACAACTAAAGTTTTGCCTCTTTGAGGAGAGGACTTAAAAGAATGTAGAATTTACTCTAAATGCAAGCTTATTCTATGATGCAAGCAAAAGAAACTAATCTAAATCCTATCTTAATTAGGCAGATATAGATCTAACCCAACTAAGAGCAAGATAATTAAAGTATTGAGATTTAGATATGTCTTGTTTATAATGAATATCAAGTTAATGAAGTAGTTCAATTAACTGATATTATGGATATCAAAACACATCCTATTGAGACCTTTTAACTGAAATAATAAGCCAACAACACTCAGGAAGTAGTTCACATAAATGATATTGATTATCAAATGAGCAAATCCAATAACTAAACAATAATATGTGGAAATAGTTCACAACATATTACCACTCAATAAATCAGTTTTAATAAAGCAGATTTCTGAGTAAATAGTTACTCAGAAATGAGAAATTAATTCATAAGAACAGAGATACATGATAACAACATTGAGACAAACTACCCATATTGACAATAATGCACAAACATGAATAAAATGACACATTCCTGTTACCATAAAAATGAAACTGATATTTAAAGCAGTAGTATTAAAAATACCAATTTATTGCATCCATTTCTCTGTCCTTGGTCTCCAACAGCCCTTTACATTGCTTGAACTTCTGCTTTCAAAACTAGAGCCACAATAGTGCAAGCTTTGTTCTTCATGCATAATTCAATATACAAAGGGAAATCCTCAATAATCCCCAGATCTGAGATTTTTCACTCCTCCCTCCTACAACTCTAAATTCCAATTACAATAGTGCTTTCATGGAGTCTAAAATTGCAGAGGAGAGCAGCCCCTATTCCATTCTGCAATCTGTTATTTATAATATTTGTCAAGGAATTCTTGAGAGAAGAGTTTGTTGAAGAGAAATCTACTAAATCCAATTTTACTTGCTCCTAATTCTGATCTTCAATTGCTGGAGCCTTCTCATTGATTGAGATTCTTTTTCCATATTTCTTCCACTGTTTTCCTGCAAAAGAAATCAAAATAAATTAAAATGCAATCAAAATATCATTTCTGACAATTAAATCAAACCCAATCAAATTCTATTTAAATAAATAATTAAAAACAAAATATAAGCTCTGTATTGATGCTTGGAATGGTTTGATTGGTAAATGATATTATTGACCAATGGATCTGCAATTAGAAGAGGCTTTGGACAAATGAAATTGAAAACAATAACTCAGAAAATTGATTTTGTTTTCAAAATTCGGAGCCTGATCTTCTGCCTGATTTTTGGCCCAATAAATGATCAAATCTGTTGGTGAAACCTCCTTCAAAATGTTCCCCTTGATTTTCTCTTTCCAATGAGCCGTCCTGGGCCTCATTTGGCCAAGTAGAACTCAATTTATGAGCTTCCAAAGTTGATGGGTCAAATCTGATATGAATCTGGAAATTCTGTTGCTGGGCTAAAAATCAAAATTCTCATTAAAAATTAAATCCTAAATTAGAATTCTAATTAATTATAAATCAATTGTTAATTATAAACTAAACTAATTATTAATAACCTATTTATTAATCTAACTAACTGATATCTAATTAGCGATTTATAAACAAACTTAACCTAATTAAAAACTAATCAATATTAATCTAATTAAAAAAACTAATTAATATTAATCTAAATAATGTTTAAATTTTAATTTAATCAAATTAATTAAATGTTATTAATTAATTAATCTGATTAATTTAAAATTCATTAATTAAATATTATATATATTAATTAAATAATATAATATATTACATATTACATGTTAATATATTAACTAATATTTAATATATATTAACCTACCCCATAATGTTAAATAAACTAACCTACACCATACGTTAAATATACTAACCTACACCACTCCTTATATATATAAAACTTTAAACATAACCATTATCACTATTCATAAGAGTTAAAGAACAAGTCGTTTAAAACAAACCATACAAAACTTTAATGAATTGTTTTTATGCCTTTTCGCTTATCGGCAATCGGGAGGATGGAGGGGTTGCAAAACATGTTTCGCATAAAAGCCCCGATGCGACAACATTTGGTTAATGCCCCTTTGCTCTATGTTTTTACTTTAATACTCCATGCCTTTTAACTTTCGCAATCGATAGGCATATCGCATCGGGAGGATGGGTGATGAGGTTTTGGAAATGGTCAAGCGAAATTCCCCGATGCGATATCGCATCGCATCGGGAGGAAAAGGGATATTGGCATATCGCATCGGGAGGATGAGGGATATTGGAGTTTTTAAAATATGTTACATAAAACTTCCGATGCGATAAAAACAATTTTATTATATGTTTTTTGTTTTAAATTTTAATTTAATTAAATTAATTATATTTAATATATTAATTAATTTAAAATTTAATTTTAAACATGAATTTTGTTTTGGTTTTATTTCTATGAATTTAAGTTTCTAAACTACAACCACTCTTAATAAAAATAAAAATATAAACTACAACCACTCTTACGTTTGGGTTTTCGAGATTAAGATTTGATTAAGAATTTAGAGTGAATTTCTTAAAATTTGGATAATTAATGATTTGGCTGCATAACTAAAAATGGAAAAATGTTAGTAAGAAGTAACTAGGGTTAATATTTAAAATAAATGCACTATTGAGCTAATTTATTTACAAACTACAATATTCTACGTTTTATGCATTTTTAACCCAGGCTATATAAATAATCAGACTTTCAAATGAGTGCCATTTTCAAACCAGTTGACCAAATGAGGCGAAACAAGCGTCAATGGGAAGCTTATAAAAAATTGATTCTAACAAAGCAATTAAAAGAAGAATCCAAAGAAAACTAAAAATTAACAAAAGCGTAGGGCAATCAACTAAATAAAAATCCAAAAAGACGTTTAGCTAAAAATTTTATAGAAAGGGTCCCCATTATTCGAAGTGGACGCATCAATAATGGGGGGTGTTGTGTTTTTACCACAACAATTGGCGACACACGGGAGAAGAACCAGTTATCTCTTTTTGTTATGAATGAGATTTTCCTAAAATTAAAGTAAAAATAATTAAAGCAGAGAAAATTATGCTTGAAATGCTTGACTAAGTTCATTAGTCTGAATAAAAGCAAGAATCATCTAATTGTAATTTTCTTAAAATTCCTCATACATTAAGATATTTCAAAACTCTACATCAGTCCTTAATTAGTTGTAGAGATAAAGCAGGGGTCACTTTACAGCTTAGCTTTTAGAATATACTCATTTGTCACAAGTAGAGCCACTGCTGCCAGCAAACATCTATAGTCTCGGCAGGGTTACTTTTTCAATCATCAATGATTCAGAATCCCATCTTTAGAAGAATTATTGACCTAGAGATAAATCCATTTATATATGTATTACTTTTTTTTTTTTTTTTAATCTTAAGAGCCATTGTCCTAGTATGGTAGCCAGATAGTTGACAATGCCATTCACTGGTTAAAATTGGACTGAACAAGCTGGCTCGTGATGAGACCCCTTATCTTATAATTGTTTGCAATCATAAGTCATTACCCTGGTTTGTTTAGCAGTGTTGGTAATGTCAGCTTATTTTTCCCCTATGATCATGGTAAGCAGGCTCATGATGAGACCCCTTATCTTTTAAGTTTAATTATATTTCTGGATTATACTCTAGAAAATAAGACTCTTTGGGACAGGCAGAATCATTGACTCCTTAAGAGTTAAGAATGACAATTTCAGAGTTAAAGGTGCTTTGCTGTAAAGTGTCTTTACTTGGTTAAAAATAACTTTTCTTGACTGATAATGGAACTTTGAAAGATCCTAATGAAATTTTGAAATCTCAAAATGATTACAATTTGATGAAAAAGAAATTTTCAGATTTTATGATACTTTGCCAACTTCTCTTGATTGGTAATCTCTTCCTTAAGTATGTCTACCTTTATAATAAGAACATCAAACTCTACTAAGAGATTTAAGAAAAAGCTAATAGATGACTATTAACAATTTTTCTCCATGTATGTTGACCATTGTTAGGTAACAAGTAGGCCTTCCATATAAATCACGGCAAAGTCACTAAAATCAAAACTGAAATCCGAAGGAAAATAATTCTTATACTACAATGAGAAAAGAAATCAGCGAACAAAAATAAAAACAAAGAAATCTCTAAAAATTGAAAGGAAAATCCAAGTTTCGCAAGATAAACTCAAACAAGAATGTTTATACCAATGTCTTAACAATATGAAGAAAAGAAAATAATCGTGTAATCATTTTTTCTTATGTTGAGATTTAGAAAAACATACCTTGCGGAGTTGTGAATGCTTTAGACTTTTAGATAACAGTGATTGTAAAATTCAGCTACAATGAATACTTTCTGTCTGATATGAATCTTCTTGTTTCCAAGCATCAACTTAATCATTTTCTAATGAAATGAATGCTAAAGAATCAAACTAAAGGTCCAGAAACTTCCTGGTGTAGCTGTTTCATGGAAGATCATCGCTGCTTCATGAAATTAAGCCAGGAGAAGAGTATGGACTTCGAAAATATGATCTGACAGAGGATTGAAAGCTTTAAATGGAAAGCTGCAAAACAGAGTTTTATATCAGCATAATTTAAAAACAAAAATGATGAAATGGAAATTAATGAAAATGGGCATATGAATCTTACCATTGGATAATTGCTTTTGATCTTACCTGAAAGGTATCAATTTCTCCAAGCTAGCTGACTTCTTATTTTAATTAACATTAAAAACATGAAGAAGTCAAACTAACCAAAATCCTATAACCCAAAATCATTATTTATTTTATTTAAACTAAAGCAAGCAGTAAAATGTAAAAATAGAATGCTTAGTGCTCAGGGGAATTGAAATAAAAGGAATGCATCAGAGATGAGAATGAGAATTTGCAGTAATGACTATTCCTCAAAATATTATAAGTTTCATATAAACTCCATGATTTTATAAATTGTCTAGAATCAAGACCAAATAATAAAATTTAAATCTGAAAATAGAGAGGTCTTGAATTCCATTTTAAATTATGGACTTATATATTTGAAACTAAAATATATCAAAAATGATTTAAATGTACTGCAAATTCGTCATTAACTGCTTTCTTACCATAATTATTACCCAAGCTAGCTTTTAAAATAACACATCGTTGTATCGGATGATTCGCATCAAATGTCTCTTCACCATGCTTGAATTTTAATTTGCAAGACTTCACTTTTGTTGCCATGCCATATATCGATTAAATGTTAATGGCTCAAAGGCATGCATTGGAAGTTATTGCATCGGAGATTGCAATGGCAAATTGCTGATAAGGAGATGTGCAATGAAATGAAGCGATCGCATCATTAAAGAAATATTATATCGGAGATCGGAGAATCAATTGCATCGTGCTTCCCACATTGCAAAATGCACATTGTAGATTCAGAGAGGTGATGTGAGCGTAAAAATGTGATGAAATGATTGCAATATCGGCGATGCGATGGATGACGTAGCTTAATCGGCAATCGGCAAACTTTGGGTACCCATTGTAACACAGTATATTTTTTTGCGATGCTGATATGCGATGAAGAGCGGACCCGATAACTTTTTATGATGGGATTTTAATAACATATCGGATCCGAGATACCGACCATAAATAAAACTGCAAGGAAGCGATTGCGATATCGGCGATCGGCAATCTTAAGCACCCGATGTAACACAATATGATTGTTGCGATGCCGATATGCGATGAATGACGTGGCTAATCGGCGATTGCGATCGGCAATGTTATGCGCACGATTTAACAATTCTCAATATGCCGATATGTTATGAAGAGTGGACCCGATAATTTTATGATGAAAATTTGATAAAATATCGGATCCGAGACATCGGTCCTTTTAAAGTTATGCTCTTACCATTATTGCGATTGAACGGACGCGATATTTTTTATGAATTTGATTTGAATTTCATATCGGGTCCGGAATTATGTGGACATCGCGATATCGGTAAAGTCGATTATCGGAGATCGGCGATTCATGTTCATGGAAGTATACTTCACTTGGAAAGCTCCGATATGCGAAATGCAATATGGCATATGAGTAAGATAATACATCGGAAGTCTTTGATGAACAATTTGTTACCAAAAGAAATACTAAGAACTACTTCCGATGAAATCTTATGACGCGAATGGTCTTATGATAATTCTTGAAATTTCAATTGGGTTTTCTAATGAATGAAAGCAAAGCTATAAAAATGCTTGAATTCTAATGAATCAGAATTGAATTTCCCTGAACCTGTTTGAAAATTTTAAATGAGTTTGCTACTTACTTCAAGTTTTGAAAAGAAATAAAAACCTGCAAATAAAACAGAACACGAATCAAAAATAAGTTAAGAAAAATAGAAAGTAATAAGAGATGAGAAAGAACTTGTAAATGCGTACCTGGAAGGAAATTGTCTGCAGATTTTACCTGATAAATCTTCAAATTCTTCCTTTGGTTTATCAAAAATTTTCTTTCGTTTAAAATCACCTCATTATTTATTCTAAATCTAAGTGTGTAATCAGTCTAAATAAAATATGTTTATTGATGTCCGTGGAATATAAAATTTACCAGAAATAAATATGAAACTATGCTTCCCTTTCGAAGTGAAACAACAATTTATTACCTCTGCTCATTCCGAATTAATCTTGAGAAAAATCTGTATTGTTATAGTGACTGTTCAATAATGCCTTTAGTAAATAAACATAATGCGTTTTACAGCATCAGATAATAAACCAAAGATTAGAATGAGATTAAGCCACTAATTGTAGAAAAATATCAAAACAGATTTAAATGTGTGCACTCGACAAAATGGGAATCCTTAAAATCAGCTTTTGGCAAATTCCGAGGAAGATAATATGAACTTCATATGATTACCGCAAAAGATTAGACTGACTACTAATGATTGAGTCAGAATTAAGCTTATCATAGACAGTCATATATTTCATGGGATAATGAGATCATGAAGCTCTTATATCCTCACCCTTTATCATATAAATTCCAAAAGAAAATTTTAGAAGGAAATCTCGAAATGAAGAAAATGGCTTTGAGGCGGTCGATGCCAAGTGAAACTTTAATTGAATTTAATCAAGACATTATTCAAAATAGGCAGAGCAGAGATATCGCTGTAAGAAATTTCAAAAAGGAAAGCAAGAATTAAAATTTTCTGATAAGGAAAAATGTTTCCAGTGAACATGTATGAGAAGGCTGATTGCTTTGTTTTATTTTTTAAATCTACAGAACTATTGCAAATAAATTAACTACATAAAACAAGCTAACTAAATTAATTCTACTCCTATTCTAACCATATACATGAAAATGACTAGGTATAGTCATATTTCCAGTGTAACCATTTTCTCATTTTTATTCCCGCATATATGTACAGTTCAAATGTTAGTAATAAAAATACAAATCTAATTAAACTAAGAAAATTAAATTTGAAATCAGAATCTACAGTTAGTGTTAGCAAGTTGATTAACATCTCCTTCTCTTGAAATTTGCTTTCCAATTCAATACCAATTGGATCACAAAAATCTGGATGGATTTCTATTAAGGATTGGGAAACATTCAAAAGAA
This sequence comes from Pinus tabuliformis, assembly GCA_031772625.1. Lineage (NCBI taxonomy): Eukaryota > Viridiplantae > Streptophyta > Pinopsida > Pinales > Pinaceae > Pinus > Pinus tabuliformis. The sequence goes on from CM062814.1 coordinate 532,270,451, forward strand.
GAGATGACAGGCCGAATTGTGGATATGAGCTTTTAGATTCTTTGACATGAAAAAATTTGCTAGTGTTATGCACAAATGTTAAATCATTGACAATTTTCCTTGAAGGAAAAATTTCCAAACAATTTTCAAATGAGTCAATGAAAAATGGATGGAAGCCTTTCAAATAAAATGACAATTTATTAATTGAATTGAATTGTTGGCGAGATTGCAAAAATACATTCTCTTGTTGACATTGCCTTTGAAAAGATAGAAGCTCTTGATGAAACATTAGCATTGATTTAAATTGGAATATTAATATCTTTTGATGCTGATGATTATAATATGAAACTTGAATTTCCCGATTGGGCAATGCATCAATTGAGTGTTTGATAGTAAGGTGTTCAATATGCCAGCGAAGAGTGTGAAAATTTTGCAAAATAAAATCAGAAAATAAATCTAAATTTAAACAAAATAACTGAGAAAGAAAAACTAAAATGAAATCACTATTTTTACAACTAATGTTACAGCACAATTGGGATTGTTTTGAAATGATTTCATTTTCACAAGGATTGGCCAGAATTATGGAATTTGAAGAATTTTGAATTCCAACTTGTGAATTAGAAAACGAATTATGATTATGAGTAGGAATGAGAGTTGGATCATGATATGAATCATAAATTGGAATGTTTTCTTGAATGGTGAAATCATGAAGATAATTCGCTGCTCTAAAATGAGGATTAGTTGGGATAATTCCTAAATTGAAGCGTTCCTCATTTTCAGGTGTTATTTGAATTTTCTCATGAGGATTCTCTTGAGAGGAATAGAAATCAACATCCTCAATGTCAGAGTAATTATCATAAATGACTTCACAATATTCTCTACAATTCCCTTCTATCTTATCCAATATATCAAAACAAGGAGGGACAAGAATTTCATGTTCATTAATGGCAAAAGAATGATCAATTATTGTTTCTTTATCTTGATAAAAATTTAATGGTAATTCATTTAAATCATCCTCTTTAATTTCTGAAATATCATTAATACCAAGAGGAAAAATATTACCATTATTGAAAATATCAGGATAAAGGGAAAAATGTGAACCTGAAACAATGCATTTAAAACTGTCTCTGTTTGAGAACTCTTGTTCGTTATGCTCATTGTAAATTTCAGATTGCAGATCATTCCTTTGCGTGCGTATGCTTTCTTGAAGAACGCTGCTTTGCTTCTCTAATTTTGGCATTTGCTTGTCATGGAGAAATTCGGAAATTTGTACAGCAGTTTGCATTTTGATTGCTGGTTGTACTTGTTGATTTGCGATTTGATTTTCCGTATTTACTTCAGAGTAGCTTTCAGATTTCAATGCGGCTTTTTCTCCAAAATTGCTGTTGTTATCTTCTTGCATTTGAATGGAAATATTTTCCAAGCTTTGTGAAACCGCTTCATCACCATTTATTTGTACATCCACGTTGGGATTTTCATTTATGTTGGAAGGGGATGAAACAAAACTTGAACTAATTTCATATGGATTGGGAATGGGAGGCAGAGAACAAACATATTCAAACCAATCTAATGATTTTTTTCCGTAGGTTTATCTTCGTCTTTAAATCTTAAGCAATTCAAATGAAATCGAATGTTAAAATCATTAACAGACTCATTTTCAAACCTTCGTAGATATTCAATTTCTTCACATACCTGTTCATAATTGTAGCCGTCAAATTTAGAAATGAAAATTGTAACAAATTGATCCCAGCTGTGAATTGAAGCAACTGGAAGAGTTTTACACCAGCTTCTGGCTTTTGCCGCAAATGTGAGAGTAAAAATTCTGCATAAGATGCCTTCATCAATTCCTTGAAAATCATAATTTGAAACATTTTGAATAAATTGAAAGACATGATTAAAAGCAGAAGAATTTATCTTACCATTGAACTTTACCTGAGACAAGAGTCTTACCACTTCGGGTGGAGTATTGGAGGATGCACGTCCATGGATACAACTCCATATTGGAAGGTCAAGAGGAGCCATTACAATAAATAAAGAATTAAAATTGAAAAGACTCCAACAGACAAAAATCTCAGGCCCTCCTTCTAGCGCCAAAAATGTTGATGCCTCGAAAATCGCTGCAACAACATTGGGGGATAACCACCCGGTCCGGACCTTAAAAGCAGCGCCTTTTCCGTTTGGTGTGGTGGCTCCGACTGTTCAACTAGGTCCAGTTACCCTCTCCCTATTGTTATTGGTTTATAATGTATCTTTAACTACCAATAGACAGGGACATCAGATCATTTCTTCTTGCTGATCAGGCAAAAGAATGACCCTTAAGCTGATTTGGGTTCAGCCAAGCCACAACTAAAGTTTTGCCTCTTTGAGGAGAGGACTTAAAAGAATGTAGAATTTACTCTAAATGCAAGCTTATTCTATGATGCAAGCAAAAGAAACTAATCTAAATCCTATCTTAATTAGGCAGATATAGATCTAACCCAACTAAGAGCAAGATAATTAAAGTATTGAGATTTAGATATGTCTTGTTTATAATGAATATCAAGTTAATGAAGTAGTTCAATTAAGTGATAGTATGGATATCAAAACACATCCTATTGAGACCTTTTAACTGAAATAATAAGCCAACAACACTCAGGAAGTAGTTCACATAAATGATATTGATTATCAAATGAGCAAATCCAATAACTAAACAATAATATGTGGAAATAGTTCACAACATATTACCACTCAATAAATCAGTTTTAATAAAGCAGATTTCTGAGTAAATAGTTACTCAGAAATGAGAAATTAATTCATAAGAACAGAGATACATGATAACAACATTGAGACAAACTACCCATATTGACAATAATGCACAAACATTAATAAAATGACACATTCCTGTTACCATAAAAATGAAACTGATATTTAAAACAGTAGTATTAAAAATACCAATTTATTGCATCCATTTCTCTGTCCTTGGTCTCCAACAGCCCTTTACATTGCTTGAACTTCTGCTTTCAAAACTAGAGCCACAATAGTGCAAGCTTTGTTCTTCATGCATAATTCAATATACAAAGGGAAATCCTCAATAATCCCCAGATCTGAGATTTTTCACTCCTCCCTCCTACAACTCTAAATTCCAATTACAATAGTGCTTTCATGGAGTCTAAAATTGCAGAGGAGAGCAGCCCCTATTCCATTCTGCAATCTGTTATTTATAATATTTGTCAAGGAATTCTTGAGAGAAGAGTTTGTTGAAGAGAAATTTACTAAATCCAATTTTACTTGCTCCTAATTCTGATCTTCAATTGCTGGAGCCTTCTCATTGATTGAGATTCTTTTTCCATATTTCTTCCACTGTTTTCCTGCAAAAGAAATCAAAATAAATTAAAATGCAATCAAAATATCATTTCTGGCAATTAAATCAAACCCAATCAAATTCTATTTAAATAAATAATTAAAAACAAAATATAAGCTCTGTATTGATGCTTGGAATGGTTTGATTGGTAAATGATATTATTGACCAATGGATCTGCAATTAGAAGAGGCTTTGGACAAATGAAATTGAAAACAATAACTCAGAAAATTGATTTTGTTTTCAAAATTCGGAGCCTGATCTTCTGCCTGATTTTTGGCCCAATAAATGATCAAATCTGTTGGTGAAACCTCCTTCAAAATGTTCTCCTTGATTTTCTCTTTCCAATGAGCTGTCCTGGGCCTCATTTGGCCAAGTAGAACTCAATTTATGAGCTTCCAAAGTTGATGGGTCAAATCTGATATGAATCTGGAAATTCTGTTGCTGGGCTAAAAATCAAAATTCTCATTAAAAATTAAATCCTAAATTAGAATTCTAATTAATTATAAATCAATTGTTAATTATAAACTAAACTAATTATTAATAACCTATTTATTAATCTAACTAACTGATATCTAATTAGCGATTTATAAACAAACTTAACCTAATTAAAAACTAATCAATATTAATCTAATTAAAAAAACTAATTAATATTAATCTAAATAATGTTTAAATTTTAATTTAATCAATTTAATTAAATGTTATTAATTAATTAATCTGATTAATTTAAAATTCATTAATTAAATATTATATGTATTAATTAAATAATATAATATATTACATATTACATGTTAATATATTAACTAATATTTAATATATATTAACCTACCCCATAATGTTAAATAAACTAACCTACACCATACGTTAAATATACTAACCTACACCACTCCTTATATATATAAAACTTTAAACATAACCATTATCACTATTCGTAAGAGTTAAAGAACAAGTCGTTTAAAACAAACCATACAAAACTTTAATGAATTGTTTTTATGCCTTTTCGCTTATCGGCAATCGGGAGGATGGAGGGGTTGCAAAACATGTTTCGCATAAAAGCCCCGATGCGACAACATTTGGTTAATGCCCCTTTGTTCTATGTTTTTACTTTAATACTCCATGCATTTTAACTTTCGCAATCGATAGGCATATTACATCGGGAGGATGGGTGATGTGGTTTTGGAAATGGTCAAGCGAAATTCCCCGATGCGATATCGCATCGGGAGGAAGAGGGATATTGGCATATCGCATCGGGAGGATGAGGGATATCGGAGTTTTTAAAATATGTCACATAAAACTTCCGATGCGATAAAAACAATTTTATTATATGTTTTTTTTTTTTTTAATTTTAATTTAATTAAATTAATTATATTTAATATATTAATTAATTTAATTAATTTAAAATTTAATTTTAAACATGAATTTTGTTTTGGTTTTATTTCTATGAATTTAAGTTTCTAAACTACAGCCACTCTTAATAAAAGTAAAAATATAAACTACAACCACTCTTACGTTTGGGTTTTCGAGATTAAGATTTGATTAAGAATTTAGAGTGAATTTCTTAAAATTTGGATAATTAATGATTTGGCTGCATAACTAAAAATGGAAAAATGTTAGTAAGAAGTAACTAGGATTAATATTTAAAATAAATGCACTATTGAGCTAATTTATTTACAAACTACAATATTCTACGTTTTATGCATTTTTAACCCAGGCTACATAAATAATCAGACTTTCAAATGAGGTCCATTTTCAAACCAGTTGACCAAATGAGGGGAAACAAGCGTCAATGGGAAGCTTATAAAAAATTGATTCTAACAAAGCAATCAAAAGAAAAATCCAAAGAAAACTAAAAATTAACAAAAGCGTAGGGCAATCAACTAAATAAAAATCCAAAAAGACGTTTAGCCAAAATTTTTATAGAAAGGGTCCCCATTATTCAAAGTGGACGCATCAATAATGGGGGGTGTTGTGTTTTTACCACAACAGGGTAAAATTAAAAAGAACGATGATATCAAAAGTTATTTCACATTCACACCCTCCTCTCCCTCTAATAGTGCACATGGTTCTCAAGCTAATAGAGGTCAACTGCAACCTACTCTAGATGACCATTTGAAGAAAGAATTGGGAGAAATTGTTTGTGATTACATAGCTAAATGGTGGTATGATGTTGATATCCCCTTTAATGCTTCTCGTTCACCATATTATGAACCTATGTTTGATGCCATATTTTCCACTGGAAATGACTTTAAAGGCCCTACTATGCATGAGTTAAGGGGATCTCTTTTTTGCAAAAAGAGGTTATGTCCATTAATGAATATTTGAAAAATTTCAAAAACTCATGGACGAAAACAGGATGTACCATCATCTCAGATGGATGGATTGATCAAAGGAACCATATCATCATAAATTTTCTTATCTTTTGTCCATGGGGAACCATGTTCTAAAACTAGTGGATGCATTTGATAGGGTGAAAGATGCACACTTATTGTTTCAGCGTTTGGATGAGGTTGTTGAAGAGGTGGGGGTGGCTAATGTTGCTCAGATCATCACAAATAATGCCTCTAACTATGTTCTTGCTCGTAAAAACACAAAACCAGCTTTTGGACCCCATGTGATGCTAGCATAGACCTCATGCTTGAGGATATTGGTAAAATAAATTGGATCAAAAACATTGTAGAGCATGCTAAAAGCATAACAAAATATATCTACAATCACTCATAAATTTTGAACCTGATGAGGAAAAACACAAGGGCCAAGGATTTTGTTAGGCTTGCCATCATTAAATTTGCAACTCATTTTTTGACATTGCAATCTATGTTTTCCCAACATAGAAACTTGCAGAGGATGTTTTCCAGTGATGAATGGAATGGATGTCAATGGGCTTGCAAGATGGCAAAGATGTGAAAAAAAAAGTTAATAAAGAAGTATTTTGAAAAAAAGGCAACAGAGATTATGAAGGTTGTTGCTACTAGTTAAGGTGTTGTGGTTGGTGGATGGGGAAAGATTGACTATGGGTTTCATTTATGAAGTTTTGGATCAAGCAAAGGAAAAAATAAAGGAAGCATACAAGGATAGAGTGCGTAAGTATGGGCCCATTTGGAAAATAATTGATCAAAGATGGAACAATCAACTCCATCGCCCTATACATGCAGCTAGTTTTTTTTTAACCCAAAGTATCATTATAAAGTTTTGGAGGCATAAGCTTTGACTGGAGAGGTTAGAGATGGATTGATTGAGTGCCTTGAGCGCATGGTCCCCAAGGAGAGTGACTAGCTGGAGATACACCAACAGGTCACTTGTTTCAGTAGAGCCACAAGCACCTTTGGCAAGAACCTTGCAAGGATTGTAGGGGAAGCAGATGAGCCAAGTAAACAAGTTCAATTTTCAAATTCTTATTTTGTTAAATTGTTTATAATTTGAAAGTTGGATATAATTTGTCGAGCTAACTCATTACACAACTATGTTTTTTGCAGCACAATGGTGGGAGGCATTTGGTAGCCATTGTCCTCAATTGCAGAGGTTTGCAATTCGTATTTTGAGTCAAACTTGCAGTGCCTCTGGGTGTGAGCACAATTGGTCTATCTTTGAAAAGATTCACATGAAGAAGAAAAACAATTTGGAACAAAAACAACAAAATGATCTAGTCTACATCCAATACAATCTTTGGCTAAGACACAACCAATTGTTGAACAAAAAAATTGATACAGATCCCATTGTGTTGGAAGATATTAAACAAACATCAGATTGGGTAGTGGAGAGTCAATCAACAGAGTTTGACCCTGATGAAGATATTGTTCTTGATTTCGATTTAGAGATGAAGGCATTACTTGAACATAATGTTCAGTTAAATGCAGATCCACTAGTACCATGCCCAACACCAACTCCTCTAGTTGCAGGCACTTCCTCTACTCAGCCACGACGCAAGCGCATAGCTCGCTTATCTGAGCATGTCGTTGTTGCACCTGCTAGTGCAATTACTTCTACAGTTGCAGTTGGAGATGTTGATGAGGAGGAGCCATGGGTTTCTTTGTCTGACTCTGATTCAGAATCTGAGCCAGATGATGTTGGCTTCTCTAGCAGTAGTGACTAGTGACCAGTGATGTTTTGTCGTAGAGGTCATTTAGAGCCTCCTTGGTTATGCGTTTTTATTCTGATCTCTATATATTACATGTATTGGACACTGCACTGGGTGTCATTTTGATATAATAGATGTATCATAAACATACTTTGATCATATGTTGTCGTCTCTCTATATTTTAATGCTTTGAGTTTGGAAAAATGAATGAAAATTGTTAAAATTATGTTTTTTCATAAAAACAAATAAATATTTAATGTATTTTTTACAAAAACCGAATCATTGAAATCAACTAGGCCGAGTCGATACCGAGTCTGAGTCTGAGTCGAAGTTGACCCTCGACCAGTGCAGAATCAAAGTCGAGGTTTTAAAACTATGGATTCTATATACTAAAATTGAATGGATTGTTTAAATTCCAAAAGCTTATTTTATTGGAATGTTAAAATGCATATGAATATGCAAAATAAATAGAAAAAAGTATATTGTATACCTAATGTGTGGCTAAGGAGCTTCCCCAGATTTTAATAAACAGGGAAATGTGTAAAGTGTGTATGATGTGTGGTGGAGAAGCTTCTCCAATTTAATTATTTTTAAAGAATGACTTGATTAAATTTTAGCTCAGACACTGGATTCGTTGTTTGAGGGCCACGTGTTCGAATTCAACAAATCAGATTCTATTCGAGGTAATTCGTGTCCGGATTTCGTGACACGTCATATCCAAATGGGACACGATTGAATCCAAATCGTGCCCCATTCGGACACATCGTGTCACAAAATCCGAACACGAATCCGGTAAACCGAGACTCGCGCGGCCATAAAAGGGCGGAAATGCCTCTATTTTGTATTATTTTGTATCATTTTGTGTCATTTTTTTTGCAAGAGGTGAGTTGTAGGTTTGCTGTTATGAGTTTGGAGCAAGAAGCCAAGGGTTTGGAGCATTTTCAAGGAGATTCAAGCAACAAGTAAATGCATTTCCTCTCTATTTTTTTACATTTGTATTACAGTAATTTGTATATGCATTTCTTTTACAGATTTGTGCATATCTTGTTTCTTTTTTTACAGTGTTCATGGCTCAATCAAGGGCAACAATTAGGGGGGGAAGTAGGGGAAGAATGTCCCCATTGGAGATGCCCCTCCTCCCCCAATTTCATCAAACTCTGCTACAAGTAATGTTGAGGTAAGACTTCCTCCTAAAGGTAACATTGAGAAATATCTCTTGTGGAAATATGTCACAAGAAAGAATGGGCCAAGCAGCAAGGGGAAGGGAGGAGGCAATGTGAATTGGAGATGCTACTTTTGCCACAATACTTTCACAAGCACATATTTTCGTGTTAAAGGACATTTGTTGGCTTTACCAAGTTGTGGAGTTGGAGCTTGTACACAAATTCCTCTACCAAAAAGGAAAGAAATGGAAAAAGAATTCACTATTGGTATGGCAAATGTGGCTGCAAAATAAAAATAAAAAACCAATAATGATGACCCCCTTCCATATTTTAGGAAAGGCAGCAACAAATTTCCATTTGAGAGTTCTATTTGGGGACAAGCAAGCAGCAAAAAGAAAGGCAATTTCACTTGGTCCAATGGACAAGATTTTTCAAAAAGAGAAACGGGAAGAGCTTGATTTCACCATTGCCTTTTCTATCAAAACTTCATATTCTTTAATGTTGCACACTCACCTCTATTTATTGATATGTGTCGAGCTCTAACTCACAGGTTTCCATCATCGTATCTGCCTCCTAATTCAGAGAAGCTTAGAACCACATTATTGATGAAGTCAAAAAAAGATGTGCAAAAAATGCTTGAACCTATTAAAGCATCATGGCCAACATCTGAGGTTAGCATTGTTTCTGATGGATGGACAGATCCAGCGCGACACCCACTCATCAACTTCATGGTGTCTTCCTTGAATGGTCTAGTTTTCTTGAAAGCAGTGGATACACTTGGAGAATACAAGGATGCACAATATATGGGTGAGTTGTTTATTAAAGTTATTGAAGATGTAGGTGTTGATTCTTGTGTGCAAGCCATTACAAATAATGCACTTGTTTTCAAGGCTGCTGACATGATTATGGAAGCTAAATATCCAAAAGTGTTTTGGACACCTTGCATTGTCCATTCATTGAACTTAGCATTGAAATCCATTGCTTCTAATGTGTTTTGGATTGGTATCATTATTGAGGATGCACGACATATCCGTAACTTTGTACAAAATCGTATAAATTCCCTCACTATTTACAAGGAGTACAATAATCCATCATTGTTGAAGATCGCGGATACATGGTTTGCCTCTTCAATCATCATGTTGAATAGGTTGAGGGAGTTCAAGGCTGCTTCTTGGGGCCATGGTTATTTCAGAGTTGGTCTTTTTGGAGAAAAATAGATCAACTAGCCTCTAAAAGAGTGAAGAACACAATGCTAGATGATACTTGGTGTGGGAGGGTAGATCTAATTATTTAGATCATGCACCCTATCATTTCTTTGCTTCGATTTGCAGATACAGACAAACTCATCCTAGGAGAGGTTTATGAGAGTGGGATTCCATAATTGAGTCTATGAGGAGCATTATTTTACAAAGTGAGTGCCACGAGTATGAGACATCACCAGAGGCCTTCTGTGGTACTATACAAGATATTTTTGTCAGCAGATGGGACAAGAATTGCACACCTTTACATTGTTTGGCTCACTCATTGAACCCAAAATACTACAACCATGAGTGGTTAAATGGTGGACCTTCCCTCACATGGATGGTGAAATCTCACAGGGAGGAAAGATGCATTAATGCAGGTTTTTCAGGATAGAGCATTGATTGATGAGGTGGAGGATGCATTTGTAGAGTTTTCCACTGGCACTGGTTGATTTGCAAGATATGATGTGATTAGAGACAGGGGGGGTTAAGAAACCCTATTCTTAGTGGGCAAATCATGGGGCAACAAGCCCTCATCTACAGCAGTTAGCCATGAGGCTCCTCTCTCAGGTGACTTCATCCTCTTGTTGCCAGAGGAATTGGAGCACATATGGGAATTTGTATAGTGTTAAGAAGCGCAGACTTTAGCAATCCAGGGCATAGACAATGGTGTATGTGCACACCAAGCTTCGTCTTATTTACATGCAAAGGGAACAGTGGTTTAAGGGAAAGACAAAGATGCTGGATGTCTTTCTTGATGATATGGGTTTGGACAGCAGTGTTGAGTTGGCATTGGTCAACATGGATCTCAATGATCCAATGCTAGAACCTGTTAGAATTGATGATGGTGATATTGTAGAGAGGTCATCGTCCACACCAACAGATGCAGAGACAACTATGGATACAGGGGAGAAGGACAATGCACAGGAGAGCAGTGGTGACCATGATGATGAGGACAGTGATGCTCATTCTGATGATGACTATGAGGATTGATGACTCATGAGTCATGGGCTACCTACTCCCTTGAAGCTTGTATATCTGTAGTTGTTTTGTATTTTCTATTTCTATTTTCCATTGGCATTGCACTACCTATGTAACACATTTTGATTTTGATGACTTAATGAGAAAACTACAATTGTCAGTGTCTTTATCTTACTATCTTGTCTTTTTCCTATTGGATCATTGATGAATTGAATATGTATTATGATTTATCATTTATGAATTTAGAATTTATGATTTATTGATTTATCATTTATGTGACATGTATTTGAATTTTGTATGTACTATGCATGCTATAATGTTACTAACTTACTTTGTAAACAGTAAAACTTATATCTAGATGAAAATCTATGTTTGAAATCAATGAATTTGTATCATTAATGAGAATTTGTGTACATGTGTCTTGTTCCTGGGGTCAACGTGTCCAACACTCAATCCCGTATCCTACAAATCCCAAATAGATTACTTAGAATTTTAACAATTAATATCTTTTAAATACTTAATCTTATCTATTCTTGAATTAAACATTACTTTTTTTCTAATATCTTTCTTCTACTTACTTTTTTTCTAATATCTTTCTTCTACTTTCTTCTTCTCATATCTGTGAACATTGCTCAACAGCATCTCAAATGATGTGCATGCATTGTTTTAATTTAAACGAGATCTGCATTTGTCGATACCTCTCAAACATCAGCTGCACCACACTGCTGGAGACTGTAAACGGTCCAGTTGTTTACAAATCAACTTCCATGAACTTATGGATACATTCCTGATTGGGCAAATCAAATCAACCTTTAGAACCTTACTTATGGAAGTATTCCCAGAAGGATGTTGATAATCGAATTATAATCTCCTGAATTAACGTGGATTTGATCTACTATTTATTTATATAGATAAATTGTAAACTGAAATGAAGTACAAATATTGGAACATTAACAGTAAACATCAAATTTCAGCAACATTTTTGAAAATCTCCAGAAACCCCACTGCGACTTAAAAAAAACCCCGAGGAAGGGAGAAGGATTTATAAAAAAAAATAATAATAATAATAATAAATTTACCACTGACTCTCTTTCTGAGGTGACTTTGATAAAAATCGAAAGAGAGGACAAAATTGATCAGTTTTTTCTTATGGAGATGGAGAACCCTAGCTCTGCTACCGCCGCTGCCTTGCCCTCGGCCGCCATCAGCACTCGGATCACCCCGGCTGCGGATGGAATCGAGACTCGCAGGCTCAGATCAAAGGATTTTGCCCTCAACGCAGAAGATCAGGAGGCTCATTTCAGGATTGATGCTGCCGCAAACAAGGAAGATCGCGCGGTTAACTTTCCTGGAGAACATAGGATAGCTGCGAAGAGAGTTCGAAGAGCGAGAGGAGGGTTTGGTGGTCTCGTGCTCGACACCCGGGCCCTCAAAGAAACTCGTCCCAGCAGCAAAAGAAAACGGCACAGGAGGAGCTGCGTAAGGGAGATCAGAGCGCCTTGGAGAACATTAAGAGTGAGGTCTGGCACATTCGTTGCAGCCGTGGAGGCACCCCAGGTATACTCTGAGACCGACTGGAGCTTGCGAGGAGTCAAAGGGAAGGCATTCCTCGCCCCCGCCATCGATGACTGGGCCTCTACTGCGCTGGCTCGAAAACGCTACCTCCGTTGGATTCGATCGCTGCACCCAAAGCAGCTGAAGCATAAAGAACTAAAGGCCAAGGCTCTGGCTTTGCTACCCTCCGTGCAGTCCTTGGAATGGGGCAAAAGTAAGCCGGAAAATGATTCATTCGCAGGGTTTCTGCATGGATCTGAGGCAATCACCGGCCATACATATCGCAGTCCCAGATTTAGATCGGACAAAGATCTGCCAGATCTGATCATCCAGAAGGCAGAAAAACCCATGTACTGGCCAGATACAGAGATCTGCACAGGGTCAAAACCCTCATCTGACTCATTTCAGGTCCAGATTGCTCAACCAACAGGCAGAACCATCATGCAGTGGGTTCGCCCGTCAGACTCGGTACAGGACCTCACTCTGAAGCTAGAGCGCAGAATGGGGATCCCATCCAGCCTGCTGCGACTTCTCTTTCAAGGTAAACAACTTGAAAATCCTCAACCCCTCTCTGCTTACAGCATTTCCAGAAATAGCTTGGTGGTGGCGACATTCCGTTTGAGAGGTGGTGCAGCAGGGCAAGCTTCCTCAACCCGGCCTTTCTCATACAAGGACGCAGTTCACTCGGAGAACCCCAAACCCCCGGAAGCCCTTAAATCTAAGGCCTTCTTAGTTGAAAAAAATGATGAAGTCCCTTCGGTTGAACTCATGCATGAAGAGTTGGCTTCCCAGCATCAAGTATTTGCAGAAAGAGCCATCATTTGCAGATTTAATGGACTGTGGCCTCGATCTCAGGATCTCTATGCATGGATCCATGCAAACTGGACACATCACTGTAAGATCTTCTTCTGCTCGAAAGGTTATTTCATTGTTCTCTTCGATAACATTAAGCATTATGAAAAGGCCATCGAAGAAGGACCTTGGTTCATGGGTACGGCAGGGCTTTTTTTGACCCCCTGGTTTCCAGATTTTGATCCAGCCTCTGCAGTCATTACCAAGACACCGGTATGGATTCGACTTCCAAACTTCCCTGCCCATCTATGGAATACTCGTGTCTTCAGAGCTATAGGAGACACACTGGGCAGCTTTATCCATGGAGATTTCTGGAGGGCATCCAAAGGCCTCTACTCATATGCAAGAGTGTGTGTGGAGTTAGATCTGAGCAAGGGCCTTCCAGAGCAAATCAATCTCAAGATAAATGACTTCGTCTGGACCCAGACACTGGATTACGAGAACACTGCTTTTCGATGCCGTCATTGCCAACAACCTGGGCATCTGCAGAACACTTGTCCTTCTCGCCCGGTAAAAAAGAACAAGGCTGAAGACTCCAAGCCCAAGTCTAAACGATGGGCTCCATGCTCTCCTCCTCCAGTCGAGGATTCAGATTCCTCCAGTTCTGAAGATGAAGATAGCGATGAAGAATTGAAACAGGCCCCTCATTCTGTTGCCCCCTCCACCGAGGGCCTGACGCCTTCCTCTGATTCAGCCATTGCCCAGAAACGTGTCCATTTGTCCTCTTCCTCGGACTCAGAAAAGGAGGGCTCCCCGCGGGAGGACCCCAATCTGCAAGTTGTAATTGCCCATCCACCCCAAAGTGGCTGGGTTGAAGTTAAAAAAAGGAAAGGGAAAAAGCATCGTGTTGAGACCCCTACTCTTTTAGGGTAGCCCATTATGCTGCTTAAGCTTTAATGTCCAGTTGTAGCTCCCTGCTTGCTTCTCTCTTTTCCCGGAACCGAGGTTGATAGTCCTATCATTTCCGGTTGCCGGCTCGCTTCTGCCACTCTGTTCTCTAGTTTCCTCTTGCTCTGTTCATCACTCTTGTCTCTTCCTCTAGGAGCCGACGTGGATAGCACATCCTTTCCGGCTGCCTAGGCTCTTGCTTCTCTTGGATGTAAGTTCTGGTTGTACTATATTTTCTCTTAATAGATTTAGTTATTTACCGATAAAAAAAAAAAAAAAATTTACCACTGAAATTTGCCAGGCCCCATATAAGAAGCCCTAAAACGATTTGTCGCAGTACCCCCACACCGGCCTAAATACCCATGGGAGAGTTTCGGTTAACGAAGAAGACGATAAATTGGAAATGCTTGTGACGCAAAATAAAGTGAGATCATACCTCGAGAGCTTTTCGAATTTAGTGCAGAAAACAAAGGTCGGCAGGTCGCAATGGGTTAAGAATACTCCCACTCCCAGAAGGTTTTGGTTGTTTTCTAATGAATGAGGTGTACATCAAATATTTTGTGTGATGTTGTTTAGTTTTCATCAATCAATCAAATTTTGTTAAAGTTGTTTATGGAGATAATAATGTTATTTTTTTTCAAAATATTTCATTATGGAAGTGTTTAAATAGTTTTTTAAAGTGGAAATAGATTCGGCATCATCAAATCCTGTGTATCGCTACTGTGCACCCAAAATCTTGAAACTTAACAATTCTATTTCCAATTTTCAAAAATTTCCTCAGAATTTTATCAAAAATAATAATAAAAATTCCATTATTTTCCCAATAAAAACATTGCCTCTTTAAACTATACATTTTTATTATATTATTGATTTAAATCAAATCCCATAATTGCTATCCAATCTCAATTTTTTATCATAAATTTCAAGAATCTCAAATTTTATTATATTATTAATTTAAATCAAATCTCTGAGGAGGTGTAACTTTGTCTGTCTGACATCAAAGTAAATTTACAAAGTAAATTTTACTCATGTAGGCCCAAAAAAAATTAAAAAATTAAAAAATAATAATAATACACTATATAAAATATTTAAACAATGCCGGTTCATAAAAAATCTGCACCTGTCCCTCATGAGAGTTGATATTTTACTCATATAAGCCCCCAAAAAATGATAAACTACATACTAGCATTTGCACCTAATGTTGCAAAGGAAACGCCGTAAGGCATAGTGTGTGGAAGAATATTGAAATGTGAATGGGCTTTTGTGGGCTTTTTTGAAAGCAAGGGTCGATGATTCTGAGTTTTAATTTGAGGAAGCCATGTCGAAAACCGATTTTGGGGGTTAAAGTGGCTACGAAATGGAATGCATGTAGGCATAAATATCCATTGAACTTGTTTAGAAACCTTTGTTTGTATTTGGTAAAAATTGCGTAGTTGAATGTGAAGGTAAACGAATGAATGAATTCACGTGAACAACAACTGAGGATCCATATTGATTTGGATAGGGTTATTTAAGAAATCATTATTCAAACGGGAAATTAAATTAATATGAAGATATATTGAAAACATGTATTATATTCATTAAAATCAATTGATTTTGTTAACAAAATATGTTAAAAACCCATTGACAATGAATTGGTTGTGAAGACATAAACTATCAAAATGGTATTTGATCTTGAAACTTCCTTTTTTAAGTTTCAAATGGAAAATACAAATAATGAATTGTAACAAAAGAGGTTCGAGAAGCAATATAATATTCTAAAGAGCATTGTGCTTGTCATTCCATATTTGAAGTTGTATCAAAACATGTCGGAGGCATCGAAGACCTGAAGAAGCAGTAATGGACCTGCAAAATATTTATTTTGTTAAAGTTAGTAATATGTAAATCAGTGGTGGAAATTTATTAGTAATACTTTGCAGGTGAGTTGTGTTAAAATGAATTTGGAATGAATGGAAATGAAGTTACCTTTGCCATGGGGATTTATATATTGTTAGTGGAAAATGCATGGTGAATAATGGCATACTGAATACCATTGGAGATTTATGCGTAGTTGGAGACGCATATTTTTGCTTGCCATTCTACTTGTAGTTGCTTAGGTATGCTATTTCTGAGTCTATATGTCCTGTTGCAAAACAAAGAAAATGTTAGAATGAGATGTATAGATAATATAAAGACATTCTAATATTTGCTTAGTGGAAGATGCATAGTGAATAATGGCAAACTGAACACCATTGGAGATTTATGCGTAGTTGGAGACGCATATTTTTTGCTTGCCATTTCACTTGTAGTTGCTTAGGTATGCTATTTCTGAGTCCATATGTCCTGTTGCAAAACAAAGAAAATGTTAGAATGAAATGTATGATAATATAAAGACATTCTAATATTTGCTTAATTATTAATGTTGATTAAATTTGGTTGTTGTTGAAATATATGAAAAGTATGTTATGAAATAGAATGAGGTAAATAAATGGAGGAAACCTTTTGGTGATGTTAAAATATGGGTTGGAGCAGATTATCTGGAGGCGGCATTGAACAGAGAATTTCTTCTACGTGTTTTCTGCGAGCAATGTTTTTGTTGTCCTTCATTTTACTGTAACGATCGAAACTGAATGCGGGGCTAATCCGGAGATCTTGTAGAGAAGGTACTCTTGAAATTGCTGTGAATGTGAGACCTTGACGTTCTGTTTCTCCTTTCTTTATGGGGTAATGTAAAAGAGTAGTTCTTATGGAAGAGTTCAGATATTTCTTAGGTCAATTTATAAAATTTCATAAGACCAACAAGGAGAGTAAAATCTTCAATTGCACCTGAACATGCGTAGAACTGTCAACAAAGGAATGCCTCATAGGGTTGACCTAAATTTGAAAGGATCTCAATGAACCCAGCCAGATGACTATGGAAGTACAATCTTCAAATGCAGACTCTGCCAAGATGCAGGCCGTCTAATGACTGCCTGCACAAGAAAGGTACAGCAAGTGGAAGGACATTTAGAGCCATAATAGATCTTCCATAGATGGCCTGCTGTGGGATCCAAAAAGTTGAGAGGACGAAAATAAGCCCTGGTTAGTTTAGAAGACAACCAAAAGGAAAGGAACCAAAATTATAGAAACAACAGCGACAGAGAAGGCCCATGAGGAAGGAAGAAAACTCTTACAGACTCTCGAGTCTCAGCGCAGGGGAAGACCACAATTGAGATCAGGAACCAGGGGAAGAAAACCAACCACAACCGAATTTGTGAAAAAATGAAATGAAGAAAACCACAGAACATCAAGATCCCTTTGCCAAATCCTCGACAGTGAAAGTGGATACAAAAATCGATTCAAACAAGGAGAAAAAAGCAATGTCTGGTTGTGGTTTTGTTTTAGCAGAATAGACAACATCCTCTAACAACAGTAAAGTTAAATTGCCAATCAAACAGGAATAAAGTTTAAATAATCAAGAAAGCATAAGATCGCTTTGCCAAATCCTCGACAGTGGAAAGTGGATACAAAAATCAATTCAAACAAGGAGCAAAAAGCAAGTGGAAGGACATTCAGAGCCATAATAGATCTCTAAATCTTCAATTGCACCTGAACATGCGTAGAACTGTCAACAAAGGAATGCCTCATAGGGTTGACCTAAATTTGAAAGGATCTCAATGAACCCAGCGAGATGACTATGGAAGTACAATCTTCAAATGCAGACTCTGCCAAGATGCAGGGTGTCTAATGACTGCCTGCACAAGAAAGGTACAACAAGTGGAAGGACATTCAGAGCCATAATAGATCTTCCATAGATGGCCCGCTGTGGGATCCAAAAAGTTGAGAGGACGAAAATAAGACCCGGTTAGTTTAGAAGACAACCAAAAGGAAAGGAACCAAAATTATAGAAACAATAGCGACAGAGAAGGCCCATGAAGAAGGAAGAAAACTCCTACAGAGTCTCAAGTCTCAGCACAGGAGAAGACCACAATTGAGATCAAGAACCAGGAGAAGAAAACCAACCACAGCCGAATTTGTGAAAAAATGAAATGAAGAAGACCACAGAACATCAAGATCCCTTTGCCAAATCCTCGACAGTGGAAAGTGGATACAAAAATCGATTCAAACAAGGAGCAAAAAGCAATGTCTGGTTGGTGGTTTTGTTTTAGCAGAATAGACAGCATCCTCTAACAGCAGTAAAGTTAAATTGCCAATCAAATAGGAATAAAGTTTAAATAATCAAGAAAGCATATATATAACTGAATCAATTCAATTGGGAATTAATTTTGAATCAAAATTATAAGACTTTGTATCTGCTCTGTGGCTAATGTACAATTGATGGCAGAGGATTTTCTATCATGGTCCATGGATGAAATACTACATTGGTTAAGTTAGAATGATTCCCCTTCAGTACAAAGTATAGACCAGAGATTTAAAATACAATTTAAAAACCTACAGATTAGAGTGTTAAGATACAATGTTAACCCCATTAAGTGTGAAAGGCCACGTCCCCAAATTTTCCCAACTGGTACTGATAACTCCCAACCTTTTTAGAGAACGTAAAGCATCAATTCTTTTTGTTGGGGAAAGAAGCTACCCAATTTTATTTTTGTTGGGGACAGAAACTACCCAATTTTTGCCCTTGCATGGGAGTGGGGATGTGTTGCATGAAGGATTCTCAAGTAGAAACCAGACAAGAATGCACAAAAATCAACCCTAGGCTAGTTGTGGTAAACTCTCACCAGTTCACAACTAACCTTAGAAGAGGATCTTATCATGATACTAAATGAAGGATTATGCTTTTAAAAAATCTTAGGTAGCTATGATAATGAGAACACAGTTTTACTTTATTCTTCTAAAAATCCTTATCAGGGTAAGCGAATATACTTCTAATTTATGCATTTCAATCAACCATCAACCGACATTACCCCTGGACATATCCCAGCTCGATGTGGTGTCCACTGAATGTGCTTTGGCAATGCCAATTCTCCAACCAATCAAGGATGACATAATGACATTCCAATGTAACGTTTGGGATAGAAGCAAGCCACCGAATCATGATAAATCAATGTACAAATCTAAGTTGTTGTAGAAACTCATGCAGATGTATAGTAGACAATATTTTCCAGTGCCATTTGCTTCAGATAGGACCCTTAGAAGCATAAACAATATGCAATATATTTGTTGTTCAGCATAGGCTCCCTTGTTTTAGTTTTCCTTTTCTAATCTTTGAACTTGACAATAAGATACAAACCAATTATTGCATTATTCATCATTATTTCTGACTATCGTGGCAATGGAACGAATCACTGACAAAAATCTGAATTTAGAGAAACCATCTGAACAAATCATTGAAAACAAGTCTCAGCACAGGAGAAGACCACAATTGAGATCAGGAACCAGGAAAAGAAAACCAACCACAGCCGAATTTGGGAAAAAATGAAATGAAGAAGACCACAAAACATCAAGATCCCTTGACCAAATCCTCGACAGTGAAAAGTGGATACAAAAATCGATTCAAACAAGGAGAAAAAGGCAATCTCTGGTTGGTGGTTTTGTTTTAGTAGAATAGACAACATCCTCTAACAGCGGTAAAGTTAAATTGCCAATCAAACAGGAATAAAGTTTAAATAATCAAGAAAACATAAGATCCCTTTGCCAAATCCTCGACAGTGGAAAGTGGATACAAAAATCGATTCAAACAAGGAGCAAAAAGCAATGTCTGGTTGGTGGTTTTGTTTTAGCATAATAGATAGCATCCTCTAATAGCAATAAAGATAAATTGCCAATCAAACAGGAATAAAGTTTAAATAATCAAGAAAGCATATATATAACTGAATCAATTCAATTGGGAATTAATTTTGAATCAAAATTATAAGACTCTATCTGCTCTGTGGCTAATGTACAATTCATGGCAGAGTGGACATTCTCTAACAAGGTGGGGACTCTACTGAGCATTCATGTGTAATATCCATCTGATGCTGGGAAAACTTTTCCAAAAAAGGCACTCTTGGAAACTATTCAGAATGAAAACATAGTACAAATTCATGCAGCTTTCTGGCCCACAGGCATACAATCTAGGGCCAATCAAGACTTTTAATACCCTGGATAAATGAAAAGCAAGATTCTTGAGCTATATAATAATAAATGCATAATACAATTATGTTGCCGCCCTTTTAGAAAGTGTCATATCAGTGGTCATTAAAGTGGGGCTATGCTCCTGAGGGTCAGAGACAAAAAGCTTGTGTGAGCTTGAAATCTCCCCCATTTTGTTGAACTGGAAATACATATCTTGACTTTCTTCACTGTCCATGTTTTAACATGATTTGACCACAGGATGGTCCGTGTCAACAAATAGTGAGACAACACCTACAGATTAGAATGTTAAGGCAGGGGATCTAATATACATAATGCATATAAAAGAAGGAATTGTTTGGTTTGGCTCAGATTATTGTTGAAACCGATTTCATTACCCAAAAAGTATCTAAACAATTTTGAGTTTTTAAACAATTCACACTCAGTGGAAATGACAAAAAGGGTTTCTGTAACGAAAGTACATTCAGTGGAAGTATAAAACGGATAAAACTTGCAGGAAATAGATGTTACAAGTGGCTCAAGAGGATTTCAATTTTTTGGATTCGGTTGGTTAGCACCTAATTCAACTATGAACGTATGAGAGATACTTTACAATGAAATTATGCTTAATGCTTCAATGCCTCACGCATGTACCCTTTACTATTGGTTGGTACCCCTTGCAAGATTCAAGTAATTTTTTACCAATGTTTATCTCAGGTATTATAGACAAACGAGGAGAGTAAAATCTTCAGTTGCCCGTGAACATGCGTAGAACTATCAACAAAGGTATGCCTCATAGGGTTGACCTAGATTTGAAAGGATCTCAATGAACCCAGCGAGATGACTATGGAAGTACAATCTTCAAATGCAGACTCTGCCAAGATGCAGGCCGTCTAATGACAGGCTGAACAAGAAAGGTACAGCAAGTGGAAGGACATTCAGAGCCATAATAGATCTTCCATAGATGCCCTGTTGTGGGATCCAAAAAGTTGAGAGGACGAAAATAAGACCCGGTTAGATTAGAAGACAACCAAAAGGAAACGAACCAAAATTATAGAAACAACAGATACAGAGAAGGCCCATGAACAAGGAAGAAAACTCCTACAGAGTCTCGAGTCTCAGCACAGGAGAAGACCACATTTGAGAACATGAATGCTTCTTGAGGTTGGTTTGCAGCTCTAAAAGGGGCATTGTCTCAGATGGTGGACTTGGGAGGTGATTCGCTGCTTTTGATGCAAAAAATGAAACATACACAGTCGTTAAGCAAGTAGTAAATGTAATATGCAACAACTGATCTATGCACAGTAATGAACCAAAGTTCATGAGACAAAACTTAACAGGTATTGCACATATAGCAACAGTTTCACACACCCATTCTGTCTATGAGCAAGATATCTAGAGGTATCTCTCACATGAGACAGTGAAGTAACATGTATTTCAGATAACAGTGGTTTAAAAAATCGATTATGCACATGAGCAAAATATCCAGAGGAACCTCTCACATGAGATAATAATAATGCATACCCGAAAAATCCTGTAGGGCTTTCTCCTTACACAGAGTAGAATCAATCCTCCATACACCTGCAGGTTTTCACGAATAGCAAAGATAAAGTAAAATTTAAGATAACAGTGACCCAAATATATATAAAACCTCATAACTACCACCATAATAGGCATAGAGCGAGGGCAAAACGATCTGCAAAAAAAACGGCCTACGCGGCCCTCATGCAGCAAAGAAAGTCGCCTCGTTCTATGCGGCCCTCGTCGAAACCCTTCTCCCTTATCTGCAGGTCTGTCGCCGCCCTCTGCAGCAACTCCGCTACGCCATCCTCAACACCCCCGCCCTCCTCTACATCAAATGCAGATATCCGTGGGCAGGACGGGTTTAGTGAGGTCGTTAGGGTAAAGTTTGGTACGTAATAAAAATCGATTTATTAACAAAACCGATTTATTAACGTATTAGTTACTAGCAATTGTCCCAAAAGGTACAAAGAGAGGCCGATGGGATTATTAAACTGGAATTGTTGAACTTTTCTAGAAGAGTTAATTGGTTTGTGGAAAACCTTGTTTTCTTGGAGTGGATCATTGTGTAATTACTTTTCTTTAGATGTTTTGTTTATATCTATATTACAAGGAACACATTGAATGTCTTATTTCATTTATGTTATCCTTACTAATATCCTTTTCGTGCTTTTTCTTGATCAATTTGATGAAATATTCCATTATCCTTTGGTAACGCTCGCTGGCTAGCTGAACCATGTAACTCTCGCATTTTAATGCAATGAACGATCTTTGAATCCCCTGGAACTTCATTACTTTGCTCATGATTTACGACCAACCTTGGAACTTCATTACTTTGCTCATGATTTATGATCAACTTTCATCGAATAAAATTATGAAATATTGTGTTTTCTTTTAACAAGGTGGAAAAACCTATCATAATTCAGTTGTCAAACCAGCAGTGAGGACAACTATCTTTGGCCGTTAACAATTAATGCATCGCTCTTATTCAAGGAAGACCAAGCCCCAACTGGAATACCCTGCTGGTGGTCAATAAGGGGGCAGAGTTTCACCCCTGCCAGATGTCTCTGGGTCTTGGGCCTTAGACAAACAGAAACAGTATTAGGGCATTGAAACATTGTTATGACAACGATGTGAAACATTTCTTTTTTATCAAACAAAAAAGCAATGAACCTCTTGAAACAAAGTGAACATCTTTTATAGTTGAAGGAAAAAGTAAGATTGTTGATATTAACCTCTTCAAAAAAAATGAACCTCTTTTATAGTTTAAGGAAAGAGTGAGATTGTTGATATTAAGTAGTTCACAGTGTTTTTCTTACATCTTAAGTTATTATAACAATATTTATTAATATATCAAAGCTCAACATGGTATTTACATAGATCTGAACCACCAGCCAGCTCATAGTTATACTCAAGAGTGTTTTTCTGGCGCTGTAAGCCATTACAATAATATTCATCAAGATATCAAAGTTGAAGATTTGAACCTGGATGAGAAAGATAACAATCATTTCACCCAACCACCAGTGAGCCTACAATTATACTTGAACACATTATAACAAAAATCATCAAAATATCAAAACTCAACCTGTCATTGGTGGAGACTTAAACCTAGATGGAAAAGATAACAAAGATAACAATCATTCCACCAAATTAAATAACCACAATCAAGAAAATCCAAAATATTGTTAATCACCGTATCAAATAAAACTCTACCAAATTAAATAACCACAATCAAGAAAATCCAAAATATTGTTAATCACTGTATCAAATAAAACTCTAATGAATAGATAAATTGGCTTTGGCCCACATTTAAGTCAACTTTATAATAAAACAAAGATGCTTCAAAGCTCAACATGTCTTTGGTAAAGATTTAAATCCACATGGAAAGATAACAATCATTCCATCCAATTAAATAACCGCAAATATGTAAATTTAATCAGCCTTACATGATTTATTCGATGGATATAACTGTTAACTTAATGTGGATATAATTGTTAAGGCGTCTCGAACATAGGCCAATGGAATCTTCTGTGTAGTGTCGTCTTTAGTTAGCAGTCAGTGATTTTCGTGGATAAAGCGAACGCACCACCCAGGTATTGTGGTGGTGCACCCTGTGGTGGTGGTGGGCGCTGCGTAATAGTAACGTTATATGCGGCATCTATGGCTTTTGAAAATGCACGACTTTACACATTTGAGATGCTGAAAGGTAAGGCTGTCCCCTATCCAACCAGAAACAAATGCATGTGTCATCTATGATTAAAGTTTTTGTCTCATCCTTTGTCCAGTGCACAAATATTTTGTCCATATTCATCCTGGCCCATCTCCTTCCTGCTTTAGAATCCCACATATACATTTCACTTAATTTGGGAGTTTGTTTTTTAAAAAAACTCACTCTGCCCACACAGGATAACAAATATGAGAAAAATAACAAATATTTCTCTTTTTCAATTGGGTACAAACATCAACATGGATGGAAAAAAGGAGAAAAACTGTCTATTAGCATTAATCAATTTTTTCACTTTAATGTTGTTTTTCACTGTTTTGGTGTATTGCTATGTAAACCTTACCGTGTAATCTCTGTTCAAATCATATTGTAATTGATATTTATGTGACGTAAGAAGTTTTCATCTGTGCTTGCAAGTAGGATTTAAAAATCATAATAATAATAGTTGTTAGGTTATAGTGGTAGTAGTTGAAATTAACTCCATGTCACCAAAAAGTAAGAAGTAAGAGACTAACAGAATCTTCTCAATAAAAACCAAAAACATCATCTTTTTCCTATTATATTCCATCACATTATTTAGTGTAATATTTTATGGTTATTGTTCATGTTATGTTACAAGTTATCTTTTTCTTATTCTTATTATTATTATTCATACATTTGATGTTATAAGTAATCTTGGAATATTTCTATGTTGAGATTTTGTTCTGACATTTATAATCACCTTCTTCTCAATGAATTGTATTTCCCTAATAAAACCATCGTTTTATATTCACCAGGCCAATATGAAACATCATACATCGTAACAAAGAGGTAACAAGAAGGTGGATGATGATATTATAAGCATCAATTTTCATGAAAGCTCTGAGCTTTGCTGGCTTGGAGACTAAATTGAAAAAGTTTCTCATCTCTGTGAAATACTATTATTACACCTCAAAATAGATTTAACAATGCCACATTAAAAATGCTCTAAACAAAGTCTATGTTCGAAAAAGCTAAAACCTCTCTGACACACGTAGGTAGGCAGTGCAGGGTTCCCTAGTGACAATGAAAAACACAAGTGCCTAATAAACAGACAGTGCTTTGGGAAACGCTCTGTGTTTCCCAAGTCTAGAATCAAACATAGGTACCTAAAAAACAGAGAGTTATAGCTCTGTGTTTCTCTTGCCCTATATCAAAAACATAGTCTACAAATTATTAAGTTGATTTTATAATTAGGAGGCTTTCCCCCTTGAACAGTATGGGTATTAATCTTCCTGAGGTATTAGTAATGGGAGTTTGATCTTGTCCAGTAATGGCAGATGCAATAATCTGGTTGTTGATCTGCAGTTTTTGGCAAGCTAAGTGGTTTCAGTTTGATAGACACCTCAGTGATCCTGTTAAGAAGCCCAGTTTGTATATGTAATCTTATATAGTGTTTTTTCATTTTAAATTACCCATCCATCTATTGCAGGCTTTAGGCCCATCATTTACCAACCAACTTTAGGAGGCTTTCCCCCTTGAACAGTACGGTATTAATCTCCCTGAGGTGTAGGCAGGGGAAGACAGCTGTGGTATAGTAATGGGAGTTTGATCCTGTCCAGTCATGGCAGATGCAATAATCTGGTTGTTGATCTGTAGTTTTTGGCAAGCTAAGTGATTTCAGTGTGATAGACACGTCAGTTACCCTGTTTAGAAGCTCAGTTTGTATGTTTAATCTTATATAGTGTTTTTTCATTTTAAAATTACCCATTCATCTATTGCAGGCTCTAGGTCCATCATTTCCCCGCTAACCTTTAGGAAGCTTTCCCCTTGAATAGTATAGGTATTAATCTTCCTGAGGTGTAGGCAGGGGAGGACAGCTTTGGTATTAGTATTGTGAGTTATTCCTGTCCAGTAATGGCAGATGCAATAATCTGGTTCTTGATCTGCAGTAATTGGCAAGCTAAGTGGTTTCAGTGTGATAGACACCTCAGTTATCCTGTTTAGAAGCCCAGGTTGTATATGTAATCTTATATAGTGTTTTTCATTGTCACATTTTTTGATCTTCATCTCAGATAATGAAGGCATCCCTATCTCCTGATTCATAAAAATGTGCAAAATTGTATGCACAGAATTCCAAATTTTGAGGGATCCATACTCGGTTTCCCTTACGGTGCTAATTTACTCATTTGTTGTTGCAGGTTGACTGTTGGTCAGGAGACTGCAGCTTTTCTGGCTTCATGCGAAATACCGTTGAATGCTTGGGAAGAGTCAGGTCGTGCAAGTAATTCAGAGAGTTTTAGTCTGAAGGAGCATGGAGGCATTACATATGTTGCCTTCCCATCATTTCTCAGAATTGAAAGTTTCATCAATGGAGAGGGGACTATAGAAACAAACAACCAGGTATTCTCGGATTGCCTCAAGGGTTACGATGATAAACCAGCCCAAGTCCATCAGGGAGCTCTTAAGTTGTTCCTGGATATTATGGAGAAAACAGATTTCCAAGCAAAGGTAAAGTGATTTTGATTTATCTAAATGCACCTGTCAAAAGTAAACTCGATTTCACAAAAAGAGGGTTTACTTCTGTTATTATAGATGAAATTATTGAAATTCAAACAGAAAAGTAACATTGTGTTGATGTATTCCAGATCGATCAGTTACAGGCTTCTACTGACTCCAGACAAAGAAAACTCAAATCCATTATATTTGTGGGTCATTCCTTGGGAGGGGCAGTTGCAACCTTGGCTACACTGTGGTTCCTGGAAAAGAGGATAAGGCAAATCTCTTCCTTTTGTATCACATTTGGTTGCCCTCTGGTCGGAGATGAAAGACTTGTTGAAGCAGTTGGCCGTGAGAATTGGGGAGGCAACTTTTGTCATGTGGTTTCCAAGCATGACATTGTTCCTCGGATGCTCCTTGCACCGATTGAGGCAATTTCTGCGCCTTTGACTGCTATTTTTCCCTATTGGGATGGCAAAGTCCCATATTCTTCTATTCAAGACGCTTGCCGGATTCTTCTTAATAATGTCCTGCAGTATACTCCAAGCTATGTGTTTGATTCTCAAAAGTGGTCGGACAGGATCACACAGAGAAGCCCTTATAGACCTGTTGGCACTTACATGTTCTGCTCAAGCCGTGGTGCAGCTTGTATTGAGAATTCTGACACCGTTTTGAAGATGCTTCATTTGACAATGCAGAGCCATGAAAAGCCCTGGGATACTACAGAGGAGGACTGTTTTTCAGAGCATATAATGTATGCTTCGGTTTTGAAACATGTCATAGAAAACTCCAAAAATGGGAGAAAATTTGCATTTAATCCTGATTCAGAATTATCTTACGACATGGGAATTTCAGTGCAGTTAGAAGCTACTGCTGTTGGAGCTCAGGTAATACTCGATACTTTTCTTAAAATAACATCTAAATAACAGAGACAGAAACTCTAATGTTAAGTTTTTCATCTAGTTTTTACATTGATAAATACTGGTAAAATATTTTGAAAAATATTGGTAAAATATATTGAAAATAAGTATATTACGGTTAGTTTAAAGTGAACTGCAAATTATAAAATCAACTTGATAATAAAAACAGAAACAGAAAATCATTCTGTAAAATTGAAACCAGAGTTATTAAACACTTTGATTAATGAGAAAAGATTGTTCCAGTGTAAATAGATATAAGTAAAGATAGATATTTATGCCATTGCATGCATAGGATCAAACCTGCTCTTCATATTTTGTTATTTACGTACCGGTGTATGTAATTATTTAGGTTTCTATTCAACTGAAAAGATGTTCGACTGTGTTTTCTGATCTATATAAAATTTCCTTAATTTAATGAAAGATAAAAAGCTGGGATGATATAACAGACTGAATGAAAATGCCACAATACTCTTAATTTATACCTTAACCTGTTAGTGAATCCTGATTCTTGGTGTATACACGGTGGATGATGAACAATAGAGAGTCTATTCTCGCTGTGTGTTTGGAAATAGAACCATGAAAGAAACAGCATAGTCACTGCATTGGTGCTTTGAGGAATCAGATTAAATTAATACATTATATAATTTATTTCAGTATAGGTAAAGAAGCATCTGAGACAATAAAGCTTATGTAGTCACCAGTACCACTGATACTATGAACAAAATTGGTCCAAAAACCATGGACAGGAACAATACAAAGAAACACAGGCACGGCATTTGCGCTTGACAAATCAGATTAAATTATTACATCGTATTGTTTATTTCAATATCGGTAAAAGAGGAATCCGAGACACAGTACACCCCTTGTAGCCACAGCTGATACTATGAACAAAATTTGTCCGAAAACCTTGTACAGATTATTTGATCTTTGAACCCCTTGTAGCCACAGCTGATACTATAAACAAGATTTGTCCGAAAACCTTGTACAGATTATTTGATCTTTGAACCCCTTGCACAGATATGCTAGAGCTACTAAACACACTGAAGCATAATGCTTATCACGTTGGGAAAAAATGTGTTAACTACTGAATTAGCTACCCATCCAATCATATCAGGTATAATATTTTGGCAATATATATGATATGAGTTCAGAGGATTGCATTCCTCTCCCAACTGTGTCAACCCATACCAGAATATGCACAAACAACAGAATGGCTGACACCTGGATCAAGAGTTCTTGATCACAAGACAAATTCTCAGTAAATAAATTATATAAGCCCGAAAACACTGGGACAATCCTTGCCTTCTGAAATAAATGGCACGGACCTAAACAAACCAAATTAATAATTAACACTCTTCTGCATCTGATTTTAGGGTAATTTCATGACCCAGTGGTGACTATGAAACAAGGCCTAAAAGTCGAATAATTAGAATTTAGAGATATAAAACATGGTAACTGTAGAGGGCAAGGAGCAAAACCCGCATGCTGGATACTAGAAATTTTTATGCAATGGCAGCTGATGATGTTAGCACCAATTATGGTGATAAGGAGAGGGACTGGATTTAGGAGAAGGGAGAGCCAGAGCAGATATTGAAATAAGAGAGCATTAAAGTTTATAATTGACAGCAATAGGGTTTGTGGTTTAGGTGTAGATGTTGGGTTTTCTGTACCTGTTGGATCAGTTATTCTCTCCATCTCCTGCTGAAGATGTTGCGGAGCCGGCTTCCTGCGAGTCTTTGAAGAATCTTCTTGGCACGCGAGTCTTTGAAGAATCTTCTTGGCACCTGCAACCTCCATCTCTGCGAGCTTTTGCAGATGTTGACATGCTCCAGCTGTGGCAATCTTCTTCCTGCAGGTTTTGCTGGTTGAGAGAGCCAACAATGCAGAAAGGGGGAACTTTTTAGCCAGAGTCTGGTTTCTGGGATCCAGCAATTGCACCAGACGGGCCACGCTCTTGTCATCCTTGATGAATTCCTTCCTGTTGGTCTGCACAACGAGCAATGCAGAAAGTGCCTGAGCAGCCGCCTCCTGAGATATGCTTGGCTTGGCTTCCAACATCTTCACCAGAGGGGGAATACACCCTGCTTCACCCAATGCCTTCTTGGTTTCATTGCTGAATGAAAGATTGCAGATAGAGGAAGCAGCCAGTTGCTGGACAGTCGAATGCCCATTTTTCAGAATAGAAGCCAACTGCTTCAGAAACCCTGAAGAAGAAACCAAGGCTTTAGCAGTGCTGACAGAAGCAGAAAGACTATTTATCGCTCTGATGACGAGCTCCTGCGATTTGGGCGTAGTGGGTTCTTCTAAAAGACGTAACAAGGTTTGAATTCCGCCTTCTTTGGCAATCAACTGACGCATTTTCTCATCTTGGGAAGCCATTGCATGCAGGCACTCTATTGCATTTTCTTGCGCAGACGGCATACCAGAAGAAACCAGATTGAGCAGAACAGTAATCGCCCCTTCTTCCGCCATCTTTTTCTCTTCCACAGCGGCCACATTCCTCAGCGCCCCTGCAGCCATGGCCTGTGCAGGCGGGGTTCCCGATTTGCAAATATGAATTAGAACTGAAACCCCACCCTAAGCCGCAATTCCCCAAGCATTTTCTGCATTGCTCGTCAGCCCTCCAATGGCTGCCGCAGCCTTTTCTTTACACAAGGAGCTCCTGGATTCCAGGAGCCGAACCAATGGACATAAAGCGCCCTCCACAGTGAAGCTGTAAACAGGGTATACTGAAATAACCAATGGCTAGGTCGTGCACAACAGATTGCAGCAGAGTAGACGAAAAGCTCAAGAAGGCCTATCGAATTAGGCGGCTGATTTTTCTTCAATCATTTAACATTACATCTAATGGCTACGATTAAGACATAGAGGCATTTTGGGGTTCATTTCAAAGGGAAACGCCTTACGGCGTAATAATTAGACTGCTGATTTCTCTTCAACCGTTTAACATTACATCTAATGGCTGCGATTAAGACTCGTCTAACATTACATCTAATGGCTACGATTAAGACACAGAGGCATTTTGGGGGTTCATTTCAAAGAGAAACGCCTTATGGCATAAAAATATTTAGATAATATCAGTTCATAAAAAAATTTGCAAGAGGAAAAATTGTATCCTTCTGGGTTCATATTAGATTTGTATATTTAAGATAAATCTATACTGATTCATATCCAATATTAACAGAAAAGTAAATCAAATTTCATAAAAGTGATTAGAGATATAGTCTTACCTCCCTATTTTCTTCTCCTCTCTCTTTCCTCCTTTCTTTTTTCCTCCCCTCCTCCTTATTTCCTTTCCCTATTTCCTACCCTTATCTCTTACCTCCTTATTTTCTTCTCCTCTCTCTTTCCTCCTTTCTCTCCTTTCTTTTTCCCTCCCCTCCCCTTTTCCCTCCCTCCCCGTACCCCCACCCTGCCCTTTATCTTGCCACACTTACGCTCCTAACGCTTACGCTCTTCAACTGAGAGAATCCTCCGATCTCTGATCCGGTCCTTTGGTCCGTTCCTGTTCCCTCGTTCATATCCAATATCAAGGAAAAGGTAAATCAAATCTCATAAGAGTGATTAAAGGTGTTGTGTTGAAATATAAAATGGTTAGAAAACTAAAACTGCCCCGCAGGACATATAGGCTCGAGCAAGCTCACAGGCTCAAAGTGCAGGATGACATCTAGGCTTGCAGCCCAGGCTCGAGCAAGCTCACACAGATCAATGCTAGTGACAAGAGAAACTCGGATTCCAGGCTCAAGTGAGCTCGCAGGCTTAAAGTACATGACAATCCTAGTGACAGGATCTTGCAAGTAGAGCTTAAAGTACATAACAATCCTAGTGATGGCAGGATCTTGCAAGTAGTGAAATAATTCTTCTATCCATTCTAGCTTAAGCTTAGCCTTTTTCGAATGGGCTTTACGCCAGTCAACTCATATTGTGAGGCCAAATACTGATGGACCAAGGAAAATTGAACCTCAGTGACAAAAAGGCGAAAAAACACTTGACAAAAAAGTTTCAACCAGCTAAACTACCTATCAAAGCTCTAAAACATCCCTATGATACTTGCAAGACCTCTCTACTCACAAATATCCTGCAAATGAGTAATGTTTCCTCTATCTGCCTCACTTTAAGATCAAAAAAAATAATAAACTATAAAAAATATTTAGATAGTGTCAGTTTATAAAAAAAATTACAGAAAAAGAAATTGGATCTTTCTTGACTTATGTTAGATCCATTTTAAAGAAATTGGATCTTTCTTGACTTATGTTAGATCCATTTTAAATGGATCTATACAGATTTATATCCAATATCAAAATTCATATCCAATATCAAAAAAAAGGTAAATCATATTTCATAAAAATGATTATAAAAGAGTGATTAAAAATATAATATTACCCTGATTCATATCCAATATCAAGGAAAAGATAAATCAAATCTCATAAAAGTGATTAAAGGTGTAGTGTTGAAAAATAAAATGGTTAGAAAACTAAAACTGCCCCCGCAGGACATCTAGGCTCGAGCAAGTTCATAGGCTCAAAGTACAGGATGACATCTAGGCTTGGAGCCGAGGCTCGAGCAAGCTCACACAGATCAATGCTAGTGACAAGCGAGACTCAGATTCCAGGTTCAAGCCTCAAGTGAGCTCACAGGCTTAAAGTACATGACAATCCTAGTGACAAGATCTTGCAAGTAGTGAAATAATTCTTCTACCAATTCTAGCTTAAGCTTAGCCTTTTTCTAATGGGCTTTACACCAGTCAGCTCATATTGTGAGGCCAAATACTAATGGACCAAGAAAAATTGAACCTCCGTGACAAAAAGGCAAAAACAAACTTGACAAAAAAAGTTTCAACCAGCTTACTACCTATCAAAGCTCTAAAACATCCCTATGATACTTGCAAAACCAACCTCTCCACTCGCAAATATCATGCAAATGGGTAATCTTTTCTCTATCCGCCCCATCCATCCCTATGATACTTGCACGAGCTCTCCACTCGAAAATATCATGCAAATGGGTAATCTTTTCTCTATCCGCTCCATCCATCCCTATGATACTTACAAGAGCTCTCCACTCGAAAATATCATGCAAATGGGTAATCTTTTCTCTATCCGCCCCATCCAAAGGGCAAAAAAAAAAACTACAGAAAATATTTAAATAATATCAGTTTATAAAAAATTCCTAGGAAAAAGTGTAAAAAAAATTACACTTTTTCGGATCAGATTAAATCTGTATTTAAAATTCATATCCAATATCAAAAAATTAAATTTCATAAAAGTAATTAGAAGAAGTGTAAGAGTGATTAAAGATATAGTGTTACCCTGGTTCATATCCAATATCAAGGAAAAGGTAAATCAAATCTCATAAAAGTGATTAAAGGTGTAGTGTTGAAAAATAAAATGGTTAGAAAACTAAAACTGCCCCCGCAGGACATCTAGGCTCGAGCAAGCTCACAGGTTCAAAGTACAGGATGATATCTAGGCTTGGAGCCCAGGCTTGAGCAAGCTCACACAGATCAATGCTAGTGACAAGCGAGACTCAGATTCCAGGCTCAAGTGAGCTCACAGGCTTAAATTACATGACAATCCTAGTGACAGGATCTTGCAAGTAGTGAAATAATTCTTCTATCCATTCCAGCTTAAGCTTAGCCTTTTTCGAATGGGCTTTACACCAGTCAGCTCATATTGTGAGGCCAAATACTGATGGACCCCCCCCCAAAAAAAAAAGATAATCTACATGACAGAAAGGCAAAAAAAAAAAAACTTGACAAAAGAGTTTCAACCAGCTAAACTAGACATCAAAGCTCTAAAACATCCCTATGATACTTGCAAGACCTCTCTACTCGCAAATATCCTGCAAGTGGGTAATATTTCCTCTATCCGCCCCACCCTAAGATCAGCCTCCGTCAGAAAGAAAAGAAAAACACAAAGCTAGAAGCCTTCTAAAATATCTTTCCTTCTCAGACGTTTTTCAAATTTGAAATCAAACGTAAAGGATTCAAGCATTTGAAATACTTTGGCAACATAAATAATATACCTGAGTCTTTTGCGGAACAGGAAGCTTTTGAGCCCTGTCCCATATTTTTTCATTGCCGTCAAAGAAATTGATGTGGACAAACTAGTACAGTTGTGGATAGGAGAAGGGCTGGTGAATAGCAAACAGGTAACCCATTTAGTGAGCATGGCCATCAAAATACAGGTAGTTGGATAGGAGAAGGGCTGGTTAAGAGCAAAACAAGCAACCCATTCAATGAGTGTGGCCATCAAAATACAGTTGCTTGATCTAACAGCCAACAATGATGCCCCAATGGAATCTCTATTAAATGGGTTTTGTACTGTTTACTAACCCTTCCATATCCACATCCATACACTCTGAACGCATCAATTTCTTCATATCGCAAAATACCAGCTCCCGAGCACTGCAAAGCCTTTCATGGTGCCATCGCTTGTTGTTCGGAACAATAAGCTAGGGCGCAGAGGATAAGGGCAACGTGGGTACCGAAGATAATGAATACGGTCACCAATAATGCATCCACAAATCCGCCATTCATGCTTTGACACCTAATGGGCAATTAAAAAATCCGCGATTCATGTTTCTGCGCACTCCGCGTAGATAATAAGTTAATAGGATTCCGCGTGGAAAAACATAGCTCTTTTATTTTAAGAGTCCATTTCACTTCTTTTCATTTTATTAATGAAATTAGGTTATATAATTTTTTTCCAACATTTTTGTTTTATTTTTTTATTAATAAGAAAAGAAAAATCTGTATATATCTTGTTATAGATTTTAGCATGACCACATTACTAAATGTGGTTAATATACATTATAGATGTCGATTTAATATACATTTTTAATATTAAATATTAATGTCTTAATTATGTATTAATTAATTTAATATTATTATTGAAAAAAAGAACTCCATAAAATAGGAGTCAAGTAATGAAGTGCTTTGCTAGGGTTTTGTGCTGTAATTTTTGAATCGTCTGACAACATCTATATCGGTAGTACAACAAGGGTAGCCTTCACCTGGTAATTCTAATAGAGGGAATGAATATGCCAAGGGGGAGAGATCCCCTCCTATCGAACTGTGGCAACAGGGTAATCTAGCGGAAAAGCAAGCATCCCATCTGATAATCTTCAGGGAGCCAGCCCTAAAGAAGGCCCTGTTATGGGAGCTCAGTGGCAAGCAAGAATCTGAGGGCAATGCCTTCCCAGAGCAAACAAGAAGCCAAGATTTGTGATCCCCTCCAACAAATTGGAGAATTACAGCAAGTATATGAAAGATCATGCCCTGATCTACAAGTTTATTGGCATCTGGCCCTTGGAAAAGACCTGATCAAATGGGTCCATCTAAAATGGCAACCAAAAGTCCATATAGCCCTGAAACTAGGAGCCAGAGGCTTTTTTATAGTAATATTTTCTAACCTGAAGGATAAGGAGCGGATCTTTGAAAATGGTCCATATTTCTATTACAATGCGGGCCTTTTCATGAGATATTGGGAAGAATGTTACAACCCAGATCAAGAACAGTTCATGGTTACCCTAGTCTGGGTTCGTCCTTTTGCCCTACCAGTTGATTTCTGGGATCCAAAAATCTTGGAAGGGATCGGTAATTCTATTGGAAGATTCGTGAAAGTAGTTGAATCCACACGTTGAGGGAGATACACTTTGTATGCCCACATCTGTGTCTATATGAACATCACTGAGCCCCTTCCTAAATTTGTGGAGCTAGAGTATCAAGATGAAGTATGGCAGCAGTCGTTGGATTATGAACATATTCATTTTCATTGCATAATATGCAATGAGTATGGGCATATGTACAAGGCTTGCCCATTGAATCAAATGGAATCAGAGGATGCACAATCACCAAAAGAATCGGCCCAGCGACAAGACCCCGATGACAGCGTTCAAGAAGTCTCATACAAGAAGGGGGGGCCGAAACAGTCTCAATCCAATTCTTCGGCACATCCGTAGAAACCAGAGAACCATAATAGATTCGGCATACTGCAAGACCTAGGGGAGAGCTCCAAAACCGTGGATCATCAAAAAGATCCAGCAAGAGGGAGAGACATGCCGAAATCTAATCCCAAGCCAAAACGAAAATCCCAGATGGAACCCTTGGACTAAGAAGAACAAGAACAGCTGGTGGATCAAACCATCATGGACATCAATGGATCGAAGGAAGATCTGAGCGCAAAGGAGCAAGTGTTAAAACAATTATTGAATGAGTGGAGGAATCTAGATGAGAGATTCATACCAGAGGATTAAAAAATCTCTATCGAGATACCTTTTAGCAATATCAAGCCAAATAGGGCCAAAAACCACCTGACCCACCGAATATCTGTGGATCTCAAATGGGTAGCACTCCATAACAAAGTAGTCAAAGCAAGGGTGGAAAGAAACTTGGTCAGAAAAACCTTTATGAATCAATTCAGATGGTAGGGGTTCTGTTAGTCAACTCAGGACGGGTGGTACCACTTTCAACGGTCTTCCACCAAATCAACAAAGTTTCCCAATGATTGTAATCTCTTGGAATGTGAGAGGTCTCAACAACCGAGGAAAACATAGATATTTGCAGGATCGACTCAAAAAGGAGAAGCCTCAAATGCTTCAGGAAACTAAGGTTATCGAGGCAAGACTTAAGGACATTATTGGCCGCATGCGACCCAAGTATGATGTGGTAGCCTTGGATGCAAGGGGAAGTGTTGGGGGGATCGCCATTTTATGGAACCCTTCAGAGATCCTCTTCGATCATTGGTTCAACATGCCTCACATCCTTTCAGGGAGATTTAGGCATATTAGCACGAGTAACTAGGTAGGACTGTCAGTGGGCTACGTCCCTCACATTCCAGGGGGGAAGAAGTTTTCCTTCAGAACATAGGAAAGTTTAGGAATATGTGCAAGGAAAAACTATGGATCATTGGGGGAGATTTTAATCTTATAACCTCATTGGAGGAGAAAAAGGGAGGGATTAGAAGGCATGAACTAGAAATGGAGCTCTTCTGGGACTTGATAGTAGATATGAAACTAGTGGATATTCCCACCATCAATGGGCTATTCATGTGGAATAATCGTAGAGGGGGCCCACACCAAATAGCCTCCCGATTAGACTGATTCTTGGTATCAAAAGATATTATTAGTAAAGATATTTTCTTTGAAGCATTTATTATGCCCTGCCTTGGATCGCACCACTGGCCGATTCGGTTAGAAATGGTTCTGAAATTGGGCCACTGAAACAGACCATTATGATTCGAATCCTTCTAGATGCATGATCATTCCTTTCTTGATAAGGTAAAGGTTTGGTGGGAATCGAGTTCAGTGCAGGGCAAGAATTGTATGCATACCTTTCAACTTCGTTTGAAAGAGCTTAAGCAACAGATAAAAAATTGGAATAAATCAGAATTTGGTCATATTCTGAAAGATCAAGAACACCTCCAAGCTAGTATGCAAAGGATTCAACAACGGATGATCATTGAAGGTTGCTTTGGGCCCTTGACAATTGAAGAGGGAAATCTCCTAACTCAGATTGAAGAACGAAGAAAGCAGGAGGAAATTCTCTGGAAACAGAAATCCAGGGTTCAATGGCTTCGAGAAGGTGAGAGAAACACCTACTTCTTTCACAAAGTAATGATCCAACATAGGAAGCACAATTGAATTTCTTCACTGACTAACTCATTGGGAAACTAGTTGGTTAGACACGAAGAAATGGAAACACTCTTGGTGGATCATTTCCACAATCTCATGTCAGAACCATGTCTGGATACATCAGAAGCAAATGGGCAGATAACAAGACATATCCCCTAGTTGGTTAGCAAGGACCAAAATCTGGCACTCATGAGGGCCATCACTCTGGAGGAAGTTGAGGAGGTCGTAAAAGGCTTGGCCAATAAGAAAGCACTAGGGCTAGATAGATTCATGGAAGAATTATTTCATTCTGCTTGGCCTATCTTAGGATAGGACCTCCTAGAGGTGGTGGAGGAATCATGCAAATCGAAAAAGGTACCTCCCCGCTCTTAATTCCACTTTTATTGCTTTAATTCTGAAAACGACCCATTCAGAAGAACCCCAGGGGTTTAGACCCATAGCCCTTTGCAATGTTATCTACAAAATCATCTCAACCATTATGGTCAATCGTCTCAAGCCTCTTCTTCCTTCGTTGATTTCTCCTGAGAAAACTGGTTTTGTCCAAGGCCAAAAAATCCTAGATGGCATCATTACTTCCCAAGAGGCCATCCATTCCCTCAAATGCCTGAAATCTAAAGGTATGCTTATAAAATTGGATCTCTCAAAAGCTTATGATCGTCTCAGCTGGCCCTTCTTACTGAAAGTTCTGAAAGCCTTTGGTTTTGACCCTAGATGGATTGACTGGATCTACTCTCTAATATCCACCCCGGTGTTTTCGATCCTCATTAATGGCTCCCCTTCTCAGACCTTTAACCCGACCAAAGGCCTTAGACAAGGAGATCATATCTCTCCCTTCCTTTTCATTTTGGCTGCGGAAGGATTTCAAGGTCGATACATAAAATTTGCAGTCCAATTGGGTCTTCTCAAAGGAATTTGCCTGTGGGGTAATGATCTCCCCCTATCTCACCAACAATTCGTTGATGACATTATGTTATTCTATCAAGTCTCCCTCAAGGAAGTGCGACATCTCAAAGCTATCCTCCAAGACTTCATGCTAGCTTCTAGTACTCAGATCAATAATGATAAATCCAATATCTTCTTTTTCAACACCCTGGTTCCTAGCCAATCCTTCCTAGGTCGGATTCTGGGCTTTTGCATTGGATCTCTTCCATCCAAATATTTGGGAATCCCCCTTGTGTTCAATTCTCTAAGAAACTCGTGTTGGAAAGGCCTTCTAGAACGAATTCAATCTAGCCTTCAAAGCTGGTCTTTTCGATCTCTGAATATAGTGGGTCGGGTGGTCCTATTGAAGGTTGTTCTCCAATCAATTCCAATTTATTAGTTATTGGGCCCAGCTGCTCCAAAAATTGTTTGTACTAATATGACAGGCATTAAAAAAAAAAATAATGACAGGGGGGCTTGGCCTCCAAGACCTTCATACCCTTAATCAAGTGATGGGTGCGAAACTATGGTGGCATTGGATTCAAGGAGGATTAGATCTATGGAAGACTATTTGGAACTGTAAATATAATATGCCCTCCACAATGGAAGAAAGACTGAGGGTGCAGGAAACCCCAAGGGGATCCTCAATATGGAACTTAGCCTCTACTAATAGAGATCTCATTCGTAATCACACCTTCTGGGAAATAAGGGATGGGAATAATGCTCTCTTCTGGCAGGATCCTTGGAAACAATGGGAAAAGCTTCTTAGTCACAAGGATCTTGCTGATATCTTTCTCTTCACCATAAGCCACAACAACCTATCGGTTAATCAATTCTGGAATCCCTTTTCTCAGGCACACTAGAGGCAATGGAAAAAGAAACAACACTGAAATAACTCTCCTGACTCAAATCAGTGGGATATTTTAGATAAAGAGCTTCAATCCAGAAAGATAGTTATTTCAAAAGGACCTGATATCCTTTGATGGGGTTATAAAACCAAGGGCATGTTTACCATAAAGGAAGCTTATCAGATCGTAGCAGAGGAACTTAAAAATCAACATAACCCCCTCTGTAGGTAGATGTGGACGGGACAATTTTGGCCAAAGGTATCATACTTCCTGTGGTTGGTGTGCAGTAGTCGCATCCTAACTTGGGATCAAATCCAAAAAAGAGGTTTTCAAGGCCCGTCCTTTTGTTGCATGTGTGTTGCACAAAATGAAACTATGGAACACCTCCTGAACCTCTACCCCTTTGTGGTTCAGTTATGGCACAACATTGATTATCTTTTTGGCCACCTAGACAGAGATATCAACAACATTCGGTCCACTTTGGAGACCTGGCGGCAAGGAATCTTCTCTAGCCCTGTCGTAAACAGAGCGTGGAACCTCTCACTTGGTTTCCTCCTTTGGGGGAAAGAAAGGAATAGGAGGATTTTCAAGGATCATAAGCTCTCTCACTCAGAGTTATGGGTTGGGGTCCTTCAAAACATCCGAGAAACAATCTTAGCTGAGAAATGGCATCCTGACGATTGGAAGGTCACCCCTCAGGAAGCGAGGATCCTTTCAGCCCTGAACCTATCCCCGCAAATGCTTGCCCCTCATCCTGGAAGTTGAGGGTCCCCCCTCAACCTTCTCCCTCTAGATTCCATGGTTCTCCTTACGGTTTCCTCAAGCTAAACTTTGACGAGGCCTCCAAAAGCAACTCAAGGGATGCTACCTTTGGAGGATTATTTAGAGACCCCCAGTGTTGTGTTATTAGAGTATATGCTTTAGACTGTGGCAAGGCCAACAACAATGAAGTTGAGTTCAATGCAATCAAACACGACTTACTCATAGCAAGACGTGAAGGGTTCAAAAGAATTTTTGTTGAAGGTGACTCCTCTCTTGTCATTGACACAATTAAAAAACTCAATCAAGGTACCCAGTGGGAAAAGATTAGCAAAAGTTGGAGGACAACACGTCTGATCCAAGAAATTAGTGAAATTATTAATGGCTTCAACTACATCATCCCCTCGCACGTCCGATGTTCTGGAAACAAAGCTGCAGACTTAGGGTTGCGTTCATCTGGGAAAGTGGGTATATGGAAGAGGGGTTGGAGCAACTAAATCTTATTTTGGACCAGGACTCAGCGCCTAATCAAGGTGCGATCTAGCTCAGGATCCATCTAGGGATTGTGGACATGCTTAATCATATTTATGAAGGGGATGGTAGGCGACCTTACCCATGCCCTCGCACGTTTTACCACTTTAAGGGAGGAGACAGTTGTAGCCATCAACAAAATTTCGCAGCAAGGTTTGGCAGAGATTTATTAAGTCGGGGGGTGGGAGTTGGGATTTTCATGAACCCATATGTCTGACAATTCGTTTGGCTTCATGGTGTTCACAGTGGTATTCGGTGGTCCAGTAGGCAGAGGTCTCAAACAATTGAGCACTGGTTTGAAGGCTCTGGAGCATGGAGAGGAACCTTGGTTGTGACTAGTCTTTGCAAGTGGATGGCATTCTCGGCCTGGTATGTCTTCATTCTTATCCTTTCTTGTGGGTTGGGGATCACCATTTTCTATGTGCCCTATGTAAGGAAAGGAAAAGGCTTATTTATGGTTTGAAAGCTTCTCTGACTGGCTATAATGGCATTTTTGTTCATATTACGTTGGTTTCAGTCTTTTGCGACACATTATTATCTCGTATGGGATTGTTTTGGATGTTCAGGGTTATATGTCCTTTGTATACTGCATGCGGGGATGATGGGTTTGGGGGTCAAGTAATTTGGTCAACCCCAAAGAAGGGAAGGGCACGGTAGTTGTGCCAAGCTGTGTTTATGCACTCGGTGATCCCATCCGAGTGAATAAGAACAGGGGGACCGTTTCCAACTTCCTGTGGAGGTCTTTCACCCTTGGGGGTTACATGCTTTCCTCTATATATTGGCCCAGGCTCTCGTTTTTTGGCGAGGTGCATTGCATGAAGGTTTCGCTCATGTTTTACAGTTTTCTTTTTAGGTTTAAGTTTAATGTTAATTGCATGTTGCTTCCATGTCATGTGAATACTCCAGTTCTACATAAACAAGTTCTCGATATGTCCATTGCGTTGCTGGTTGGGTCACGGGTGGGGGCATGGTTAAAGAACTGGATGAAGGGCAGTGTGTCTTCTTTCACCATGGTTAAATATTCTCCAGGTGCGGGTGCCTCTGGGCATGGAGGTCGTGGTTGTAACTCTCATGCTGGTAAAGGAAAGGGTAAGGGCTCGACTTCAGGCAAGCCTCCAAGGCAACGAGGCAGGAAATCTGATGCCTAGATCTTGCAGGAAACGGTCCAGGCTTATAACAGAGGGACTCTTGCCCAGGTGAAGCAATTGATTTCATCTTGGGAGGTGGAATTAAACCAGAAGGCAGAAATCGAGCCTCTGACGGAGGATTGGAGTGGGTTGATTCTCGATCCTGGGCATACCCGCGGTCGTCTTACCTTGTACAAACAGTCCGTCCATCTCTTCTGGATGATGAAGAGCATCGTCGCCAAAGCCATTATGTCCTATCCAATTGTTTATGAAAATCCTGACCCTGGTCTTCAAGAGATTTAGAAAGAACTTCAGTTGATTCAATTGCAAATACAACAACAAAATGCTCGCCTTGGTCAAATTGAATGTCACATTCCCTGTCTGTCGCAATCTGAATTTCCAGGCTCAAGTGCAAAAGACCCTGCTCTGATGGAGTCATCTGATGAATAGAAGCTGAAAGATCATGTCTGATATAT
The DNA here is from genome assembly GCA_031772625.1 of Pinus tabuliformis. Classification (NCBI taxonomy): domain Eukaryota; kingdom Viridiplantae; phylum Streptophyta; class Pinopsida; order Pinales; family Pinaceae; genus Pinus; species Pinus tabuliformis. The sequence goes on from CM062814.1 coordinate 532,311,968, forward strand.
TTTTTGGTTTTATGTTCTGATGTATATGTTGTTTCGAATTTTTGTTTATAGTTATACAGTATGTAAATGGTTTCCAGAAGTTAAGGCCTATAAGGCCATGCTAGATAGACTCAAATTGTTTAAGTTTTGGATGGCATACAATGAAGTTCGGTGACCAACAAACCCGGTTCCCCGTCAGGAAGGTTAAGGCCACAAAATGCTTATTATGAGTGTAACATGCTTTATGATTTGAAATGAATGAATGAAAGGTACTGTCAAGCTTACAATTATTATTATTATTATTATATATATTAATATTATTAATTAATAACAATAATATTGTTGGTAGCAAATTGTGCCTAAAATAACATGATATAATGTAACAAAAAAATTGGTTAATTTTGTGTTACTTTTTTTTGTTAATTTTGTCTTAATTCTCTTCTATATAATCATTCCAATTGACAATCCTATTCGCTGTTCGGATCCCTCATATTGGGTCTTATCGAGACCCGTACAACAACTATATTTTAAAATTGACCCTAACCACATTAATAAATGTAGTTGATATCAGTTGTAAGTGTCAACTTAATATACGACCCTAATATTAAATATTAATTATGTATTAATTAATTTAATAGTATTATTATATATATTAAGGCATAGTCTAACTTATAAATGAAATAGTTTTTTTTGTTGGAATTCACCAAAATATGGTAATATAATTTCAAGATTTTTTGTTGTTTAAAATATATTTTGAATGCATAAATAAATTTTGATTAAAATTAACCAAAAAAAATGTCATGAAAAAGATCATTTCGTCTATAAATTAGACTACACCTATATATTAATATTATTAATACTAGCAATTGCACCGAGAGGTGCAAAGCAATGCCGATAGGAGGGCTGGGGGAATGTGGAAGACAATAATCAAGCAAAATATATTTTGGACAATGAAATACAATCAAAATGTAGTAGGAGGTTAAATTTAAGAAGAAAGTTACCATAACATAAATGTCCCAGAACAATGACAATCCTTATCGACACAAGGTACACAGTAGAGGAGTTCAATTTCTTTGGGATCTTTTAAAATGGCAGAAATAAATTCTAAACATAGAAATTATGAGGTATCTATCAGCGAAAGATATCATTGGCAGTTGGCATAAATGGTTTATATTAGTAAGCGGGTGTAAATATGAGCAAAAATCAAGTTACAAATAAAATTGTTGTATCAATGAATGTTGTGAAAGTACTCGTGAAAATTTCTATGATAGGGACAACTGAGTAGAACATTCCTTTTAAGAAAGGTTACGTTTGCATTTATGTGAAAAGGTTGTTGGATAATTATGTCATTTATATACAATAGTCCTTTGCAAAATGATTGAAATATTGGTTGAGATAGCTCTCCTAAAATCCACAAATGGTTCATCATCATTACCAAGTAAGAAAGGTACTTAATAATTAAATTTATCTCCAAGCATCATGGTGTCCACTATTCTTTTTAGAAAAGAAAAAAAAAAAGGAAAAAGAAAAAGAAAACCTAACAACCTACCACCTACAATTACCAGACCAAATGCACTTAGACCAACCATCGAAAACTATTAGGTCCTACGATATGGAACTTTTCATAAATATTATATAGAGTGTTTGTTTTTCCACAATCAATTCAACCATTCATACTAATAAACTCAGAGAGATCACACTTCGCCACCATTGGGAAGGAACCTTCCAGTTTCGAGGATGTAACTCCCATGAAAACCATTTTTCTTTGAAAGTCCACTCACGCTTATGGATAGGAACACTTTTGGACTAAACAACAGAATGTTATGCTCATCATTGAATATACATTTACTCGAATATAACTCATTCACTTCCATCTTAAGGACTCAATAAGCTTAAAAGTTTTTTCGTTGATAAATTCCTTTACCGAACTCTCGCGGCCCGTCCACCCCACTATTATGCTCATCATTGAGTATACATTTACTCGAATATAACTCATTCACTTCCATCTTAAGGACTCAATAAGCTTAAAAGTTTTTTTGTTGATAAATTCCTTTACTGAACTCTCGCGGCCCGTCCACCCCACCGCCCTCCTCCGCCCCCTCCCCACCTTCACACTAGTGCCATTCATATCCATTCAAAGCCCATTCAACCTACAATGCATTCTCCTATAAATAATTAATTTCCCATAGAGTTCTCTGCATAAATTCAAATATGAGTTTTTGAAGGAATCTGATATTTCTACAATTTGATCATTGATTTTTGTTTATATGTTTTTGTTTTTTCTTGTTTTTTGTTTTTTTTTTGTTTTTGTTTTTGTTTTTTTGTTTTTTTTAGCATTAGCTCTTCGTTGTTTCACATCAAGGTAGAGAGATGATGAATTCGATGGATTCTTGAGTGAAAAATACTAAATCAAGAATCAAGAAAATCTCGACAAGATGTTGCTAGAACCGTTCCTGGGCCGATCAGGGAGAAGAGGAATGAAAAAAAATGCCTAGAAATGCAATGGGTAACACATGCACAGACGCTGCACTAAGCAAGAACATATTTATCACCACATGTTTATGCATATACTAGCGAATGTTTTTTATTCAACAAAGGTAGACAGAAATGAGGCTTTGCGATTGGTTGGGGTGAACAATACTTGCCCACCCTAACCCCTTAGAGAAACACTTATTATCATAATAATTAGCTTCTTAATTAAATATATTTATATATATGAGTTAAATTTCATAGTGGAATAATGTGTTAAATTTCAAAATCAATTAGATAAACATAAGAAAATGATTTTTTTCCACATCCATTTAACTTTATCAAATATATTTAAAAAATATTCTTAAAAGATAATCTTGCTTCTTTTTCCATATTAATTATTAATTTAAATAAAATAAATATATTTCACTTTATAGATTTTTTTTAAGAGAAATATATATATATATATATATATATATAATTTCAACAAAATATAATTTTCCCAATATATATATTAAAATTAATATTTAATTTCAACAAAATATATTTTTCCCAATAGGAAAAATAATATATGTGTGTGTAATATTTCAAAAAAAATAGTAATAATAAAAAAATATTTCAATATTAATGATAATTATAATATTTTTATATTAATTTTAAGTAAGATAATTTATATTAATTATATATTTATATTTATTTATTTGTAATCCCTTTGTAATTTTTCTCATATTCAATATAGAACACATACATATTTAATTTAAAACTATTTTAATTCATAAAAAAAATTGAAAATATATTTATATTTAAAAGAATTTAATCTCTCTTCATATATTTACAATAAAGTTCACCTTGTAATTAGCTTGCCCTTTGTAGTTGGGATCGGGGTTGCTCATGTTCTCAAAGCAATAATTTCTAAGGGTGTAATCTATGGACATTTCCTCGTCTTCATGGGTGTATCATTGTCTATCACTACATTCCCGGTGCTTGCTAGGATACTTGCAGAGCTCAAGCTTCTCACCACTGATGTAGGACAGTTGGCCATGGCTGCAGCTACAGTCAACAACATGGTTGCTTTGGTTCTTCTGGCCCTGGTAGTAGCTCTTTTAGGTACAAACAAGAGCCCGTTGATATCAATCTATGTTCTTCTATGTGGCATATGATTTGTGGTTTTCATGATGGTTGTGGAGAATCCTCTTGCCGTTATGACAAGTTTCTGCTTTTCATCATTATTAATAATTCTCTCAATGAAAAACAAAGAGAAGAGCTTATGCAAAATTCCATTGGTACGATCGATGCTTTCATAGTCCTTGTGTTCGTGAGCAGGGCTTGTTATCATCTCAATCACTAGGATTCACAAATCATCTATTTATGTGCACTAAAGAAAGTTTCTGAGATTGCTTATGGCGAAGACTATCCTCAAGTCCTTCCCCGTCGACCCTAAAGACTATCCTCAAGTCCTTCCCCGTCAACCCTGTAGTGCTTGCCAGATTTTTCACGATCTATAGAGCGAGCTCTGCCACCTCGGTTGCAAAGGGGATCTTCTTGTCCCTTTCGATTTCGAGTTGGAACTTGGAATGTGTTGGGTTCTAATTGAAGCTCGTTGGGTTTTAATTCTTTAAGTGAGATATTTTAGGAAGTAACCCTTTGATGCAATTGATTTTATGGCGGTTGGAGCGCTCTTCTACCATGTTTTTCACTATGGGTCAACCCTAGCAAAACAAATCCTCCCCTATTTGAGTCGTTTGAGTACTGTAGAGTAGCTACAGATTCCATCAATCCAGCGATGGTCATCACCTGAATGCAATTCTACTTATTCTCCACCAATTTAGAGATGATCTGTGCAACTGCTTTTCAAATCTCCTCCTAGTCAACATTCTTGAAATTCAGCATGTCAATTAGCCTCTCCACCATATCTCTCATGGTTTTGATCGCCCTCAAATTTTTTTGTTTTGTTTTGTTTTTGTTTTTTTGTTTTTTTTTTTTTTTGCTTTTTGTTTTTGTTTTTTGGTTTTGTTTTTGTTTTTGTTTTTTTTTTTTTTTGTTTTTGTTTTTGTTTTTGTTTTTGTTTGTTTGTTTGTTGTTTTTGCAGACTATTCATTTCTCGAAGCATGGAGAATGCTCGAGCACCTGTGAACTGCCAATCGCCACAACTAGACTTAAGAAACTCTACGTTTTATGACACAAATTTCATCTTTGAAGCGTCAAAAATGTTGCCATTGACGCACCACTGAACATGCTCTAATGGGGTTCACTCCTATCAGGTGCTTTTCCAAAATAGACCATCACATCGTTGTGCTTTTCTTTGGAGGCCCAAATTCGGTTCCATGTGCCAATTTAATAGCATCTTTAGTAGCAAATTGTGCCTGAAATAACATGATATAATGCAATGAAAAGAATGGGTTAATTTTGTGTTAATTCTCTTGTATATAATCATTCCAATTGACAATCCTATCGGTTATTGGGAATCTCTCATGCTGGGCCTTATCAAGGCCCATTAGAGTAACCCATCGAATTGTCGAATTCCACCATGCTATCATGATTCTACACAATTATCATAATGTACAAATAGTTTGAGCATTAAATAGCATTTGAACTATGTAAATTAAGTAACTTAAATTTGCATTTTGAAATTTGTAAAATAAAGATATTCTTAAAATCCATACTCTTTAAAATTGACCAATAAAAATGCTTAGGAAAAAAATACTCTAAAATATCACAACACATCAGCAAAGTTTTCAGGGTATGCTAAAATATCACACCACCCAAGTTTTCAGTTGAATAAGTAATATTAATGAAACCATTACTTCTCTTAAATTTATAACCTATGTTAACCATACAACATCTTTGAGAGTTGACAAGTGGTAATTGTATTTGATGTGGGAGGAAAGATTATAGGGAAGAAGATAATGAGAACACATTTGTTATCATTGTTGTTCAAACATTAATAACCATCGTACAAAATAAGAGAATGGAGAAGGATCACTAGGGGAAGAGAATACAAGTAGCTGCTTAATAGGTGGTAAAACAATAATAATTTAATTTAATTTGTTATTCTTTCTTTTGAAACTGAAAACCACGACCTTTCATTTCTCAAACCCTTAATCTAAACAACTGAATTGTGAATTAGAGAAAGAATATTCCAAGAATATCAAATCAAAACCGTCCAAATAATTTTTTCTTCATGAAAAAATAAAATTCTTCAAGTCCAATTCCAGTGTAGACCAAACCTACAACGTAAAAAAAAGAATACTAAGCATCATAGCCTCGATCCAATGAACCTCTGTCATAAAAAGTTTACTACAACAAAATTTAGAATGCATTTTTTGGCAAGATTGTAAATTTATTATATTTAAAATACAAGTGTATAAATAAATTTAGCACCTTGAAAAGATCTTTGTAATATCTAATTTTTTATTATATTGCTAAAACTTAAGATTCCAAAAAATTCTTATTAAATTTTAACAAAAAATCACTCAATCAAATAAATAAATAAACTAACTCACTAACTAACTATGTCAAAACTATTGTAAACAACACTAGGAAGATACAAACCATTTATTTCTCACATGCCCTATGACGAATTTCTTTTGGTTAAGGATCACTACTTCCCTACATTTGCAAACTATCTGGTCTGGGCAAAATGTAGGCGAGGCAAGGCTTGGCTCAAATGGTGGACTGAAGCACAATCTCATAAAGACAAGAATCTGTCGTTGCTTATTTGTTGGGGTATATGGATTAATAGGAACAAATCTATTTTTATGGATGCCAAGATAAATTGGGAAACTTCATGTACAATGTTGATGGCTATTTTTAACTTGATCCCGGATGACCCTGTCAGCAAGCCCCCCCGAGTCACTGTCTCAGAATTTATCGATTCTAATCTTCCCTGGGATTATTTTGATGGCTCGGCTCAGGCCAATGGCTGTGGGGGAGGGGTGGGCGGTTTTGCATATCGACAACCTTGTGTCCTACAGAATCCAAGTTGGCCTGGGCAGGGGTACCAACAACTATGTTGAACTCAACAGTCTTAAATATCTCCTTCTATTTGCAAGAGAACTAAATTGCCAAAAGATACAGATTTTTGGGGACTCACAACTCACTATAAATTGGATAAACGATGTATATCATTGTCACTTGCACACACTCAGAGACACTCTGGCTGATATCATTACTTTAAAGTCTCAATTTGATTCTTTTGCATGTTCACACATATACAAGGAAAGGAATGAGATCGTTGATTGTCTTTCCAAAGCAACGGCGCAATTGAACAAAGGACAATGACAGATTCAGGAATTCAAGGAAGGTACCTTCTACCGTTTTTACCACCAACCATTCATGGATATGAATGGGCTCAACACTGAATGATCCCTTGATCATTCCATTTTTGGTTTTTGGTTCTATGTATATAATCTTATTGTTATACTTTGTTGTTTTTACTTATGGGACCGAACTTAGTTTTATCTTGTTTCTAATGTATTATCTGGACTTCTTTGAAGTTTATTATCAACTACATCATGGATGTTTTTTGTAAAGCTTAACTATACTACTTGAACTGCTCCTCAGTGATTGCATCTCATACATGCAACATTATACAACATGTAATTTTCTTATCTTATTAATGAAAATTATGCCTTTTTCCATGGAAAAAAACTATGTCAAAACTAAATACTCTACACATTTAAGGGGATGGTGTGGCCAGTCCCTTGCATGCACAAGGTATGTTGGTGCTTGACTATTAATTTTTGACCTAGGTTTGTTGCTTGTGGCATGCTGAACGAAGTCCCTAGTAGTACCAGCCCTTTCGGCAACACCTGTGAAACATGTGAGGTCTCACTCCAGACACCTAACGGGGGTTGCAAGCTGAGAAGGAAATGGGATTCTAATGGACACCATTTTCTCATAATAGTCAAGCCCTTAACACGTAGCTACACTACCTATCATTCTCAGAACTTGCACAGTGCATTATTCACAAGAGAATTTAATAAAAAAAATCTCTAATGATGATCCAAATTATGCAGGAAAGAAATGAAATACAAACTTAAACTAAAACACAAAGCTACAATGAAAACTGAACTTCAATTCATTAATAACAAAATACTCAAATTGTTTAAATGTAGAATGAAAATGAACTAGCTCAGGCGTTGGTAGCTTATCTTTTAGAAGATATGTGACCACTATATGCCTTCTTAACTGTGTTACAATGAGGCTTAGAGGCCTTTTTATTAATGGGAAAACCCTAAACATCCAAAAACCTAACACTAGGAGCTGAAGCGCCAAAAGTTTGTAGGCCTTGTTGGGATTAGTTGGAACATCAACTTCCTAGGGTTCTAATTTGGCCACATGATCTTCGTTTGGCGTGCATGATACCTCGCTAGAAATATCTATTCGAGGACAACAAATTTTTCGAAAAAGTCCCTACCCATGTGATATGAATTGGGGCAGATTAGTAATGTTGTGCTAATTCCCCTCATCATAATATAAAAATGTGCTTGAGGTTTGACTCCAAAATAGCAAGTAAAAGCATGAATTTTATGTGTTTTTACTTAAGTTAGTTTCATGAAGAAAACTTAAAACATGAAACTAAAACACTGAATGGAAGCATGTATCAAATAATAATACACCAGCCATTGATAAAGGAGTTCACCCCTCCTGGGCTACATCTCCTTGGATCAGCTCTAAAGGCATGACCCCTTCTCATTATGCTCAAAATTCTTCAATGGTAAAGAGTACATAAGTGTGCTGACAAAAATAGTGGCTAATTTCCCCTTCAAGTAAACATTCTTCTGCAAAGAACCCTCACTCTTAACACGACAACCTACAGTTAGTCATGAAACAATCAACAAGCTAAGGGATCTCAAATCAAGACCCCATACTCCAACTTCTAAGAGCATAAACAGTACTACAATCCACTTGAAGTACTTAAACAAGTCTCTTTCTCCAAACACATATAGAGAAAATAATAAATAAAGCTACAACATTGTTGTAATGGCTCCTTCAAAAAGTACATGGAGGCTGGAAGACCCCTGCAAGGTCATCTCTACCTTCATACTCCATAAACTGAATCAACACTCTAGTTGACTAGGGCACCCATAGGCTTCACTTTACAAAAATCCTATCTAAAAGTGCTCCTTTGCTCTTGAAACCTGTTCCAATGAGTTCAAAATGCCCAAAAATGGCTATCTAGCCTCTTTTTTGCATCCCATTTGGTCGAAAATTGTCTTAGTTATGACTTCTATCAGTCTTTCCACAATTTTCTCCTCCAAATCTAGCTTACTGCCAGTAAAATTCATTATTTGCAGTTAAAACTCATAGTTCCACCGAAATCAGTGGTCCCACCAACTTTCCCACCTATCTCGCGGTTAAGGGTTGAGTGGTCACATGCAGAGTGGTGGTCCGGTGGAAAAGGCTACGGTTCTGCAACTCTGTCAGATATCGTAATCGCAATTGACTATCAGTGGAGAGACAAACGTCAACACTCCTTCAGAAATTGTGATCGTCGATCTAGTGGACCCGACGAGTTATAAACTACAACTCTGAAACATATCACATCCGGGACTTATCGCTTATCGCAATCGACAGATAACCCCAAGCCTAAACAACAGGCACTGTGATACACGGATCTGCCGGGATTATGAAACACAACATATAACATATCGCATCTGGCAGTCCTATCACAATTGACACTTTCCCTTGGTGGATATCAAAGTCCATACACTACGATAACAGCGGACCCGTCGGGGTTATAAACTGGAATCTAAAGTCGCATTGCATCGGGGATATTTTGTCGCATTTTGCATCGACAAAGAACGAGCGGTAATGTAATGCAGGACTTCCTGCGATTGCGATATGCGATAAATTGCATCACAACCGTGCTTGAACTGTGCGCTGATTCTTAACTCCTTTGATATGTGATTGTGATATCGCATCGCAACCCATCCTACCGGGGGCCGATTCTGCAACACCTTCCCCTTCGCCGATTGCGATCGCGATTTGTGATTGCCTTATCGCATCGCAATCCTTCCTGCTTGGGGGTCAATTTCTAATTCTAACCTGAATTTTGCTCCGATATGCAATATGTGGGGGCCAATGGAAACCTTCCACTTGGTGCTTTCCCATTCGCTGGGACCTTTTCCATGTCATCCAATCCTGCCATGTGAGCAAGTCAAACCTGAACTTTGACTGGCTCTAACTTCTGCATACGAGCTTAGATTTGAGTCCCGTTCACACCATTGGATTCAGAATGACGAGTTCTTCAATATGAAGCTAAGCTTATCAAAATTTTGACACTTTGAATTTTTGACAAATTTTGAGCTCATGATCACTCTTCCCCACTGAAAAACTTTTGGTCTCCAAAAGCATTAAATAATCTACAACTTTTTGTACTTTGTCTGCACCGCAAGTGTCCTACAGGTCATCCTATCTTCTCCTTCACCTCTGTTCTTCGGAGCCATAAACGATGAGCTGACACCTACCCATGTCACTATGGCCATCCACAGTAACATCCTTCCCAAGAAGAATTCCAAGAATATGAGCACTTTGGAATTGCTTATCTGCAAAATCCTTATCAAGAATAAGATCCTAAAAGACTTTGCCAAATGAACCCAAACAAGCTTCACATAGTGAATACTTGTATAACTTGAGTGCTACACACATTTGGAACATACTAAATGTGTTGCAACTACTCATACAAAAGTTTTAAAATGCCCTCTTTTTTTTTGACAAAATGGAATAAACTTGACTCCCAAATTTCTCCATTCAAATTGACTATCAACAAGCCAAACTAGTATTGTAATTGCTTAAGAAAACACTTTTGCATTTAAGTTATTTATTTATGAACATCACTTTTACAAATTACCCAACTATGGGGATATGCAACTAGTGCAAAACAAAAATTTGCAAACTTCAGTTGGACAAATAGTCTGCCCATTTCTTACCCAACCAGGTGAATGAATCCTCTATTTGAACTTTCTCTTCTTCTGAAGCTGCTTCAGGGATGGTTGCATCTTGCGCCACTTTTTCTTTTGTCGCTTCATCGTCTGGTGCTTGCATGATTTGCTTGCGCTTACCAGGATGAAGTTATGGAAACAATTTCCAACACTTCTCGACCCAATGGCCACTGATATTGCAACGAGTATAGAAGTTATTTTGACCTCCTCTTGGCTCACTTGCCTTTATCCTTGGATGATATTTTCTCCTTTTGGTCTCAATTCCAATAGACATAATCATCTTCCGGATGATTGCTTTCCTTTTATCACACTTATCTACACAATGGTTAGATGAAAGGAAAAAGGTGCATGGAAACATTTTCCTCAACATGTTATTCAAATCTGCATGTTGTTTTCCATCATGAACAACATTCGAATTAACAACATTTGAATTAACAGAACAATTATACCTCTGTTTGCTGTCCTTTGGCTTACGTTGCCTGCGTGAGGAACTTGCGTGGCAAGAAGAACTCGAATTTCCTTCTTCTTCAGCTTTTACATCTCTCTTTGGAGACGTTTTGCATTGTAAGTCCTCCTTACGCTTGAGGAACCAAGCGGGAACCATTTCTGGATGCAACTCCCAACATCTTGCCTCCTCGTGTCCTTTCTTACAGCAAAAGGAACACGATATCCATGAACTGTCGCTAGAAGACCATTCTTCTTTTGCGACATAGCCTAAGCCTTCATATTTAGGCCTCTCCTTGGTCGCAATCAGTTTTTTAATGCCTTTCTGCTTTATTCCAAGGACTCCTCCCTTGTAACCCATCTTGGTCAAGAGCTTGGATCCAATGCCTTTACTGTGTTTTTCAAAGGCTGCAAATGAATTTATGTCAATACTTTCACATAAGGAAGAAGCATGTAAATTCTTACCATTTGCTTCATCTTTCGATTGACACACGAAGATGTTTTTGAATTCCCTTTTGATTCGAGATGTGTCCTCTTGGACTCTTCGGCTCTCTTCTTTCAACTCCTCGGATTTGGGTGCTGATAGAACCTCATCTTCCACATCATGTGGACAAAAGGTACAAACTTGTCCATCTACCTTCTCGGAGGGACTTTCTACACTAGCATCTTGCATAATAGTTGTAGAAAAACATGAAGATTGTGAGAAGATAGCGTTTTATCACCATTCTTGTTACCTTCTTCCCTTGGAGAACATTCTCCTCTTGGAGGTCTAGAGCTTTCACCTTGCAATTTGGTATTCCTCTCTTCATAGAGGACTTTCACCATTTCTGCCATGTCTAAGAAAGCCTTTCTAAAATCCTTCACATCCTCTGACATTCTTGCAGGCTCTCCTCCTTGGGACATGCTTTGCTTGAAGCTTCTACTGCAATTTGAGGTAGAACTTGGTGGTAGAGATTGTAACAATCTTGCTCTCCTTTCCAAAACCTTCTCCTCAATGAGCTTCAAAACACATTCACTTGCAAACAACAGTCAATTCCTCCTTGCACAAAGCAAACCATAGCTCTAATACCAACCTGATCTGAATTGGGGCAGATTAGTAATGTTGTGCTAATTCCCCTCATCAGAATATAAAAATGTGCTTGAGGTTTGACTCCAAAATAGCAAGTAAAAGCATGAATTTTATGTGTTTTTACTTAAGTTAGTTTCATGAAGAAAACTTAAAACATGAAACTAAAACATTGAATGGAAGCATGTATCAAACAATAATACACCAACCATTGATAAATGAGTTCACCCCTCCTAGGCTACATCTCCTTGGATCAGCACTAAAGGCATGACCCCTTCTGATTATTCTCAAAATTATTCAATTGTAAAGAGTACATAAGTGTGCTGACAAAAAGAGTGGCTAGTTTCCACTTCAAGAAAACATTCTTCTACAAAGAACTCTCACTCTAAACACATGACAACCTACAGTTAGTCATGAAACAATCAGCAAGCTAAGGGCTCTCAAATCAAGACCCCATACTCCAACTTCCAAGAGCATAAACAATACTACAATCCACTTGAAGTACTTAAACAAGTCTCTTTCTCCAAACACATATAGAGCAAAGAATAAATAAAGCTACAACACTGTTGTAATGGTTGCTTCAGAAAGTACATGGAGGTTGGAAGACCCCTGCAAGGTCATCTCCACCTTCATACTCCTCCATAAACTGAATCAACACTCTGGTTGACTAGGGCACCCATAGGCTTCACTTTACAAAAATCCTATCCAGAAGTGCTCCTTTGCTCCTAAAACTTGCCCAAAAATGGTTATATAGCCTCTTTTTTGCATCCCATTTGGTCGAAAATTGTCTTAGTTATGACTTCTGTCAGTCTTTCCACAATTTTCTCCTCCAGATCTGGCTTACTACCAGTTAAATTCATTATTCACAGTTAAAACTGGCAGTTCCGTCGAAAACGGCGGTCCCGCCAAATTTCCCGCCTATCTCGCGGTTAAGGGCTGAGTGGTCACATGCGAAGTGGTGGTCCGATGGAAAAGGCTATGGTTCCGCAGCTCTGTCATATATTGGAATCGCAATCGCAATCAACTATCTGTGGAGAGATGGACGTCAACACTCCTTCTGAAACTGCGATCGTCGATCTAGTGGACCCGACGAGTTATAAACTACAACTTTGAAACATATCGCGTCTAGGACTTATTGCAATTGGCGGATAACCCCAAACCTAAACAACATGCACTCTACGATACATGGATCTGTCAGGATTATGAAACACAACATATAACATATCACATCTGATAGTCCTATCGAAATCGACACTTTCCCTCGGCGGATATCAAAGTCCATACACTGCGATAACAGCGGGCCCGTCGGGGTTATAAACTGGAATCTAAAGTCGCATTGCATCTGGGATATCCTATCGCATTTCGCATCAGCAGAGAACCGATGGTAATGTAATGCAGGACTTTTTGCAATTACGATTTGCGATAAATCACATTGTAAACATGCTTGAAGTGGGGGCCAATTCTTAACTCCTTCGATATGCGATTGCGATATCGCATCACAACCCATCCTACCGGGGGCCGATTCTGCAACACCTTCCTCTTTGCTAATTGCGATTGCCTTATCGCATTGCAATCCTTCCTGCTCAGGGGGGCGATTTCTAATGCTAACCTGCCTTTTGCTCTGATATGCAGGGGCCAATGGCAGCTTTCCACTTAGTGCTTTCCCATTCGCTGGGACCTTTGCCATGTCATGCAATCTTGCCATGTGAGCAAGTCAAACCTGAACTTTGACTGGCTCTAACTTCTGCATACGAGCTCAAATTTGAGTCTCATTCTCATTGTTGGATTCAGAATGATGAGCTCTTTGATCTAAAGCTAAGCTTATCAAAATTCTGACACTTTGAATTTTTGACAAATTTTGAGCTCTTGATCACCATGGGCCCTTAGGTTTGGCATGTTTTTAAGAAAGATGTCGTTTAGGGCCTCAAAACGGCTACAAAAGCTTAGGACTCAAAAATTTTCCATAAATAGTAAACTATGTTACACTTAGGAAAACTGAAATAAACAGTGTTAGGGGTCCAGGTGGAATAGGTGGGTGGCCACCAGTATTTACTTGGATCAGTGCTCCCCCCTTACGAAGAAATGGTCCCCATTGCTTTGAGTGCCTCCATGAGATGGGGAAACTTTTGTTGAACTTAGTCCCAGGTGAGCCACTTGCCTTGGTGCAAGAGTTGGCTAGCTTTGACAACCCGATACAGTTGGATCCTCTGATGGCAAGTGTTCTTAATATGTGTGTCCATGATCTGATCAGTCATAGCATGTTCCATGCAATCTAGGTTGAGATTTTTTGGTGTTAGCTGCTCAACAATATTTGATGTGTTTAATAATGGTGGAAAGTATGATTGAAGGTGGCTCACATTGAACATTTGGTGCATGCCAAGGAATGGGGGAATGTTGAGCTTGAAAGCGTTGTCTCGCACAACCTTGGTGATGGTGTAAGGCTCGTATAAGAGTGGTTGAAGCTTTTGATGGGCTCCGACAAGGCGTTCTTTATGCAAATGCAACCAAACTTTGTCACCCACCTAAAACTTATGTGACACCCGATGTTGATCATGTCGTTGTTTATACTTGGCATTGGATTTATCCAAGATGTCATGTACCTGTTGGCGGATGTGTTGGATGCGTTCAATAAACCTAGTTGTTTTATCAACCTTGAATTGTACATGTGTAGATTCTTCTTGCGTAGTCACACGAGGCATGGAAACATCAATCAGACACAATGGTTGAAATCCCAGACCCACTTGAAAGGGACAATAGACAATAAATCTATTGAGAGCTCTGTTATAACTATATTGCACATAGGGAAAGCTCTCATCCCAGGTTTGTGGATGCTTGGAGTTGTACGTGTAGTATATGCATTATCATCATGTTGACGACCTTTGTTTGGCCATCATTTTGGGGATGGAATACAGTTGACTTGGTGAATTTGTTGTCCAATAATGGCCAAAGGCTTGACCAAAATGTTCTTAGGAACCTTCTATCCTGATATGATATAATGGTCCGCGGGATGGGAAAATGTACCCACACTTGTTCGAAGAAGAGTTTTCCAATGTCCTATGTTGTGATACTCTTCTTGCAGGCTGCCAATATAGCCATCTTAGAAAATCTATCCACACCAAAAAGTCCTACCACCCGACTATAGTTCACCGCCCAAATCAACTTGGCATGCCCGCTTGAAGGAACACAAAGGTGGCCCAAGTAGCATAATAATGCGTTTTAGAGGTGGAAGTACTTTCCTTCCATCCACTAGCATCTAGTATGTGGTGGCGAACTTTGGATCATTTTTGTATAGTTGTGATCGTCCAGAGGTCTCGTGGCCACAAGAATTGAGAACAATGGTAAGTGTTGCAACCGGGGGTTTCCTGAGGCAACATGATTGGTGTTGCCCTTCTTGTATTTAATGTTCAAATGAAATTGTTGTAGATATGTGGATCACTTCTGAAGGTGATCGCTCTGCAACTTTTCTTGTGTTTGTATGAACTAAAGGGGTCAGTGATCTATGTGGATGACCTTTTCCTATCTCAGAATGTAATGTTTCTATTGCCGCCAAGCCCGCATTATGGATTACATCTCTTTATTATAGGTGGGGAATTTCTGAATTTTATCAGAAAGTGTCTCATTGTGATAGGCCATTAGACACCCTTTTTGGGTTAGAACTACACCAATAGCATATTTGAAGGAATCTATCTCAATTTCAAATGGTTGTTGTAGGTATGGCAATGTGAGTACTAGCGCAGAGCAAAGGTGGTGCTTCAGCGCAACGAACGCGTTATCTTGGAACTCAGACCAAGAAAACTTTGTTTTTGCTCCAGCCTTGGTAACTTGACTCAAAGGCCAAGTGATATGAAAGAATCCCAACATGAACCTCTAATAAAAATTGGCAAGGCCCAAAAAGATATGAAGCTCTGTTAAAGTGGTCGGGGCTAGCCAATCCCAAATGATTTGGATCTTAGCTGGATCCACATGCATGTCTTTCTCACTAATGATGTAACCCCGATATTGGACCTGACTCATGCCAAAGGTGGATTTCTAGAAGTTGGCACATAGTTTTTGGTGTCGTAGGGTTTGAAGGACTTTTTGAATGTGTTGCAAGTGTTCTTCCTAACTCTTGTTTAATAAAAGGATGTCTTCCAGATATACAACCACGAACAAGTTGGTGAAGGGCTGCAAGATGTCATCCATCAACCTCATAAAATTTGCAGGGGAATTTGTCAACCCGAAAGGCACGACCAACTACTCAAAAGGGCCCTCCTTGGATTTGACAGTGGTATTATATAGATATGTGTGTTCTATTGGAACCTAGTGATAGTATGACTTCAAATTAATCTTGCTGAAGTATGTCTTGCCCCCCTTGATCTGACCAAGAAGGTCATCAATCTGCAAGATTGGATACTTGTTCCTAATAGTAAATTTGTTTAGTGCTCGATAATCAATGCAAAGTCTCCAGGTGCCATCATTCTTCTGTACAAGTACAATCGGGATCCCACAACGTGAGGACCTTGGTCGTATGTGCCCTTTTTGTAGAATCTCTTGGATCTACCACTTAATTTATTCATTTTCCATATTAGAGTGATGGAATATCGGCCCATTGGGTAGAAGTGCTCAAGGAGTCAAATTGATCGAATACTTGATCTGACAATGCAAACGTACCCCTATGGGTGAGGAGAAGATGTCCTTGTATTCTTCCATGACCTTATCCACCTGCGTCTATTGTGTGGAGGAACCCTTTCCGAGGGCCATGGATGTGGCCACGATCTTCCCCTACTTTGAGAGCGAATCATAAAGAAAACAAATTTCCCAGTCTAGGAAATGATATTAATGCATTTCCTAGTAGAGATCAAAGAGATGGTGGTAGGCAAAGATACCTTCGATATCTAGTATACATTGCTGCCCAAAGTAATAATAATAGTGTGAGCCCTGGACTCATACACAACATGACACTTCCACAAGTACTGTTGGCCTAATAACACATCACATACTTCAAGAGGACCAACATCACATAATACCTCATCCATGAAGGGCTTGATGTTGTAGGGAAGGCGGTACTGCTTGCTGACGCAAAGATCTCCTCCTTGGTGGAGCCACCCGATGGTGTATGGTTGTGGGTATGGCGTGGTTGGTAGGCCCATCCACTTAACTACCTCTATTGAGATGAGGTTCTTTTAACTCTCGATGTCGATAATGAACTGTAGCGGAGATAGTTTCTCCCACATTTGTGAGTGGAAGAAACGCTTCCCTTCCTCTAGATCTTCAAGCTCAATCTTTTGGACCTTGGTGGTGGCAACGATGGCATTGGGATCCGCATCGATAATCTGCTTCCCTTTGTCATTCCCCTTGTCAGGTTCTGACTCAGAGTCAGAACATGCATATGACTCTGAAGCCTTCAGGTCAACCACCAGTCTCTACTTTGCATGACACTCACTTGTGTTGTGAGTGGGGATATTGTGCAACTCACAACACTTTCCTGTGTCCTTCTTCATCTTCATGGTGCTATTCTTCGCTTGCAGCTTCGATGGGTTTTCCTGGGTCACCCTGCCTTGGCTTTGTCCTTTGTTTTGCAGTTTGGGGGTGCCTTTTCCCTACTTCAGATTCGCATATACAAAGTCTCACTTCTTTTGTTTAAATTTCTACTCGATCTTGACAACATATTGGTATGTGGTGTCAAGCGAGGAGATGTCCAAAAACTCCATATCGTCTTGAATGTATTCATGTAGACAATTGTTGTACTTGAGTAGTAAATGGCACTTAAAATCCTTGATACCCAACTTCATGCGAAGGGTATGAAAGAAAATTGTGAACTCTGGCATGTCTTGGTCCCTTCGTTGTTGCAATGTTGTCCATTCTATGTACTTATCTTCATAGCTCACGACAAGGTAATATTGTTCCTTGACGATGTCTCAAAAAGAATTCCAAACCAGTGCAGTTGGAAATAGTGAGTGTTCCTTCTTGTCTCTCTACTCACAGTGGGTTTCTCACCAATCCTTGATGTGGGGGCGACTTTGAGGAGTGAAAAAATGATATTTTCCCTATTGGAAAAATCATGAACTAAAAAATATCCTTCCAGCATATTTAACCATTTATCTACGACATCTCCGTCTATCTGACCTTCAAATATAGGAATGCCGAAGTTAACTTGTACCTTAAAGGGGGTGGCACCTCTGAGGTGGCTATCGAATGAAGATGCTTCACTCGCTAATACCCGCCGAAGGATCTGGGAAAATTTATTCATCATCTTGTTTCTTTTTCATTCGAGGGCTTCTTTGAGCAATATTCTGAAAGGATCTCCAACTCCCTCATCTTTGTTTTCTTCCATCATGGAAGGTCTTCGGGTTCAACAAGGTCAGTCTTGCAAGGGTTCAACCAATTCAAGTCCTAACTCCTTATACCCTGACCTCATTAGGGACATGCACCAAAAAACAGAGAAAGAGCAGACGACTCTGATACCATTGATCCATATTTATGAAGAAACAAAACGAAATACAAACTTTAAAAAAAACACATAGCTTTATCATAACTAAACTTCTATTCATTAATAAAAAAATACTCAAACTGTTTACATGCAGAATGGAAATGAATTAGCTCGGGAATTTGTAGCTTATCTCTTAGAAGAGATGTGATGTAACACCCTCCTCCCACATTCACCCAAGCTAACTGGTCCACCAGGGTAAACATGTAACAAAGAGTTACTATGATATGATTCAAATCCCCATGTATAGTTAAGGAAGTGGAATCAACACACCAAAAAGCAAACTGACTTTTCTCAAGAGTTAGAGGACCGCCAAGGACTTACCAACCACTCCAGGTGCCCAATCCCTAAGTTAGCTTGCTTTTTCGCTGAACTAGACCCCCAGTCACTCCCATGACAAGCCATCCAAGTGACTAAAACCCTCTAGTTGCTCCCACAGTAAGGCATCCATGTGACTGCAACATTTTTCAGGCAGTTCTGTGCCAGGGACCCCAAATTTTGAGCCACTTTCTCAGGGCTAGGACTCATACTATGCCCAAAACTTGACGAAATTCTCAGAAATGATAACTAACAAGAAGACAAGGCCTCTAATGCGAAAATTGAACAAGGACCTAACCAGACTCATCTTAACTATGACAAGAATTTCGTCAAACACATCATAAATATGTAATGTACAGGTCATATAAACACACCTGAACATAGAGACCTCATACTTATATGAGATTCGTCAAGAAGGTCTAATTCCATCTCAAAATAGTTGCATTATCATCTATTAGGTCATACGTTCATTAACAAGTTATTTACTAATCAAAACATGATGAGAACCATAACCAAAGTATGTCTTAAACCATGCTTATAACCAACAGAATAACAATGATAGAATAACCATTAAAACCACATATTAACAAGTATATTTACACATGGAACACAAGAGGAATATAAATATTATTAACATATGCAAAATCCAACCAAGTCAGGGACTTCCATGTACCACCTGATCATAGATTTGGTTGAACCAAATCTCTCTTTCAGCCACTCACCCCCGTGCCATATTCCAAGCATGAATGTGTGACTCATAACAACAACCAACCAAGGTTTCCTTAGGCTTTACTATATATTCTGCCAATACTGATCAAAGAATCCCAAGCCTAAAACCCTCATCTATACAACCAAGCTTTACCATAATCCCACTAAGGGATTCCTATGCCAAAACAAGAAACATACACTACCAGGGTTTACCGCAATCCCACCATATAGCGATCTAGGGATCACTAGGCCTATACAAACATGGATTCCTCCATATCTCTCCACTTAAACCGTGAGGAATTTGCCTGTGTCCACCCTCTAGGATTTACCATATATCCCTCCATTTATCAGTCAAGAATTCCTAGGCCCAACGAGGGTACACGCAACCAGGGTTTACCGCAATCCCAACTTTACCGATCCAGGGATTCTTAGGCCTTGTGATTTTTATTGAGACCACCCCACTCAATTTCGAAACCATCCGACAATCCAGCTCAACCAAGTAAGAAAAACCCATCACACCATGGCTATCCGGAAACGGAAATGAAAGGTTGAAAACCACTGTCACACTTGACAAAACCCATGCCAATGGCAACAAGAGAACCAAGAACACACATGCATGTACCATGCATGCCAAAACTAGCAAGGGAATCATACAAGCAACTCAATTCCAACAAGTAATCTCGTTGTAGCCACTTGAGCCAACTCTTTCTTGCTTGATCTTTTCTTCTCTTTGCTTTCTTGTCCTTCTTTTTCCTTCCTTCCTCTAATGCTAGAGTGCTTCAAGGATGGTCTAAGTGTGCAAGAGTATGAGAGAGTAGAAAGAATAGAGAGAGAGCTCCAAAAATGAACTGAAAAAAGGTTGTGAACTAATCCTTAGAAGCCTTTTTATTAGTGAGGCCTCTATTTTCTTCATTTTCCATTATTTTTCCTTCATTTTCCTCCTGACATGCAACCTGTGACCTTTCACCTTTCTTTTCTACTATTTTCCATTATTTTCATATATAAAATGTCAATTCATACCTCTTGCCTTTCCAAAACCTTTACCAATTTCCTTTATCTGTAATAAACCAAATGAACACCCACTATGATGTTTTTCCCAACATTCAACTTGGAATAAGTGTCCCATGACTTTGGTCTGATTTTTCCTTTATTAACTTTATTACATGAAATTTTGACCCTGGGTTGTTACAGACCCATCCCCCTTAGGGGAACATCGTCCTTAGGGTTCAATGACACTTACAACTAGCAAGACCATTGAAAATCAAAACATACTACCCATGGAGCTTTATAACTTAGCTCGATGTAGTATTTATAATGATCAAGCTGCTGAAAAGAAAACCAACATGGAAACATAACAACATCACACCCATACCGCTTATTGGATCTTTATAACACATCTCATGGTGGTATTTAGATCTATATACATATATACATATACCAAAATTGTTTTTCCTTAAACGGAAAACAAGGAAGCATACATAGCCCTCATCTGATTAGCGATCTCCCATGTAGTTTCATCAGGCCCAAAATGCTTCCACTGCGCTTTAACCTTCTCGATTTCTCAATTCCAAAGCATGAGCATCTTTCTCTACAAAATACACTAATGTTTCGGCTAGAATTCTCCTTCTGGCTCCACCTGCAATACAGACCAATCAATAACATGATCAACATCCTCTACATATCTTTTAAGCAATGAAACATGGAAAACATCAAGGACTTTCATTGTCGTAGTGAACGCAAGTATGTAGGCCACTGGTCCAATCCTCTCAAGGATCTCGAAAGGCCCACAATATGAAGGTGTTAACTTCACACATGACCCAATCCTCAAGGAGCTCTTCTCGAGCTTGATGCACAAGTACACATGTTCCCCAACCTGAAACTTCTTAAACAACCTGTGTTGATCTGCATAACTTTTCTACCTGTTCTATGCTGCCTTTAGATTCTTCTTGATAACCTGCAGTTCCTGTTCCATTTCTGCCAACATGTCTGTTCCTATCAACACCATATTCATTGGATCACTCCAACCAATCAGAATATTACAAATCCGCCCATATAGTGCCTCAAATGAACTCATCCTTAGCAACTCCTGATACCCATTGTTGTAAGCAAACTCAACCAGTGGAAGATACTCTTCCCACTTCTGCTGTTGATTCATCACATACATCCTCAACATGTTCTCCAATATCCTATGGACCCTCTCTGCCTTTCCATCTGTCTGCGGATGATAAGTTGCGTTGAACAATGATCTAGTCTGCATAGGACCACATACATTTGTATGTATGAGTTCTAGAATATCCCTGTTTTTTATCTATAAGAGTAGGGAACTCTTCCTTAAGCATCTTCCCTAATGCACAACCTTCACATGCAGAATATTCATTATTAAGTATTGGAAGCCCTTCTACAATTCCTTCTTTTGAAGTAGCAATAGATCATAATAATTAATGCGGTCATACCTTTGATGCCAAAGAACTTACGTTGTCATTGTTGTGGATACCAATGCTTGATGACTTTTGGTTCTCACATTTAGCTTATATAAACCTTCACTTCTAACTCCTATTGCAACGATCTTGAAGTGATTATGCATGTCATTCACCACACAATGTGAATTTACAAATTCTACCTTCAAGCCTTGATTTGTTATAGTAGAGACAGAAATAGATTCTTCTTAATACCGAACAAATACATCACATTACAAATTAGTTTAACACGACAATTAGGTAATGTCACTAAGACATCACCATACCCTTTAATTTTGTGTGAATGATCATCCCTAAGATATATATTCACGCCATTATTAGTTTCATGAAAGTTCTCAAACCAGTGTCTGTTACACGACATATGGATGTAGGCTCCAAAATCAACAAAGAAAGTATTTGGATCATCTATTTCAGCAGATAGTGCAACATCTATAGTAAAAGTCTATTTTTTTATGCCATCATTCATTGCCTTTCCTTTATCAACAAAATTACCAGTACACCTCTTATTTCTATGTTTGGACTCATGGTATTTCATTTTCATGCAATCTCTAGAGTGTGTCCAAACTTGCCACAGTGATGACATTTAACATCAACATTTGGAAACGTCGTACCTAGTTGTGGTTTTGCAACTAGTGGCTTACCAAATGATGGCTTTCTATGTAGTGGTTTTCCTCATTTGTTACCTTCCCAAGGCTTCCTTTTGAAAGGTGGTTTCCATTTTACCATCAACGCTAAATCAAAACTTTGAGGTTTAAGGTTACTTCACCTTTCTTCCACCTGTATGAGTATACCCGCCAACTCATCGAAAGTAGGAGCCTTCTCCCTTATTGCAAGACATGTGTTGAACCTCCGATACTCATCTAACATTCCATTTAAGGTTATAGTGACTAGGTCAAAGTTAGATATTGATTCACCTATATCTCCAAGTTTTTCTTTAATGTCCTTAATTCTTGAAATACAATTATTGATGCTTTCATTTTCTTCCATTTTAATAGAAAGAAGTTTACTCTTTAGAGACAGCGGTCAATTTGTATTCTTCAACTTATACAAATCCATAAGTGTTGTCTAGGTCTCGTTAGATGTCTTGCAGTCTCTAATATGTGGTATAATGTTGTCTTTTACAGACATTCTTAGCAACACTTTCGGCTTAGTCTCTTGCTTCTCTCAATCTTGAATTGATGTAGTTCTAGCTCCTATAGCGGCATTTGGCTTCACTTCATCACCACTTGCTATCGACAGACATTATATCCTTCCATCAATATTTGCATTTTAAATATCCAATTCATCTAATTGGTGTCATCCAACTCGGTTACTTCGTTTAGATATGATTTTACTAGAGGATTAGTCATCTTGAAACAAAAGTTTCTCCAACTTTCAAATCAATCAACAACTTTTAAGAGGAGAGTTGAGGGAGCGGGGGCGAGGAGGTTGAACCCTAGCTGCCTCTGCCCTTGGTTCGTGCCTCTCTTTTGCTTCATGGATGGGTCTCTAGAGGCTTCCATTTGTTGTTGTCGATGCTTGGTGGCGGAGTTATTGTGCGGCGGTTCTGGTATCAACCTATTTCGAGGGGAGAGTTTAAGGGAGTGGGGGAGGGGCGGCTACCCTCGTTGCCTCTTCCCCTGGTTCATGCCTTTCCTCCTTGACCAGGTCTCTGGGGTTTCCGTTCGCAGTAGTCGCTATTTTTGCTTTTGGTAGTTTTGCCTTGGCGGGGCATATGTGTCACAAGTTTTTTATCGGTTTTTGGTTTCCTTCTTTGGGGTTTTAGGCCCCTGTTCTATACAGGATTTGCTAGGGTTTTCAATCTGTTTATTGTAATGATTCGAAGTCTGTTTTAGGGCTTTTGACGGGTACTCCTTTTGGAGTTTTGCACTGTAAGTGGCTTATGCTCACTATTCTACATATGTTATTAGCATCTACAACATGTAATTTTATGATATTATTAATGAAAATTATGAATTTTCCATGTGAACAAAAAAAAAATCAACAATTTTTAAGCTGCTTAGAAAAAAAATTCAAATAAAAAACATAACGTCAAACCGAATTTACGCAATTCCATAGCAATTGATTCTATAGTAGCTCCCTGCTTACTCCAACACCTTCATGCATCAAGGCTATCACTCTCCCTGATGGTCACTCTTTGATATGTTTAATCCACAATTCGCTCGGCCAACAAAATTTTATGGTCAAATTTCCAACCTTATATATAACCTTCAAAATTTTATTGCCAAATTTGCATCCTTCTATATAACCTTGTTTTTTTTTTTCCACGCACTTCACGTTGCCGCTTCACACCACAACTACAAGCCACAGCTTCACACACATTTCTAGGTTTTGGCGATAAATCAAAAGATTAGTTTATGGCATGCATACAAGCAACTACTCAAATTAAACAATTGTACCTACAAACGTGGGTCGATGTATTCGTTGGTTGTTTAGCGATTTCTTGTCCTACCGTTGTCATTGTCTCTCTCTCTCTAGTTTATGTGCAAATCGACAACTGTTGCTAAGTGGTGGATAGAGTCGGTACACTTTGAATGTCGTTGTGGGTACCATTATTTGTTTCAACTTTCAACCCTCATATGGTGTTTATAGCCCTATCTTTCACCCACGCCTTAAATGATTCCTCCTTTACGCCCCTTTCTTCTGGGGACTCCTTCCACGCCCACACGGCCCACAACAGCGACACCAACATGGTCCTTCACACTAGACTCACGCAACACAACACTCACACCCTCGGTTCTTCCTAAGATCTGGTACCAATTTAGAAAATGGAAGGTAAAATATGAAGAAGGGTTGTAGCTCATTGGTGAGACAATCACTCACACAAGAAGCTGCACCACACCGTTACTTGCATTCACCAGGGCAACAATCTCTTGCATATATAGTATCACAATCTAGTTAAACATATTCTTAGACTATAAAATGTGATAACTTACAAAGACTATAGACAAACAACCCAAACAAACATAACAAGTTCTATTATTGGGAGAATCTTCTATATTTCTCCATTATTATTCTAACCGGCCATAGTCAACACATTTGGTAAAATAGATCGTGACATTCAGTCACCATATAATTTAGCTTCTTCTAATGTTTTCTCTCTTTTGGGTTAAAGGATGCATTTGTTCTCCACGGGTTTCACCTTTTTTCAGTTGATAAACCTACAGGTTTCTTGAAACCTACAGGAAGCTAAACATGATCATCAGGGAGGACATCTACAAGCAGTTCGTCCACATCACCTGGGTCAATCCTCCAAGAGGGTTGCACCCAAAGATGGCCTTCTATGCTGAGCACTTCTTGGAGTTGAGAGACAGGCTCATTGTTTGACTCCAGTATACCTTTTACCACTGGATGCATGCTCTTCGCATTCCTCTAGGTCAGTTCAGAGTATGTTCTCATAGACTTCGGGTAGAGACGAACCACCAGGTGGATAGACCAGACATACTCTGCCAGGTGTGTCATTTATAGGAAGTGGACACTGAAGTGCACTTCATTCTTGGATGCCCTGTCTACTATGAGATCATAGGAAGGTTTCATTGCTTGTTCAAAGATTCTCGGACCCTCGCCGACTTTTTCAAGTATCCTAATCAGAGATGTTTGGCCCTATATATGCAAGAGGCTCTTAGGTTCCGAGCGCATATTCTTTAGCCTCCCATTAGACCAAACCCCACACAGAGGATCACGACATTTTTAAGGGTACTACCTTCACACAGGGGCACCAAGAGATTGATTGATACCAGTGCGTATCCAGACTCCAGATCAATGAGGATTCATGGGACCTCACCACATGAGATCTCAGCAACAGATTTGTCTTAGATCCATTCCTGGGAGACGAACTAGGTCCTCCAGCATTCAGCAGTGCACAAACCCCCCAGGAAACGATTTAGTGGACAATCCGCACTTTCCACCAGCTCTTCATTGGGCCAACAGACTTTGTTGAGTTTCTGCAGTGTTATTCATTCAACCTCGGATGTTAGGAGAGATAGGTCTGATCCTTAAACCTATTAGCTCCTTGATCTTCTCTGCTAGGGCCAAATGTTGATTTACTTCATGCATTTAATCTTTTATAGGAGACCATTTGGTTCTCCCGCTTTGTATAGACATCATCGTACTCAACAGTCCCTTTGACCTACTTTGTGGTCATTAGTTGGATATAAATATAATTATCTTATATACAGGGATAAAATAGAGACATCCCCTCTCGCGGTGTATATATATTCTCATCACAAAGAGACACTAGGCAGGGCGCAAAAAGGAAACAATCTAATAAAAACATCTCAAGAATTGAATGGTCCAAGATACTAAACCATTAACCACTCACAATTTATGGATAACAGAGAATTATTGGGGGGAGTCCACAATAATAGCAAGATCCAGGGACATTCTAACAAAATCTCTGAATGCCTTTGGAGGTAAAATCAATCATATGTGGATGAAAACACTGAAGATTAAGTTGCTGCATTTTGGAGTTATCCATGCAAAAAGGATGGGGGATACATTACTTATTTCGGCACACCCTTTTATCGAGGGAGGTCTATGCACTGGAATCCAGTGATTGAAAATTTTGGAAAGAAAATAAGAAGCTGAAGCACCCAATGGCTTAATCCCCGACTTAGGAAAACTCTATCAAAGCAATTCTTTCGAGCCCCCTAACTTTATATGTTCTCGTCTTTCTCAACTCATGTTTGGAACTCTATTTGAAATGAGAAAGTCCCCTAACTTTATATGTTCTCGTCTTTCTCAACTCAAGTTTGGAACTCTATTTGAAATGGGAGAGGATGATCAGAAATTTCTTATGTCGTTCCTTGTCTCTTGGGAAACAGTCAAATTTACACAATATTTAGGAGGGTTGGCCATTAAGGAACCCAAGTTGACGAACACTACATTGGTAACAAAGATTTTGTGGAACTCATTAGTGGGAAGCCTTCTTGGTGGGAAGAAATTGTCACATATAAATCTGGAAGCACAAGAAATCTATTTCTAAAGATACCCTATTTTCCAAAGGATTGCAAATCTTTAAAACCATTTCGAAGGCATTTCCCTTAATTTCAAACCTTGTTACTCAAAATCCAAAGCTTGCTGTTAATGGCAAGATTTGGGCAAACCTTATCCTTGGAAACTCTCCTCTAAAATCCAATCTGGAATTCTCTCCAACTAAAAGATGGTGTAAGGTTAACATCCTGTTAGTTCTAGCCGATATATCCTAATGGATTAATTAAATCCAATTCTGGAATTCTCTGCCACCAGAAGATGGTGTAGAGTTAACAATCTCTCAATTTTAGCCGACATTTCCTCGTGGATAAATTCTGAACCTCCCGTTTGGAAGTGGACCCATCCCATTCCCCTTCCTGAAACTTTAAGCTCCCTTTGGACCTTCATCACACAAGCTCTGGAAGGGAAAGCTCCAGTCAAGAAAAGAACAAGTGACGATGTAATCTAAGCCTTAAGGTACCCAGTCAAGAACAAAAAATTAGATACCTCAAACTTCTTGGAAGAACCGTATCCAAAGAACTAATACAAAATTAATCAGGAAAACATGTATTTCATAGTTTCTAAAGGTGAAATGGGCAGAGCGAATTTTCAATTAAGCGAAAATGAAAAAGTTCGGATAAATAATTTGGGATTCGCAATCGGGAAGAGAGAAGGGAGTATACTGTCAAAAACAGTATATAAATTGTAATCACATTTAGATAATCACCTTCAAAATAATATTAAAGCCTCGGTGCAGAATCATTTTTAAAAATTGCTGCTCTTTAATTAATCATTGAGGGGAATTTTAGCCCTTCGGATTATGGAGGGATAATCTTCACCAAAAATAAGCAAGAGTAATTAGGAAATTTGCTTGGGACATTGGAGCACCAACAACCAAGCAGTATCACTTGCATTATTCAAAACGTTTAATGTGGCAATAGCTCAATTATTAGAAATCTCAAGCTCTTTCAATGTCCTGATGGGGAAAATTGGAGAGTAACATACACATGTAGAAAAATTTTAACGAGGTTCCACAGCTAGGACGGAAAACACATTCTCCAGAAATGCATTTATGCCGCAGACAACATGGCCTTTTAGGCATGCAAATCCAATTCAAACATGCCAAAATTAACAACGGGGAAAATCAGATCTCGGTACGAAAGCAATGAGGAGATGTAGCATCTTAGCTTCAAGATATGCCACTATGACTCATAGCTAGCAGGTTACGTATTTTAAGTGATAGCATCTTAGCTTCAAGATATGCCACTATGACTCATAGCTAGCAGGTTACGTATTTTAAGTGATTTTCTGATTTAGTGTTGTGGGCTTCTCCTCCTCTCTCCAGGCTTCCTCGTTCTTAACTCTCCGGGAAAGGTTGGCATATTCCAGCATTAATCCTTGGTCAGTAAAGCCAACGATTATTGGAATTTCCAATAAAATCTCAGGTTCAATACGCTTTTAAAAAAACTGAGGCAGCAGGTGACATTTCAAGTCATAATATTATAATTTATATGATACTAAGTTTAT
Source organism: Pinus tabuliformis (assembly GCA_031772625.1). NCBI lineage: Eukaryota > Viridiplantae > Streptophyta > Pinopsida > Pinales > Pinaceae > Pinus > Pinus tabuliformis. The sequence goes on from CM062814.1 coordinate 532,340,339, forward strand.
ATATATAGGCATAGTCTAATTTGTTGATAAAATGGTCATTTTTATAATAATTTTTCTGGTTAATTGTAACTAAAATTTGGTAGAGATTTTGAAAAATTATAGTTTAAGTGGTTTAATCTGTAGATTTCGGATGTCCCTAGATTTTTCAAGATGCTGAATCCATTTATGTATTCAAAAATACATTTTAAATAACAAAAAATTACATTTTTTCTTGAAATTGTTTTACTGTATTCCAGTGAAAATTCTATTTCTTCTATAAATTAAACTAAATATATATATAGACTCAATTCATTATTAATATTATAGATTAATATAAAAAAAATCTATTTCCTCTATAAATTAAACTAGACCTGCCTATATATATATGAATATATATTACTTAAAATCAAATATATACCATGCTTCAATGAAACTAAATTTCAATAAAAACGGCCTAACATGGCTCTGTTTGTATATATGGAAGTTGGTAAAGCTAATGGCGCTGTTGCTGATGAGAGAGCAAAAACATCATGTCGAAAATTACACTTTATAAGCTTAAAATATGGAAAGGATTGAAAAACATTATTATGGTCATTTAAAAGGAAAACATAGTTATATAAATAGGTGTTTTCTATTGAATTTTGGCAGATTAATTTTCTTTTAATCTAATTTTTTATTTTATGGTTACAAATGAAAGATGTTTTTATATTTTTCTTGTCTATTGTGTATCAACTAATAGAATTTCAAATATTAATTATTTTTACATTTTTGAATTTATATCTATTTTTTTACATTTACCTAATAAAATAATGAAATTACTATGCAAATTATCAAAAAATAACAAATAACATCATGTAAATACAGACTTGTAAAATGAGGAAAATAATCTCAATTATTGTATATCAATTAGTGATTGCACTGATTATAGTATCTAACCCGCAATAAAGTATTCTGTGCAGCTAATTCAGATTTTCTTATTCATTTTCTTAACCATTGACATATATTAATTATGTTCTCTACCCACCTTAAAAGTAAGAATTAACATATAATATATAACTTTTTATTCCAATAATTAGTTACATAAGAAAAATGGAGGAACAGACATAGTGCACAGATTGCTCAAAAACAATTTGTATTATTCAATCACAACACCCAAATACCTGCCACATAAATAGTGTTCATGAGATCCAACAAATTCCAAACAAAGAGAATATTGTTGAAAAAATCTCTCAACAAAAGTCAACAACTAATAGTCCAATCTTACCTATTTACAAATGTAAGCATTATTCCAAGTGCCCCATTTAATGCTTACATTTACATCATTACAAAAATTAATACAAAAATGTCAAATTACAATTCACATGATATGTCTCTATCACTGGTCTTCTTTGGCACTTATCCCCACTTTGAAGTCTCACGGACAACGCTCTTTTCACCACCACAATATTTGAACTTCTCATTCAACTCATTTAAGACATAATCACCTCTAACCATCTTTGATGTAGTATAATTGACTTCACCACCACAATATTCGAGCTTCTCATTCAACTGATTTAAGACATAATCGCCTCTAACCATCTTTGATGTAGTATAATTGACGATCTCCCAAAGAAAAATCTCGATACTAGATTATATCCAACAGTGAATTATGTAACTGACCTTTCTACACACATAAATCTCATAACAAAACTAATAACAGATTCACACAATCAAATTAATGATGCATTCTCTCCACACCAAAAAATATCAAAAACCACTAATATAATTATATTTCATTGTTCATTAATTGATCATCACTTACCCACTGTAACTTAATAAACTACACTATAAAAATAAAAGCAAATCCCTACCAACAACCTCCTCTCCTTTTTCTTTATTTTTTTTAATACATTAATAATAATCACTAACATCCAAATTACAATATTATATTCACCTAATAATAACCTCTCGTACACAAATATAACCGTCAATTGACTTGAGACCATTTTGTAAGCATCTAAATGTGCTTTTAGACTCTCTTCCTAACCGATGGCCTTATTTAAGACGTACTCACCCCATCACACACATCATTGACGAGTGGATGCAGGTGGCGGCAAAACTCACAGCCAACTCAGTGGCCTGGGCAATAGTCGTAGCAGCCCCACTTTCAGGGGCCTGGGGAGTCTTAGCAGCTCTACTTTCAGCGAGTTTAGCGTTTGGATACTTCAACTTGTGAGTTGACATAATATCAATCTGTGACGAGCGGTCGAAGTGACCAGCATTATTTTTCCCTTATTGTGAAGAAGTTACACACAGCAAATAGTGACTATACTCATTCAAAAAAACATAATAGTCTGATAATTGTTATAATAGTTGGATGATTCAGAAAATATTGATGCCGTGAATTATTATAAACTCACAACGCCGCCAAAGTATCAAACTTTTGTATTTGATGTCAAGTAATGAGAAAAAAGCAACGCTCCCCGCAACACAATTAGCAGACAAAAAATCACGTTTTCATGAAACTCAGGTGTCCACGGAAAAGACAACAGGTGAACGGCTTCCGTGAAATATATCTGGCACCTTGTCTGTGTAGATCTCTAAATGATCCACGCAGATCCGCACGTGCAGGTCTCTCCACCACTCGGCAGAGTTGTTTTACCGAACCAGAGTTGTTTTACCTGTATTCCGGCTACACTATTTCTAACAATTCTGATCTACACTGTGAACAGATTGACAGATCCAAAAACAAACACACAGAGGCACACATTTACAGTACTCGATTCTGTATTCCGGCTACACTATTTCTAACAATTCTGATCTACACTGTGAACAGATGGACAGATCGCAAAAAAAACACGCAGAGACACACATTTACAGTTATATATATGCAGAGAATCAAATCCCAGATATCTTACCTCTTCCAGGGCTCTCCCTGGGGGGAGTTAGGCCCATATGAACTTCCATACAAACAAGAAAAATGGAGGAGCAGAAATAGTGTGTGCAGATTGCTTTAATTACACTACCTAGATACATGTCAAATAAATAGTGTTCATGAGATTTAAAATCTAATGTCAAATAAATAATGTTTATGAGATTTAAAAGATTTTAAATAGATACATGACCCATGTCAAATAAATAGTGTTCATGAAATTTAACGAATTTCAAATAATGAAAATATTATTAAGAAAATTTCTCAACCAAACTCAATAACCAACTGCCAAATTTTACTTATTTATTAATATATTATTCAACATATTATTTTTTTAACCAGAAGTATATAGCAAATCCAAACAATCTCAACCTTATTTGCAGAGAAAAGATTGCGCCCACGAAACCAAAAGATTGAAAATACTTTTGATCGATCATAAATGTGAGATCATGCAGAGAAAGCTTGTGAATTCGGTTTAGAGAAACATGCTCACTCGACTCCCATAGGTTTCGGAAAGCCTCAAAAACATTTTCCAAATTTCCAATCAGACTTATCTGAAATACTTAGAGCCCATTCGCAAATCTAGGTATTTCACAGGATAGGAATTTATTTTATTGCTTCTACAAATGTGGATAGCGGAAGCATTGATAGAAAGCAAACAGAAAATTAAATTTATTGAATAAGGATGTTTATCAAAATGCAGCAACCAGTACACCTCAGTTTGATTTGAAACATCCTAGTCTCACAAGTGTTTTGTTTTTTTGTTTTTTTTGTTTTTTGTTTTTTTTTGTTTTTTTAAATTCTAACTATTCTATTAATATAATATAAATTGATAAATTTTTTACTTACTGGAGATAAGTGTGTTTTTTGTTTTTGTTTTCTGACTATTCTGTTAATATAATATAAATTGATAAATTTTTTACTCACTGGAGATTTGTTGAAAATGTAGAAAGCAAGGTGTTTTCGAATTGTGTTCATGAGTTAGACTTCAGTTAGGATGAGTTATTTACAGTTTACTGAAATAGTCATCAAATTAACATGGGTAGAGTTGAAGCTTTAATTAAGAGGAGTTTTCATCAGTTTTACTAGAGGTGGCAGTTAGCAATTCAATTAGAGCGAGTTAGTCTTCAATCTTGATTCAAGGAAGAGCGAGCTAAATCTCCAGTGTTGATTGGAGAGAGAACGAGTTAACTCCAATGATAATTGGAAAGAAAAGCGAGTAACACTTTCAGTTAACTCGCTATCAGAGCTCAAGTTCTAAATTATGCTGGGCCTCCTTGCATGGATCAAAGTTCACCTGTAAAGCGAAGATGAAGGCATAAGTAAATTAAAATTAATTTGCGCACAAAGGTTTGTGACAACACAGAGCTCACGAGTCTATGAGAGAGCCTTGATTGTAAAGCAAAAGAATTGTGTCCTAAGAAATAGGAGGCACAAATGCACTAGGATTTAGGAGTTAGTTGTGCACAGAGAAGAGGAGTTGGATCCTAAGAAATAGGAAGCAAGAAGTGCACAGGGTATAGGGATTTTCCCTATAAAATACAAGGAATTGTGCTGCGATTTAGGAGCCTCCATTGCACTAGGAAATAGGGAATTTGCGGAAGGATTGAGGAGGCTTCTAGTGCGCAAAAGAGGGTAGGTTTTGCAAAGCAAGTCAAGGAGGCAACAGAGGAAGAATTTTGTGCTAGAGGGTCGAGATCAAGCAGGATCAAGGCCAACCAAGATCAATTGTGTTAGCTGATATTTGAGACAAAAGCAGAATGCTTTCTCAAAGAGACAAGCTACTTTGTAATAGATCCAAGTGCTCAAGAATAATCAATAATATAGCCACATCAAGCAAACAGGTTTTCCCTGTTGGGTTTCCTGAGAAGACAAATGTGTCAATATTTGTGTGATGTGTTTTTATCTTTGTGTTTATATTCTATTGCTTATGAATTGCTAAGAGACTTTGTATCTTGGTGAAAGTAAACTAGATTTTAATTTTCAATTATTCATCTAAGTAGTTGCAGAGTTTCATGGAAATTTAACATGGTAGCGGAACAGAGATTAGTATAAAGACCAGCACCAGATTGACCAATTAGTGGACAACGCAAATCAAACAGAAGGCTTGCGCTAGAGTTTGAAGAGCAGGGAAATTCTTTGGATAACAATACGACGTTCCAAGGACTAAGGTCAGATCACAGTTTAGAGGGAGCCTCAAATTTTTGCGCATGGAAGGAGCAGATCTCAGTGGTGTTGGAAGATAGTGGGGTGCTAGAGTTTGTGAAGCAGCAAATAGTGCCACATACAAATCCAAAACAATTGGCTCAGCATAACAAGAATGATACCAAGGTGAGGAGAATCATTCTTGAGGGGATCGGAGACCATATTATCCCTCATCTCCATGAGAAGAAGATAGCATATGAGATGTTAAAAGCCATCTTAGATTTGTATAAGGGTTCCAGTGATGCTAGGAAGCTTGCTCTCAAGGAGAATTTAAGAGGTATTTGGATGAGCAAAGGAGAGCCCATCATCACATATCTTTCAAAGTTCACTCATGTTCGAGATGAACTAAGTGGTGTGGGTGAGATGGTAGCAAAAAAAGGCCTTGTGAGTCTTGCGCTCCTAAGACTCCATAAGTATTGGTATAGTTTCTAGGATGCAGTAAGCGACAGAGAGAATATTCCTAGTTGTGAAAGGTTTTGTAACGACTGCGTTCAAGAAGAAATTCAGAGAGGAACGAGAGCTGGTAGAGAAGTTCCAGCAGAGAACAAAGAGAACTTTGCCCTCGCAAGCAAAGGTAGCAAAGCCAAGAGCAATAAGGGCCAAGGAGAGGTCGAGTCTAGTCAGAAAGACGAGAAGAAGAAGAAGAAGAAGAATTTGAGTAAGATCAAGTGCTTCCATTGCCACGAGTTTGGGCACTATGCCACTGAGTGTCCTAATTGAATGAAGGAGTCTAGTAAGGATCATGTCGCTACATCAGGAGAGGTAGATTTGTCTTTTACCTAGTTCAAGAAAGGTTTCTCATTGATAACTTGCATGGCAAGCTCAGTGGATAGCAGTGTATGGTATATTGATTCGGGAGCATCCTTCCACATGACTGGAAACAAGAAGTATTTCAGCTACCTGAAGGAGAAGGACATGCAATTTCAGATTGAGTTAGGAGATGATGGCATGTATGCAGCTAGAAGAGTTGGTACTATTAATTTTCGAAGTGAGTCAGGTAATACTCTCCATCTCAAAGATATCCTCTATGTTCCAAGCTTGAAGTAGAATCTTGTTTCAGTAGCTAACCTTAACGATAAGGGTTATGATGTCATCTTTAATAAAGGTAAGGCTTACCTCCAACACTTAGCTTCTGGATGTAAAAAGCAGATAGGTGTGAGGATGAAGAATCTTTACAAGTTCCAAGTAGAGACACGCCAACCTTGAGCAACAAGGTAGGGAGTGCGCATAATAGATAAGTGATGGTTGAGGAGAGCAGAGCTTTGAGGGAGTCTTTAGAGAAAGAGCAGGTTAGAGTACCTGAGAAGAAGCTACTCAAGATGGAGGCTCAACCACTATCTTAGTTTGAGTCTCGGCTAGTTGGCAGATGGGCCGACTAGCATGATGATGAGGAGCAGAGCCCAGGGCGAGTGGAGGCAGTCGCTCAGTCAGTGACTCCCAATATAGGGAGAGTTCGAACCAAGTGGGAAAAAGAGTTGTTTAGGGAAGATCATAAGAGAGTTGAACCTCCCAGTACCACCTTCAGCTAGAGTAAGCAGCCACAAAAATACACGGGGTACATGGCACTTATGACTGAGGTGATAGCCTCGTAGAGCATGGTCGGAAGGAACAACTCTTCAGATCAGATTCCGCGAGAGAAGGCAGGGAAGTCTTCTAGTTCAGAGGGAGCAACTGCGACAACGGAGAACGTGGTAGTGTTGAAGACAAATCCAGGTGGACAAGGTTCTTTCAGAAGTATCTTCCTCACTAAGAGGGAGTGTTGAAAATGTAGCGAATAAGGTGTTAAGTTATGGTATGTTCTATGCTTATAACAGTTTACTTCTTTTTCTTATTATATTCCACAGATTAGTAATCACATGTACATAAAGTAAAGTGCAGATAGAACATTAAACGATCGACAAAAAACAAGCCAAGACAAGAGACACAAGATGTGGCGGCTAGCCAGGGACAAACCCCACAATGTGTGGGGAAACCCTTTAATCAAATCTTCTTTTATCTTCAATAATTCAGCAGAGAGAAATAGTACAATAAATCTGATTTATATCAGCAATAGCAAACCCTAGATCAACAGCATCAGCATTAGCGGCTTCATTATCAAACTAGGGCAGACGATATCTCACAAACCGACCGTCGGATTGACTTCATTCCACCACCAAAAGTTGCGGCTTTCAGAGGAGGTTCAAATGAACCTACAGCGCGGTTCCAAAGAGGAGATCTTTTAGGCCACGCAGGTCAATCTTTACTTCTGCAGTTGTAGTTTTAGTTCAGCAGTTTTCGGCTTCAAACTAGAGCAGTCAATATCTTGCAAACCATTCGTCGGATTGACTTCATTCCACCACCAAAAGTTGCGGCTTTCAGAGGAGGTTCAGATGAACCTACAGCGCAGTTCCAAAGAGGAGATCTTCTAGGCCACGCCGGTTAATCTTTGGATCTGCAGTGGCAGCTTCAGGTTCAACAGCATCCGGCTTCACATGTGTGAGAGAGAGACCCATTTCTGCGCAGTTGAGAAGAGACTCATTTCTGCGCAGTAGAGAGAGAGAGAGATGTGATGAGAAGAGTGTAAATGAGGAAAAGTCCTCTTATATTTATACACAACGTTGGTGTTTGAATAGATGCGACTGTTGGGCTTCTGAGCCTACATGAGTTGTAGGTCGGCTTGATAATAATTCCATAATCAAAATAAATTCATATCTCCATGAATACTTATCGGAATCGAATGATCTTTATATCAATCCTACACCTCTCGACGAGAGGAATCTAATAAAAATGTTATCAGCCATGAATAAGATGACCCACATGAAGTTTTGCCCTGGTTGCCAATTTTAACACTCCCTCTCAACCAGGGAGAACTTCATCTGCAATCTGTCTATCGGTCGTTACTATTCATCCATCAAATGCACTGCCCTGTACATCCTGACCCTTGCCCTACTCTGCTCTTTTCTGCCTGTTCTGCTTTGTCTTGTTCTGCGCTGTACTGTTTTACTCTGTTCTGCTCTGCTCTTGCATTGTTCTGTTCTACTCCGCTTTTGTCCGAATTATGAAGAAGAAGAAATGATCGAGGATGTATCATACTGACTCAAAGTCAATCTCAAAGTATGTACCATTGGTCCCAGACCAGTCTCAACCAACCCAAAGTCAGCGTCATAGTGAGTACAACTCCACTGGTCCTAGACCAGTATCATCTTCCACTGACTCAAAGTCAATCTCAAAGTGCGTACCACTGGTCCCAGACCAGTTTCAACTGACCCGAAGTCAGCTTCATAGTAAGTACCACTCTTACCACTGGTCCCAGACCAGTATCGCAGTCTCAGAGAGTGTACCACTGGTCCCAGACCAGTCTCAACCGACCCGAAGTCAGCGTCATAGTATCTACCTCTCACTAGTCCCAGGCCAGTACTGCACTGACACGAAGTCAGTCTCGGAGTATGTACCACTGGTCCCAAACCAGTCTCAACCAACCCGAAGTCAGCGTCATAGTATGGCACAACTCCTACCACTGGTCCCAAACCAGTATCATTGATCCCAAATCAATGGAGGTCATCCTAGCGTAGGGAGTACGGTAGATACAACGACGCATCCATCGGTACTACTATGGTCCCTAACTTCATTTCCCTGCTCATTGATCAGATGAGAAGTACTTCCCATGAGTCCCAGATTGCATGGGTAGGATGCCTCGACAAGAGAACTGATCAATCCTGTCCTCACAGGAGAACACATCAATCCAGGCCGCCATGGAGAAAACATCAATCCATGCCTCACAGGAGAACACATCAATCCTGCTACAATCGCCATGGAGAACGCATCAATCCAGGGCTCACAGGAGAACACATCAATCCTGCTACACAGAAGAGCGAATCATCCTGTTCCACAAGAGAGCGAATCATCTTGTCCCACAAGAGAGCGAGTCATCTTGTTCCAGTGCGCACCACCAAGGGAGGGTGTATCACCTTATGGTCATATGTTGCTCCAGTAAGAACCGCAAGCCCTCAGAGCTCAATGTATGCAACATGCAGGATCCTTGTACAACGGTTTCTTCACGACTCCAAGTCGTTTGGGAAAATCACAGATTAGATCTTTCCTCGGGGCTTTGACAAGGTGTATCGACCTGTACATCATCTTAATGTGATGGAGCCTCCTTGCTCATCGACTTACCATATCCCAGATGATGTCTATCTGCTGAAGCAATCGAAGAATACAGGATTCCTCAATAATCGAATCCCCCTTTGGTTGTTACAGAGAATCAAAATGGTATGTGTTCAAACAACTCACTGAAGAGCTTCCCCAACTAGGCAGCTTCATACGAGATCATACTCGTAGATATGTATCCGGTCTCGGTGGTGCTTATGGCCACTGACTTCTGCTTCTTGCTCATCAATTATATCGAAGCAGAATCCAAAGAGAAACAACACTAAAAAGTGCTCCAGTGATCCTCCACACTACCTGCCTAATCAGCATTCGAATAATCATGTAGTTTCATATTTTCGGTAGTGTATCTCAATCCATTAGTAATTGTGCCATGAAGATATCTTAGAAGATTCTTGGCATCAATGCAGTGAGGCTCAACCAAATATGAGCTCACAGTGCTAACTGCAAAACATATGTTCAGATGGAGGTTCACCAAGAACATCAACGCGAATGAGTTTTTGAAACTCAGAGGCATTTCCCAAATCTAGTCCGACATCACTACCATATAACTTCTAAAAGTTAAGATCCTCGAGGTAGTCACAGGCTTGTAGTCCATCATACCAAATCTTTCCAATATCTTTACCACATATTTTCCTTGAGATAGGAAATTTTCCCTTGGCTTCTACCACACTTCAAGTCTTGGTCCTTCATTTCAAATTCAGAAGCCAACTCCCTCTTACATTTGTGAATGAGAGGGTTTGCACCTGTTAGAAAGAGGTCATCCACATACATCACCAGTATGAGAGGCTTGTCATCTTCAACCTTAAAGTAAAGGTTAGGATCGGCTTCACTCCTAGAGAATCCCAGCTTCCTCAAGTAGCTATCGATCCTCTCATACCATGCTTGGGGTGCTTGCTTCAGCCCATAGAGAGCCTTCTTCAACCTGCATACATGAGATTTTCAATCATAAATCTCAAATCTTCGGGTTGCTCCACGTAGACGTCTTCTTTGATCGAGCCGTGTAAGAACGCAGTCTTGACATCCATCTGATGTAGGTTCCATCCTTGTGAAGCGACAAGGGCTATGATCGAACAGATGGTCATATATCTGGCAACAGGTGCAAATATCACATCATAGTCTATACCTTCCTTCTGGGAGAAACCATGAGCAACAAAACGATCCTTATACCTTTCCGTACTTCCATCTGCTGCATGCTTTATCATGTAAAGCCATTTGGAAGTAACAACTGTCTTGTCCTAAGGTCTGGGAACTACTTCCTAGACATCATTCTTCATGATAGACTCATATTCTTTAGTCATAGCATCCTTCCATATTTGATGCTTGATGGTGTCTGAGAATGATGAAGGCTTATTTTGTATGATCGTGCTCATGATGGTCAGGTATCCCTTGATACCTATTAGGTTTCTTACTTTCACAAAAGGTTTCTCGGGGTGCAGCATGTCCTTCAGCATCATCAAGAAGCCCCCTAAGCCATGAAGGCCTCTTCCTAGAAGAGGAAGGCTCATGTGGAGGAGGATCAATCGGATCCATGGGTTCTTCTACATCAGGCATTGATTCATCATCCTTTTCTTTCGGTTCCCTGGTGTCGACTTCTTGAGAGCTCCTCAAAGTCGGAAGATTGTTCACCTTGCTAAGAGCCATATCTTCGTCAAAGGTGACATCATGACTAATTACGACTTCCCTTTGACCGGCTACATAGATTCTATAGCCTTTATTATTTTCACCATAGCCCACAAAAATTCTCTTCTTTCTAGATGCACCCAATTTATTTCTTTTCTCTTTCGGCACATGAAAATATACAGGGCTTCCAAAAATTCTAAAATGAGAAACATCAGGTTTCTTACCAGTGAACTTTTCTTCAGGAGTCTTGGAACCCAATGCTTGATGAGGGCATCGATTTTGTACATATACGGCAGTGTTTGTAGTTTCAGCCCATAGAAACTTCGGAAGTCTTTGATCATGTAGCATGGCCCGGACAGCTTCCACAATCATGCGGTTCTTCCTTCCCGCCACACCATTCTGCTCAGGAGTATGTGGTGTAGTAGTCTCCCTCTTAATGCCAGCCTCAGATATGCCTGAGTGAACCAACTGTAATATATCGGAGGTCTTGCTTTGGCTTGAGGGGAACGATCCCCTTTTCAGCTTTCCTTCGGCACATCCCGGACATACACCTTCTTTCTCTACTTGGAATTCGGGCATCCCTGTTACCATCTATCTTACATTGGGTAGAGCTTTGTAATGAAGGTGGGAAAACCTCTGATGCCAAAGTTCGAACTGAAGAGTTGTGTCACAAGACATGACACCTAGCGGACTTCCATCAACCTGATATAACACTAAACCCAAGAGTAAAGGCATCTTTAACATTATTTTTCCATATACATACCTTGCCATTGCTGAAGGTTACCTTGTAGCCTTTGTCTTCCATTGCCGAGATGGACACTAGGTTCTTTTTGAGGTCAGGTGCATTTAATACATCCTGGACTTTCTAGCCTTCTTCAATGGTTGTCCTCTTCCTCGATCCCCAGCTCTTCCTCTTACCTTTGCTGTTGAATTTGTCATTCCTTTGACTTGCCATCAGACGGATTTTGATCATTGTCCCGGTGTGAGTCCTTTCTATCAGGGCACTCCCTTGTATAGTGACCTGCTTTTCGCAGATGTAACATCGTCCTTTTTCTCCACCCTTAGGTCTAGCCTTTCCTTTTGATTTAGTCCCGAAATTATTTCTTTTCTTAGCATGAGAAGAAAAGGCAAAAGGAGGACCTTTAGGCATGGGCATTTCTTGCACTTCTTCCCTTGTTTCTTCTTGAATGCATCTAGCCATTAATTCCTTGAAACCAGGAATTACATTATTGTTCAGAAGAGTAGTCCTGAACACGTACCATTCGGATGGTAATCCTCCAAGAGTCATGAGTGCCATTCCCCTATCAGTGATAGCCTCCCCAATAGATAGGAGATCGTTCCTGATTTCGGTGATCCTTAAGAAGTATGCTTGCATACTCTCATCTTTACCCTTCTTAATTTCCTTCAGCTTATTTCTAAGAAACAAAACTTGATTTGCATCATTTACTTTAAATAAACTCACCAGTCTATCGTAGACTTCCTTGGAGGTGTCCAGTTTAGAGATGTAGGCCACCAAGTGCTTGTCGATAAAGTCCTGGATGATCTTCTTTGTCTTGACTTCTCCATTTTTCCATTTGTTCCAGGCAGCAGCGGATGCATTTGATGGAGGCTCAACAATATTGCCTCTCAGATGATCCAACACTCATTGATTCTCAAGGGTCAGATTGATAGACATCTTTCCTCCGTGATAGTCAACTTTCTCACGGAGCTTGTCTTCGACAGGAAAGAGTGTTGAGGACCCCATAGTTCTTTTAGAATAGCCTTGCCAATTTTCTCTTCGATGATTGCTCTTGCTCTTGCTCGGGCTTTGTCTTCACCTCAGCTCTGATACCATGTTAAGTTATGGTATGTTCTATGCTTATAACAATTTACTTCTTTTTCTTATTATATTTCATAGATTAGCAATCACGTGTACATAAAGTAAAGTGCAGATAGAACATTAAACGATCGACAGAAAACAAGCCAAGACAAGAGACACAAGATGTGGTGGCTAGCCAGGGACAAACCCCACAATGTGTGGGGAAACCCTTTGATCAAATCTTCTTTTATCTTCAATAATTCAGCAGAGAGAAATAGTACAATAAATCTGAGTTATACCAGCGGTAGCAAACCCTAGATCAGCAGCATCAGCATTAGCGGCTTCATTTTTATTTTTTTCTGAATTGGTCTACTCCTATATTGATACAAAAATATGATTACAGAGAGGCAGATGCCTCGAGAGTTCTAGCCCAAGAGATGGCATTCTTACAAAAGACGCTTGATGTACTGACTAGAGGACCTGCATAGTGACTTACTTCAGGACTTGAAGTTTCTGAAAACATTAGACTCAGTACCATGACAGTGACCAAAATCTGACCCAGACATTGACCAAAAACTAACCTGTAAACAGCAAGCCCCTAAACAGAGACCAACATACAAGAGAATGCCGCCCACACAGGGGAAACCGACAAGTAAAAGTTGAAAGAGACCTGATTCTGGGAGCTTAAAAACATGAAAAACTATGTATCCGGAGGGGATTGAGCGTCTTCCTTCAGCAACTGACCAAAACCAAAAGGCGCGGACCTGTTCAATCTTCATGCGAGGTTGTTGGCTGTTCTTCAACAATTCGGCACCCAAATTGGTCTGGGTCTTCAAACTCAGAGGGATGGCCCTCTATACCTGAAGGACCGCCTCCTGCTGGTGCGCTCGGGCCGGCGTGTGTAGTCGAATTCAGAATTGCCGAGCCACCTGTATCTCTGCGCTGAGAAACGTTCTGGTCTGCCATCCGAGGTTCCAGAGGAGCCCCAGGACTGACCTCCCCCGAACCCACAGCATCCTCACACATCTCGACGGTGACTGACACGATGAAGGATGAATTTCCTAGAGTACAGGGGAAGCGGAAGCGAGCTGTGTGCGAGTGTGAGTGGTGAGAGCAAACTTCTGTTATGACTTGCCCTCTTCCCCTGCCCCTGCCACTTCTGGTTGCAGGATATCTATTACAGCAGAACTCCGAAGCCTCAGACGAGGGGTCCGAGGTTGTGGAGGAAGGCTGGCGGGAGACACGGCCTCGAGAGCTGCCTCGTCTGCAACCCATCCTGGTGCGCTCTCTGGGCATTTTAAAGTGAGCAGAACAAACAACCGGAGAGGGAATGGCGAGGTGGCTACAGAGGAAGATGCACACCGGATGAATAGGAGCCTGAACGCACTGATAACTGTCAGCACCTTGAGCCAGAGCCCGACAGTGCCCTGTTCTGTTTTGAGAGCGAGGAGCTGCCACCTTGCTGAACCTGAAGGAGCGCGGAGGGGAAACAGGAATGAAGACCAGGCCGAGCGCCATTGCAAATAAATCAAAATCAAGGGAGGGCAGCGTTAATGCTGCATTTAATATGTTTGTGTGAAACCATAACTCCTGCCTCCTGCGAATCCATCTGGCGGCTATGAGTGGCCACGCGCCCACCCTCCACGCCACCTTCGTACCACTATCCGGACTACTCACCCGCATCCGGGAAGCATTAGCGGCTTCATTATCAAACTAGGGCAGACGATATCTCACAAACCGACCGTCGGATTGACTTCATTCCACCACCAAAAATTGTGGCTTTCAGAGGAGGTTCAAATGAACCTACAACGCAGTTCCAAAGAGGAGATCTTCTAGGCCACGCAGGTCAATCTTTACTTTTGCAGTTGCAGCTTCAGTTTCAGCAGTTTCCGGCTTCAAACTAGGGCAATCGATATCTTGCAAACCGTTCGTCGAATTGACTTCATTCCACCACCAAAAGTTGCGGCGTTTAGAGGAGGTTCAAATGAACCTACAGCGCAGTTCCAAAGAGGAGATCTTCTAGGCCACGCAAGTTAATCTTTGGATCTGCAGTTGCAGCGTCAGGTTCAACAGCTTCCGGCTTCACATGTGTGAGAGATAGACCCATTTCTGCGCAGTAGAGAAGAGACTCATTTCTGCGCAGTAGAGAGAGAGATGTGATGAGAAGAGTGAGTGTAAATGAGGAAAAGTCCTCTTATATTTATACACAACGTTGGTGTTTGAATAGATGCGACTGTTGGGCTTCTGATCCTACATGAGTTGTAGGTCAGTGTGATAATAATTCCATAATCAAAATAAATTCATATCTCCATAAATACTTATCGGAATCGGATGATCTTTATATCAATCCTACACCTCTCGACGAGAGGAATCTAATAAAAATATTATAAGCCATGAATAAGATGGCCCACATGAAGTTTTGCCCTGGTTGCCAATTTTAACATAAGGTCTTCTGACTTGTGCCTTAGCCAATGAAGGCCTCAAATTGTCCTCATGAGTTAGACTTCAGATAGAATGAGTTATCTCCAGTTTAGTGGAATAATCATCAAGTTAACATGCATAGATTTGAAGTTTCAATTAAGAGGAGTCTTCATCAATTTGACTATTGAACGAGGTGGCAGTTAGCAGTTCAATCAAAGAGAGTTAGTCTTCAATCTTTATTGAAGGAAGAGCGAGTTAGATCTCCAGTGTAAGTAGTTGCAGAGTTTCATGGAAATTTAAAAATAAATCTTGATCCATCTTTTTTATTGCCTCTATAGATGTGGATAGCGGAAGCATTGGTAGGGAGCAAACATAAAATTTAGCGAATAAGGATGTTTATCAAAATGCAGCAACCAATACACCTTAGTTTGATGTGAAACATTCTAGTATAAAAAGTTTTCTTTTCTTTTCTTTTTTAATTTTGATTACTTTGTTAATATAATATAAATTGATTTTTTTTGTTTACCTACTAAGATTTGAGCCTTGAATCACATGGTTTAAACAATAGTTCATAATACAACACAAGGGTCACCAATTGAGATGTCCTTATGCACTATAAATTGATATTGTTTTTAAAAAAGAGAATGACTTAATTTGTTTTTTAATATCCCAAGTCGTAATGAAGGTTAAAATCTAAATTGAAATTCTTTCCCTTTCTTGTCTCTTTTTTTGGTTTCTCCCCCTGAGGTTTGCACTTTTTTTTTTCCAAGAGCAAAGGAAATGAAAATTAATTAAGAATAATAATCATTAATTCATTCATTTATTTATCTTTTTATTTTTATATTTTTAATTAGTTAATAAAAGTACATTTATATCTACTATCTAGGAAACAAAAAATAGACAACTACAATCTAGGAAAAAAAAATAATTAGAATACATTCAAATTTAATTCATAATTATTCAAAAAATTATATATATATATTTGTTTTTTAATACAAATTTCATTTATACCTAGATAACTATAGCAAGATAATTAATTTATAAATAAATAGTATATATATTTGACTTAAATAATTTAATATTATTCACTTAGCTTAATTAGTGTTAGCAAGATAATTAATTTATAAATAAATAGTATATCTATTTGACTTAAATAATTTAATATTATTCACTTAGCTTAATTAGTGTTTCATTTGATTAAAAAATAAAAAAAATTGACTTATAAGGGTCGTATTGGTTATTTTTATAATTATAAACATATAATTGTAAATAAGCTTAGGACATAAACATGTTTCATTTATACCAAGATAATTAATTTATAACTAAATAATATATCTATTTAATATTATTTGACTCGATTATCTCAATATTATTATTTTTTACATTTAATTCATTTGACTTAATTATTATTTTAAAAAAAATTGACTTATAAGGGTCAAGTTGGTTGTTTATAATTATATGTTTATAATTATATACTATATTTGATTTATTATTTTATTATTAATTATTAACAAATAATAATAATTTGTCCCATTTTTCCTATCCAATCAAAAATAGCCATTTTTTTAGTTGTTTCTCCTATAGCCGTTAAAAAATAGTTGTTTTTTAGTTGTTTCCCCTATAGCTATTACATGGTCCTGGCTCCTTATTTAACTTGAAGCTATGATCTGATTGTTCATCTTGTCTTGATGATGAACCACACTGGTTGGTTCAAAACGCGTCGGCCTCATTCTACCAATGTGATTTCTTCCGAAAATGTCTTCAAATATAATTTTGGCTGTGCTTTTCAAAACGTTTCTCACTGAAATAGTTAACATAAAATATTAATTTAAATTCAATATGGCATTTTTAATAGTATCAAATTCTACATCAAAATAAAGAATATGGATTATTAAGATAGTTGTATAAAAATAAAATGATATATCTTTTTTGTTTTTATTATAGTATCTTTTTTTCCCCTCGGAAAAATCATAATTTTCATTGATATATAAGAAAATTACATATTGTAGATGCAATTGCATATGCTGTATGGTGAGGTTGTTTGCCTATCAAAAATAGAATGTATCAAAAAGAATCTTTGATTCTCCACGCAGGGAGAAACTTGTCTACTGTGTTGTTTAAAGAGGTCAAAAAACTCCTCGTAGGGAATATTGTTATCTGTCTTATATATACATCTAAATAATCGAAATATACATTTGTACTGATAAATAAAACAAAAACTATAAACATGTAAATCAGGCCCCTCAGGGCCAGTTATGTTGTGTAATCCATATATGGACGGTGGTAGTATTGATATTGTTCACTGTCCCTTTGCTCCTGTATCATCCATGTACCACGAGACCGGTTCGCAACTTCCTTGGATAGTTGATCGGCAATCTAGTTGCATTCCCTATAGATATGGCGACAAACAAAATGATCAAAATGTGCAATGAATCTGTGTGCCTCTTCCAAAATAGGTCTTAGAGAATATGCATGACAGATTGATGTGTTGTTTATCCAGTTGATAACATTCTTGGAGTCCCCAAAGATTTGTATATTTCTGCAATGTTTCTCCATGGCAAAGTGTAGGAGATGTCTAAGAGTGATCAACTCAGAATAATTATTGGTGCCCCTTCCCAGACCCATTTGGATTTTAAAGCAGTGTGAGGTTGAGAGGTATAGGATAGCACCCCCCCCCCCCCCCACAACATGCATCATGTGTAGATCCATCGAAATACGCCCAGGGGTGGTCTCGGTTGATGGCCTCGAGGACAATGTTCCATCGTCAGGGATAGAGTTATAGGTGGCCAGTATTCGAGCAGAGATGGAGAGCCAATGAGGAATGGTATTATGGAAGATGTAACGGTTTCGTGTTATCCATATCGCCCAATAGAGGAGGAGGGGTAGGTTCCTAGCCTTATTCGGCGCAGCGGATGTCCACCATGATATTCATGCACCCAAGACAGAGGTGGCCTGCCATTGACAGTGTATATTGATGGCTCGAAGGGTGGTGTTCCAGAGGTCCACAGTGACCGAGCAGGTAAGGAAGAGGTGGTCGATAGATTCTGTGTTGTTCTTGCATATGTAGCACCAGGAGGGACCATAAAGAGCTCTCTTTTTCAGGTTGTCCCCCGTCAGGGCCTTGTTTTTTAGTACCGTCCACTTAAACAGTCTCATTCTGGGGGGCGCCTTAAGTTTCCACAGATGTTGCCACCAGTGTTCACCAGTGTTCCACAGTGGGTGGTCGATGGTTGGCAGTGACACAGAGGTATCCTTCCTTTGTAGAGTATGTGCCGTTTTTTGCATGGGCCCATATGATCTCATATTCTCTCTCTGTGATCCTAATATGCAATTCAGTTAATGCAGTAATGTATTTCCCCCCAGTGATGATGCCAAATCTGTGGGAGATGTAGACCATGAGCAGTCTTCCATGCCTGTTGAAAAATGGTGTAGTTCTTTGGATCTGCAATGTGGTTAATATTAACGATAGATGTATTATTGAGTAGGTGCATCAATTCCTGTGGGAGCCTGTGTGAGTTGCCACTTCTGATCTAGGGATCTAGTCCAATGCGCACCCTTGAGCCAGATTGTATTTTCCAAGTGATCCCATCTCGGATGAGGGGCAAGGAATTTATTACTGCTTTCCATATGATAGATATCCCAGAGTTATTCCAGTTAGGTCGTCTAATCCAGTCCATCATATTGTGGGGATATACACATTTCGAGTATGCCACCCTTGTCCATAAGCTGCATGTAGTGACCAGTTGCCATCCTAACTTAGGAGCCAGTGCAGTAGAGAAATCATCCAGTGTTTTAATTCCCCAACCCCTTTTTATTATAATATCATATCATCTATATATAACATAAAATATATTAAATTTGATATAATATTATATAAAATTGAAATTATAAAATTATAAATCTAAAATAAATTTATATATATATATATATATAATTACTATTAAAATAGTAGTTATTGAATATATATGGGGAAGTTTAAACTCAACATAAAATTTTAAATCGTATCAAACTCTAATTTTAAATCGTATCAAACTCTAATAAGTTATTGTGCAACATCAAGATAGAGGAAAAAACTAATTACTAATTAGTTGCAGAAAAAGAAATATATATTTATATTTGATAGTTCAGCATTAAAAAAAAAATTATATTTTCAATTTTCAATTTCATTCTAACCTCCTATCATATATTTATATTAATAATATTAATATTAATATAATATTATTAATTTATATCAATAATATTAATATCGATATAATATTAATAATTTATATTAATAATATTTATATCAACATTTTATACAAAATTAAAAATTTAATATAAATTAAATTATATATATATATATAACTAACATTATTCTAAAAAATTCAAATAATATTTTTTATTATTTTTTAATCAAATTATAATGTTAATGATAAATTACATGATACCATATATTAGAGCAATATAAATCTATCCTAAATCATTTTTACATGTCATTTGTTTTTTCATTTTCCTTCTAATTTTTTTTCTTCAGTACAATCCCTACAGTTATCAGGTATAAGGTTGTTCTTTTCCTTCCCATTCTAATTCTGTTTGAAACAAGTTTTTTAACACATCCTGGATTTGTGTATATAAAAGTGGGTGGAGCCAGGGAGCACTGTTGCTATTGAGATAGCAACAATATAATGCAGAAAGATAGGCTCCAAAAGCTTTAAGACATAGAAAGGAACGAAGCATGAACAACTGAAGAATACAACAAATCCACCAAGAAAGTGATCACTTCACAGGGAAAGTAGTTATAATTTCTTGCGAGCCAATCAACTATGAACCGTCAAGAAATCTTATGTATGCCAAATTTGGATTTTCTTACTAATCTTCTTCGCATTTAGCCTATACTAGCTATGTTCTTTATCCGTGTTACAAGTAAGAACTGACAAAGAATGCATAACTTTATATTCCAGGTATTAGCTACGCCTTTCAACAAAACGTAGACAGTAGATCCAAAGAATCTCAACCTTATTTGCAGAGAAAAGATTGTAGCCATAAGATTAAGAAACCGTAGATTGAAAATACTTGTGTCCCATCATAAATGTGAGATCATACCTGGAAAGCTTGTGGATTCGGCTGTAAAGAAAAATGATCACCCGACTCCCATAGCTTTCGGAAAGGCCCAATAAATATTTTTCAAATTTCAAATCAGACTTATCTGAGATACTCTGGCCATATAAACAGAGCCCATTTGCAGATCTGGGTATTTTCCCGATAGGAATTTTGCAAACCCTTGCGAGCCCTGATCCATATTTTTTATTGCCTCTACAAATTACCATGGAAGAAATTGGTGTGGACAAATTAGCACGAATGTGGATAGCGGAAGGGTTGGTAAAGAGCGAACAGACAAGTTATTGAATAAGAAAACCCCTCAAAATGCTAGATCTGAAGCATTCTAACAACAATCTAGATTTACGCAGTTGGTGAGGGTTTGGTTCTACGCCTACATATCTTCTTAGGATGAGGGTTGAGCGCAAGGTTTTAGGGAAAGGGTTTAGGCTTTTTATGCCTATGCCTCTCCAATACATGTGGCATTGGCCGTTACCGAACCCTTCGATATCCACATCTGTACAGTTTGAACACAACAATTTATTCATAATATAAGAAAGCAGCCCTGGACTTGCCAGTTTCTTCATATTTCAATGAAGTAGTCCCCAGTTTGAGAGTAGGCAGAACAGCCTCTGCCAGTCGAGACAACAAGAAGCGGATCCGGAGTGAGAGCTTGCGAGAGGCTATAGTTATAGGACCCGTAAAATGGAATCCCTAAATACAGAACGCGTTCATTCAAGCGAGCGAGGTACGTGTTTTTTCTTGAACCGTGGGATTCCGCGTTTGAAAAAAGCTACTTTATTCCATGTTTATCCAACTTTTCGTGAGTGGTTAACACGTCCGCGCTGAAAAAGTAAGATATTCGATTCTGCCATTTCATTTTTATTTTTATTTTTATTTTGTAAGGTCCGGAGATGCTTTTTATTTTCATTAAAATATAAGCAATTTACATCCACATATAAATAGTTAGGTGGCCTCAACTTGTCTAAAAGGAAATCAAGTTGTTGGCCACTTAAAGGCATGATAAGTCATCTCGTGGCAAAAAATAATAAGTCTTTCTACCCAAATTATATAGGTTTGTATATCTTTATCTTGTCCAAACACTATTTGCCAATGAACATATAAAACGTCATTCTAAAAATTAAAAGTTACTCACACATATACTAATTAAAATTGAAACCATCTAGTAGCTTACTTTTCTCCCTCGGCAAATGCAGATTCTACTAGGGTCGGGTCCTTAACATTGGAACCCAACGGTACTGTTTGCGAAAGAAGGCAAGGAAGGTGATCCTCAATTCGACATAGGCGTCCATCTTGTTTTTGTAGTTGGAACTGAAGTTTCTGGAAACCCTGCTTATAGTTGGGGAAGTCTTGTACCGTTGTCGCCATATTCATTGAAATCTGCTCCAGGGCCTTGCCTAGGAGACCTTTTATGGTCCAATACAAATATAAAGTCTGTTTGAACTGGGTAACTCGCCCGCGGGTATGCCAGGGGTCTGGCACCATCGCCTGCTAGTTCTCCATCTCAATATTCGTCGAGTCCGTCTCGTGGTTCAGATCAGCTTCCCACTCCATAACTAAATGCCTAATTTCCTCGTTGGTCCCTTCACAATAAGCAATGGCCGCATCGTTTATGATGTTGGCTATCGGTTTGCGGCGCCTTGCTTTGTCCCCTGAGGAGCTAGGTTGTTCCTCTTGTGCAGTCACCTAAGTTCTCCTGCCACAGCCCCTAGCATTCGTAGCCCGTGCCATTGCTTCAAGCTCACAGTGCCCAGTGAAAAGATGGGTGTGGTGAGTTGCCTGTACAGGTGGTAGCCCGAGCCCAGAAGCCTTTCGCTTCTAGGTGACCCTACCTCCCCGCACATTTGCCATGGGAGAACGAAACAACAATTGTCGTGATAAAAAACGTTGAACCTTTGTCGATCTTATCCCATACACCTCATCCTTGTTGTCCATCCCACATAAGAATTCATCTTCCACACCCCATAACCAATTTTCATAGTAGCTAGAAGAAGAATCTCAAACACCACCATGACCCACAACATTAGTATAATCCCCAAACCTAGACCGTTGTAGACCTTCGACTGTAACCCCGCGGAAACTTCAACAGAGGCCAGGGGCACGGGACTTAGTGAGGACTTTGGTCCCCAAGGTTTTAGGTTCAAGTCCTTCCTAGGTGAACAATGTAATTATATGTAATATAGACTGCTGATAGCAGTATGAGTCAGGACTTTGGTCCCAAGGTTTTAGGTTCAAGTCCTTCCTAGGTGAACGATGTAAACAATGTAATTGTACAAAAAAAACACAGATATTTGTATCATGTAATTAGAGCTCAACCATGACATTATAAGGAAATTGAGATAGTGAGAATCAAGTGGTTAAGGTAATCTACGGAATTAAAGGGGTTTTATTATGATTAATAGGTTGGTTATGTGTTTCTTACCAAAGTATGCCAACTACGAGTTGTTAAATTGGTAAACTGAGGTATTGATGTAATCTTTATTAAGTTTAAGTTTCATCAACAATATGTGATCTATACATGGTTGTAGATATTTATTGTATAGTTCATCAAATAATATTTGTGAAAACAGATTGAAATTTATACTATGAAGGGTAAATTTCTTTTAGATTTCAGATTTGTTATTAATGTTTTGTTGTTTATGCATGTCATAAATAATATGCAATAAATAAAGAATAAGGAAATATAATCCCTCACAAACCACAATGAACACCAAGATATGTTATGGGAAACATTTCCATGAGAAAATGTAGTTGGAAGGTGAGGCTACTCTACTCTCTTTTGTCTAGAATGGATATCATGCATGTATAAAGAAGACAACACTCTTTATGAAATTCCCTGAGACCTTTGGCCCATGGGCTCCTACAGAACACAAAACCTCTTTGTTATGCTTTCCCTTTATCTACACTAACTACTTTGCTCTATTATAGAACAAAATGCAAGCAAAAGAATGGAAGTCATTTTCCTCCTAGTGCCCTGATTATAACACAACTCAATAGCCAACTAGGGCCAAGGGATAAATTTGAGTCATTCAACCCTCAAGATGAGTTACAATTCAACTCTTCTAGAGTCTTCTTGATAGTCCCCATGTGGCTAGCCCCTTTTCCATGAGTAACGAGGATTGATGTGGCATCCTCTTGAATTATTGTGGTCAAATACAATAGGTCAAATTCTGGGAGGCATAACTTTTGCATTTGAACCTGATTGATGTGATTATTGCATCGTTGGAAATTTCTTCGAGTGTAGAACAACATTACAAATCCCAATGCTTAAGCGGGAAAATTTTACCCAAAAAAAACATCATTTAAGCCCTCAACTGAAAATTTTCAGACCCCAATTCTCTAAATAAAGTCTCGCCAATAAAATTGCTCCTATAAGCTAATTCCTTTAATTTTTGAAAACATCGAGACAAATGACAAATTATGTAGTGAAACAATCCAAATCAACATAGTATAATATTTTTTAATATACTCTAAAATTTGTGATATTATATAACTTCTAAATATGATATAATAAGGTTTTTGGTTGAAGTAACTTGGACTAACATGTCGTTGTAATAGGTTAAAATATATATACACACTATGTATATACATAGTGCATGTATATTCACATATTTTATTTACAAGGCATGACATTGATTGAGAATATTTTTTTTCAAAAACATGTAGATGGGTAGAATGATAGCATAGATGGCTAATGTACACTCAAGTAGATTGAAACTTATCAAGGGCAATTAAGATGGGTAGTTGGGGGAGATTGGGTATTAGGGACTATTCTGCTTTTGAGTTGCCTTTATAAATATCGATTAGGAAGTGAGCTCAATCCATCTTTATTTCAATGCCAGGCCCAATGGTGGAATTGCATCACTAAAACAAGGGAGGCTGCATCATAGCTAGTCCCTGCCTTTTGCTGGGAGAGCCCTAAGTGTCGAACAACTCAGCCATATAATAAACGACAAAGGCAATCAGCGAAAGCTTTTCGCTATATAATAAACGACAAAGGCAATCAGCGAAAGCCAGATTTATATCATCGTTGACCCACCAACATGAGCAAAGGTATAGATTGGAAGGCTAGCTCTCTGAACTTCCTGTAATCACTAACTTTCTACTCCTATGAATGATTATAGAGAAGTCTTTTCAGTTCTTTCTTTGTAAGGTGTACAAGAAAACTTGGTCTGTCCACTATGGAAGGTATAGATATTTCATGAAAGGTGACTGTGGTTGAAGGCATTTTCGACTTCACTTACTTTGAAATTGTCGGGAAACCCTGAATCCAACAAGTTGTCTAGTTTTGCCACTACAAAATCAGACTTAAAGTGCTTTGGCTTAAGTTAGTAAAATATAGAATTGAAATGCGCTAGTCTTCAGTTTGATCTTTAGTTCAAGTGACCTTCCCTCAGTTTGGTCTTTAGTTCAAGTGACCTTCCCTTGCTAGCCAGCCATTGATTGCATTGCCATTGCCAGTTAGCCAACCAGAAAGAGTCCAAAAGAACAAGGACAACAGTTTCAGATGAATAATTTGCGGTTTATACTCCCAAGATCCAAGAATCACCTGATGACCAAAGAAGTGATGACCCATGCCATCCATTTTGTATCATCATTTTACCCGCCATGTATTAATATATAGATCTAAAAGGAGGAGTTGTCTCTCGTACTGGATATGATAGTGATTTGGATGAGACCCTCGGATGCCTGAAAATCGAGCTAGATTGGTACTGAAACTTGGTCATTTCTCTAGATTCAGATCCTCCGAAAACAACAGGTTTTTTGAGCAATTCACATGCCATGTAAGAACTGTTTAGTCCTAGGAAAGAGGCATTGCCGATAGCACTAGTGTTTTCAGGCTTGTTGAGCAATTCGAATGCCATGTAAGAACTGTACCCTGCTCTAACGAGGAAGCAAAAGATTGATTTGGGACCAATTTGTCTCTTCAAGGACAGGGAGTTATAAAATCTAAGAAACAGAACACCTGAAAACACCTCCTTCAGTGAGAGTAGGGTCACAGTTTCATATGAATAATTTGTTGATACATTAATCCATCTATCCACTCCGGGTTTACACCCTCAAGATCTAAGAATCACAGGGCTTCAGTTTTGGTAGTTCAAATGCTTGGGAAAAGAAAAACGATTCTTCAAGAAACACAGAAAATGTCAAGCTGATGACCAAAGAAGTGACGACCCATGCTGGATATGCTAGTGAGATGCCTGAAAATCGAGCTAGAATCTCTGTCATTCTCGTTCGTGGGGTGATATGACCTGAGCGAATGAAGTTGCATTTTCATTAGTGTTGAAGATTGGTACTGAAAATTTGAGTATGGTGAAAGCAACATTTGAAAGGATACAACTCAATATAAAAGCAACTTACGAATGTAGGTAGTTGATTGCCACTAAACATGCTCCACTCTAACCAGTCGGGCAATTACATAAACACGACCAAAAGGAAATGGTTTCCACTTTATATAGAAAATGTGAAATTTGCACCTACGTATCTCATTCTCATCAAAGTAATTTAACAAAAATCCGTAGCTGATATTTACAGAGTAAACCTGAACTACCATCCTATTTCACCTATAGCAGGGCTAGTAGTAGTACCAGCCCTGAACTCATAAATGGAAGAGAAGAGCTAGCCCAGGCTTCCATGTACTTGTCCAAAAACATCTAGAGTTGCTAACGTTGTTGGGTAGGATGCTAACTTAACATTCCAAACTAGTTCTAGACACCAGACCTTTTCCTTCCTCCATTAGAAGTTGCATTGTTGGAGGTCCTTGAGCCTTTGGAGTCATGTCGGAGGTAGAAAGTGATCCAGGATGATATTTCCAAGGGCACCGCAATTCCACCTGTGGAAATCACTATGAGATAGCACCGCTTCCACTTGTTCGCAGGTCTCAGAAACTCAAATCCTTCGAACATGTTCAGTATGCTTGAAACAGAGACTGTATAACCAAGGCTGTGACGACATATATTCCAATACTTCCAAAACTTTTCTCTTTTCTTCAGCCTCAGAAACAGTGCAAATACCTGCACGCCAAATTTCCAAAAGGAGATCAGTAACAAACTCTCAAACTAATAAGTAGTTAAAGATAAAGAAAATGGTTAAAGAACCAGCAGGTCACTCTTGCTGTCCAACCAGGTACATTATAGTTGTGGCCTTGGCCTTCTGTTTAACATCCCTTCAGTCATGATGGTTGTGATGTACACTTACACTAGCATAGTTCACTCATCTAAAACAGATTTTGATATGCAGCTTGAAGTTACTTATCTTGAATTTCAATATGTGGTACATTGGCCAATTTATGTTACCAGGAACAAAAAACAGAATGGTAAATAGGAATGGCAAGAGAAAGGGCTCGAGGGTTTTGAGTGATAAGAAAGGTCAATCCCCTCCTAGCATATAAAATTGATTGGTAATGTATTAGCAATAAGTAGTGTCAAGATGCGAATAGGAACTAGAATGAGAAATGGGTTTATTGGGCAGGTTGTTGATATGCATCTTTCAATGTACCTCAAATGCACACCCAAAAATACCAATGATGAAACCCCTGTCCCTACTGCAATAATTAGAAAAAGATCGGGAGAGAGTAAGTTCTGAATGCAAAAATTGCAATTCCGACACTTTAATGCTGGCTATACATAAGTGGCCCAACCAGCCACAGGTAGAGCATAGCCCACAGATAGACAAAATGCATGAAGATAGACCTTTCAATTTAAAGTTCAGCGTAATCAAATAGAATCTTTCTCGACAAATGTCCTAAAAGTAACCCTCAACACATAAAAATTTCATCAATGTAATAGGCACCAAATCCTAGTTCATCACATACTAGAATTCACGTTTAATTTCAGCCTCAAGGAGCATAGCATATATTCACTTCATAGTCTCACTAAGCTACTAATCTTGAATACTCTGATTTATCAGAGCCTTCATGTTTTGAACTCATTTGTGTTGATCATTTAATTGATCCAAAATTTGTATAAATTGTATGAGCGCCCGTTTTATCCCCTTTCACATGCTTCAGTACAAGAATGATGGAGAGTGTGGATAAGGTTATTCATCTACAGCCTTGATTATATGGATGTAACAAAATTCCTCCAAATTCACACCATGGTAATTTTAGGCTTCTGCAATTAATTCTTGTAAATCTGGTTTCGATACCCTGAAATGCAACAACAAATCCATTATGCTCTTTTTTTCTCCTTGCAAGTTAGTGTTCCTCCAAATTAACTATATTCTCTGACAAGCATATTGCCCTCATAAAGCAAGTTTGTTATTTACTTACAGTAGCATCTTGCATATTATACTTGGCCAATAATTCATAGGGACGTTGAGTTGCATCATACGCCTCTAATTGAAACAACTCCCATGTCTTCTGCTTTAAGAATTAACTTGAAATCCCTTATATATAAACTTTCTTGATTTAATTTGTTATTTAAAATAATCTACGAACTTATGAGCTTCTACTAACATATTGTTCTCTTGTTTTACAGAAAACACTATGATGTGGGAGTTGCACATATGATGTCAGATTGACAGATTGTGAGCATCATCAACTACAAAACAAGTAATCAGAAATTGAAAACCTAAAACTTTTGAGTTGCAATCAAAATAAGAAGTTTTTTTTTCTCTGTAAAAACTAATTCTATTAAGAGGAAATATTGTACAATAAGAAGTTACATCCAAGAGAGGCAAGAACACAGGCTGCCGGTAAGGATATGCTATCCACCTCGGCCCCTAAACGAAGAAGAGAAGAGAGCTGAACTGAGCAAGGGAGAAACAAGAAGAACAGAAGAGCGAGAACAAAACAGAGGATTCTACCCAACATGTGTAGAATCAACTATTCGGCATTTTTTCCCTTTCTTTTTCCCAACTTTGACCCAATCAGGGGGAGACTGATGAACCGGCATGATTTGCAAACTGAGCTGAGCTGTCGGGGAAGGCTCCTTGTCTGAATCCGAGGTGGAGGATTCATGAATTCTTTTCTGAGAGATTGATGGGACGGATAAATCCTTAGGATCAGTCGAAGGCGGATCCTGAGCTGGCTTCGCTTCCATTCCTTCCACTTCCTCTTCCTCTTCATCCGAGCTGAAATCAAAGTCATCCATGGGGGGAGGATCATGAGGCTTCCAGCTTTTGGATTTCTGCTTAGGCTTTACTTTCTTCTTTTGGGCCGCCATCGTGGGACAAGAACTCTGAAGGTGCCCTGTGAGATGGCAGTTTCGGCAGCGAAAGGCTGTGTTCTCGTAATCCAAGTTCTGAGTCCAATGGAAGTCTCCGATTTTGAGATTGATCTGGTCAGGGAGACCTTTGCTTATATCTATTTCTGCACAGATTCTGGCAAAGGTGTATAGGCCCTTTTCCCCTCTAGAGACATTTGTGTCTAGAAAGCGTCCTAGAGAATTGCCGATCCCTTGGAATACAGCAAAATGCCATAGGTGTGCCGGGAGATTTGGAAGTCTGACCCAGATAGGGAGCTTGGTGATGATTGTTGTAGCGGGATCGAAATCTGGGAACCAGGGGGTGAGGAATAAACCTGCTGAGCCCCAGAACCATGGGCCTGCAGTTAAAGCTTTTTGGTAATCCACATCAAGAGCAAACACTACGATGAAGAAGCCCTTTGAGCATAACAGCACCTGGCAATCGTTGGTCCAGTTAGAGTGAAGCCATTGGTAGAGGTCTGCTGTGCGTGGCCATAGCCCATTGAACCTACAAATGATGGCGTGATCTGCAAGATTTTGGGTTAGCTCATCCAGCGTTGGGTGCATGATTTCGATGGAGGGGGTTTCCTCCAGTTTGTCCACCAGAAAGGGCTTGGGAGCCTGAGCTGGTGGAGCTGTTTTCTTAGGCATCTGAGCATGGACAACTTCTTTGTAAGAAAACGACTTAGCTGAGGATGACTGTCCTGCAACTCCCCCTCTCAGACGTAGGGTAAAAATAATGGATGCATTTCTCTTAATACTGTAAAAAGACAGGGGGAGATGATCCTCGAGTTGTTTACCTTCGTGGAGAAGTCGTTGAGCTGCAAAGGGTATACCCAGCTTGAGATCCAGAGCATGTTTGAGGTCCAGCACAAGATCCGACGAGCTCACCCACTGTAGCAGAGTTTTGCCAGAGATGAGCCTGATCAGGATTTGGAATGCTGCTTGATCCGTTTTCTGCTTTCCTCTGCAGATCTGGGATGAGAGGAATCTGGTGCATGCACTGCTTGCTGAGAGCCCAATCTGTGTCTGATTCTTTTTTCCCTTCGTCGCGCCATCTTTTTCAGGGCCTAGCTGAGCGCAGACGGTGGCTGAACATTGCAACCCGCGAAGGTTTCTCAAAGCCTCTTCAGAAAAACCATTCTGCGTGTGGCTTGAGATCAGGGTCCTCCGTGAGACCAAATCTCTGTATTGCCTTTCGTCAAACACTTGCCGCGCATCCTCCTTGCTTCGGCATTTTGCATATTTTTTGAGACTAAGGTTTCCCGGAGAATTTTTTTCCTCCAATCCACACATCCTAGCATACCGCAGGGACGTGGATTGTTCCAGAGGAAAACATACATGTTCTATGACCCATCTCCCCGCCCATAAGCGGTTTGGGAGAGAGCGTAGGGTATCCACAGACTTTAAAAGCGATATCTCAAGCAGCTGTTGTTCCCCCTGTAACCAGAAGGCGTATCCATTCGTGCCGTCAGAAATGGTCCTGTGGGGTTCTTGGGAAGCACCTTCACTCGTTAAGCAAACCTGAAATAAATCGTGGATACCAAAATCTGCTCTTCCGCTGGAAATGACTTCTGTTGCCTCTGAGCTGAGCAGATCCAGAGTAGTGAACAGAGCCACATCGAAACCGGAGCCAGGGAATCCAAGCACGAAAGGGATGAGACTTGCCCGAGCTGCGCCGTCCAGGGAAACATTGGAACGCAGGGAGAACCTAGCCGAGCACGCCATTCTTCTCCGTAAGTTGTAATGAAATCTTTCAAAATAAGAAGTTGCATAAACTATCTTTGTACAATTAATTACTTGATGAAGCATTGAAAGGTACACTTAAAAAAGACAAATTGCATTCAACAGCCCATTAATAGTAAATAGTCTTCTCCACTAAAAGGATATAGAAACAAAAAGCAGGCTTGAATCACATTTAACAGCCCATGAAGAGCAAATAATCTCATCTCAGAAGAAATATATAGCAATAAAAACCTGGAAAAAATACCCAAGCAAGCTAAACGCTGAAAAAACAGACAACTCTTAAAGTTTCTTAATTTGCTTCAAGGGCAGCACTCTTCACTACCGAGTTTCGGAAAACCAATATCCCATTGTAATAAGTCTTCATTTTATCTTCTAATCGAGAATATATCTATGAATCTAATCGAGGTGAATCAGAAATGCAATCCTTGTGGTCTCGACCACCACCCATCTTTGTAATTGGGTTTCTCTCCACCTAATGGACTACAAAGAATCGAAATTTTGATATAAAAGAGGACTAAACATACCAAGTAATCCTGCATGGAACAATCTGACCAAATTCTCAGCCAGGGCAGTAATCATTTTTCTGAAATTGCATCATATCCCAACAAATTCCTTCAGAGATTCAGCCCTCTATATTCAAAATTATGAATTGCGTTCTTCCAAATTCACTACAGAATGCTTTAATTGACATAAAACTAGTACTCACGAGTGGAGAAATGAGATGAAATTTCATGAAAATGGGCTAAAATTCAATGTAACGGGCAAACGCAAACCGATTAGTTTCGCAAAAATCCCTGATCAGATGCAAAAAAACGTCAAGGTTTCGAATCCCACAAGCTGCACATAATTAAAATATTAAAGGGTACCTTGCTTTTTCTCTCAAACGAATAAATAAACAAAAACAGAAGGGCTGCAAGACACACCAGAGAGGAAACTGTGGCGTATGATGAAATCCCTTGCAGCTTTTAAACTCGATCAACTAAGAAATGACAGCACACCCTGAAATTTCAAATTTAAAATAAAGATAAGAAAATCAATCGATTTCAATAAGAATAAAAATGAAAATCGTAACATTTATCCACCTTGTGGGCCCTACATGAGGGCCATGTGCCTAACACCTCTCTCTCCATAGCATAACATGCAAGCTTACACGTCTGTCTCCTTAACATAGGATGCAAGCTCTAAAGCAGGCCACCTAAGGTTGCAAAAGCTAACATCTGTGAGCAGGCAGATTGAAACCCGAGCAGGAAGATTGAAACCCGAGAAGAGTTAAAATTGCAACGAAGAAATAAACAAAAACAGAAGCGCTGCAAGACACACCAGAGAGGAAACTGTGGCGTATGATGAAATCACTCGCAGCTTTTAAACTCGATCAATTGAGAAACGACAGTGCACCCTGAAATTTCAAATTTAAAATAAAGATAAGAAAATCAATTGATTTCAATAAGAATAAAAATGAAAATCGTAATATTTATCCACCTTGTGGACCTTACATGAGGACCATGTGCCTAACACCTCTCTCTCCATAGAATAACATGCAAGCTTACACGTTTGTCTCCTTAACATAGGATGAAAGCTCTAAAGCAGGCCACCTAAGGTTGCAAGAGCTAACATCTGTGAGCAGGCAGATTGAAACCCGAGCAGGAAGATTGAAACCGGAGAAGGGTTAAAATGGCGATATAACATGGATATAGCGTGATTCAAGATATGCTTGCATACAGTTACAGAACCCCCACTATCATCAGAAAATGTGAAAATCCCAGAAGGATGCTCTTGGGGAAGGCGGACTATCACTCTGTTTCAATGCTTAGAAATTTATCTGTCGTTGGGTGGATTTGATCCGCTTGCAGTCTGCTTATGATAATGCGTAGGGATGTGCATCTGCAAGTCTATTCTCAATTCCCCTATGGCAGGTAGAAATTGCATGGACAAGGTTTGAACGTGTTGCTATACTGGCACACTATGGGGGGTAGGAAGAATTTGCAAGTCTATTTGCCATATCTACGATTTCACATATGATACTTGCATCCATACATCGAACTTTTCCGCAGCCCCAGTAAGTGCAATCTTACTGCAACAATCCGAAGTTGATTTGGTTGGATGTTTTCCCCACTGCTCTGAAGTTCCTAGACGATCTCGCCATCATCCTGGGCAAGCAATTTCCAAGCCCCTGCCATAAGGCCATTTCCCAGTAGATGAACCTAGTCCTCGGTCAGATCTTCACTGGTGGTGCTGCAAAGCGTCATTCTACGCCCAGGTGGAAAGGGCTCTATCGCCTGCCCTGCCCTTATTCCGGTAACTATAAGTGTATGTGCCCTTCCCTTATTCCTGGTATGTGCCTGCCCTTTGTTCTCGCCCTTTGTTCTCGATATCAATATAAGTATAAGTATAATGGTAGCAGTGTCCGGTCTGCAAGTATTGGTAGCTTTTGCTAGGTGTCTCTATGTCTCTACCAGAACCACCACCAACCACAGAGCAAGCAGCAACAAAGCCAGTCCCAGATACAAAGCCATCCAGCCAACCAAAGCTAGTTACCCACCAGGGCTAGTATGCATCTATATATAGATGATAGATAGAGCAAAGCATACAGCACGGGCATAACGGAATGTAGTTGACTGAGTAGTTTCTTTTATTGATCCAATTGATTCTTCAGCAACAGAAGTGTATTCGGGTGGTTAAGCAGTCGATTAGGCTGCTAATAAGCAGTGAATTCCGTTGACCCAGCAACCGCTGAAGAAGCATCCCGCCCTGCTCAGTCGGCTAATGCCACTTGTTGCCTCCTGACCCGCCTGATAAGTGGAGATTGGTAGCAATGGATGGGAAAAGGACGCAAGCGCTGAATTGCTCAAGAAGAAATCATGGTTCTGGGTATCCAACTAGCAATATTTTGTCTCTGTTTTCATTCCTCATATTCATCCAGCAATCTCATGTATCTGTTTCTATTCCTGGTATTCAACCAGCAATCTCATGTCTCCTCCCTACCCTTTAGTTATCCCCTTCTTTTGCATATCCAGCCTTCTGATTCTTCGGCTTTTTGCATATCCAGCAGGGCAGCAGCATATCTAGCAGGGCAGCAGAAAGAGGAAACCAGGAAGTGAGGGCGCGAGGGAAGCAAAAGAGGAAAGGAACACCTGCACCATGCACCATGCATGCACACCTGCACCATGCATGGACACCTACATGCACACCTACACCACTTGCATGCACACCTACACCTGCCAGCCTGCAAATAAATGCTCAAACTAAAATGCCAACTTGCAAATATGCTCAAAGCCTCAAGCCTCAAACTATGCTCAAATTATGCTCAAACTAAAAACTAAAATGCTAGGCAAGATAGGCAAACTAATGTTAGCATTAATATCAACGGTTTGACGGCCATTAATAATGAACCGGGTAAAACAGAACAAACCTATGGTCCAGCCTCTTCTGCCTCTTCCAACCACTTCCGCCTCGAGAAGAGGCCAAATAAGATGGCAAACAAGGTTGCATTTAAAAAGTAAGGTTACTCCTGCAATGGCAAACAACTTTGCGTTTAAAAACTTTGGTTACCCCGCAATAATCCGCTTAAATTAATAACATAGCACCTTAAACTAATGCTATAGCATCGCATTTCAATTACTATAGTCCCTGGCCATTGCCAAATGGCAGGGACTAATAAATCTAAGCATCGAAGGCCAAGGAGTACAAGGCAATCTTTTTATGTTATTCATTCCTAAAGAATTGAAAGTAGCTTTACAATAAGATGATAAGTACGTATGAAAATGAGATAAATACTCCCCTAAAATTCCATACCACATAATATTGTAAACTAGAATTCCCAAATTGCAATGTTAGACTATATTGGGGACTTTGAATCCATCCAAAGTCAAATTCATTATTACATCAATGGATTATGTGATTTCAACTATTTTCATTTCATAAGATTTGAGGACCCATCCCATCATGTTGGACTTTAATGGGGGCTTTGAATCGAGTGAAAGTCAAATTCATTATTACATCAATGGATTATGTGATTTCAACTATTTTCATTTCACAAGATTTGAGGACCGATTGCATCGGGCAATATGTGGTGTAGTGCTTCATATATAATACCTTACTAAAGTAGGTTATATATATTTGTTCCATAAATGAAGGATTAATATGCATAGCTATATATCCAAAGTTTCCAATGAGGTTGACAAATCCATGGTTACTAAACACATGAAAAGTTTTAGTTACTATTATCAATATATAAATACTATTCTATAAAAATAAGTGAAATGTTTAGTTTCTCAAAGACATTGAAGAGTTTGAAATAGTGATGTAATATACTTTATCAACATAAATAGTATATTATGAACAATATTGGGAAAAAAAATATATTACACAAGGTAAAATACAAGAAACAATGATATTGAAATTACAAAATTAAAACCATTATATTAATAAATTCTAAAACGATGACAATATTCACATACATCTTCAAGTGGGCAATCTCTAATTGAGCAAAGCTCCAATACAATATCAATACTTGAAAAGATTTTCCCATTTTGCAGACATGGTTTCAATCTAGCTTGTTCTTTCACTCACTCGCTACTTCTGAAGGGTGGGAAGCACAACAGATGGACATCAAAAACATCGTTTTGCATGGGGACTTGTCATGTCCCAGTTTTTAATCCCCTAGAATCATTTAAATTTGAATTATATTTAAATGCTTTACATAAATATTTTTTATTACTATAACTCATTTATGAAATAGGCATATCATGATAATGTTGAATATTATTTAAAATTGTTAACTAATGAAAGAACCAAGACAAACTTAGTGTGTGTGAGTGCCCACAGGGGATATGATACTACACAAGGGAAAGGTGAGGGGATCTAAGGGAAATCTTCTCATATTAATCTTCACACTTTTTTAGCCTAGCCTATAGTCCAAATTTGGAAATTATAGGAGTGGAGGAAAACATCTCATAAACCCAAGTCATCATTTCCTACAATCTTGGAAACTTATTTCTTATATTTTTGGAAGCTTGGCCTCTGCATTCTTAGAACAAATCGAAGTAGGTTTGGGACTCTTTAAACTAGCATTTCGAATTGTGAAAAAGGGAATCTGAATGGGAAGACAGAGCTAGTACTTCTTGGAGAGGATAAAGAAGATAAAGTTGATGTTTTTGCTTTGAAAATGAAGGTTCCCCCCCTCTGTTATGGAACAACCATGAAAGGAAGTTGTTAGATGTAACACACCTCAATGCCAATCTAAAGAGAGGTGGTTACCAGGTTACCCGTATCTCATGTTACGGTTACAAGATGGGGTAAGAATTTTTTTTTTTTATCTCACTTTTTAATACCTGTAGGAAAAAGCTAGACAAGATACCCAACAAAACACTATCAACATCACAAGCTGCAATGTCTTCATGTAAAATTAGAGCCAAAACATGAGATGGTATTATCCTTTCTAGGATCCAAAGAACACTGTCTCATATGCTCTACAAGAAATGATATATCCTTAGCTCTTTCCTAACCATTATTTTGAGTGCACGACTTTAACAACAAATCCTTCAAGGTACGGCTAGAGAATCCTTAACATGGAGCAACTTAAGCAACTTAATTCAAGTGGAAAACATCTCTTCAATAGAAGGAGCTTGTACCAACTCCTCTTTTTGGCCAACATCCTTTCGACTAGTCACCATCTCTTCCTTAGCTAAAGATTTTGCGTTTCCGATGACAAGCTAGTGCTCCAGAAGGTTTATCATCTTCCTACGAGGACTCTTCTGCATGAGAAAA
Organism: Pinus tabuliformis; assembly: GCA_031772625.1. Classification (NCBI taxonomy): domain Eukaryota; kingdom Viridiplantae; phylum Streptophyta; class Pinopsida; order Pinales; family Pinaceae; genus Pinus; species Pinus tabuliformis. The sequence goes on from CM062814.1 coordinate 532,376,214, forward strand.
TAGCCATTCTGTTGACATCTCAACATGATTTGAGTGTATATTTCTTAGGGCTTTTTTTATCCTTTCCATTGAGGATCCCATTTCAGCAATCATTGCAATTGTTGAATCCTTAAGAGGTGGGATAACATCTTGTGTTGATACATTACTGCCTTAACTTGCACCCCTTTTGTCTTAAACTAAAGAGTAGACATGTTTCATTATGGGATAAACTGAAGTAATGGATTCGACACTGTACTGGGAAACAAGGGAAGATTCCACACAAGGAGGACTACCTTCAAGAGCAGGTATTGTAGTACCTTGGTAAAGTCCTCTAAATATTTTTGAAGAGAAAGGGTTCCTTCATGAAGATAGCCTTTCATTCCCTTTCACAAAAACTAATTGAGGTGAAATTTGTTCCAACGGATTGAACTAGATTTTGTTTTACAATTGAACTAAGTAGAATTTTAGAGCAATTTGGTGTTTATGCATTTCACAATCACATACATATTTCACAATCTATTAATTGAGAGTAATAATCTCAATAGAGGCAAGAATCGAGATTTAGTATAAATGAAACTCAAGTATGGAGAAAGTCAACCCCAAGCTTAATAGGGTCAAAGTAGACTTAGGTATTCACAATGGGCAGAGAATGTAGGAGAGGCACTAATAAGATATTCTTAATCAATGCAATACCTAACCATTAGTAAGTTATCCTATATGGCTTATTTGATACATAAGTTATTATCTGAGCAAGAATCAACATTTCTTCAATCGTGGCCCTTGTCGTATCTAGCACAAATGAGACCTCCTCCAGTGTTCTGGTCATAATATCAAATACTAGTCTAATGTATCCACCTTTGTTCATGAGATCCATTAAAAAAAAAATCTTATTAGATTTTTGTAGAGACATGTTCCAACGAGCCTTTAGTGGACCCACAACCTCTATTGTGGACTGAAGAATTTTCCTTAAATTCCTTGACAGCTCATTTATTGCACCAATTTCTGAAACGAGGACTTTTGATCTTGACTGCCCAGTCTAGATAGAAATAATTTCAACTATATCAGTTTTCATCTAACGTTGCCATAGTACAGTCAAGATAGCAGTAATTGAAACTGTATCAATTTTTCATCTAACGTTGGCATACTACATTTTTGTGATCAAGATGTCTTACGAGGAGAAACAAGAGAAGATCAACACTTATTTAATTATGCATAAAGTGCAACATGCCATAAACAACAAAAATAGTTAAATCACTCCTAGGAGACAATTACTTCCCCATGTCAAAGTATTGAAATATTAGTTCGAATCATGCAAGTTAGTCCCATCTTTTTGACAATATACAAAATCCTTTCATATATGCGATTAGGTGCTTAAAATTATGCTTAAAAATAAAAGTGTCAAAATTTTGTTAAACTTAGCTTTAGATCGAAGAGCTCGTCATTCTGATTCCAACAGTGCGAACAACACTCAAATCCGAGCTCGTATGCAGAAGTTAGAGCAAGTCGAAGTTCAGATTTGACTTGCTTACATGGCAAGATTGGATGACGTGGCATGCCCTTCAACAAATGAGGAGGAACCAAGTGGCAGGCCGTCATTGGCCCCCTCATATCACAATCGCAAGTCATAGGCGGATCATGTTAAAGAATCAGCCCCCAAGCAGGGAAGGGTTGTGATGCGATAAATCACAATCGCACATCGATGAAGGGAGTGAAGTATGACAAAATTGGCCCTCAGCGAGATCGGGTTTGCGATGTGATATCGCAATAAAAAATTGCAATACTGCACAGTGTCGCATATCCAAGACCATTGGTTTTCCACCGATCGCAATATCCCGAATGCGATAAGGTTATAGGCTCCGGTTAATACTTCCGTCAAGTCCATGCACATCTCTTATATGGAATTTGCATCTACGGATAAACACATTTTCCCTATGTGGGTGACTACACCTAGAACAACAGAAAGAAAGTAGTTTAACCTTTTCTTATAGAAGATACATGATATGGAGGAACTTACTTGTAGCCTTTCGCTTCCTTGATCTCTTTTGAATCGCTCTCGTTGCTCCCACTTGAACTAAATTCGCTCAAAAGGTACATGTATCAAGAGAAACAGAAACAAGAAACTATCAAAGCATATGTGATCTATCTCCTATAAAACAATGGAATCGAAAACATTGAAACACATAATCATCACATATATGAGCAATAATATGAGAAAAGGAATAAAATATTTATTAATATAGAAGGAAGAGTATCACCCAATACAGTTCGATCCTATGCCACTCCTCCAGCTTCAGTCCAACCCTCGCCACATCAAAAGCACACCAATCCAGCAGCATAACATTACTTAACATGAACTCAATTCTCAAACCAACAGAATTTCCTTACAAACTTCATATTCTAGCCCCTTGATCACTATGATGAGTGCTCAATTTATAGGAAATGGAGGTGGTTTTGTCAAAAATGAGGGTATTGAATGGCCTTCCAAATTTGGAGTTAGTTTCCATGGAGCAAGGGATGAGAGGATAGGAGGTTAATGGATCCTTGGCCTATTCAATTTCGAGCTCATATGAGGAGATAAGAGATGGGATCCTTCTAGAATCATCTAGAGTCAAGGAATATTCCCAGAACCCTATGCAAATTTTGCTCAATCTCGCCCAGCGCGGGTCAAAGAGGACCTAAGTGCACTGCAGTGCAAGCCACAGTGGGTCTGCCTGCTCTGCAGCGTAGTTACCCCTGACCAAGGCTGCGCTGGTGTCCCAAGGAGGCATTTTAGCAAGGCTTCAGGCTAGGAAACTTTCATAGAAGGAAACATTCAATGTGATGACTTGTCTAGGGCATGTAACAACTAAATTAGGGTTTGATGAGCCCTAGTTGTATTGATCTGAATGTCAGGGTTGATGTGCCCAAATAGACCTGTAACAGTTGCCCCCTAAAGCATGAAGTCGAACATGATAATGTTGAGTGATATGATTTACGATGTGACGGAGAGGAACTGAAGCGGATGGTGACCTGCATCGATTACAATACATAATATCATGATATTTTGAATTTTTCATGAACTACTGAGGGAAGGCATACCCATACTCAACATATAAACTTTTTATTACATGTACATAAATACTCTTCTATAGATATAGACCCATGATAGGATGACCATCTATGTAAAGCCATCATATAGATTATTTAGTACTCTCCTGAAATCGCAACTCGGAAGGATGAAACTAGATATGGGGTCTTCTATCTCATCCAATCATTCACTCGAGTACGAGTCTAACCATGTGAATATGTGATCTGAAGTCGAACATGGGAAGAAACCATCTGATTACCAGCCAATGATGTAAGTCGTTAACAGACGTGAGAGAAATCACGGATAATGATAATGATTCTCAAGGTACTACAGTACATTCTGCATGGTGTGACTAAATGTTTTGATGTCAAACACCATATAAAGTCTTTCGGTCGAAGGCTAATGATGTCAACCTGTCACCGGAAGCGAGAAACTTGCCATTGATGTATGCAAGCCTCAAGGTACTAGAAGGGTTTTTCTAAGTCAACTTCTTGGATAATGTGCTGATGTCGATAGGAAGCGACTCGTCGCAAGAGGGCCTTGATGTATCCCACATCAACGACACGAAACGAGTGTAATGATTTTGGAGACGGAATGTGACCGACAACACAAGGTTCAGGAATGGCAGTCATGAAAATGAAGGTTTATGAGTATTCCAAAGGATGAGTTTTACTGAATGACTTCTCTTGAACATGTCAGCGACACCGAATAAATTGGAAGCATTGACCCAAAACCAAAGTGATGGATGGTGTGATAGACCATAGGTATGATAACCATCAAGCAGATAACCCAACCCAAATAGTCACAGAGATGAAATGAAAGTATCATGTTCAAGAGCGACTTGCTACCATAAAGTAATTTACCACTTTTCCCATTTTCCCCAGCCATTGTTGACCAATACCTCTTTATTTTTTAACAAGCTTGAGGAGGATAACATATGCTTGTAGTATAATTCCACCTTTCGGGTGAATCCATTGCTATGTGATGTTTTAACGAGCCTAGCGAAGGTGAAACTCAGTCTTGTCATGATGGACAAGTTTTTCGCTATTTGATGTTTTAACGAGTTTAACGACAATGAGAACTCGGTCCTTTTCATGTTTAGAGAGTTTGAAAAGGGACAAAAAGAAAACTCCACAAGTTCTTTTTCGTAAGTTTGTCTCTCAAGTCCGAAAAAGTGTAAAATAATACAAGAGATAACCTATTGACCATGTTCGATCAACATATTCCTTTTTCGTAAATAATCTATCTCAGTTCGGAAAAGGGTTAAACTTATACTGAGTAGATGTCGTTTCCAATCCGTTAATGAACTGAAAAGGACAAGCTCTCGACAATCTTTTCATATTTCGAGAGTCTGAAAAGAGCTTAAAGAGGACTCCTTTTTCGATGTTTAACAGAGCTCGAAAAAGAGATAAAAGTATGCTCCGTGGTCAAAAGTACAATTCATGATCGTGCATGTCAAATTCATTGTATCAGTTGTAAATATGTTCAAAGAAACACCAAACAAATTAAACATACATGTTTCATTGGTAAAAATGGGTAAAAAACTATAGTTTATTCATTAAATGAACATGAAATATGCATAAAACAAGAATTTACCAAGTCATTTTCACCATTTGATATTTACCATTAAATTTTGTGCTCTAAACCAGTTTTTACCTCGAACTTCAGTAGCTGATTGCGAGAGATTCTATGGATCATTTCTCGAGCCATCAGGACCAGGTAGTAGATCTACCTTTTCTCTTCCATTTAAGTTCATTATTTCCAGTTCAGGCAAGTTTTTTAGGGTTTTGGGGTCCCTAGGGAAAATATACCTCGCCCTAGGATCAGCGCAGCCTATCACATCGAAAACTGCACTGCAGTGCACCCAAATAGAAGGGTACCTGCTCTGCAGTGCACTGTCTCAAGGCTTGGGCTGCATTGGGCGCAGTTGAGAAATTTTTTCCTCATGTTTTACCCAAAAACTCTTCAATTTTTTGCATGAAATGGATCCTAACTAAGCTTATGGTTTGATTTCAGGCTTTGATCAGATTAGAATGACTATTACTTGGCGTGAAAGAGAGCATGAAGAATAGGATATGGTTGCCCTAAATGATCCAGGTATAGTTGAGGCCCTCAGAGACTGTGGGTTACTCAAATACTTCAGGTTGTCCGGGATGAGGCAACAACTAGAACTATTGCAGTTCTTAGTTCATTCATGGGATCCAGCGGATTAGGCTTTTCACATAGGAGGAAAAGTGCTCCCTATATTGATCGATGATGTTTACTTCCTTACAGGATTATCGAGACGTGGTGCCCCATATCTCTTTCAGGTTCTGCCCATGGGGGTGAATCAGTGAGGGACTACATTCGACAGTTCTATCAACCAGGTACACAACCTAGAAAAGATGGGAAGATCAACATCAAGGATGTTCGTGATTTGCCTTTGCGAACAATCCTTTTCACTATTGCAAAGTTGGCGGGTAGTGCGACACTTCATCTGGCGAACAGATCATATATGCAATTTGCGCTTGAGTGCCTTGAGCCAACTACATTCAACTGGTGTGAGGCAGTTCTCTCTTCGATGAAAGAGCAGCTGACCAAGGTAAAGAGCGGTAAGACGAAGAATTTTAGCTATGGTTCGATCTTGATTGCCTTTACCTTAGAGATAATTCCATTGATGCAACCTCAGTATGTGTCACTGAGTTTGACTGGTCCTAGAGATCCACGGATGCAGAGATGGGTTGAGTTGATGGCTTGACATGCTGGTCAATCATCAATCTCATTTCCTCCTGCATTCTTCAGTTGGCTCAATCGACAACACATTGTCATCAAGGAGCATCCATATGTAGGGATGGACTTTCGTGGAGATCCAGATTTGAGGTTACCAGTGGGTGCCCAATGGGGTGCTATAGGTAAATTGTTTTGACCAAGTGTTTTTAATTTTTAAGTTTCTACATGTTTTTGTGTTTTTAATGTTTCCAAGACTAAACTAAAAGTGTAGTCATGCATGTAGATGTTGGTAATGTTCGACCTATGGGTCATCAACAAGAGGCAGGTGAACCAACACAAAGAAATGTCAGAAGAGCAGTTCTCCAGGATTTGGATTTGACTGAGACACTGACAGAGTTGCAGGATCATTTAGAGGGGTTAACCCTCAGTATTTTGGATATTCGGATCGAGGAGTTACTGATGAGGCTACAACGCCATACTATTGGTGTACCTAGTTGTTGGATGAGGTTATTGCGCATGATAGCTCAGGTGACCTGTTATCATGAGCATCATTAGGTCTACTTAGGATGCTTTTCTATATGCATTTTAAGTTTTGAGGTCAAATGGCCAACATGTCTTGGACACAAATTTTGTAAAAACCATTAAACATTTATCTATTTTACTTTTAGTGTTTTTATATATGGTTATGTGCAATCCTAACACAAAAACAAATTTATGTGGATTGAGTCAAATTTTGTAGTGTCGCAATGTCAATTAATGTGTTAGTTCTTGGAATGAATTGATTCATGTTTCAAAATGTCTGAGCAAGAGATCATCTAAGGAGGGTTGATACAATTGTTTGATGTCATGGTATGCATAATTCATTGCCCTCGACAAGTGTCCCCAATGTTCGGCAATACCAAGGAAGTCCAGCTAATGTGCCCCAACACAAATAAAAGCAGAATTGGTCATCTAGACGGATATTGATCTAATTATAGCCAAAAAAGCCATCCATAAATGAGAATATTTCACATCTGGCATAGTCATCAATTATCTGGTCGATAAAGGGAGTGGGATAGTTGTCTTTTGGACAAGCGTTATTAACATCCCTATAATCAACACACACTCGTATTGTTCCTTGTTTCTTCATGACAGGAACAAGATTGGAAACCCAATCGGTAAGAGGAATGGGGTAAATGAAACCAGCATGCAAAAGTTTTTCAATTTCTGCTTTTATGGCAGCAGCCTTCTTTGGATGAACAGGACGGAGGCGTTGTCGTACCAGTTTGACATAATCAATACATTTTAATCTCATTTAACCTATACTAGAATCAATTCCTGGCATTTCCTCATATGACCAGGCAAATATATCGCGAAATTCACAGAAAAGAGCACGGTAAGTTTCAAGTTCCAACAAAGAACAAGATTTGCCAACATGGATGTTTTCTACAATTCCAGGTTTGGTTGAAATGTCGATAGAAATGGTTTCTTTGATATTTTACAAGTTTCGTTCAGAATTGACTGTGTCTATAAATATAGAATTCGAAAGGAAATAAAAAATTGAAAGGTGATTTAGTTCATTTGAAACATCTTCTATGTGATTTGGAAGATGGGACCGATGATGATAATCTGCCCATGGTTCTTATCCTGTCATCATTGATTGGATGATTCCTTCATCAGTAGAAAATGTACGTGAAAAAGGATCAAAGGAAGTACCATATTCTAACAAACGATCAACCCATATAATCGGTGATAATGGATTTGGGTTTGTCGCACAAGCCAGAAAGATTGATTGTTATGCAAGCTCAATAGGTCTTAGCGGCATGGTTTCATTATGCATATCATATTTAGAATTATTGGAAATCTTCCATGAATCAGATGAAGTGGAAGATATCATGTTGCAAGTCTCAACTTTTGCAACTTCTGCCATTTGTGATGGTGACGGTAGAAAAAAAGTACCCATTAGGGAAGGATCTTTGAAGAGACCTACTCCAACGTTCTGAAGAGATATCGAGGGTCTGTGAACTAACGGAATGCTTCCAGTAGCCTGTGAACTAGAGACAAAAAAGCCGAGTTGATCAATTGTTTTGATTTCACCTTTATGAGGGAAAGTGATCATACGAAAGTATGTCAAAACCACAACAGCCATAGCATAAACCCACGGTCTTCCTAGCAAAATGTTGTAGTCAAGGGGTCCGTCAACAACCTCAACTTCAACAGTTACAGTTTTTCCCCCTAGTTCTATCTGCAGGTTACTTAAAATTCCACAAGGTGTATAAGTGCGACTGTT